>CAKLNU010001118.1:1200000-1800000 GCA_922788865.1 Poeciliopsis turneri | reverse complement strand
TTTGGGCAGTAACATAGAAAATGCTCCTGCTGATTTATTGTAGATGTATTGTGTAGACTGTGAGTGGCGGTCGGCGCTTCTATCTGTTCCTCACTTCTGAAATGGTTTCAAAACAAGCAAACTTCCTGTTTTTCTACGCTCTAGGACCCTGTGTTTAGCTCTTCTTCTAACAAAATTTCCAACTATGGGAACGTGTCGGAACATTTTAGCAGTTTTCTAGCCTGGTGAAAACCAGTCCCAAAAACCAAACCAGAGGCTCTGGACCCTCGGCCATTAAAAATTGACTTCTTGCTGGGTAAACTTGAACTCTGTTCAAGTTTTGAATTTTACCCAATCGCCAACGTTTTGCCATGACAACAAACAACACTTTGGTTTTTAGTGACTTGGCTCAATGCTGTGGCTCAATTGCCAGGGCTGTAAAAATCCATCCACCACTGCCAGGATAGAAGTGCTGAGCCAAACAGCACGAGTCTAAATGTTAATTTAAAAAATTTGGAAGAACAGCCAAAACAAATTGATTGACTTTGTTCACTTCCTCCGCTGCCATTGCTGAAACTATAGGCAGATTACAATTCTAAAACAGCGCAGAAAATGGAAGTCAAGACTCCTCCCTGTGTTCGCTGATTGGTTGAAATCCTATCAGAAAAATCCAGCTTAATGGGAGAAACCGCAAACGGAGCACTGAAGGGAGATGAGAATTGCGTAGGAAGGCGATGACCAGGCTGGCAGTTTTTGACTTTGTTTTGACTTTTAACCTTTTGGTATGTTTGACATAGAACAAAGCTCATATCTAGCAACAACTAAATCCTCGTTGCTGCAAAACATCAAATAAAATTGCGTAAGTAATAATTACATTGTCCTTCACACACACTAAAATGGGTTCCTTCGCCTCCCAGGGTAAACAGCATTATCCTCTTCTACCACGGTTTGATGAGTGTCCCTGTTGTACTCCCACAACTAACCCCAACAGATGACCTCTGGCGGGCAAGTCTTACCTGGTGGCATGTAATAAATAGAAGGGGCCCCATATGTGTGCAGATATAGCTGATTTATCAGCCAGTTGATATCTTTCTGCGAAAGCTGGTTTAGAGGGAAGAGTTCCTGTTTTGTTTCTTTGCACCAGCACCGACACGGTGAGGTTTCCTCAACAGCTCGACCCGCGGGGCCGCGGTCAGGAGGCGGGGCCGCGGTCAGGAGGCGGGGCCGCGGTCAGGAGGCGGGGCCGCGGTCAGGAGGCGGGGCCGCAAGCCTCACGCAGAAGCAAATTTCATTGTGTAAAATGCATTTTTTCATGAAGGATAGCAAACATTTTAGTTGACTATCCAACTGTTACTGAGCCCACATTTATGTGCACCTTAACTTGATTTTAAAATTTTGGACAGTAATAAGAAAAAAAAAAAAGCGAGAGAGAAATGTTCCCTATAGTCTACTATGAATGAACACTGTTAGCAGGGTTAGAACGTGTTTGTGTGAATTTCTCACTGAAGTTGCGATTTCATCGACGAGACATCGACCCTGCAGAAGAATTAGGCCTTTTTGTAGCCATTTGCCACAGCAGATGCAGTGAATGTTGCATACTGTAAAACCCATGTCATGTATGTATAGCGAGATGGCATGAAATGTTCGAATAACGGTACTGAAATGCAAATCTTTACTAATTTACTTCCCGAAAATGAACTGTGTTCGCATGGCATTGTGTTATATGTATGCATGTATTTTTTTTTCTCGTTTGTTTTTTCTTCTTTTTCCTTTTTCTCGTATGAAGTCTCTGTATTTTGAGAAAATTCCTTCTTTCTTTCTTTCTTTTTTTTTTCTTTTGTTATTTTCCTGAGCTGTGGTGACTTCTGTTTGTTGTTGCGATGCATATTCTGTGACAACCTCGTGCTGCAAAAGAACAAAACGAGTCATATCTGTTCCAAAACAAAAAGCCAGAGGACATTTGAAGTGTAAGATAACTGTAAATTGCTCTTTTTTTAAAAAAAAAATATTTTCTACAAAAAGTATAACACAGGAAGATTTTTAACGACGGCATTTTGTTACGAAAACCCCCAAAAAAAACAGAAAAAAAAGAGGGAAAAAAAAGAGATGAACAAAGTAGGCCAGTAATAAAAAGTGGAATGTTACCAGTATGCTACATCCAGTTTGTTACACAGCCGTGTCAATGATTTTTTTTTTTTTTATGGATTTCGAAGCCACCATGAATGTCTGTATTATGTTTCATGATGCATTTATCATCACGAACTGACAACACAACATCCCTTCGCGGCTTGTTAAAAAAAAAACCCAAACAATTGTGCTACGTTACAGCAGACAAACGGTAGGTTAGACGTGTAAAATATAGCCAAAATTATATAAACCTTTGATGTTCTTCACTCTATAGCAGACAATACCTGGTAGCAAAGCTGTGTAAACTCGTCGCTAAATGCTTCTCAAGCTTAATTCCCGAAATTATCGGCTTTAATATCTTTGCGGTCACCGTTTACTTCCTCGTAGGCTATAGTTTTTGTCCAAGTGATTGCACGTTATACTGAAATCAGAAAAATGTGCCTATTTGCATAGAAAGTAATTAAAATTGATTGAGAAAAACTGCTGAATCATTATCATCTTATCATAAACTGTTGAACAAAATAAAATGAGGGGAAGGCCTTGTTTTTAGCCTCCAATGTGATTTACATCTCATTATGTATGAAGGGTTTGCCAAACCTGAATAATCTGAACCTAAACACTACAGAAACCCAGACAGGTTTTCAAACATCATTTTTGACTCTGTAAAAGAAAAAAGAAAAAAAAAATCCATTCTGGTTATAAAAAAATGTTTAACACCCCCGTTAGGCGGGACGGCGTCAACGTGAACAGCTTTAAAAGTCAAGCAGGCGGTGTTTTGAGCATGGCTGGCGTCATGCTAGGCTAGGCTAGGCTAAGGACGTCGTAGCTCGCGTTTTCTCTGACGCTATTTCCTGGCAGTAGTGACATTTGGTTCAAGTCAGACTAAAGTGAGACGGACGTTCAGAAAGGAAGCCACTTCATGAAAGAATTTAGCAGTTTGACCAATTTTATACCAGATTCTTCTCATTTCCTACCAACAGTACATTTAAATCTGCCTTGGAATCGTTCCGCTTTGACGAGCAGAGATTTCTAGCAAATTTCTATATTCTGCTTATGGTTTTCTGTGAGGAGACATGCTTACTGTATGTCACTGATGAATATTGCTGATACTCCGAACAGTTATCTTAGTGCAATCAGGGTTAAAATGGCTAATATTTTAAGAGAATCAGATGGTCTGGAAACAGGGTGTAATATTAAATTTATGATTATTTATCTCCATAATGCATATTCAAAAGCACAAACAAAGAAATATGTATATACAGGCATTTGTTTAATACAAGGCTATGAAATGGTTTGCTTACAGCTACCACACAGAAGTAGGAAGGGATACAGTGGCAACACGTACGTGTGAAATATGATGGAGGGGCGAATGGAAACCACGGAAACAACACAGTCATTGTTGTATTTGTAGTGCAGAAAGCAAGAGGGAGCAGCAGCAGCCAGAGTTACAAGGCAGAGCAAAGTTACAAAATCATTTCTAAAAATCTAAATTAATGGAATCTGCAATGGACTCGTGTAGCTAAGGTTTTATTTTCCTGATTGAACGTTTAACATCCTGACTCTGTTATTTTGTTACTTTTTGTCAGTTTTGAACAGCAGGGTAATTATAGGAAAATGTTGCCTCTGTAAGTAGAGTCCCAGTCCTTCCAGGTATTGTCGAGTAGCAAGGCATGAGTTTGGTCCTTGTTTAAGTGATACTAAAAATAATTGTGTTACTCTGTTCCCATTAAAAATTGTGTTTTAGTGTAGCATTAGCCTGGTTCTCCGCTGTGCTTTGTACAGAGGTTCTGGGTTTTTCAGCTACTCAGAATCAATTGCTTCTTGGAAGTTTGGACTCTGTTGAGGTTTGAAATTTTACCTGGTCAGTTCCGTCTGTCTGGGGCCTGATGGAGGAAAGAAAACCTCAGAAACAGGGATTCTAGCTACGAAGCTTTCAGGAAATTGACTGCGCAATGTTATTTCAGTATTTGGCTTGGTAACAAGCACGTCTGGTGACATGGGCATGGAAAAAAAAATAATCGCCATAATTTAATATCTCTTAGGATTGACTTCATTATAATAAGTTGTGGTCACAACTTAATATCACCTAAACATGAGTTGTGTTTTTCCCCCCATGTCACCAGATGGGGGCTAAAACTATAGGCAGACTATCATTCTTTAGCTGCACGGAAAACCAAAGTCATTGTTCTCCAGATGTTTGCTGATCGGCCTGGTAGAAAACCTAACAGATGAATCCAAGTTAATAGGAGAAAGATCCGTGCCATTTGTACTTCATGACTGTGATTAGTCATCTGGCTCTAACATCACAGCAACAATATAAACTTATCTGAATTCAAAAATGCAGACTTTACTGTGGTCAGACAAGGCAGATGAAATGATTTCGTACTGATCACATTACCTTAAACTTGCTTTTGTAGCAGCAGAGTCTTTTCATCTTCTTTCTTGATAGTAAAAGTTAGCTATTAGTCTTCTATTAAAAATGCCAACTCAACGATGCTCTCGAGGCTGAGGCTTTATTCTGTCCCATAAATTTTTATGTGCAAACATGCACTAAAACATCTGGCGCGGGGAATGGGGCTGCGTCGTTGCCTTACCATCGCCTAGTGTTAGTTGATGGCTAATTCGTTCTTAAGGTGTGAGCTTTTCGTTTTGTTGTGGAACTCCGTCGTCGTGCTACATTACAAACTTCATTTGAGAATACATTTGACCACTGACGAAGAGGATGTTTCGTCAATATTATTTCCTACGGTGTCATCTACTATCGGCACACGTTCCATTTGTGCAGCCGAAGGACAGGACAGCATCTCCACAGTGCGGGGCAATAAAATTATGCAATCACAATTTGCTCCCGGAGTGATCTACGCGGCAAAGCTGTTTCTACTACAGCCTCAGAGGACAAATCGCTGTTTTATTGTAACTCATCTATCTTGAACGTCAAGCCGTGGAGCCACGAAATAGGCTGTTGCTGCCTGCATTCATCAAAAATGTATTTCATAGCTTGTAGTGCACTGGTTTACCATGTTAAATTTAATTTGATATCCATCAATCCATCCACAGTGAGAAAAATTGGACAACCCAATGAAATATTATTTTTCTTACTTATCACACGACTGTAACAGGACCAGCGATGTTTTTACATCTTTCAATTGTCATTATTAATCATCATTCATATTTAAGCGTAATGACCAGTGTCCTGAGGAAGTTCTGCTCATTGAATAATAATTGGCTTCCTATTCATGCTTCTCTTGATGAGTTTGTGTTTTGCTGCATTGACTAACTTCAGAATGTTGAGAAAACCATTTAACAAGCATCCCTTGTCTGTTGGACAAGACCACACTGGTCAACCTTTGCATCACATGACAATCAATGAGCTCAATCTATGACATGACCGAGAGCTGAAGTTTTGGACCTTTAAGAACAAAATGTTCCTACTGCCTTTTGTGTTGAACCAAGTTTCAGGTGCCATGATAGAGATTATTATTTCTTCTTTCTTTGTGGTCATATTATGTCAGATGAGTTATGCAATACTTTGACACACTCTGGATGGTATTTATGATTAGTGTGACTAGATGTAGCAGGCTGGTTTAGCATCGCCTACTATCTCGGTTCACCATCAGCAACTGTCTCATTTGTCACACTTCCTAATTTATGCCTGGCTTTGAGCTTATTGCATCTTTCAAAACGGAGATCAAGATTTTAAAAGCAGATTATGACACAAGCCATCCCCCCGGTTCTGTTCATTTTCCAATCTGATGTCTGCAGTTTGGATCCAGAAAGAATTATCTTCATAAACACTTGATTACAGTTGGTTCCCGACTGGGGAGAGCTCATTTACTTCGGTATGATCAAATTGGGAGTCTCCATAAACAAGTAGCTTCTCTTTTTTTTTTTTTTTTTTTTAGTGTTTCTAAATGGCACAAAGATATCTCTTATTACACATATTAGTGACAATTATTCATGGACTCTGGTTTTGACATCTTTACTTCATCGTCTTATTGTAGGTTGCAAATTTCTTCTAATAGATTCATGTTTGTCTAGGACTTAAGCTAAACGTTTCAGAGGCAGCCTGGTGTTAAATAGAACAATTTCACATAACTGTTTATATTACTCCCATATTTTAGCTCAAATATATCATCTCCTGAGTCTGGAGTCGTCTGAAACATCCAATAGTTTTTTTTTAAAGACAGCCCCTCAGCATGATGCTGCCCTCGCCATGTTTCATAACATATAAAAAAGATGCAGAGGTGGAAAACAAGAAGAACAAGAGTTGTGCTTCCATCTTCCCTTCCCCATATTCACTATTTCAGAAAAGCCAAGAGCAACCTCAGACTAGCTTACAAAGTTTTCTTCAGCGATTGAGGAAGTTACATTAAATTTAGCCATTTCCATCAAAAGTTTCTATTGCAACACTTCAAAAATGCACATAGAAAAACATCAATGGAAACAGTTCGGTTAATTAATGCTGTGCTTTTAACATTCCATTGCATAAAAATACTAAATCGATATGAAGTATCTAGCTAAAATCAGATGCTTGTCTAAAAGTTACTACATTTGGCGTTAAGGTAGAATTCGGGCGTCTCGTCAGTCGTCTCGGTGACACCAGGCGTCGTCTCCTCCTCATGGCCTCTTAACGTCTGACTTCCTGAGCTGTAGAAGACTGGCAGCGGGAGCCGCCGCTGTCACGCTGCGCTCCGTTGCAGCGTCAGTGCGCCAAGCTGCCTTAGCCGGGATATTTTTGGCTCCCACCTTGTTTTAATCCATGGCGTGAATCCCCTGATGGATTATTCATGCTTCCTCTCCCCCCCCCCCCCCCTCCTCTGCTCTCCTCCACACCTTCTTCCTCCCCTCTTACCTCACCCCCTGTCTTTCTCACCTTCTTCCTTTTTTTTTTTTTTACATTTTCTCAGCCTCTTTCTCCAACACCACCTCAAGTCTTCCTGAGCATGTATTTGTAGCCTCATTAGACGATGCTGCCAAACAGTCACTTATATAATTTATTTGTTGCTTAGCTTATATAAGACACCTGCAACCGTTTCACTCTACCAAGAGTATGACATATAGGTGCACAGTGCGGCCTGTTGTTTCACTTTGATTTTATTTCTCTGTTGATCCCACTGAAGATTGTTCTGGCGATGTTTACCTCCTGCATTAATGCACCACATAGAGCTGAAACGCAGAGTAAAAATACATGTACATTTTTTTCTTCACTGTCTGAAGTAAAATTTTACCAAATTTTTTCTCGTTTAATTACCAAAATTATTTGCATTTGCTTAAATGCCAGTAAAACTTTTTTTTTGTTGTAACTTTACTTGAATTCAATAGTTTACATACATTTGTTCCAATGTATGTTGCACAAAAATCTAAAACATGTTGGAGATTAAAGTGGCAATGTTTCTTCCATTTGCTGCTGCTGCTGTTCTCTCACATTTCACTGTCAAACAATGCAAACCCTTTGAAAAACCACTTCCCCCCTTCGCCTGTGGTGGCGCTGTACCAACAACCACTGAACGAAACGACATGAAGGAGACACTGAGCGCAACTTTCTTCTTTACACAATGTTAACAAAAACAATCGCAGATTTTAATGTTTGTAAGATTTTTTTTGTTGTTGTTGTGGTAAAAAAAAACAAAAAAAAACACAAGCTATTTCTCTTGCTAGCACTAGGGTAGTGTGTTTGTTTTGGTGGTACTTACCCAGAATGCCATGCGCTATAGTTCGTAGTTGTTAGGTTGGAGCGGTCTCTGGTATGCTCGGCAGAGTTCTGTTTTTTTGGTCTGGATTTGATTGTTCCTTCAAACGTCTCCAAACAAACTGGACCTTCTAGGCAACAAAATAGAGTTTGATTAAAGTGGACTAAACAGGACCAGTGTGAACGGAGCCTTAATCAAATGAAGCTCCCTCTTTGTTTGGCTGTTTTACAAGTGCCAAACAATAGCGTGTGAAGTAGCATTGTGGCTTTTCGGCCTTCAGATTTCTGAGCCGCCAGTATTCAATGATCCACTGTAAACGTAAACCAGTCTGAAGCAATTCTCACAATTACCTCACATTTAAGAGATTTTTAGACGTTAGTCTCAAATTACTGTAATTAAAGAACATCTGTCAAGTTTTTATTAATTCATCATTCATTTTTTTCTATTATTTCTGACCACATTGGAGTGCCATGGGATTTAGTTCTGAATTGGATTTTTTCCCCTCCTCTTCCTGACTGATTCCTTTGTTCAATAAGGTAACAAGATTTATAAGCTCTCTTCAATTTATGAGTTTAGCTAAAGATTGCTGATAAGTTCAGAGCAGAACTTCAGGATAGAAATAAAAACAACTAATTGACTAACTGATTCAACTAATTATTAGTTTAATGGTACAAATGGTGGTCTATCTCTTGGCTTTTTCAGTTGATTTTGAAAACAAACTATTTAAAATTGTTTTTGAAAAAAAAAAAAAATAATAACAATTATTACGATACATGTGAGCACCCTAGCTCTGGGCCCAAAGCAGGACACACACATAGAAACTGTTGGTAATGTAGCCTGGATAAAGACTTTGCAAATAAAAACCGTTTTCCTATAAATAAATGTAGCTAGTGACGTAGCAGTGATTGTTTCACAACCAGGAAGAATCCAAATCCTAATTGCAATCTAAAGTCTCGGTGTTCTGTGCGTGTGGGTTTTCACTGGGTTCCCTAGTTTCCTCCTCAAAACGGATCAGAGGGTTTTTGTGCTTCAAACACTTTGCAAACCGCTCAGGTGTGTGGCAGTTAAACAGCTGACGGTATCTGATATCCGCTGGGAATTTTTCTGGAAACACAAAAGCAAGTTAGAATTCTGACCCGGGAAAGCCAATATGGCTGCCGTGTGTATGAAATGATGGAGAAGTTCACTTTTAACATGTCTGACAGTGTCTTATTAAACTAATGGGACACGTATCAGGGAAACTCGTGTTGTGTAATGTAGAGGTTAAATACACACAGAGGTGAATATACTTTTAATTTGTTTATTATGTTAGTTTAGATGATTATTGCATACATGCAGCTAAAAACAATATTCATTTTCAGAGAAACTGAAGATCTTTTCTTCCTGATTTCCTTACAAAATAACAAATACTGAATTCAATGTTCCCATATCATGGCCTGCATAATTATGACAGTATGCTGAAACTAAATCTGACCTGAATTAGAGAAATAAACTTTATTTCATTTGGGTGAAACTGTACAGCCTCTATTTGTCAACATGTCCCTTTAATATTTGGACTAAACAATTGAGAGAAATCCATTATTATCGTTTTATATTGCTAAAAGTAGCAAATCCCGCGACCTAATATTAAAAAGTTGAGATCAAGTTTCAATCAACTTCCCATTTTATCCAGATAGAAAATATAAAAGTACTAAGAAATACACAGACTAAAGCAAAAGGCGTCCTGAAAATGATCTAACCTCGTCAAACACTGACTGTGACTGAAATGTTCCCATTGTTTTAATTTTACATTCATCTAAAATACTCAAGAGAGACAATGACTTACAGTTTATAAAAACAACCATCAACAACGTCAGCGTCTTCAGCCTCCAAATAGCAGACAAGAAAGTCCAGCAACAATCATTAATAAACAATGACAAAAATACTTAGAGCTTTTAAACTTTAGTCGATTTTCCTCATGTTCGACTGAAGTGTTCGTTCAGACGTCACGAATCCTTTAAGCAGCATGAACGACCACGGAGTCTTCCATCAACGCTAACACATTGTCGGGAAACAGAAGCTTTTGAAAAAGAACGAAAAAAACCCCAAAACAACCAGATTTTACGTTGCACTGGATTTTGTTTTGGTGAAAACTTTCCTCTTCGTTTCGACTGCGTTTCATTGGATGTGCTGTCAGCCTCTGGGTCGGTGCGTAGAGGGACTTTGTGTTTGGACCCGGCGTCAGAGCGTCTCCTAGGTGACGAAGTGAACTCATCCCTCCCTGGTCGAGCCTCGGTGACGCAGCGACCAACCAGAATGTCTCCATTTCACTTCACAACACATTATTTTGAATGCTACCATAATTTTGACTGTACACTTCTTTTTTCTACTGCCTGCAATGTCGAAGCTGTAAATAGTATGCGTACGATCAACCTTTTTATACTTGAGAGAAGAAAAAAAGATTTTCAATAAAGGAACTTTTGTCTATAAAAATGCTGTGAGTAACTTGTCATTTTTTGCTTTGCTTTGTTTCATTTTCAGACCAATCTGAAATTGAACATTCTAAGGGGGATGGATTGTGAAAAATTCACATTTTGCTCGTTTTTTATACTTCCGTTTCAGTTCCTACTGCTTCTAAAACAGTCCATGTACTTGCTGCATTCTTTTTGGTTGTGCAGGAGGCTCTACTAATGCTTTTCAAAGCTGCACGATGTATGACCTGGGAGGGGTGGCCAGAAGAAGCTTATTTTGATTTCAGGAAGCTGTTACTGGATAATAACTTCACCTCACTTGTAAAAATGTAAGCTTTTTCAATGTACACATCTAAAGGAGCAGTCCACCTCTTTGCTCTCCATTTATTTATTTATTTGCTTTGATTGTCACGTAAACCAGTGGTGCCCAAAGTGGGTCCTGGAGCCCCGGCATCCTGCGTGTTTTAGTTCCCTTCTTGGTTTAATTCACATGGAACAAATGATGCTTCATGCGAAGGCCTAAGAAGAACACTGACTTCCTTAAAAGGTTGTTACTGTTGGAGAAGTAAGACATGCAGGATGCTGGCCCTCGAGGCCCCACTTTGGGCACCAATGATGTAAACAGAAACTAATAGAGAAGAAAATGCTTGATTCAAGCTTCATTCTGTGCTGGGGAGGTAAACTAACTTCATTTTGTGGTTTTTGGGTTAGTCAGGCTTGTTCACACGTCCTGAGGGGTTGGACGGTGTCCAGTAAGGTGTGAAAGCACTCGACTGAGGTTCTCTTCAGAGGTGGTCCAGGAAAGTTAAGTCTCCATTAGCTTCCAGAATCTGTCCAGGGACACATTCTGACCTTTCTTTTTACCAAGGTAGCCGGACAGACGTTAAAAAATTTTGTAAAATTTGTAATAAAGGTGTTTTCACATCTCACAGTGTACTTGAGGTACATTAACATTACCCCATACTATGCCATGGTAAAGTTGCAACATCTTTTCAGGGTTTTAGCTTGTGGATCCAAACCATTTTAAAAACCTGTTCTCCTCCTCACCTGTGGTGGCGCTGCGCCAAGAATCTCTGAAGAAGACAACATGAAAACCTCTGAGGAAGACACTGAGGCAATTTCCTTCTTCACCAAATGGGCAGGATTGGTCCTCCATAGTACTGTAGTGTGGTTCATAACCTGACTGAACTGTGTTGTCGACTGTCCAGTATAATAACAATGAGTTCTTATAATGAAGACTCTCATTAAATCCTAGTTAGAAAACAAATCTGCTCACACCTGGATTTTATTCCATGAGATACTTTTAGTTATTGGGGATCGAAGTATAAAGTTTGTGGCCAAACCGACACTGTTTTTGAGGGAATGTCGTTTAACAGGAGGATAAACACAGAATCCATGTGACACAGCTTCATATTCTGGGTGTTTCTCCTTCATAGTCATATACATTCAGCGGACCGTCTTCTGACCTTTACTGAGACGGTGCTTTAGCTCTCTGTTCTTGTTTTACCCCTGGGTGTAGAAGAACAGAGTGTGACATGGCCCATGTCTGTGTCTAATTTCATTAATTTCCCGGCTTATCGCCACTAATTACAAAAGCCGGTCAGATAATGAAAATAGTCCATCTGGCAGTTTGGGAGGTGAAGAAGCAGTCATGACCGGATGAGAGGACAACAACACAAGCTGACACTGTTTTTTTTTTTTTTTTGTTATTGTTTTTTTTTTATCTTCTTCCTCACCCTCTCTTCTGGCTTCATCTCTCCACAAATGAAATATTCATGGGAGCCCCGGATTGTGTCTGCTGCTTATCATCTCACCAGCTTCCTGCTCTGCTGCTGCTGTCGCTATGACAGCAGCCGAAGAGACAAGCCTGCATCCAGCCCGACCTGCAGGATCACACTGTTTATTTAAAGAGCTGTGGTGTGTGTATTTCGGGGGCAATCTGCAGTCACCCTTCTGCTCCTGCGCCTGTCAGGAGGCGAGAGGGGAGGGAAGGGCACAGAGTCTGTGCAACAAGAACAGTCTCAGGTGTTTTCAGGAGTCTCTCCTGCCTGCAGATGTTGCACCGATTACCGGGACGGAGATGAGGAGCAGACGAAGAGCGGGTGAATCCTAACAGCACAACTCCTCGTGTTGTTTTTCTCTCTCTCTCTTCACACTGAAGGAACCTGGAGAAATGTTCATCAACCTCCATTTTCAGGGCGAATTTTATAAATATGTTTTTTTGTTGTTTTTTTTTTTTGCTGTCATTGTTGCTCAGGAAGTTGGGGCTGAGGCCCCCCGAGTTCTTTGGAACTGCAGAGGAAGTGCTGTCGCGCCACCTAGTGGAGCTCCTCTGTACAACCGTCTGATGGAGTTGTGCAACACTTAAAAAATAATAATAAAATCTAGCGTGGAGCAGGTAATGTCAGTTTATTATTATTATTTTTATTATTATTAATTTTTTTTTTTTCTTGAGACTCAGGTCTTTGTTACAAACATCAACAATAGCAGAAAAAACAATAATGAACATTCCACTTAACACTGAATCAGAGCCAAACTCTGTCTACAGGTTCAAATGCTAAAAATATTAAAAAACAATTTCAGCATTGTTTGAGAGACAATGTTTGTTTTATTCTTGTCTGTTTTGTTTTCTGTGTGTTTGTTCTTTGAGTTAAAAACCCTGCAATTTCTGCCAGTTTTAAATGAGGCTTTTGAAATTTTCTAGAAAAAAACATCGACGTTACCGAGTTTGAACAGTTGGGGACATTTTGTACGTTTTTAAAGGTTGTAAACTCTGAGGGTTCCATGTTTTCCTAGAATTTCCTTTGAGACTCGAATCAATCGATTAACATCATCCATATGCAGCCAACAAGTCTGCAGAAAATGTCTGACAGTCTCCAACCTGAACAAACCAAAGAGTCATTTCTCACTCAGTTCAGCTAAACAAAACCAGCTCAAAACTACAAATATTATCTGACCTTTAGAGAAAAGAACAACTTATTATTTTTGATAAATACATTGAAAAGCCCATTTTTTCAGGAACTCCCACTAAGTGAAACACATAGAGATCATGATGATTTTCCAATTACAGCTCAAGAAAACATTATTAAAATAAATATACTAAAACAGATCTACAAAAGATATATCTATCTTCTATATATATATATATATAAATATATAAATTTATTAACTACTTGGGTTAGGTTATTGGACTAGGTTATTTTCAAAACAACTCCTTACGTCATTCAAACAAGTTGTAAACATATATTCTAATTTATTGAACCCGACTGTATTAATATTAGAAATCAGTTGTAACTATTATTGCTACTCTTAGAAATATATTTTTTTTCCCATGTCATGTTAGATATTAGTGGAAAATTATGGAGAAAAAAAAACACATAATTTTAAATCTGTTTAAAAAAAATATCCAAAAGAAATAACTAGTGCCATTCAGGTTGTAGAAATTAAATGCAGCTAATCCATGAAAACAGAAAAAAGGAAAAAACGTGGGTAAAAAAACATCATTATCTATTTAATGATGTTATTTCATGTTATAAGATATTTATGCTCCTTATCATTTTCAAGTGTAGAGTATTAAATGTACATGACAGTACAGTATTACAGTACATTATTACAATACATTTAATACTGTACAGAATTAAGTTGCTGGTTGCTGCCCCGTGATCAGATAAAAGATAGAATCATTATGAAACCCAACAATGACTAACTTAAGAAAGGCCACTAGATGGCAGTACATACCTTGTTACCCATGCATCCCAAAGAGCGTCACTGTGTGATATAAGGTTAGTTTAATCTTTAATATTGTCACCTTCCTAAAACAAAAATGATAAAGGGTTTAAGGGATGAAGGGATGATCTGACCGGATGCTGAAGAGGCGAAAGAGAATGGGTGGAATAAAGTTTGAGAGAAATGCCTGATCTTAAACTCAACTGTTATGACTGTGAATGATGATATCTGAAAGCATAAACGATGGAAGCATTGCGCTTGAGGAGACGGAACAACAGGGGAGACGGTTGGATTATTGAAGAAGACAGTGGAGCTGGAGTTGGATGCGCTTCTGAATCTGGAACGAAGAGTCTGGTTTTGTAAGAAAGTGACAGAACATCAATGATGCTCTGAGTTACTGGAATGTGAGCTGCTTGAAACAGGAACTGATGCTAGACTGAGATCTGAATAAACGAGAGTAGACTCCTTACGTCATTTAAGTCTCCAAAGTTCTTGCTGCAAAAATAAGTTCAAAAAGTGCAAGAGAAATGCATTCTTGGGGCCATTTTTAGAAATAAATAAGTTTAGTTAAGCGGTGCTCCCAATGACGGGAATTTCTGCTTCATTAGACATAAATCAAGACAGCATGTCAGATAAACAAGTGAGAAATGAAGATTAAACCAAACAAAAAGATGCACTTAGCAGGAGAGATTGTTCATGATTAAGAACACAAACGCTGAGAGAGGAGGAGACTTTTAAAAGTGAAGACATTGATAAAAGAACCAGCAGGGTTACCCAGCATCCTCTCTGAGAGCAGCCTGAGGACTCGCATCAACAGGCTTTCTGTTTCCCCGAAATGATAAATCTGCCGTCGTCTCTCACAGCTTCAACCCTGAGGCTGACAGCTTATTACTGCTGCAGCCTCAGTAAACAACTAACTCTACATTTTCCATTAATATAAACTTGTTGTGGGCTGCACAGTCGCGCTGTCGCCTTGCAGCAAGAAGGTCCTGGGTTCGATTCCCAGCCCGGGAGTCTTTCTGAATGTTTGCATGTTCTCCTTGTGCATGGTGGGTTCTCTCTGGGTACTCCAGCGTCCTCCCACAGTCCAAAAACATTACTGTCATGTCAGTCTCACACATTAATGTGCCTGGGTGTGTGTCTATCTCTGTGTTACCCTGTGACAGACTGGCCACCTGACCAGGGTGTACCCCAAAATGTAACGGAAGTAAACCCGCATCTGCATCTGAAGCAACTGAGTCAGTGAAGTAGCTAACTATGCTAGTGCGGGTTATTAGCGGCCATTTTTTCGAATCGCCATCCCTCCCTCCATTAGCTATAGGTAGCGGTAAAACCATGTTGCCACATATAAGCTGTGATAGCTTGAGTTCCTCCATAGTTTATGACCTAAAAGCCTCTGTGGAAAGCCAGCTAGCGAGTTGCTAGCATGTAAACAAACGGCGGTTCCAGTTAGCAGCGGAAGTCACGCCAATAAATCACGCAAAGCCTCATGGGGGCCAGGAATGAGGTGGATGCGCTACTTCCTGTGATAAAATAGCTTGATATGAACAAGTAGAAAGAAACTATTTTAGAAAACAATCAAGGTGGTTATGATGATTCTGCATTGAACCAGGTCTTCAAATAAGCTTAAAGTCAATGTCCCTCGATGACCGATCAAAGCTCCTCTGTTCCAAAGAGACGTTTTCACAGACAGTGAAGCCCGAGCGCTTGATGTTTAATTTAGTTTTTGATTAGCTGGTGATGAGAACACCTTGCACAGGTCATCAACAGGACAGACAGACGCCTTCTCCAAGGTAAAGTTACTCATCATTGCAGCAAGAGCTTATTAAACCAAAGGCTCCCAGGTTATTGGATGTTCGTTGAATCATCTGAACAAATCTTATGGCATGAAAAGTATTTTCCGGTTCAAACTGTATTTTGTTTTTCTGTTTTCATGGAAAGGATGATTTTTTTATGACATGAGATTCCCTTCACCCTATAAGGTGTTAGGACAACAGTGCATAAGATGCATAACTTTAGCCAAAGATAAATCACACAGGGGTGTTGTGGTGGAACAGCAGTAAAGCACAATCCACATATGGAGGCCTTCCCGTAATAGTGAGACTTTTAATGCAAAGTTGCTCGAAAAGTTGCAGTGAAACTCCATTAAAAGTGCTAGCCTTGCATTAAAGTGACATTATTTTCAAAATCATGTAACTCTTAATTTACTGAATGACACTTCATGATAACAGTCGTAAACGTTCATAAAGACTCCGTCATGTTCATGACAGATGTTATGTCATGTTTATGATATGTCATGTCAGTCTTAAATAAAGTGTTACTGATAGCTCTATCTATAGACCTCCCTAACTTTTGATCGACCTATCAATTTATAGCTAGTTAACCTATGTAGTATCATGTTTGTGGAGACACCGGAGCAACCGGAGAGAACTTCTATAAAACTTAAGTTTACTTAATTTTAAAAATAGAGAAGACGGACAATATTTATCCATCCATCCTGTTTTTAGAGGCACCACAGAGAACTTATGTTCAAAGAGAATTATTTAAGTAATAGACAAAATTACAGACAATATCTGTTTTTCTGTCATTTGTGTTTTTAGAGAAACCGGAGCACCCAGAGAAAACTTTTGTTTAAAACAAGATTAGTTGATTTTATTAACAGATTAATTACAGACACTGTAATTTGCTCTGTTAGTAAAATCTATCGATCAAAATCATCGATAGTAAAATCTATCGATCGATCGATAGATTTTATCTAAATCGATCAATCGATAGATTTTACTATCAGAGCAAATTACAGACGCTGCAATTTGCTGTGTTAGGAAAATCTATGTATCAATCGACCGATCGATAGATATCTCTATCATTTTTGTAGATAAACCGGAGCACCCGGTGAAAACTTATATTTAAAGTAGGATTATTTAATTTTCCTAATAAAGAAAATTACAAACAATACCTACCTACCTCTATCTATCTATCTATCTATCTATCTATCTATCTATCTATCTATCTATCTATCTATCTATCTATCAATCAATCAATCAATCAATCAATCAATCATTTTTATAGAGAAACCGGAGCACCCAGCGAAAACTTTTATTGAAAACGAGATTAGTTGATTTTACTAACAGAGCAAATTTGCTTTGTTCGTAAATCTATCTATTGATCGATCGATCGATAGATATCGCTCTCTCTCGCTCTCTCCTTTTTGTAGAGAAACCGGAGTACCCGGCGAAAACTTTTGTTGAAAACAAGATGAGTTGATTTTATTAACAGATTAATTACAGACACTGTAATTTGTTCTCTTAATAAAATCTATCAATCTCTCTGTCTATACCATTTTTGTAGGAAAACTGGAGTACCCAGAGAAAACCTATAGTTACGATTTCTTAAAGTTGCTAATAGCCTAAAAACAATTCCATGTTTGCTTTGTCCCTGTGTTTAATGTCCTGTTATTGATGATTGACTAAATAAAAATAAAAAAAAAGGTAAGACGTACTCCCATCACATTCCTTGGCCAGCTGAGAAACACAGTCATTCATTTGGGAATGGATGGGAGTTTAAAACCTTGACAATTCTTTGGGTAGAACACAGGGTTGGAGTTCAGTAGGGGAAGTTTGATTTGGGTGGGATAGTTAAGTTTCAGACAACAAACTGGAGGTTTGACATCAGAAGACGACTTTCTTCCCACACTGGACTTGGAGCGACGTCTCACTGGTCCTGCTGCTGGCAGAGTCTCATTAACTTTGCGAAAAACAGGCTGTTTGTTTTTGTCAAGGTGGATTTTTGTAATAGTTACGTCACACACTCTGTCCTCTTCAATTAAGGAAAGCATCTCTTTCCTTTCACTCTCTTGATGTTCTTTTTTCTGCTGCTGTTTTTGTTTTATTTGGGAATCCCACGAATTTGTCAATAACTTGGTAGCTGCAGCTTTTTTCTCTTTCGCCAGTTTCTGACATTTTTGCTCTGCAGCTTCCCGATGTTTCCTTTCTTTTAATATCTTGTCCTCCATAAAGTCCCTCTTGATCGATTCTTCTTTCTTTATGACAGACAGTTGTTCAAAAACTATTTTTTTACGTGCTTCCCGATTTCTGTCCACATCTGAAACATTGTCGTCAGTCTCTTTGTCTTGAAAGTCAGATTCATGACTATTATCTTGTCCTTGCTCAGTAGCAATGAGATCCATCGTGTCGCAGTTGTCCTTACCTTTTTTCATCTCGTCTTTCTGTCTCCTGGCTACAATTTCCTCAGCTCGGTATCCAGGAAGCACCCCTCTTCTTTCAGTCCTGTCCATTTCTCTGTGCTTTTTCAGTTTGGTTTGATATTGTGCAGCCAGTTGATCGTCAAAAAGCTTTTGAGTTTTGGTTTTCTCCGGTTGAGGTCCGTAACTAATGATTTTAGCAATCTTCTTGGCCAAACTGTCACAAATTTGTTGTTTTAGAGCAGACTCGCAGGCAGCTTCTTTGTTCAATATGTTGTGTAAATTGTCCTTCTTTGTCTTGTCTGATTTTGAGTCCGTGTCATCTGATCTAAAGAATTTCTGGTCTTCCTCTTTCTTCTGTTTTGTCTTCTCAGTTTCTTCAATTTGTTGTCGTCTATCTGATTCCATTATGGCAGCCATTTGTTGCCTTTCAATTTGAGCCCTTTCCTTCTTCTTCTCTTGTTTATAAAGAATTTGGGCGTCCAATGTCTCAGTCAGTGACTTTCTCAAATTTACTTTCTTTTCTTTTTCCTTTTCGTCTCGTACTTTTTGTGCCAACTTCTGCCTGGCCAATTCTTTGGAAATCTTTTCCTCCTCTAAAGCGACTTTGGCAACTTCCTTTCTCTTTATCTCCTTCAGGTTTTCATAGGCTATTTTCTTACATTTCTCTTGAAATTGCGCCGTTTTCTTCTTAATATCTGTACTGTCTTCTCTGGGCAGCAGAGAATTGACAGTGTCTAAAAATCCATCACGTTTTTTAACGTGTACAGGAGTCACGATTTCCTCATTTCTCTTCATTTTCTCACTTGTCATTAATGAGATAACTCTCCGAGGTAGTTGTTGATGACGAATGTGTGAATTCATTGTGCGTTTCTGTCTGACTGTTAAGAAAGGGCAGTAGAACGAACATCTGAGTCTAGACCACAAGCAACAACATATTTAAGGGGCTTCAGAGATGATGTCATAGAACCTATGACACAAAGGATGGGATCCTTGTGACATCATCAGTTAGTGTAACGTTAGTTGCTGTTGCTATGGTAACCAGGAAAAGCTCTGAAGTGCTTCACACTTTCTAGTAAAGGAGATGTTTCAAACCATCAAAACATTTTCAAATAAATTCATTCGTATTAAGACAAATGTAACTTTTTCCCAACAATTTAAACTGGCTTCAGCCAATGTTGCTGTAATTGATAGAGGCTTAACATTGTGCAAAACGCAATCAAAAGACGTTTTTGATGAGGAAAAGTGTCGAATGAACTCAGGTTAAACTGTGGCCGTTTCTCATTTGGACATTCATTTATCCAGACTGCAGCCATGCAGTCATTTCATCATCATTTCTGTGTCGACGCTAATATTCTCTGCAAAGTGTAAGTCAGTTTTAACCTTTCTTTGCTCCTGTGAAAAAAATAATAAATAAAACTGGACATTTGGTTTTCCCAAGGAAAGATTTTCTACTCTGGAGATTTCATGGTAGGAAAAAAATATTTGGAGCGCTATCACGTGATATTTATCTTAGATGTGATACGTATCTTGTTAAAAAGTGATAATTTTATGCACAGGAAGTGGCGGTATCGTGCTAGGCTAATACAGTGGCTAACAGGAAGTGGTGGGTTTTTTCCGTGACTGAACGCAACCTGTTGAATGTGACAGGCAGCCAATCAGACAGTGTGGTAATGTAAGCACGGAGGGGAATCCCAAACAGTTGACATGCCAAATGAGAGTCCGGACATTGGAGGTGATATGTGGAAATGTTTATTACTATATGTAAAAGTCATTATTATATTTGTTTATTATATGTAGTTATGTTTATTCAGTTAAAAATGTTAACTATGAAAACTCATAATTCACCTCCAAATCATAGTGCAGCAAATAGAGCGGCTGCTGCTTTTATCAAATGGCTTTTCTTTTTACGCCTTTTATCTCTTGAAATGAGTCCATAAACTATCACTACTGCTTCTACCTCATCATCTGTGTGTAATTTTTCTAAATTCATGTTTGGCATGTTGGGGGTTTTACTGGGTTTTCTTCTGGAATCGGGATGTTTGTGAGTGGAATCGGTTTGTGTGTGTTGCTCCTGGAACCGACTGAACCTGTTGGACTTTTATCGGCTCTGTGGTCCCACAAGTTTAGAGAATAAGCTGACAATCCTTAAATGGTGCCGTGTGAACCAAACTTAAGACTCACCAGCTCCACTCCTCTCATCTCGACCACTGCCCTAACGCTCTCTGAATCTGGTCGCTATGGTAACATTTACATATCCCTTCAAAATAAGATATAGATGCACCACAACAAAAAAAAAACGGTGACACCTGAAGTGTTGCTTATGCACAGGGAGCTACTTCATCTCTATATGGAGAAGCAATTTGAAGCTTCATTCCCTCATTAACATCCTGTCATCATATCATGTGGAGCATCTTGGATTGTGGGATTTACCTACCTGGATAGGTAAATCTGTCTCTTCTCTGCGCCTTTTCTCTTCACAAAGAAACTTTCCAAAAATATCTGATCTGTTTCTGACTCATTTTGCTGCTTGTGGCTCAATGTTGGCGCGCAAGACGTAACCAAGAGAATCCGGTTAAAGGACTTTCAAAATAGAAGATCCTCCAGACTCAAATAATACATGAAACGGAACCATTTAATTATTTCTTGCGTGGCCCGGAACCAATTGGTCCACGGACTGAGGGAGCTCTGCTGCTTTACATTATACTGTTCACTGAATAGTAAACATACAGAACATACATTTTCTTTTCACAAACATTTATAGTAAATGGTTCTTCATCTCTCATTGATATTTATGCAGAAGTCTTTTTAACCATCGAGGATCTGAATGCTGGAAATTTAAGAACTTCTTCAATTTCAGATTCTCTTAAATCCAGGGCTTCAAAATAAAAAAAAATTAATAAAAAAAATACTTGAGATGACCTTTGACCCCAAAACAAGGTTCCTCCCCTCTGCAGCAGTGGGAGGAATCCCTTCTGCACACAGCTGTGATGTATTTCAAGTTTGAATTTTAAAAAAGTTGTTTGTGATGAACATGGAGCGTAAGAACAGCGGATTCACAATAACGTGATATTTACTGCTTTACTATCAAAATTGGAAAACCAATGAAAGTTCTCTCTAGCATCGTTTTTAAATCTGAAGGTCCAATAAAGACACAAAGACTCAATTCGTACAGCATTCATGAAGCCGAGTCAGCTTTTCTTATGACCAACCAAATCGATGCACATAAACACAGAGAAGGTTTAATAAGACACGCCACACCACAATCATTATTGACAGAGTTGGAAAGAGACGAAGACGCAGCAGGACAACAGAATCCACAGCGTGTTCAGTGAGACGGCCCTACAGCAGAGCAACGTCAGTGAGGCTGGTTTATATATATATATATATATATATATATATATATATATATATATATATATAAATTTATATATATATATAAAAAATACACATTTTAGAAGATTGTGAAAATGACAGAGAAAATGACATTGCGCTACAAAACTACAATTCATCCTTCTGCTGCCATTGTGCAAAACTTTGCTCCTTTTAAAGCTGTTTGTTCTGGATGGGGAAAGACAACGGCTGCTGGATCTGAAATGGCTCAGCGATTCACGTTCTGTTGGAAACGGGACAGAAACGAAAGTTTCACTTCAAGAGTCGTGATCCAGTTGAGCAACGTCTGAACGTCAGAGACGATCAACTTCGGTCCCTCTCGTCATATCAGTAAAAGCTTATTATGAAAAGAGGAAAACAGAAGCTTTATTGACATACAGTGGATCAAACAGAGCATGAGAAGAACTACAGTCAGTATGTGTGAGTGGCTCCAAAGTGGATTTTGCTCAGGCTGGATTTGTCAGCGTCGGCAAGATGAGTTGCAATTCCTGCACATTTTGTAAAACTGCTGTGAACAGGATGGAAATATTTGAATTTAAACACACTCTATAAACTTATACAGAAACACAAAACAGGACGGAGCAAATTGTACAACATTCAAACTCATTGTGACTGATGTAGACATTGATATTAATCATCTTGAAGTCTCTTCAGCTAAATGTTTACCATCCGCGAGTGAGAGACTCAGCATAAAGAACTTTGGTGTCTAAAGCGCCACACGATGACAACTCATTTAATATCTTCACAGCTCTGATGCGCCTTATATGCATAAACTCCACTATTAGACAAACGACTCAAATGTCTCAGCCAGTAAAACTCAGTGTCATGCTGCACCATACATGAAGGTTCACTCACCTCAGCATGTTGAATGCTTTAACTCACTAATTCATCTCAGTAATTAATTAGCAGGACTGTTTGTTTCTTTCTCTTGAAATGATGACACATTTGTTAGTAAAAACCATCTGTGTGTTTAGCAGCAAAACTGACAATGTTGGTCACTTTGCATCGCGTTGCCTCCACCGTCATGTCAACGCTTTGGCGCCAATCTACCAAGATGGCAGCTGCTGTCCTCACACAGTGGCTTTTATTACTAAATTTCATACAAGTTGAACCAATAAATGCCAAAAGAGGAAGGGACGGCGCCCCACAGCAGTGTGCGATCAAACCGGTGACCAGAAAAGAGTTTCAGGAAGTACATGATTCACCATCCGGTCTAACGACAAAATCCAAACGTAACCAACAAACGGTCTTTTCAGATTCATTCCCAAAAAGGCAAAGTTACAACAAAGAGCAACCGGAACGCAGAACACAGAAATGAACACATTGCTAGAGAAAGGAAAGGAACAACTTTTATTTTCAGTGGCAACCAAAAAAAATAAAATAAAATGAGAAGATATAGCAAAAATAAATATAATTTAGTCATCCCTGAATTCACTATAACTCTATTTCTAGAAATGCAGGTACTTGTTGAAATGAATGTATTTTTCTTTAAATTAAATCAACCCAATTTTGCAACAATCAATCAAAACGTAGAACTATTGCAACATCTGGCGTCAGTGCATTCTAAATGGCTTGGAAAGTAAAGTGCACTCATCCTGTGTGTGTGTGTGTGTGTGTGTGTGTGTGTGTGTGTGTGTGTGTGTGTGTGTGTGTGTGTGTGTGTGTGTGTTTTCTTGGAAACCTATACCTCACAGTGCTGACTTTCGATGGAAACGATTGCTCAACTTTTCCTGGTTTGACTTTCGTCTCTCTCTCTCTTTCTGCCGTTAAAACCGGGTGAGATAATCTGATCCAGTATTTTATCCAGATACTTACAAATTGTTTTTCATATACAACACGAGTGTAAAAGTACAAACACCAACAACCTGTACAAACAGCAGAGAACATCAACATGAATCGGGGTTTTTTTTTAAGTTGTAATTTCTAGTTCAGATAAAAATGTCAAACAAGCCAAATTTAGAGAATTTTATTTATATTTTAAACAAAAACATTTATAGCTTAAGATCCGTCTTGACTTGGAAACCTGAGTCAATTAGTTTTCGATTTAATTTTTTTCTTTTTTTGTGTTTTTTTTTGTTTTGAGAACTCTTGAATGATGGAGATGGAAAAATCAACAAGTTCACACAACATTTTATCTGTACTTAGAGACCAGTGTTCACTACAGAGACAGAATCATGTGCAGGCAGGAAGCGACCAGAGAGGTGGAGATCCAGTGGAGGTGAGGAGCTGCGGTTTCGGAGGAACCGCAACGCAGGTGAGCAGGTGATGACCTCATGGCAGGCAGGCAGGCAGGCGAGCGTGTGATTGGTCAGCTGCTGGGCAGAGAGACGGCACGGCTGCAGGCAAAATGTCCACGGTAGAAGAGAGGAAAGGTCAGCAGTCTCAACAGTTTGCTTCACATCTCGATGTGAGCGTCTTTGGCTGGTCTGCTGTCCTTTATCGAGCCGGAGATCGTATAGAACCTGCAGGAACGTAGAGAAAAACAGAACAAGCTAAAACATTGTTACTGTTTGGATGCAGGTTGTTTGTCAGACACTTTCTCAGCTGGGCCACTGAATACATCTTGTGTAACCTTGTACAGTGTATTTTCTATTCATGTTTTATTTGTTATTATTATACATGCAGATGTTTGTTGCTATGGTTTCTCTTTCTCTCTTTCTTTTCTTTAGGAGCAGACCTCGATGCTTCTTTCTCTCCTCTGCTTCTGTCTTTCCCCACCTTCCTCTATTCCTCTCCTCCTTCCTCATCTCTCCATCGGTTACATTTGAAATAAACTCTAAACCATTTCGAATAAAGTTTATATTTACGGCTCTGGAAAAAGAGAGAGACCACTTAACATGACCGGTTTCACTGATTTGACTTTTTCTAGATATTTGTTTGAGTGAAATGAACGTTCTGCTTTTATTCTATGACGACATGCATCTAAAATCCTAAACAGAAATGTGGTAGTGAAGCTGCAGTTCTTTCAGGCCTCAGATTACGCAAATAAAACAAGTTGATATTCATTTAGAAACAACTGTAACAATGTTTGAGCTCAGAAAGAGTTCAGAAATCAGAAACATGTCAAATACATGTGGGGATTGTATTCATTTCCACCAAATGAACACATTCACACGTTCTGGTAGTTTTACATTGATGTGATTTTTAAAATCATGTGAAAGTCAGTGATGCTTTTGGAAGCATTATTGACTCAATACAATTAAATACAACCAGGTAAAACACTGAAAATCACATTTTCATCAACAAAGAACGACATTAAATTTTGGGAAGCGAATGAATCCAATCAGCTCTAATTTTAGTCGTGTGAAAACGCTGAGCGCTGACGCTGTTGTGCAATAGGAAGTTCAGGCGTCCAGCATGAGGTCAAGGTCGCCAGTTTCCGATGGACATTCTGGCAACAGCCTGCAGACAGACGTGAAGATCTGCGCTTCCTATTTCCTTCTGCTTTATCAAGATTTTCGGCATCATCTCGGTTATTGTTTTTTTAAGCTGACAAAAATTGTTCAGGTTTTCTCAATGAAGGAATTCCTGGAAGATTCAGGAAAAACTTGCAACCTTTAAAACTGTGAAAGCAACACTGAGAGATAGAACTTGAAAATCGATCTCAGAAGAAAAATTAGTGCAGATAGCAGAGCTGACTGTTTATTACGATAATGGGAATAAAACCATCTTACATTAAAAAAACTGTTTCAAACTGAGAAAGTAAAAATAATACAACCCTTTAAAATGATTTTTAAAAGCCTCTACGGTATTCAGGAAGTGAAAACCAACACAGTAATGAACTTGTTTCACCTCGACTTCCTAAAATGGTTCCGTTTCTTCATGACCTTCATGCAGCAGTTGGAGCAGGAGTTTTTCAGATCCACCAGCTGGTAGATGATCGGATTGTACATCGCCGACGACTTGGCCAGCAACGTGGGGATGACGGACACGGGGATGGGGACGGAGTCCGGCTCGCCGAAGGCCGACACCACAGAGACCACGGCGTACGGGATCCAGGCGATCAAGAAGCCGGTGCAGATCAGCATCGCCACCTGGGAGGTAGAAGAAAACCATGCTCGGGGTTTTTAAGCTTTTTTTTGTTTGTTTGCTTGTTTGTTTAAGCAAGAGCATTTCTTAAAGTTTGTTCATCCTGCTTTGTTCTTGTAATCCCAATTTTCTTGGTCATATTCACACGTCTAAAATGGACAAATAAGAAATTTTCTCTTGGGGATCAAGAAAGTATATTCTATTCTATTCTATTCTATTCTATTCTATTCTATTAACACAAAAATCGAGTGCTATCATATCTACCACATCAGTGTTTTAGTTAGTTTTATAAATGAACAATGTAATTCCACGTACTAATACTTTTCCCCCATTGATTGTTTATATTAATTTAGTTAATGAACCTGTTTTGTGTAACTTTAGTGTGTATTTTGCTCTCTTTAGTCAACTGTTTCGACCTTGGGCAAAACTGACCTTTGTGAGTTTCATCTCCAGGTTGTGGTTGTTTCGTATGCGGGCGTCGTAGTGCGAGATTTCCTTCGACGACGACTTCACTTTAAAAATGATCCTGACGTAGGAGAAGACGATGATGCCCGCTGGGAGGACGAGGCAGAAGAAGAGGATGGCCAGCACGAAGCTCTGGCCCGACACAGAGGCCTGAGCGAGCCACCAGTCCAGGGTGCACGAGGTCCCAAACGGCTCCGGGGCGTAGTGGCCCCAGCCAACCAGCGGCATGGTGGCCCAGAAGGCCGCGTACGCCCAGACAAAGGCCAAGCATATGAAGGTGTGGTGGCGTTTCAACCACGTGCCTGAGATAAATATGACACATGGAATCTGCGTTAGAAAAACGTTTAACACAAACAAACCTGCAATTCCCTCCAAACCCGTCTAGAAAAATGACAAAAATATTCCTTTTTTTCTGTGAAGGAGAAAAGCTCTGACGCTGTTGGAGAGAGCAGCACAGCTCATGTTGCACTTTAATTCAGTCATCGTTTGGCGAAATATATATTTAGATCTGCATTCACTTTCAACTCTGAAACTTTAAAACAAAGAGATAAACCTTAACAGGATGCAGGACATTTATATCACTCCACTCCCCCGACATCTAAAGACCAACCACTCATTGGACACTGAAGTCATTTTCTGTCATTAACGCCAGACTGACCCACATTGCACACTGTTTGCATCTCCACTTGGTCAAGCTGTGGCCTCCACAGTAAATACACACACACACACACACACACACACACACACACACACACACACACACACACTCAGTGAGTGTGTTCACACGACCTCCACACACTGCATCAACATCTGCCAAAATTAGAACCGAATCTTCTGCTCTGGCAGGTCAATGAACAAACACCAAAATAATCCACCAAGACAGACTAATTTGTTTTTGGAGTACTGGCTGTATTAAAGAAAATATGGGTGTACTCAGCATGTATCACTTATGCTGTGCATAGACACGAAATACGTGGATTTAATTCTGAAACCTGTTAAGTTGAATTATCCTGTAGGTCCAGGCAGACAGAGTGAGCAGAGCCCTGGAGGGAAACAGATCAGTTCTGTAAGTTGACAACTGCAGTGTTTTCCGAGACATCGCTCGCATTTTTTGTGTCACTGACTTGATGGTGAGATCTCTCCTTTCACACACTTTCTTCTTGGAAAACTTCTAGGGTTTGCAGTGTGGCGGAGCCACACGTAGTGTAAACCCAGCGTAAATGAACCTTCACATGATTTCCTGTCTTTGACATTGACAAACACATGTTGCGTTGAGTAAATGCAAGAACTTCAAGGGGATTTAGCAGAACATCAAGGCCCTGTAATGTCACCTGCAACATGCTCCTGTTCTGAAAACCACGTGTGTTCTGGGATCATGGTGTGAAACTTCAGCTAAGTTCAGACGGTGTATGCTGCTTCAGCTATAAAATCAACATCTCCTATTATTTATAACCTGATTAGTTTGGCTGTAATGACCACTTGGGGGCGCTCCAGTCCTCAAGGGCTGTTTTCCTGCTACTTTTTGATGCTTCAACACACCTGAGCTAAATTATCAGCTCACTCGCAAGACTGGACAACTCGGCTGCCTACTGAAGAGGCAATTCATCCGTTTGATCCAGTGAGTCGAACCAGGAAAACATCAAAAATGCGGAACATCAACACTCGAGTTTTGGAAATGAAGACTTTGTCACCTGCTGCGAAGCAAAACACCAGACAGGATAATTACTCCCCGCACGGCTCTTTTCCTGCGTTGTCAGAAAGTGTTGGCTGCAGTTGGCGGACGCACCGTATCTGAGGTGGCAGATCTTCAGGTAGCGGTCCAGGCTGACCACTGTCATGGTGATGAGGCTCCCACAGCCGAAGAAGAAGCCTGCCCAGCCGTAGAACTGACAGCCCTCCCAGCCGAACAGCCAGCGGTGGGAGAAACTGGAGACCACAAAAAACGGCTTTCCTGTCACTGGTCAAAAAAAAAAAAAAAAAAACAGCAGAAGAAGAGGAAAGAAAGGTGAAATACAAGTGAGAGAACAATGATGGGGGGGACAGGAAGATTAAAGGTTCAGGAACAAAAAATAAGAGAAAAAACTAGAGTTTTAATTTAGTGCTAATAACAGGAAGGGGCATTCTGGGTGTCACAAATTTACAGCGAAAAGTCTAGATTAACAATACATTAAAAAAATTAAACACTCACTCACACATGTATATATATCAGGATGTTCGTACTACTTGCGTTAAGCAGGATGTTTTACTATTATATCCCAAAGATGCAGTGAAATCTCTGGAAAATATGGAGGAAAAGCTGGTTTTGTTTTCCACACCAAAAATGTTCTTCCTTTGGATGAATAGTGCAACACAGCCAAAAAATAATTTATCTGGCAAAATCTCTTGGTGGAATGAAGACTTGAAGCCTTTTCATGTGACTCTCATGCGTGTGTGATTTTTTTTTTTTTTTGGCATTCTAACTTTCTATCCGCTGACCAGAAACATGAACAACAGGCCACTTTAAAAAACACAAACCCCAAAGGTGTGAGTTTGGTTTTGGCCTGTCCTATAATTTGAACCATTTTTGTTTGTTTTGCCAACTTTGACTCTAAGTTGTTGTTTTCTTTCGTATGCTGTTTGATCAAACTTGTCTGGAACTTAGCAGCCCAGGCAAGTTGGGAAGAGGAGAACAAAGTGTACTTTAAAGTTCCATTCTGGGCATTCTTCAGAACCAAAAAAGTCATAGTTTTGTGAGTTAAGCCTTTAGTTCACCAGGCAAAACATTAAGACCAACGTCCTCTTTACAATATTAGCCTGGAAATGTTACGACTCTGAAAAGAGGAGAGAGGGAAAAAGTCAACGACATTTTACATACATCTACTCTGGATTGACAAAACCCCATCTTGTATTTCCAAGCTAAACACTGGACTTAAACTATTTCTGATTTAATAGTTCCTAGACTGGATTTTTAAGCTCAAGGACAACTGAATGACAAAGGAGAAAACAACAATTATAGAAGATTTTCTTTAGGTCGAAAGCAACACTGTAGGCATTACACAAACATTCAAAACATTTCTTTGTTGCAGTAAATTTTGTATACAACAACGTACCACTCTTCACAGAGAATAACAGCACTAAGCTGCTGGATGTAATGCTCCTGCATGATGTTATTTTGTGACACTGCAAATCCGAGATTCTCAGCCAATTTGCACACGGCCCGTTCTGTTGGCTCGGAGTCGTTATCCCACAGAGAATTTCATCAGGAAAGGAATCAGTGAAGCCGTGAAGAGCCGAGCGGCCTATTCAAATCAGAGCTTGTTCCTTGTCCAGCATCAGATCGTGTTATGACCAGAACAGAAGCGCAGGCACCGGCAAGTCAGATTAGACAGAGGAAAAGTTTTCATGAGGTTGTTGAAAAGACATTCACACCAGCAGAGTAAACATACTATGCAATCAAAACAATTAAGTCCATAAGTTGTCAGTGGAGTCTTAGTCTTAGTCTTCTAGTATTTCATTGGCTTCTGCAGAAAACTGAATCCCTCAACAATAAGTCCTTGGCTTTTGTACAAGTCTACCTCCTCTATGGTATATTAGAACTGCCTTTACTGAGAAACGTATGGACATGTTCAATACTTAAACAGTGTTGCGTTAAAATAATGCAACGCTGTGACGTTGATTCCTCCTAAACTCAAAACAAAAAGCATCCTACAGTACGTGAAACAGGACAAATGAACAAATGGCAAACTCTGTGGACCAGTTGTTGTTTTCCAGCACTACTGTTGCTTTCGACTAAGTCAAAGGCACAACATGAAAGGCACAAAATTTCTTCTCCATGCCTTTTCGAACACTAACAGGAAGCCATTTACTTGATTCCCAGAACTTCGATTAATAGAACTGAAAAGTGGAAATGCATGTGACAACTCCTGTGGCAACTGATGCTAGAATTCTTCTAGGAAGCAGCTAGAAGCACAGCACAAAAGGTATGTTGTAAAAAAAAGAAAGGAAGACACACACACACACACACACACACGTACATGCAAAAAAAGAGAGTTGCCCCCAAGCTCAAAGAAAGAACGACGTAAAAATAGATGATGGGAAAACCAAACGACTAATGCGACTTGGCAATCTACAGTGGCACTGTGAGGTTGATTAGTTGCACGTGACCAGATGTTCTTGCTGCAAGCAAATCATCTAAAACTGTAAAAAACAAAACAAAACAAAACATACAGTTGTATCTGTGTCTATGGTAAGCTGTCGTCTTGGAGAGCTCAAGAAAGTGACACGAATGACTTGGGAAGCTTACTGGTATTACTGGTGCTTTTTCTCACTCCGTTTACAGCGAGGGCGCCTTCCTCCATGGAACCAGAGTTAATAAAATCAGCACAAAGCCCGAGTTGATTCCCCACCCTAAAAGTTCCTGAAGAGTGGGACTGAGCAGCAGCCATGCGGTCCGCTGAACTTCAAGCAAAATAAAGCGAAGAAAACATCCAATTGTCTCCAAGGCAAAACTGCAGACATGATGAGCCAAATGTTTTCTTGGAACCACTGAAAACCGAGGCGGTCGGTATTTATACACACAAATACAAGACTGCACCATAAAATATTATGAAGACATTGCAGGCTTTGTGTGCCCCCTAACGCTACCCTGACGTTGAGACGTTGCCCCTTACAAGAACTTTAGAAATGATGTGTTGCTCCGGCCCCCATAAGGCTAATAGTCCAAACAAGGTCATTAATTATGCTTTGAAAGGTCCTCTTTTGGTAACAACACACACTCAGACACACGCATGCACATGACCGCTCACATGCTCAGAGGCTTAATAGCGTTTACTGTACAAATACTAGATTACAGCCAAACCTCTGGCCCTGCAAGCCGGCCAGGGATTGGTTTACCTGCTGCCTCATGGAGCCTGCTGTCACTGCTTTGTCTGAACAGCTCTTAAAGGGATTGCTCATTTTTCTGAGTGTTAATCTGCTGAAAGGTTATGAGCAGGTAAAAATTTAGCTAAGGCAGGTGATTTCAGATTTCAGAATCAGTATCGCTCTAGTGAGCGTACAGCCACCAGAATTTTCAGTAAGAAACATTTTTGTTTGGGGTTTTTTTCCCCACTGCTGCTAACGTTTCCCACGTAATACTTCAAATATCCAAAGGGCAAAGCTTAATTCCAATAATGGAGTGTATTCATAACGGTAGTGATCCAGCCTGCATGTCATCCGGATAATCCTGTACATTCATAGATGGTAGAAACCTACGTCAATTGTTTTCTTATATTTGCTTGAAGCACTGCTTTATTTTGAGTTAACATGCAATAAAACAACAATATTTAATGTTAATGTACGTTATGCATTCTGCATTATCTTTATGATAACCAGGAGGAGGTCAGTGTCTTCAGGTGGCCTATCCAAAGGCCTGTCTGAAAGACAAAGTCAACTGAAGAGGATGTATGAGGATTATGTAGAGTATGACTAAGGAACTAACATATTTTTAATTTTAATTTATTGTGCTTACATAATTCTGATTAAGCAACAAGGGTTATTTTTTAAATGAAATGCTTGTTTTTTGCATAACCTTGAGCTGACCGACTGATACTGACGATGTTTGGCAGCTAATGTTTAAAAGGGTTCTGAAGGAATTGAAAACCGGGCCACTGTGTTGCTCAACACCGTCCACATTATTCTGAGGCTCATAAACTCATTATACCAAGAGATAATAATACAGCCTATTTTCCTTCATAATTACATGTGTTACTAGTTCTATGTTAAAATGGTCAATAGCCTGTACTTGTGTAGCACTTTATCAAGTCCAGAGGAGCCTAAAGTGCTTCTCACTACATTTAATCATTTAGACACACATTAGCACACTGCTGATAGTGAACGACATCGTAGCCACGGCAGTCCTCTGGCTTCTATATTTACGTTTTAGTTTTTAATATCCACTCCAAACGAAGTACCGAAGTAAACTGCTCCTGCAAACAAAGCATGTTTCTCTGAAGAGTTCATCCAATCAGTTTTCTGTTTGCAGTTTAGTGACGATGAAAAAGCACCAAAACAAAAGTGGAATCGCTGTCTCTTAATTGAGTGGTGTGTTTCTGCGGGTGGCAGTAGGAGGCAGAGGAAGTTGATTTTTGTCGCAGTTTTTCAGTCTGCACTTTCAGGACGTAGTGAGTGACGATTTTTACCTCGATGTCCCAAAAAACAAAAAGGCACAAAAGTGGCTGTGCTTCTGTTACAAATTTGAAATAAACTTGGTCAATATTTCTCTAATGTTTAAAAAACCTAAATTTTTTTAGGTGCAGGTGCAGCGTTTTCATTAAATTAAAAACGCGATTCAAACTGTATGTGAAGAAGTTTGGTCACAAGATACGTCATAAAAAAATAAAATAAAATAAAAAAACTGTATACTGTAAGGATTTGAGTTTTTCTGTGGGTTTATTTGAGTTTCTGTGTTGTCCCGTCTGCCCTTGATTGATCCCAGCTTCCCTTGATTACCACGTGCATTTATGCCCACCTGTGTTTCGATTGTCGTTATATATATATATATATATATATATATATATATATATATATCCACTATGACAATGTCTGGTTGGTTCGCCATTACCATTCTGTCTGTCTGGATCTGGAAGTCCCACAGGATCTTAGCTCTGGCATTCTCCACCACCTTTGGGGGTGTTTCCCACTTTGATCTCGGGGTTTCCAGTCCATATTCTGCACAGATGTTTCTGTACACTATGCCTGCCACTTGGTTATGTCGTTCCATGTACGCTTTCCCTGCCAGTATCTTGCACCCTGCTGTTATGTGCTGGACTGTCTCAGGGGCCTCCTTACACAACCTACACCTTGGGTCTTGTCTGGTGTGGTAGATCTGGGCCTCTATTGCTCTGGTGTTTAGGGCCTGTTCCTGGGCGGCCATGATGAGGGCCTCTGTGCTGTCCTTGAGCCCAGCTTTTTCCAGCCATTGGTAGGATTTACTGATATCAGCCACTTCGGTTATTTGCTGGTGGTACATCCCATGTAGGGGCTTGTCCTCCCATGATGGTATCTCTGGCACTTCAACCTCCGTTCCCTGTTGTCTGAGACATTCACTGAGCACATTGTCTGTTGAGGCTTTGTCTCTGTTGTATTTCTGGATCTTAGTTGTTTCGGCCTGGACAGTGGTTCTCACACTCACTAGTCCTCTGCCTCCTTCCTTTGCGGCTCGTGTACAGTCTCAGGGTGCTGGATTTGGGATGGAACCCTCCATGCATTGTTAGTAGCTTTCTAGTCTTAATATCTGTGGCTTTTATCTCCTCCTTTGGCCAGCTAATTATTCCAGCAGGGTATCTGATTACTGGCAGGGCATAGCTGTTTATCGCACGGATTTTGTTCTTGCCATTGAGCTGGCTTCTCAGGACTTGCCTTATTCGTTGGAGGTATTTAGCTGTGGCTCCTTTCCTTGTGGCCTCATCGAGGTTGCCATTTGCTTGTGGTATACCTAGGTACTTGTAACTGTCCTCTATGTCTGCTATTGTTCCTTCTGGGAGTGAGACCCCTTCTGTGCGGATCACCTTCCCCTCTTTGTAATCAGCCGACCACACTTCTCTAGTCCGAATGACATCCCAATGTCCGTGCTGTAGATCCTGGTGGTGTGGATCAGTGAGTCGATGTCTCGCTCACTCTTGGCGTACAGCTTGATGTCATCCATGTAGAGAAGGTGACTGATGTTGGCCCCATTTTTTTTGAGTCGGTATCCGTAGCCAGTCTTGTTGATAATTTGGCTGAGGGGGTTCAGGCCTATGCAGAACAGTAGCGGGGACAGAGCATCTCCTTGGTATATGCCACATTTGATGGACACTTGTGCAAGTGGTTTGCAGTTGGCTTCAAGGGTGGTTTTCCACAGCCTCATTGAGTTTGCAATGAAGGCCTCAGAGTCCTGTTGATGTTATACATCTCTAAGCATTCAATGATCCAAGTATGCGGCATTGAGTCATAGGCTTTCTTGTAATCAATCCAAGCCATGCACAGGTTGGTGTGTCGGGTTTTGCAGTCTCGGGCAACTGTGCGGTCTACGAGGAGTTGGTGTTTGGCTCCTCTGCTATTTACACCGATACCTTTCTGTGCCATGCTCATGTGCTTATCCATGTGTTTGCTTATCTTGGCCGCTATGATGCCTGACATGAGCTTCCAGGTTGTGGAGAGGCAGGTTATTGGTCGGTAGTTGGGTGGGACTGGACCCTTTGATGGATCCTTCTGGATTAGGATTGTCCGCCCCTTCAGTTAACTATTCAGGGTGAGTCCCACTTTGTAGCAGCTGATTCATTTGGCCTGCCAGTCGCTCATGGAGGGCAGTGAGTTTCTTTAGCCAGTAGGCATGGATCATGTCAGGCCCTGGTGCTGTCCAGTTTTTCATACCTGAGACTCTTTCTTGGACATCTGTCACAGTGATGGTTACCGGGGCTTGCTCAGGGAGGTTGCTATGGTCCTCTCGTAGAGAGATCAACCACTGTGCATTGCTGTTGTGGGACGCCTCCCTTTCCCATATGCCTTTCCAGTATTGTTCAGTCTCCAGCCTTGGTGGGTCTGCTCTGTTGTTGCCCTGCCATTGAGAGTACACCTTAGCTGGTTGAGTGGAGAAGAGCCGGTTAATCCTTCTGGATTCATTCTCCCTTGTGTATCTCTTTAGGCGGCTGGCCAAGGCTTGGAGCCTCTGTTTGGCAGTTTCGAGTGCTTCAGGTATGGGCATCTGCCTGTACTTTCTGGGTACTTGTCTTTTCATTGTACCCTTGTGGAGCTCTGATAGTTGGCTCACTTCCCTCCTTGTTACCTTGATTTTAGCCTCTAACCGTCTTTTCCATGGTGGGTATTGGTTCTCATGGTTGCTCTTATAGCCAAGTATCTCAAGGATCACTGATGCTGAGTTGTAGATCAGCTCATTGGTTTCTGTTATGGTATTGGTGGGGATGCTGCATTCACATTCTCAATGAGACTTCACTCAACCGTTGTAATTATTCAGCTCTGATTCGCTCACTGGGGCCGTGTATCCCCTCACTGGGTGGGGACTTGTAGTTAAGTCCCCACACTTCTGACATCCGGGTTCCTCCCTTTTTCTGACATCCGGGTTCCTCCCTTTTGCCGTAGCATTTGTGTTGTATCTCGTCAATCTCAAGTTGTGATAGCAGTTGCCGTTTGCGGATGTTGGAACACTGAGCTACTAGTTGTTTAGCACTTAGTGTTGACTGGGGATGTCGAAGTAACCATTCCTTCCCCAGTCTTTGCATGTAAAGACTAGGATTACTTGAGTAGTAGCATTCCAACAGATCCACATTTTCATCTCTCGCCCATTTCCGTCTTGTTCCAGTAGCCCATTTGTCATCAAGGTGCTCTGGTTCCCCAACACCTGACGCAGACCTTGTTTGGCCGGGCGACGTCTGAGCCGGCATGTTATGCAACTTAGTATCTCTCATGGTATGAGGTAGGCAGTAGCTTGAAGGGTCTTGCCTAAGGACCCAGACTGGATTCAAGCCCCGCCCTCTCGGGTGATATACTGATGCCTTATCTATTGAGCTATCCAGTCAGCTATACAACAGAGGAAAGCCGTTGTGGTAGATGTAGCAATACCAAGCGATTGCAACATCAAGAAAAAGGAGCACGAGAAACTGGAGAAATACCAGGGCCTCAGGGAGGAACTGGAGAGGGCCTGGAAGGTGAAGACCACAGTGGTGCCTGTGGTCACCGGGGCCCTCGGGGCAGTCACCCCCAAACTGGAGCAGTGGCTACAACAGATCCCAGGAACAACATCAGACATCTCAGTCCAGAAATGTGCAGTCCTTGGCACAGCCAAGATACTGCGCAGGACCCTCAAGCTCCCAGGCCTCTGGTAGACGACCCGAGCTCAGAGGATAAGAACCACCCACAGTGGGTGAGAAGGGAGGGAATATATATATATATAGTATATATATATATATATATGTATATATATATATATATATATATATATACGTTAATTTTGATACGACCAATACAACCCACCTCATCCTAGCAACAAAACTTTTCATGGAAAAGTGAGTTGATTTTATTTTCTTGAAATTGGCCTGTTTCCATTTAGTGAATTTAGTTCCAAAATGTGAAATTGCACAATTGTATAGTTAACGGAAACACGGCTCTGCAAAGGGAAAAAACTTGTTCTTTCACACAATAAGTCTTATTCATGTTCATGACAGAAATATTCATTTGGCCAAATGTCTATGCGGAGCCTTTTCATGTGATTCTCATCCATTTGTGTGTTTTCTTCTGGTGATGTAGTTTCTTCCCACTGCCTAAATGTGTTGCTCATGGTTACGAAGGAAAGAGGGCCGACACCTTTGTATTAACCTTATAAAAAAAAAAATTAGTCGTGCTTCAGAAGTAAAAAGACAAAGTTAATTAGAAAAAAAAAAATTCTACATTCTCAGGAGGATACATCATTTCACACCTGGTTATTTCTTGCTTGAGCATTTACTCAACAGTTATTCCTTGTCTGGGTAAAGAAATCTCCCTGTTGCACATGAAAGCTTCACCATAACACAAGGAGGGATACATTTTCTCCCTCTGCTGTGTAGAAAATAGAAAATCAGATTGTCTTCTGACCAATCCCTCCTGAGAGCCGGAGCCGGGTGACCCAGTTGGTCCTGACTGACGAAGGTCACCAGCTGACCAAAACGTTCAGCCGGTGGAAAGACTAGTTTTGGAATAAAAAAAACTCTGCGTTGGTCCCAAACGCCGCGATGTGATCCTTCGTGTCACAAGGCATGTGAGGACATCAGGCTGGACTCAAAACTTTTATTGTGAGCCGGGCCGGCTGAGGAGCGGGCTGCAGGGGAAACACGTGGAGCGATGTTCACTTCCAGGACACACGCGTTCTTTGTTGACTTAACTCTGACTGTGTCTGGATCAAGCAGAGCACACACAGGTCAGCATGCCCTGCTCTAGAGCTTCAATTCTAGATTCTACATGTAGCATGCAGATAAGGGCGTAAATATTCTGAAACTATGTCTAGGTTTCAAACCTTTTTTAAAAATCTGCAATGACAAAGCTCCTCCCTGTGGACAATTATTTGACCTTTGCCCTTTTTCTGCTGTATACAGCCTTGTGGCTTAAGCAGCTGTGCACAGTAAACTTTAGCTCCTGATGTTCAAACTCTTGTCAAAACCAGCAGAGTTCAAAACGGCTTATTTACCTGGTGACACAAGAATTTCAAAAATATTGACAAGACAGACTATGAGAACTGATTTCAATGTACCGATCAATTCTGTGGCATAAAATATCATCCTGCCATGTTATTTCTCCCTTCTGACATCTGTGTGTAATTCTATCACTTAAGGAATTCCCGAGTCGGTGGAAACTTCTCTTGTGTGGTCACTGAAGAGATAGCAATCAGTTTATTTTAGTGCTGCAGTGAACATGTCTGGGGCGAAAAGGACAACAATTCCCTCCAGCTGAACTGATTTACAAAACTGAGATGAAAAAGACAAACAAAAACACTTTTCGCCCCCGGTGGCCGCCATCAGTTGCCGAGTTGCCTAATGACATCAATCTATCTCCCTGCGACAGTTGTGATGAAGTCATTTTGCACATCCTGTTTATATTTGACTTTCTTTCTGCTGCAGACTCCATTCATCTCCCTTTAAACAGCAGCAGATTAGACCAGCTGTTCTCACTCATTACATCCACAGTCCACTGCTGCACCATTACTCAAATGTTGAAGTTTAGCCTTAGGGGATAGAATGTTTCATTCATGAGCATAAAGAAATGACTGATAACAAGCAATTCAATTTGAGCTCAACTCTCACTGACGTGACACAGACACGGATGAGGCATGAAGCAGGTTTGCACAAGCAGCATTGTTACGTCTCACTGAAAAAGAGACATAAATCATTTTTGTGTTTTTGCGTGTTATTTTTGAATCACTTTGGCTTAATATACACAATCTGGTCAGGCTGTGCGTGGTGTTTTCTTTCTTCAGGCCTTTGTAAGCCGTTCAAATAGAGCGATCTGTATCTGCAGTCCTGAATGTTTTCCCCGTTGGAGGTCAGAAGTGGTTTGTCACACGAACCCCAAACACCACAAGCCACAGAACACCGTGGAGCACATCAGCGTACAGGGATGTTTCCCACACCACGATGTCGTGAATGCTATGGTAGTATTGCGCTTTCCTAAAAAAATTTGTCACGAACAGGAAAATGTATAAAGGTGCATTTTTCCAGCCGCATATTCTTCAAACACCCAGCTGAGGACTCATTCCTCCCGCTCTGCGTTTATCTTTCCTCACCGCTGCAGACAGTGACGTTTACTCCTTGTCTCATATCTGTCGGTGTGAATTAAAAGTGTCGGTCAAAAAGTGCATCGTGAAGAGGAAAACAGTATTTGCAAGTCACACCTGACTGTAAGTCAGTCAATACCGCTTTTGATGAGCGAACGGAGACGACTCATTGTGTTCTCTTACTTCGTGCAAGTTTTAAATAAAGCAAACAACATGACAGCTGGTCATTTGATGGAGAAATCAGCAGGCATTGTGGTATCCCAGTGCACCCAGCGCTCTGCTCCCTAAACGTCTGTCAGGGGAAGCTGGATCAGATCCAGGACTTTTCAGCAGGGCTTGTGACAGGAAGTGAACCAGAACTGGGTGATGTTGTGAACTTCACAGAGCAGCCCGGGCCGGGTCAGGGCTCTCCAGAGGCTCTCTGGCTCACGGGAGGATTTGAAACACACGAAGTCAGCAGCACTTTGTAAAGTAACAAAGTGTTTAATCCCTTTTATCGACAACAAAGAGGTTGAATTTAATTATAGATGTAAGAAACAGTCGTGAAAAATGATCAGAGTCCATGAAACATTCTGCTCTTTCAAAGGAAAGTGTTCCTAAATTGATGTCTTCTAGTTAATAATTCATCATTAGGAGAGTGATCAAGTCACCCCACTGCGTTTCATAAAGATAAAAATCTGAACTCGTCTCTTCTCCACTTCTCAACATTGGCAGCCTGGCTGATGTTTGTGTTCGCAACTCTCCATCTTATCAGCTCGGTGTCGCACGCAAAACAGTTTGATGTGAACATCGCCGGGCAGTTTCAAGTGTTTGTAAACATTTACATGTGCATGAATGTGTCCAATGGACGTCCGCTTTGAGTCCACGGTGAATCTGTCTCCAGCACTCTTGGTCCCTCCTCACTGCGTCTTCCAGATTATTCAGGCAGGTCCTTTGACATCAGCAGCAGTTGGAACACGGGTGGGCAACTCCAGGTCTAAAGGTCCGGTGTCCTGCAACTTTTCGCTGAGTCTCTACTTCAACACACCAGAGTGAAATAACGAGGTCGTTAGCAGGACTCTGGAGAACTTAACTGCACTTAGGAGGTCACTCAGCTATTTAATCGAAGAGTGTTTTGGACCAAGGAGACATCAAAGAGTTCCAGCTCAGAGGTCTTGGATTGCTCACCCATAAGCTGGAACCTTCTGAAGGTCAGCAGATAAGATTTTAGTGTTTTTGGAGACTTCTTTCAGCCTCCTCTCAAGGTGAAATTGCTTGGATGGCTAAACCTAAGCACTTCGGCGGTTGCTTTATTTGTGGACTGCTTTCTGTATGGTTATGGTTATGGAATAGTTGATTTTCAAATTATTTTGATCCCTCTTTATATTCCCTCCGCAGGGTCATAATCTGCAACAATCTTCATTCTGAAGGCTCCAGAAAGCGTTTTGATCTTAGTCGTGCTTATCTGTCAATTTAACTGAGTATAAATTTGGCTCTATCCTTTATATTAAACTTTTTTATTGTAAGTTCATCTTTTATGTGAATATTTCAGTTTTCCTACAATTAATTTTAAACAGGCTATTGTTGGATGTACAGACTGATTTTCCTTGTTGCTTCATGCTGTCAGCTTGGCTTTTCTACCTGTGACTGAAATGTCCATCGTTCCAGAGCTCCCACGGTTTCACTCTGTTTCCTGTGTGCAGCAAATGAACGTGCATAGCTTTCTCCACTCAGCTCATCAGCTGCACAGTATGGAAGCCGGGCGATGCAATATGTGTCATTGGATGTTTTGGCAACACAAGCATGATGGTTTTCTCCAAGAAAAGCTTTCTGGAATTGGTGAAAACATCTTCCTCCTTTACAGATTTCTTCGTTTTTGCTAAACCAACTTGGGCCCATTTCAAAAGGTAATAACAGGTTAACAGTTAATAACAGGTTCTGCCACCATGAGAAGCAATAGCTGCCATCAGTTTTATATTGTCACTGGGAAAATTTGACCCACTCTCCTTCAAAAAAAAATTCAGGGCTTGAGAGCCTGAAGGTCAGTTGAAGATCAGACCAAAGGATAGAAGCCCTGATTTTGTTAAGGCAGTTTAAAAAAGCTGTGTAGACATGTCAAATCACCTGTGTACATTTTAGTGAATTTCTAAACATGCAGTGTTAACATGGACCAGACGCATGTATCAGGTGTTTCTCGTTACCTGATATGCCAAAATCAAAAATGGCCAAGTTGACGATCATGAGTTCAGGAGGCTTCAGCTTGGTCTTGCGTTTGATGGTCATAAAAATGACGTAGCCATTTCCTGTTGCAGACAGGATTCCTGTCAAAGAGAGAGAGAAAGCTTCACTGTGAGGCAATCTTTTTTCTTCCAGCTTCAGGCAAAGTAGATTACACCAATTTAGACGGATGGTGGAATTTTGAAGAAGTAGGAGATGAACTATAGCTATGTACAAGCCTCACCTGGAAGGTGGTTCATAGTCATGCTGAGATTTCACAAATTAAATACAAGAAATAATGAGAAAAGACAACACACACAATATAATTCTGCCCTTTATGTTTATCTTGCAGTGTGTCATATATATATAAAGCTTCACTTTAAGTGTAAGTAATTTTATACAAAGGACCTGAGTAATATTAGAGAAGCATAACGTGTAAAATGTGTTTTTTTTGTACCTTATAATATTTTATACTTATGTATGTATCTCAAAGACATTAATTAGCCTAATGCTAATTGGTTGTGGAGGCTATTTGTGCTTCGGTGGTTGGCAGGTGACGAACAAAGGGTGATCATAGTCTTCCTACTCACTGCTGTCGCCTGAAAATACCAGGATGTTAATGAGTCCAGTGGGACCTGACAGCAAACCAGAGAGCCACAAAACCAAACAAAGGAGCTGCAAAGCCTCACTGAGCCGATGTCTGGGGGATAGCATGGCTCTGATCTGAACATTTTATGTTACATGAAAGGAATATATTCTAAAAATATAATGAAGCACCAACTGAGTACTGGACTGGAGTCTTTAGTATTATGAGGTTTTTATTGTGTCTTTTAGTGTTTTTGTAACTGAAAACTTGAAGGAAGAGAGTAACAACAACATAATTAGCCCTAAGTTTGATAAATAGCCTGATAAACTTGACTGAGAGCCAATTGGAAAGACACAAATCAGATTCTATAAAAAACAAAAAATAAATAAATATTTAAAATTTTTTATGTAAAAACTTTATGGATTCTATTTTTTAATTTTTGCATTTTCTTCTCATTTCCCACTTATCTGTGAGCTTTTGTGGCCCCCACTTTGAATAACACTGCTGTACAACATAACCTCAACCCGGAAACTTGTGGCAATCGACCCACAACTTTCACTAGGCGCCAGGCGACTCCTCTGCCAACCTGGCCTCAGTCACCTGCATCTCACTGGAAAACTTTAACGCATTGACCGTCACCAGCAGACACATGCAGGTTAAATGGACGTGTGGCTTTAATGCAGTCCAAAAATAAACGATTGAACCTGTAGCATCTTCCCCACAGACTGAGCAGGTTAGCCTCCAACTCCAACCTGTTTCCCATCAGATGCTTCCCATTCAGCCAGTTTGATCCGCACAAACATCCCTTCAACTGAGTAAACCACAAAAATAGGGGCACACGTGGTGAAATTAATTTAATAACTGCCACAATGAGCAAACTGTGCACCTTCCCCCATTCCCATGTACTCATATGACACACCAGGAAGGAACATAATAGCGAATGGACGCTCTCTGCCAAAGCTGGGCTGTGGGTCGATGTGAAAGTTAAACAGACAAACACTCTGAGAAGACATGAACGAACCCCTCCGCTTCTGCCAGCCTGGTCCTCCTACTTGGATAAATAATAGGGATAAACAAAATGTATTCCATGTCTGGCTCAACGTCCTGCTGTATTAGTTCATAAGGTCTGGACCCTTTAAAACGTTTTCACGTTACGTCACTTGGCAACTAGTCACCATAACAAATTTTAACGGACGATAAATTGTCCCCCAGGTTATTGCGATAAACGATAATATTGCTGTTTTGAGACCATTTTTAAGTGATATAATAATGTCAGCAATGCAAGATCACCCTCTCCAATGTCAAAACATTTAATCTTGTAAAGAACACTTTACACTGGAACTGGGAGTTATTTTTAAAAGGATTCAACACAATACTGAAATGAGAATAAAAAACACACACTTAAATAAAATGGACTAGATCACAAAGTCGTAATGCTTCCAAAAATATGAATCATCATAATCATCAGAATGGTTACTGATGATTATCAGTAACAAACCCAATAAAACCCAAGTTCATTGGGTTTATTGGGTTTGCTACGTGGCAAAGCAGGACAAAATGACGCATGAATGAGTTTTTAAAATGTTTTCACAAACAAAAATCTGAAAATGATTTTGGCTTGTAAATTTAAACCTTCAAAATTCAAGTCTCAACGCGGCCCTGAGCATGCCACTCCAATGGTGAAACACGGTGGTGGAAGTGTCATGCAGTGGGGATGAGTTTCTGCATAAGGGCCAAAGAAAGCTGGTCAGGACAAAGAGGAGATCTAGAAAGATAATTATGACTGTGTTTAGAAAAAAGTCTATTCAAGTGTCAGAATGGCCTAGTCAAAGTCCTAAACTAAGTTCTAATAAGTCTTTGCCAAGAACTGAAAACTGATGTTCACAGATACTCTCTGCCCAATCTGTCGGATGTTGAGTTATTTTACAAAGACGAATTAGCAGCAATAAGAAAAACCAGAAGCAGTAAATCTTTTACTCTACAAAGTAATAAAAATGCATTCCACACACACATGCAGAGTTTTAATCTTCCAGCTCTTTATTCCATTGAGACAGCCATAACCTTGTCTTCTCTTTCTTTTGTATTGCGGCATTGGATATCTATTTAACCGTTTTTTTCAGCTGCACCTTGAAGAGTTATTTTCACACACAGCAAATACAAAAAAACGTTGCTTCAGTTTATTTCTGCTCTGACTCATGAACCTTTGGTTCTTTAAGTGTGTCAGGACCTCGAAGGACAGAAATTGCACAAGAAATCTGAAAACTTTTCTGACGTTGACATCTGACACAACTAAGTAGATGTCATTTGAACTTTTGCTGTAAGCCTTACTTTGCTTTAGAGCTTTAGAGCTGAAACTCATGATTCAGAAGTATCTTGGGAAGTACAAGTACAAAAGATTTTTGTGAGGCAGGATAACTGTAGACCTTTAGAACGTCAACTCCTCACAGCGACAAGCAAATTGTCTAATGGTTCTGACAGTAACTGAACTGACTGTGAAATCAGTTTTGCCTTTTGTTTGACTGCTTTTGTTGGATGTACACCAGCTGAACCTGCTTCATTTGGGCGCCTCCACACCAGCCCTGTTTGGTCCGCTTCAGTCAAACTCTCGCTCCTTCGGCGAGAAAGTCTGGTTCATTTGGTACAAATAACTCCAATGTACAAATAACTAAATAGCGAACTCTGTCCCACCTAAAAACCTTGGCCTCGGTTCGGTTGAAGTGAACTCTTCTTCTGTTTGAATGCATATGTGACCACCAAGCAGACTGGAGGATATAACGTTCTGGCTCAATGTAACCTAAACAAGCAATGACTGGTGGCCTTCTGCCAAAGACAAAAGTCAAAAGATTTGGACAGTTTGACACAGTGGAGCGTAAAGGAAACTACAACAGCTGAAAACGTAAGAAAATGTTGCAATTTTGACCCCCAATCAAAGAGAGCCAACAACACTATCAGATGTGGAAAATCGCTTATTTAAGCAGGTTGCTAGATCCAAACATGATTTCTGTTCTGCAGTACAAATAATTCAGATTTTGACAAATACTAGTGTTCTTATTAGTCCTTTGGAGTTATAAGAACATTATTCCAGAGGACCTGGACTTTGTCTACCTCGTCTCTGGCAAACTTCAATATGATACTTGTGTTTTTCTTAGATATAGTTCACGTTCCATCGAAGATAATATACAGTTGTTTTGACATCAGCAGTAAGAAAAGTGTGACGTTGTTTCAGATGTGATATTCTAATGTTTTTGGAGACTTTTTTTCAGAAACTTGCATGTGTTTTTGGGGCCAACTTTAACAGGTAAGCGAGTGAACTTTGCAGTCAGCAGCACACAGAGCAGAACATCTGAGGTTTAAATCCCATTCAAAATGCTACGTAATAGTGTTTTAATCATAAGCACATGATGTCAACAAAAATTGCATTTTATCATAATTTTATTTTGATAATAATCCTGATAGTTAACAAGGTATTTTCACCTGTGTGAATCCTAAAATGTTACTCCTTAGTAACATTTTAGTTACTAATAGTTTAGTAGTTTTTTCTACAAAAAAACCCCAAAAACATGATTACATAATAAATTATTTGGGTTCCAGAGTCATCTTACCTGCTGTGAAAACAAGAAATTAAAACAAATGTGAATAAAAATACTCCACCCGCAATATTCGCGAAAGAATTTATTCCAGAAGTGCGTTGAGATGATCAGACTTATAAACATTCACTAATAGTTACATCAAATAAAAAGAAGTGCGATACAACATTAAGACCTTGGTCATCTCTCAGTATTTTTTAATATTGGAGGTTTTCGACCCGCGGCTGGCGCTCACTGCTCATCATGTGATCCTCCTGATGGCCTTCAAGCAAAAGTGAGACACTACGTTACACTCGTTTAATTTGGAGACGGTCTAACCAGTAAGAGATACAAAAGCTTATTTTGTTATCAGCAACTGGTGAGCAAACTATTATCGCTACAGCACTAACCCTGTTCGGTAACCTTATTTAGTGGTTCTCTTGTGGCCATGGGAAACATAAAATGTTAAAGAATCTGTCATAAAAATATTTTTAATAGACTTTTAAAAAAATAACTTCACAAAGCTCTTTGGGTCACTTTGTTTTTGATTTTGATGTATAAAATTTTGAATCCCATGAAATACAACTTTTGTTAGGTTTTTTTTTTTTCCTTTCTTTCTTTTTTTCCCACCAAAGCAAACACAAATATTTGGTTTCTTTAATCAAATATACACAAGTTAGATTTTTCCCAGCCTGAGAGTATCATGCCTGTGATTGTCATTTCTGTCCCAGCCTTTCTGGGAGAACCAGATCACAGTCTGTACTGTAGGTTAACTCGCTATAGAAGTCTCCTTTAACTGTTCCAGGTTTTAGAGTCTGTGTGGTCCTGCGGGTGAAACAATCCCCGCTTAAAGGACAACCTGTCTAACCACCTTTACTTTGTTGCTAATATTCTAAGGACCTAAGTTTGTCGAGGTTTGATTCTCACAGGAGAGCCTGGGTAACTCTTTACTTACTGTTTGTGCAACGTTTATAGTCGGATGTCATAGCAACTCATCAGCTTTTCTATCCTGAAAAGTTTGACCAGAGACAGAGAGCGAGAGCAAATTTCCATTATTGTCATCAATCAGTATTCTTTTACTAATCCTTAGATGTATTGTGAGTTTGGCGTTTTAATTATTGTTTTATGACTTCTTCATTTCTTTAGGTTTGTATTGGAAATGCGATTCTTAAATGCCATTTAAACCTTTTCTACCTGCAGTATGCAACACTATAAAACTATATTTTTTTCCATATTCATTAAAACTGTCACTATGTGGTGACAGCTTGGTGTGAGAAGAATAATCTGTGAAAACCTCCTCCCACTGCAGTCTGCAAAAATGTACCACTTCCAGTAAAAAGCAACCAATCAGAGCCAGAAGGAGGGTCCTAGTCCTGTCAGTCAGCCTCATGCACTTGTTACAAGTTATGTTGTGGTGAACCACCTGTAGCTTAGCAGAAAGCCAGGAGGGGGTGAGCACGAGTTGATTGACAGCACTAAGACCCTCCTCCTGGCTCTGATTGGTTGTTTTTGATTGGTGTATTTCTGCAGTCAGCACTGGGAGCAATGGGAGAAGACAGTAAAGTTAGATTTTGTCACAAATTGTCTGTCTTAAATTGTCATGACGTAATGATAATTTTAACAAATATGTAAAGAACATATTTTTTTTAATTAAATTTACATGAGGCAGCTATAATACAGAAAAAGAACTTAATTTTGTTGTCTTGTATCGTCCACCTCAACCAAACTGTGATACGTGCAAAACCCACCAGATGTCCAATGAATGGATGTTTTTTGGTGAACTTGCTCACCTGGTGTCAGCTTTAACCTTCTCCAGTGTTTAAGACACTGGACTGAACAGTGCATTAATATCAGGGTTTTCTCCATCTCTAAGCACGTGCTGCGATACTGTTAATGCCCTCTGGGCCCTGTGAGACGTCTAGCAGATGTTATCAGAACATATTCCATTTGTCCCAGTTTTCTTCCTCTTCAAACACCGGCCAGTGCAGCCTGTTGGTGGTTTCATAGTGTAGTTATTTGCGCAGCTGACGTCTTCATCCCACTGAAACGAAGCTATCTTCTTCAAAGCCGTTCCCTTCCACAACTCGCTAATTGAGATTTAGTAATGTGCTTTTTGTGGTGGCACAACAGAGCAGCACCAAGCTGAATCTCCTCTCTATCAGCCACCCTGCAGACCTCACTGCTCTACTGAGATAATAAGCAATGGAATGTGGACAGGATATGAGGAGAGAGAGAGGAACTTCCAAATCCTCAAACCTTCAGATCTGCAGACAGGAAGTACATATTGATGTTTTTGTATTTTTAATTTGGACACTATCCCAAACACCAACTTTAGGTATTGTATAAAATTTCTGTTTGATTGTGAAGTCAAAGTCATCCTAAATGCATTAGTACCCTCAAACTCGACTCTTTTGTGATCTCAAAAAAATTCTTTTTTTTTTGTTTTCCACCTGAGCTGTTGATCCCTGCAGCTCCTCCAGAGTTGTCACGGAGCTCTACGCTGCTTATTTATTATGCATTTGTTTCAAAAGAATGTGTCAGTTTCAGTCAGTTGTTAGCGCTTCATATGCGTCCATAAAGTTACAATAAGTGCATCAAGGTCATCTGCTTCTATTAAGGATTTTCTTTTTTGCTGTTGTTTTTACGCCGATCTGAGGAATGTTAATGTCTAAAAGGTTAACTGAGATGGCTGATTGAACTGATGGACATTAAAACACACCTGATAAATCAAAGCCAGCACGCTCACATTCCAGCGGAGATGAAGACAAATCAGCAGTCTGTCTTTCAGTCCATTAGCTAAAAGACTTCAGCGTGTGCAGCAGCTGAGTTATTCTTGTTCTGTCATTGATTCCGAGAGATTAGATAGAACACCTTGATGTGTGTTTTACCCCCTGTGTGAAAAACCTTACTTTTATGAAATACCCTTAAGACAAAAGCTTTAACACCCTTCTTTAATCAATACTCTAAGTATTGTTTAAACTGAGAATAAATTCGTCACATTTAGATTCTTGGCATTAATTAGTATTTATGGGGGTAGTTTGTTAGTTATTCAGGCTAAAATACAAATACACATGGTGCTGTGGTGGCGCAGGAGTCAAGCACAACCCACATGAGGAAGCCTTTCGAATCCCTGATGACCTTTGCTGCATGTCTTCCCTCTCTCTCATTACCTACTTTTTTGTGTAAGCGCTTTTAAAGGACACTAGAGCCAAAAAGTCATTTAAAAAAAAACAAAAAAAACACTCAATTTGTGGCTGCACAGTGGCACAGTGGGTAGCGCTGTTGCCTTGCAGCAAGAAGGTCCTGGGTTCGATTCCCGGCCCGGTGTCTTTCTGCACGGAGTTTGCATGTTCTCCTTGTGCATGCGTGGGTTCTCTCCGGGTTCTCCGGCTTCCTCCCACGGTCCAAAAACATGACTGTCAGGTTAAATTGGCCTTCCCAAATTCTCCCTAGGTGTGAGTGTGTGTGTGGATGGTTGTTTGTCCTGTTTGTCTTTGTGTTGCCCTGCGACAGACTGGCGACCTGTCCAGGGTGACCCCGCCTCTCGCCCGGAACGCAGCTGGAGAGATAGGCACCAGCAACTCCCGACCCCGTTAGGGAGAAGGGTGACGGAAAATGGATGGATGGATGGCACTCAATTTGTTCCAGTTTGCTGTCTAATCAGCTGGAGTTGAACCGGTTATGAAGAACCAATCCATGCATGAACATTCTTTTAACTCGCTGTTCACGATGAAGACTGGGAATCTTTGAAGATGAAGGGAAGCTTTTAGAGTCGATGTTTGAGCGTTTGACATTTTTTTGAGACACACCGCTCTGCCAACAGAAAATTATCCATTTGGACTTTTTACGGTTTTTTTTGTGTACTTTTTGGACCTTTATCCCTTGTCATAAAGCGAAAGCACAGGTTAGATCAGACCTAAAAAAAATTCTTCACCTGTTGAGTTTTTTCAAAGCACTTTATTGCAGCACTTTTGGGTGAAGCTGCCTAATGCTCCCTTTGTTGGATCAGACTAATAGACAGCACACTGTATATTTTTCTTGCTGACTGCTAATAGAATCCAACGTTAAATCCAGAACATTACATCTGCTCCGTGAGACACTGCTGTTATACTGGATAGAGTAAAGTACAAAATACTTAAAAAGAGAAACTTTTGGTTTCTGGAGGAGAGGAAGATAAACACAGCCGAAACGTAAGAAAACCTTCAATGAAAGGTAAAAAAAAAAAAAAAAAAAAACCCCGAAGCGAACATAAACGCTAGATAGAAAGGAACACTAATCTACAGAAGATCAATATACAAGAATACAGAAGAAACTGAAGTCCAACCATCTACAGATCATGAAAGTCCCCCACATCCACCCATTCCAGTGAAGATGAGCTAAAGGCAGCTATCAAAGCAGCCTGGGCTCCATGCCACAGCACATTGATGCAGTGAGTCAAACAGCAGGAGATGCAACCAGGTTATAGTGCAGAGAAATTAGCAGACCTGATGTTTGTGCTCAAGACATCCATCTTTACCTGTATGCCAGAGTCATTAAAATTTCAAAAAATGAAAGCTTGGAATATTTTACTCTGCGTCATGAATCTCTATAATATGGCCGTTTCACTTTCTGAAATGACTGTCAAAAAAAACTGCATTTTAGGCAATATTCACATTTTTTTATATGCACATGTGTGCATGCACTTATTTCCTTAAGTTTCACTAAACAACAAACTAATCCAAGCAGAGTTTAACTACAGCTGTTCTGTTAATTACATGACATTATGTACCGATTTACCTAGTTTTAATTCTTTAACTGTAATATTCGATCTTGCAGTGAGGGTGTGACATATTGTACCGTGTTTGGGTGGAATTTTCCAGGATCTGAAAGACTCACATTCACCAAAATAAACCCCAAACATTAAAGAGTTTTGCTGAGAGGTGTGCGCAATGTGTGGAATGACAAGGAATGTGAAAGCAGGTGGATGTTGGCTGATACGGAAACTCACCTATGATGCAGATGTAAAAAGCCGCAATAATGTCCGCCTCTTTGGAGAGCCTCGAAGCAAAGGGGTCACCACGCAGGAGATAATGGGGGACGTATGCAGGGTATGGCCATGTTGTGTTCTCCATCACTGCCATCAGTGGGGAATGTCCTGTGAAGTGAAAGGAAGACAGTTGAAACAATAGAAGAGCTTCCTTAAATGGCTCACAAAGACACGAGATTTCAGGTAAGCTTTGCAGAAAAGCAACACTTCCTGTTCTGGCTCTGCTCTACAGTTCGGTGCATGATTCTGTCTTTCCTTATCTGAATAAAAAACAACCAGAGCTAAAAAAAAATTTGATGCCACAAGTACCAATAAGTAGTGGACAATTTGCAGCAAAACAGAAAATGACTGCTAAACTGGTGTTCTGCACCGATTCACTTTTTTCACTTTTGATGCCGATACCAATATCTGAAGTTTAGTATCGGACAATTCCGATGCGATGCAGAAAAACAACTGAATTGACTTAAAATGCTTTTTTTTTTTTTTTTTTTTTTTATCACAGGCATAAACGTACTGAATTCTAAATTTATTTCACAACCCTGGACAGTACACCACACTCTAATGCACCAAAAGCTTCACAAACTTGTTCAACATGTAAAAACATCACAGCTTGAATTTGTTCAGTCAGTGTGATTCGCAGAACAGCCAATGTAAAGAAAAATAAAAGAAACAAACATGTACAAATATACTGTAACAAACCTTCTTCCAAGTGGTTCATGCAGTGTAATTAGAAATCTAAAATATAATGTAGGTAACGATGAGTAAAGCTAGTGAGCAGCTGCTCTTCATTAGCATCTGGTGGAAGTCATCTTGTTTAAGGAGGATCTTATATCCATTGTTAAATGATCAAATCTGAGCTAAAGTACCTCGATAACAGCGGCTCAAAAAGCCATTAAAAAGAGCTGCTCAAAAATTCTCCCAAACTCTCCAGACTTTCACATCTCATTATTTTGTCATATACAAAGGTTCATTTATTGTAAGCCTGAAAACGTATCATTGCGTGTTGTACTGGACCAATGTCTTCCTGAGACCAGCGTTGACCTGAAACGCTGAAACTTTTCCATTTAGCCGCGTAGGTGTGTCAAATGCGATCCGTCGACTCCAAACGAGTTTGATGTTCCGAACATAGGGGACGTGAAATCAGAGGATGCAGGTGGAATGAGCGCTTCCTTCCTGGTGAAAACACGGGGGTCAGAGGAGGTCGCTGTGAAGAAGATTGCATCATTCGCTAAATCGGTCTTCACCAGGCTAAGACGACTGTTGCAGCAGCTTAGGACAAACACCGCTTTTAGACATTTTGAATTTACGAGGCAGACAGGAAAAACGGCTGACTTGGGAGTAAAGAAATGCTGCAACAGTCTGGCTTCATTTGGCTCCGTCTGAACGTCAGTGGCTTCTGTCTGAAAAACATAAAAACTTGATTGAAAAGACGGTTGGGGTGGATCACATGGTTCACCGAGGATGGCATTAATAAGGTTTGTCTGGGCGTTAGACAGGAAATCAAGGTAAATAAAATCCAATTTTCATTTGTTTACTGGGCCTAGCAAAAAAAAATAGTACTAGTTAGAATAGCCGCAGATGTTGGCAGATGAACAGTTTTCCTGTAATTGTAAGTTGCTTCTCCACCATTAGTACATTCAGCAGCATGCACGAGAGCATGATTGACGGCGCCAAGACCCTCCACATCAACCCTTATATCTGAAGCAGCTTCCACACAAAAAAATGCTTTCCAGAAGTCGTGGAACAAAAAGAATGAGAACACTGCAACCAATCATTCACAGATATGAACACGTATGCCTGCAAACACACACGCCCACACACACACACACACACACACACACACACACACACACACATTCACACCTACACACAAACACAGAGAGAGAGAAAGAGAAAGAGAGAAACACAAGGATCTTGCATGACTATTTCATTTCCTTTTGGGATTAATAAAGTATTTTTGAGCTGAATTGACTTGATCGTCTGTGGACCTGCAAACAGTTGCTGCAACACATGGAGACACTTTCCCTACTGCCTGTAATGAAGAAACACTGGAGATGTGCTAAACCCCAAGGTTTAAAGGGTTAAAGATACCACAATTAAAGGTAACAAATTAATGGAATTTAAAAAAAAAAAAAACACTAACAGTAACACAATCCAAAACATCTACACCCTGTAACAGTGAAAAACAATAAAGTTTGACCAATACATAAAAATAAATTAGAATAATTGAAAAAATAGACTGAATTCCAAAATAGGCCAAACCTACAACAGCATAGACAAAAGAAAAGGGAGGAGTAAATAACTGCAAAAAACATACAAATTTTGAGATCAATCTGAGAAATTTTCTAGAAAAAGCAAAGACATTTTTGAGCTCCAACAGCCGAAGATTTGTTAGAAAAAACTCTGGAAGGTTTAGATTAATCTCAGACACTTTTTTTAGACAAAACTAGGAAAAGAATGAGTGTGAAAAGTTGAACATTTTCTGGGAACTTTTCACATAATAATAATTTTTTTTTTTTTTTAAACATATCATACCGTCCTCTTTCCTACAACATCCTGTAGTCATCTTCGTCTTTTCCGTCATTAGTAACATAGCATCTCCATTGGAATTTTGCCTCATACACTCATTTTGATACGGCCAAAAAAACTCACCTCATCCTATCACTGTTTTTTTTGTTGTTGTTTTTTTTTATTGGCGTGTTTCCATTAAGCAAATGTATTTTTGTAATTCCAGTTTGTGCAATTATATTGTCAACAGAAACGCAGCTACTGTCGACTCCTGGATTCAAATCTTGTTGCTGCAAGGCAACAGGGCTCGGCTTTGCCCCAAATAAAGACTCCTCCATGCCTAACCAGAACCCAACAGCACTTTAATCACCACAAATGCATAAAGGAAGAAATTGAAATTAGTCCATTTTAAACCAATTTGTAGACATGCAGTTTGTTTACTTGCAAAGGAAACACTAAGTGTCTATGGAGAGCTAAAGTACTGATCAGACCCCAGGGCAGGATTAGAATCTGCTCTATTAAACTGTGTGTATCCAAGACTAAACCGAGAGATCACAAGATGAATCAAACATTCTTCTTTCAGTTCATTTATTGCCACGTGTCCAATGTGATCGCAGTGCAGTGAAGCGGTTCGGCCAAATTCCTCCAGCCCTCTCACATCTCAACATCGGACCATCAATGCTGTGAACATTCCCACACAGCTGACGTTTGCCAATAGGTTTAGACAAGAAAATGTAAAAAGAACACAATAATAATTGTGAGGAAAAACAAAAATTAGGAGACAAAAATTCATCAATAAGTAAATGGGAAAACATAAAGCAATACATTTAAAACAGTAACATTTATATGACATGCTTAAATATATGATCTGTTGGAACAAAATTAAATATAAATGTCAACTAAATTTTAAGGTCAGGTAAGATTCACAGTTTTCAAAATGAATTGTTGCATTTTAAAGGTTTTGATTTATTTATTGGGCCGTTTAAATATTTCCGTCAGTGTCTGTCCTCCATAGACAGGCACTAACAGATGTAGAGATAAATTCTCCATGTGTCAGAAATGTTTATATGCCAGCTCGTCAATTTCATCCTGACGAATAAAACCCAAACCCTCAGGGTGAATGACTCACACAGTTTAGTCTGAAGTGTCAAAGTGACACCAGGAGAAAACGGCATGCAATTTCTCACTTTTTAAAAACGGCAGAAGAAAAGTTTACACTGGGACAACAGCTTTTTTTTTTTTTTAATCATACGTATGAAAGTGAGCAGAGCCACATAACTCTTGTGCAACTCTGGGAAAGGGCAGTTAAAGTTCAGGGTGATTAAAAGCTAAAACGCAGACACCTCTGAAATGGGTGAGGTATATTTTAAGGCTTTTGCCAAAGACAAAAGGCTAAAAGGTCACCGCAGTGTTAATTAGGTTCATCATATTTACGCTCCTGAATCGGTTTGACAGACAGTAAGTGTGAACAGACTGGATGCCAATCAAGAGATCCAAGTATAAGGACTTAGAATTTTATGGTGTCAATTTTACATTGATTAATTTAAGACTTACGGATGCCCTGTATTTTTCAGACTAACTTATTTCTAACACCATCTGTTCTAACTCTTTGTTTGTGCAGCCCAGTACATGTCTTTGTTTACATAATTAACTTTCCAAATTATCTGGATCTGGCAGTCACATTTGCAACATAAAAACATGAACCGTTTTTGCAGTTGCGCCATTGATTAAAAAAGTATTAGTCCCAGAAGTAATTACCTGCACAACCGTCAACAACGGCCAACCTTAATAACTAATCTCTGCCTTCCTAATTATTGCCTCTTAAGTTTTAAAGGTCATGTAACAGTAGAGATATCAATTTTAAACCCAGGCAAAGTTGACAACACTTGTGGACACAGAGAGCCTTCCCTCAGTGGAATCAATTAGTCTGTGTCAGTATGAGTTAATGCCTGGCCACACACGTGGGCTTTAAACGAGGGAATCAGCTGGAAAAGCTTGGTGCAGAAATGCAGCAGAAGACACTGATCAAACATCTATAAGGACGATGCGGTAACGGCTGCTGTTGCCGGTGACAAATAGAAACAAATGTTTCAAGCAATGTCACTGAAGGCAGAGGAGAGGGAATGAAAAAGCAAAGTGGTGATTCTGGATTCAGGCTTTGCCGGTGTGATGGCTGAGTTCACGACGCAAAGAGAGGAGAGTGAAAACGCAGCGGCTGGAAGTCTTTACGCAAGTCAAGGAGCCGAGATAACCAGTCTGATTTATCTGTTCAATCTTTTTTATTGGCTGGATTATATCATCTATCTTTCTCTGTTTTTGCGTTATCTAACAGCCTTAGTAAATCTTAAGTCAAGGCGAAAGTATTTTTGGGGGACGTTGGTATGTTTTCCAACGTTGGACTCCTATCAACCAAATAGTAACTAATCTTGCTAATAAATCCACTATATTCATAAATGTATTTCTTGTTTAATTTATAAAATGAAATATTTACATTTGAAGCAATAAAAATGTCTAAATGTGCATAAGTACTGCAAAGCTTAACATAAGATTCAGTTTGTATATATAAGATTATTAGCCGAGTGATAAATGAACAGCCTGACCTGTTCTCCAATAATTAATCGGATTGTTATTAAAGTGTTTTTGAGCTCATAAACTGCCAAGTTATTCATCCAGGGTTTCTGTATCACAACCAGAACGGCGAGACCTTTTGAACAATAACAACACAAGACTGAACTAAACATGGAGACAAAAACTACAAAAACAACAAAAACCCAAACACTCCAGGATTGTGCCGACTTTATGGCAAACTATTAATGTGTTCTATTATTTTAGCAGCTGACAATTACTGTTTTCTACAAAAACAAGTATGTTACATCACACGTTTCTATTCAGCTGTTACTTCACACAACTGGACAACACTTGTGTTCTGCAAAAGAGCCCCTATGGAATTCACACATGGACATCCGCTCACTTTTCCAGCCTCTCGGAAGGTCATTCAATGCAAACTGTAACAAGGTCTTGGACTTTCAAAGCCTCTGATACACACAGGAAATCGTTCTCAGCGGGGAAGAGACGGGATTGGGTCAGACTCGCGTCTGGTTCACACAGCAGGTGGCAGCAGCATTTACCCAGGAGGGAAACCTTTGTGGTTTGTGTTGTCAATGCACAAAAAACCACCTCAGAAAAAGAACAACAACAAAAAAAAGTAGGGTAAACCTTAGCTTTCCTTACGCCGCACACAGAGCTGTCCAGAAGGGCAGATCTATTAAGTCTAATTCTACGCTTTGTGCTCCGAGTGACGTCATATGTTATTATTATTTTTAACATTATATTTAGAGTTCCTAAAGGCACTTTCTAAACCATTAGAAAGAAGGTTATTGCAGGTTATTTTTTACATGTTTGACCAACCTGTTGTTTCTGTCAGTTTCTGTTTCTTTATTATTTATTTTCTGTTCGCTGTTATTCTCCCTCTTGCCCTGACTGCATGAATGAAAGTTGTTTTTACATGTTGGACCAAACTGGTGAAGCCGTTGTTGTATTTAAGCGAGCTGTGCTGGAGCAGAGCTGTCAGGTTCACTGCGTTTATGTCTGTATTTTAAAAAAAACACACAAAAAAACAAACATCAGCACTGTTCTTCTGCAGCTGGTCGGTGCTAAACCTCAGATTTCATTTCGGTTCCGGATCTCTATAGACCCAACGCATGAAGATTCATTTAGAAATGCCAACTAATCCAAGCTCTAAGCACATCTCAAAATAATCCGTGAGGTCCCGGCCATAATTTAAAATGTATTCAATTAATCCTTGCATTGTTCCCCATATATGAGGTAGTGCTGAGGTAAAAGGATTTCATGCATTGGTCTATAACACATTGCTGATGGCTGAATTTGATTAAATCAGTTTCCATAGGGAGGCTCCGGCCTGTCTGCTTACCTAATCCCAGTTGATGATTATTTTGGCTGGCCAGTTATTTTTTTATTTTTAATTTTTTTTAAAAAAGCACAAACGTGGTTGTGTTTTCCTGACAAACAAAATATTTGCTCTGTGAATCATCCAGTTACATGCATTGCTTGGTGATCAGTTAGAATATTTAAGGTACAAAATCAGAAAGAGTTTTCAGTGTCAACAAAATCCTTTGCTTCATGTATCTTTGAAAGCTTTATTACTTTTGATTCCAGCAGAAGAATTCAGATAAGAGAAAACTGTTCTCTTATCCACAATGCTCCCTCAATCGCGCACTGCTCGCATATTCTCAGCGCACAAGACAATCTATGTTGCGCATAAAATAAAGTCCAATGTAAACTGGACATTGAGCTCAGATATCAGTTTTGACTGTGGACCAGTAACATGTTTTTCGTCCTACTTTGCGATCGAACTCAGTGAGTGACAGGAATCGAGTCAATGACACGATACGGTTCACTTTCGCTACGCAGCCAATCATCGCATGCTATTTTGCGTAAGTGGCACCGTGCAGGTAAGAATAGTGCGGCGGAGTTAAGAAAGCTAACACCTTATCATGTCTAAGTGGGACATCCACTCACCAAGCCAAAGTAAAAAAAAAAGAAATGCACTTCTGCTAAGATCAAATGGCTGTCGGAGTTTGTGCAACTGGAACAGTACAGTACAGAGGAGTGACCGTGTCAAGAAGGCAATGGGGCCATCACTGTTGCCTTCACCAATACTGATGAGATTACTCTTTTTATTAATAAGCTCTGTGATCACATTGATGCTCGTTTTTTAAAGCATGAATTAAAAGAATGGTCTGCATTTGATATTGAAGCGTTGAGTTCAGACTTTTGACTATGGATGAGACATTTGTACACTGGCAAAGAAGTATGAGGCCATTCTCCTCCACCCACAGATTATGGAGGCCATGAACAGCCAATATGCTGAATTCAAGTACATAAAGCAAGAAGCAGACTGACCCATCAACCTGGGCAAAGTTGATGGGTCAGTAAGAAGGGCAGACGTGAAAAAAACTAATGAAATATTTTACAAAAATTTATACTGTATCATAAGCTACTGAAAACATTTCATTGTGCAAAATGTGAATATTTTAATATGAACAAACAGTTATGTCTGAAAGGTGTAATATTTCATTTCTTACTCTGGCTAAAGCAAGACTCTTACTAATACTGTGCATCTCATGAACAGCAATGTTTTTGTTTTGTTTTTTTAATGGGGAAAATCACTTAAATTGAAAGCAAACAAATGAAAATTGTTGATGTAATTTGTTTCTTTTAATAAGCCATGCAACTTCCTATGATCCCAGATTTATAATACTTGTGCGTGGCCACGCCGTGCGCACTGATGATGCTCACAGTGGTTCTCAGTGTGCTCAGGAAGCTTGTGTGTTTGCCCAGAGACATGAAAAATTAGAGGGAACATTGCTTATCCTGCTACGTCTTAATCTTGCAGACACCTCTAAGGCCAGACTAATCAAACTCAGAGCTCTGACAGATTGGATCACTTCATCTTGGAAGGTTCAGCGCTATCAGCAGACCTCTGGATGAAGGACCTGGACTTGAAATTTGTGTGTTAATACCTTGAGAACGTGCTGTTTTAAATCGCCCTGGAAGAATAGCACGCCGTCCCATCCAACAGTTCTGTGTCAATGTGATCGCCGCAATCTAAGAGTCTTAAAGGGTTATTTCATCTCGCGTGAAAGGTTTAGGCGGCAGACTCTGTTCTTCCAAAAGTCGCTTTTTGAAAAGCGTCTCTGTTTGCTGTAACAGAGGTTCCATTTACGGGGCAGGTAATGCATTTTCTGCTCCGCGAGGACCAGACGCCGTCTCTCCCAAGTTTCCAACCGTGACCTTTGTGGAGTTGAGGAGCGCGACAAGTATAACATGTACGATTTGACCCTCAGCACGTATTTTCACCTATTAGAAGTTACTGCTCCGAACATAAACTGGCATTGTTTGATTTATTAGTAATTCGTCTTTCTGCTCAAGTAGCCTTTACAGAGAAGCCACTTGTAGCTTGTTTTAATGTTAAAGCTGAACCTCTCACTGCATGCTCTTAGCTATACTTTAATTAATTACATAGATTTTAATGCGTCACAATTAATTTTTTATTTATTTTTTTTTTTTTTTGTGAAATTAGTTGCTTTTTTGGTACGTCAGTAAATGTGTTACTTACTCCATGTTCTGGTGTTTATTTTTATTTATTTATATGTATTCATTCTCTTTCTCTCTCGCTCTTTTCCAATTCTAATCAAATATCTTTGATTAATCAAGGAATATTAGAGAATATGAAAATAATAATGCAAATCAAAAATAACTAACAATATCCATCCATCCATCCATCCATTTTCCGTCACCCTTCTCCCTAACGGGGTCGGGAGTTGCTGGTGCCTATCTCCAGCTGCGTTCCGGGCGAGAGGCGGGGTTCACCCTGGACAGGTCGCCAGTCTGTCGCAGGGCAACACAGAGAGACAAACAGGACAAACAACCAGACACACACACACTCACACCTAGGGAGAATTTGGGAAGGCCAATTAACCTGACAGTCATGTTTTTGGACTGTGGGAGGAAGCCGGAGAACCCGGAGAGAACCCACGCATGCACAGGGAGAACATGCAAACTCCGTGCAGAAAGACCCCGGGCCAGGAATCGAACCCAGGACCTTCTTGCTGCAAGGCAACAGCGCTACCCACTGCGCCACTGTGCAGCCCTATGCTAACTTATATATGTTACAATTTCATTGTTTCTGATCTCGTCCTGTCTTTGTTCTGATTGAACCATCTTAATTTGTCACCAGCGCAGACGCCATCTACAGTCCACATTTCGAAATAAGTTTCATGAACGATCCAGGCTTTCTGAAACACCTCAAAACTGAATGAATATAAAAGCATGTTCAACTCATATTTATTTAATAATTACCAGCGAAAAAGGTTCATTGAATTTTTCGATGAAAATTCAACAGCCAAGCTCACGTGACTGTTCAGTAATATAGCAGTAATAAGGTTCTTTTGAATTATGCATTTTCATTTTCTCAATATATGGGACTTTTTGAATTAAAAATTTTTTTTTGTCCATGTGTGGTTTTCAATTGAAACTCGATTCATTTTTGATCCATTAATTGCAGAACCTACAGCTGGGTATAGGGCGACTCAATTGACTCGATTAAAAATGAAGTAGAGCTCAGTAACACAACAAATGAGCATTTATTATCCAAATGGGCCAAATCAGGCAACAACTGTCGCCATTAGATGCGCTTTGAATTTGATCATTTGCATGTGTGGAAATGATCAATTAAAGCTTAAAATAGTTTGAGGAGAATTTTGAAACCAATCTAAAACGAGTTCACGTGGTTGTTTCATCACGAGAAACTAAATATTTCCTCCTGGAAGCAACAGAAACATGCAGGAACCGTCTTTCAGTCAGCTGACCAGCAGTGTGCAATACATAGTTCTTTCATTTTCTTGGTTTTCTGAGCAAAATTCCACTTTTTCAGTGAGACTTTTGTACTTTGAAGCCAAACAGTGTTGGGATTTTAATAAACACATTCATACATTATTTGATATTTTTTGTTGCCATGATGGTCAGCTGTAGAGCAGCAGGAGAGGAAACAGACACAGACACCTGAAGTCTCAGGATGAAGATGACACCTGTCATCACACTGTGGCTCATCACGCATGAATGTTTTTCACTTTAACACGGTTCCAGTTCCCATAGGGTTTAAATCACAATGGAGCTTTTATAGGTCATCTTTAAAAAAATCAAAAATAAAAAATGACAATAAAAATAAAAAGCCCCAAAAAAATATCCAAACTTTTTCGTCATCAAAAAAGTATTATGGTTTTAATATAGAGAGAAAAAAAACCCTTCCTGACTGAATTACAGAAGGAAAACCCTTCATAGCCACTGCTTCACAATAACACATCACTCAGCCGAACAGACACACTTCAGTCTTCTTCGTGTCTTTCATCTACAGTTGGGATAATTCGCGGAAAAGTACAGAGAATGTTTGCCCCTGTGACTCACCCTGTGTTCATCGCTCGGACGTCATCCCGCTTCAAAGTTTAGTGTCCACCGGTGGGCTGCCGGTCCTCCCTGCTCTGCTGGGTTGGAAACTGCGCGGGTGTCGCGATAAGGTCTCCGAGCCGCGGAGCCGCTCCGACTCTGACCCGCTCACTGCATCAGTCAGAGAAGCTGGCGCGAGACCGTCACTCTACGCTTTTTAAGTGTCAGAGCCGCTCTGGCTTCCGGTCACGCCTTTCAAAATAAAAGCCATTTGTTTATTTATTTATTTATTTATTTATTTATTTATTTATTTATTTATTTATTTATTTATTTATTTCCATCCATCCATCCATTTTCCGTCTCCCTAACGGGGTCGGGAGTTGCTGGTGCCAATCTCCAGCTGCGTTCTGGGCGAGAGGCGGGGTCACCCTGGACAGGTCGCCAGTCTGTCACAGGGCTTATTTATTTATTTATTTATTTATTTATTTATTTATTTAATTATTCATTCATTCATTCATTCATTCATTCATTTATTTTCCTTCACCATTCACTTGCTGATGCACAACCTACTCTTACTCCATGCGCTACAGCCCGTTGAATTTTTTTCATCTGTGTAAATCACTTAACGTTGTGCATATAAAATAATTATTTCAGTAATTACAGACAAATTGGATGTCACCTATAGTGTTTCCCAAAGGGTTAAACAAATTGGGGATCATACAAATCAATTAATTATACATTTTAAGTTATTACAACTTGTTGACTTGGTTAATTTGTAAATTGTGCAGAAAGCCCAAAATGAACATTTTCCTTTTCAAACAGCTTTAGAATCGAGGCATATCCAAATTCAAAACTGGTAAAGTCAGATCCACACAGAGAAGTTGGTGTATGTGGTGTGAAACAATGGAGGGATTTGTGGAATGAAATCTGCTTCTCCTGCATGCTGTTATCGCAAAAAGTGTGGACGCTTTTTGCGATAAATCCACATTCATTTGAAATATGTATGAAATGTATGAAATATCGTACAAATATATCTGTTGATGTTCCTTTATCAAGAACGTCTTCTCATTTGCTTGCTAACATACAATTCAAACCACCATAACTTGCCACCGATGATAATTGATCAACAAAATGAATTAAGGGATGGACATGTAGTGAAGTCGGCCGGCATTCATTGGGACCAAAGTATCAGAATACCAACAGGACAATGAAGCCTCAACTCCAACGGCATCCAAAAAAAACCCCAAAACCCCAGACTGACGCCTGCCTTGGATCAAGAGCTCAGTTTGATTATTCCTCTCATTATCTCCTGAGCACCCATTATGTCCTGCAGTCATCATGAGTATTGATGCTGACCATGTCCATCGCCTTATGACCACAGTGGAACAATTTCTCAAGATGAAAACCAGCAGGAAAAAAGGCACCATGCAACGCAGGTCAAATAATGTCAAAGTGGTTTATTGAGCATTACAATGTGTTCACTGTACTCCAGGGACCTTCCATAGTCACCAGATCTCAGTCCAGCGCAACACTTCAGGGATGCGCCAGAAAGGAACATTCTCGTCATCAGTGCCAGAAATGTTTCCAATAGCAACTGTTTCCATGGCAAATGTGCAGAAATGTCTGTTGAAAAAACAAATTTTGTAATTTCGGAGTTTCCATTAAGTAAGAAATTAAATTAAAATCACATGTGAATAAGTTTGTTCATGAGGTAAGTCCTTAAAAATCATAGCAGCTACAGACGTAAACAATTACATGAGGTACATTCATAATTCAGCCAATCAGAGGAGATGTCTGCGTCTTAAATAGGGGTTGGAGCGACAAGCCCCGCCCATTTGGGAGCGGCTACGTGTGCCTTGTTTTGGGAAAATTGTAGTCGGCGTTTTCACAGAAGAGTTATGAATTAAAAATGTATACTTTTTTATGAACTGTGTGATGTGGCGAGAGCTCTTATGGAGCCAACTGCACAATGTCTGAAAACAACAAAAACAAAACATCAAAATTATTGGACAACTTACTTTATGTTTCATGGAAAATGCGGCTGCTACTGCAGCTGAGCCACAGAACTGAATCAGATTTAGAGGCAGAAGAGAATCTAACCCGTTGCAAGCAAGTGAAAGTGTTATTGAACAAAAAAAAAATCATCATTTCAGTCCAAGTCATTCCACACGTCTTAATTCAGTCCTGTCACACTCAAACACACCAACAACCATCTATCCATTAGTCATACATTCCTTCTTTCCAGTGGTCATGTGCTCCTCAAACTCAGTTCATGACATCGATCAAATCATGTGGAGTATGGCAGCCTTCCAAATACAGCCAATGCATTGGAGAGCTACGTCTGGGGCAAGGCAGCATGACGTTCTCATGGCCGCCAAATAAGTATTTGACCTTTGACTGAATTCACAGACAAAGGCTCAATATGCAGTGCTTCAGAAACTGGATTCAGATACTGGATTCATTCAGATCGCTGTTTGGGAAAAGACAGAAGAATGTGGGAGGATGAGCCTCACAAGTTGTCAAGTGATGCTGGATCTCCTGACCACGGGAGAAATCACAGCTGACTTCTACAAAGTTAAAACTTGCAACAGTCCGAACGGATTTCAAGATTTTTTAGGTGCACAGAGAATTCAGTCCCTCTTCTTCTCCCTAATCTGCATGATTCAGTGCTGCCCGATGTTTGATGGACCAAAGGCCAAGGGAGAAGGGAACTGCTCGTACTACCAAACATTTTCCAGTCTTTCCTCCGATTGTTTATAGGTATTTATGTCAGCGTTATAAAATTTGTCCCTTCCTTATTTGGAAATGTTCACGGTTTTAAACACTGGTTTGTTTTCTGATCCAACCTCGAATTGTAAAGAAGTTAAACTACAGCGACTCTGACGTTGGATGGATTCACTTACTGCTTTCACTTCAGATACAATATATAGAAAAAGCTTTAAAAACATGACAAATTATTATAAAAAAAACCCCCAAAAAACAAATGCTGTCTTTAATTTGGAAAACATTTGTGCATGCATGCTAACTGAAGAGGTGCAATATTAATCTTTAAAGATGAACGTGACCAACTTTGAAATGAAGCTGTACTGTTTCCTGTCTGGTTCAGTCTCACTTCACCAGCAGGCAGAATGCTTGTGTGTGTGTGTGTGTGTGTGTGTGTGTGTGTGGTGTGTGTGTGTGTGTGTGTGTGTGTGTGTAGGTGTGTGTGTGTGCGTGTGTTTGCTGAAGTTGGAGCAGCAGGACCGGTGCTGAACGCTGGGTGGCTGAATGAAAACAAAAACACTGAGCCAGTCAAACATCAGGAAGGAAATTCCCTACAGTCCTGAAGGCAACAAGATTAATACACTCCCTCACTTTTCCTATTTTTCAGGCTGGTTTTGTGCTTATCTGTAGAAACTACATGGAAAACATGCCGTTGAATTTAATTGTAAAGTAGTTTTCCCAACAAACCAGTTGCCATCTAATTTAAGATTACTGAGTTATGTTTGCAGACAACAAGTTGATGTACATTCGTGAATAAGCACGCTGAAGGAAAATAAAAAAGAACAAAACCAGTCCAGACTAAAAGTTGAAAATCCTGCTGGATTAAACTCGTTACCTCCAGAAAACCTTTATTTTATTACAGAGCAGAATAAAGTGGGTCTTTATTCTGTTATGATGGAGGAATCAACATTATTAATATGTTGATCATTTTAGAAAGTGAATCAGTTTGCTATTTTCTGACTCAAATCAGCTGCCAGTAACTTTTTAGACTCATCTGAATCTGAAAACACTTACTGGAAAACAAGCTACTGTGGGCCAATGTGGCTACGTATTCATGGCTCTTGACCTTTTCAGCTTGGTTTTCCTTGTTCCAACAAAAAATGTAATTTAGTTGGCTCAGGTAGGGTGAACAGACACAGGTTGGGACATAAATGCAAAGTGGAAAAAAACAAATTTTTTTTGATGAATAGTTCAGGCGCTAGAATGAGGTGTTTCTTTTTTTTTTTTTTTTCTTGGTCATATCAAAATTGTTTTCTTTTGCAAAACTGCCATGGAAATACATTTTTCACATCACACAAGTCACATGATCAACAGCCGGATGTTGCTACTGGCGTAAACCATGAAGAAGAAGACGACAGGAAGTAGTTTTGTAATGACGTCTAGTGTCCAAAACCAGACACAGAAGTTCATACTCTGAACAGGAAATGCTTTGCTATCTTGGCATAATTCCGTAATTGCATCAGTTTATGAAAAAACCTACTTAGTTGTTCCAATACAATGAGATTATTCTGAAATAAGAAAATCTGTTTTTCTTATTCTTTCTGAGAATAAGAAAAACAGATTTTCTAAGTATAGTGCTTTATTGAAATAAGGGGTGGAAACAGTTACATCGTAACTGTAAAATATTAAATGACATCAAAAATCCTTTGAGTAACTAATTAATCTGATCTTTTTACAACTTATTTATGGCTGTCGTTTCTTTTTGCATCAATTCAAGTGGGATAACAAGCCAGTCACAATAAAAAAAAAGTAATTTGTCTCATTCGGGTTCAGAATTGCTTCTCCATTTTTCTTACATCAACTTAAAATGCTTTAAAAATATGCTTTAAAGTACAAAGTGCAACAGCTTTACGGAGAGCTGTTTCAGTGTTGCACAACATAACTATTAGAAAGTTATCAGTCGTTTTTTGTTCTCACTCAACCAGAGAAAAATTAAAAAGTGAAGATGGAAAAATGTGGGTTTCATTTCGTTGCATAATAATTCTGCACAATAAAATTAATATCCTCCAGTAAAGCCTAAAGAAATCTCATTTTCTTAAACCTTCATGTTTTGAGACTTATTAAGATTTTGGATTTACCCAGGAGCACTGGAGATATGTGATAAAAAAAAAAAATCCTCAAAAATAAGATTTGCATAATAATTGTGCACAGAGTGTAAGAGTTCAGCTAAGAGTATTGGCAGCAAGCTGTAACATTTCACTCCACAATTCACAAATTGTCATAATGTCATGACAGTATAATATAAGACAGAAATCTGCCTTCTCCAAGTGCTCCCAGTTCTCCCAGTGGTAACTGCAGAAACACACCACTGAGTCAGAAAAAAACAATCAGGAGGGTTTTAGCGCTGTCAACCACTTCTCTGGTGCTATTTGTTCAACTACAACAATGTAGCCTGCCACAAATGCTAATGCTAGTTAGCACAGCCGCCAATGACGGGGGAGAATCGGTTTTCCTGAAAGACGTACTTAATGTTTCACCATAAGCACCTTGAGAAGCGTACAGGAGGTTGATTGACAGGGCTGAGACCCTCCTCCCAGCTCTGATTGGTTGCTTTAGACCTGGAGCGCTGCATTTTTGCACACTGCAATAGCAGCACTGGGAGGAAAATATTTTCAGAGATTATCAGTCTCAGACTATGCTAACATGGTAAAAAAAATTTATATATTTTGAAAGAACATACTTTTGTAAAAACTTCATGCCACAGCTTCAATCATTTCAGAGCTTTTGGTGGGAACAGGAAAACCTTTCAAGGGGTAGGAGGTTGTCAAGGACAGTCCTCTTCTTGGCATTGTTGTGGAAAATTACTACAAGTTAACATCTTATATGTTATATTAAATGCTTGTGAACTCTCACCAAAAGAACTATTTGAGTTACATGTACAAGGTTGGACGTTGTTTTCTACAGCCTGACTCTCTTAACCCTTGTTTTTAATTCCTTATCTTTGGTATAAAACTCACTTGTTGTCTCTGACTAGCAGAGCTTTTCACCCAGACCTCCTTCATTATTGGTTGTCCTACAAGCTCCCTGTATTGTGCACAATAGATGAATAAACCTGATGGAGGGATTTCGCCTGACAGTGCTTGGTAACATAGTTTGTTTTGTTTTTTTTCTCCCACAACAACATTCACTGCTTTCAGTACTTGGCCATGCAGAAATACGTGTAGGTTTAGAGTACCCCTAAATTCAGAGAGTCAGCATATTGAATTCACTCCCTCTGTAACCCAGTCCAGGAACTAAAAACAGTCTGTAAGCGAAGAGGATGTTTGTCAAGGTAGGGCTGCCTGAAGTCATTGTCTTATTTATTACCACAAACTCACAAACAAGGAGGACATTGTCCGTTGTTCTAAAATCAACTGCTCCATCAAGCCAAGCACAGAGGACTTGTATCCTGTGATCTCAGCTTGGGTCATGGTCTCTTAACAAAACAGAAACGTATCTTGTTTAGACATCCAGTGTAATCGGGGTCAAAGATTTTTCTCAGAATGTTGGTATCAAAAAATTCCCAGAATGGGATCTTGGAGTATTTACAACTTGTTAGTTCCCAGCTAGAAATCTGAATGAACCTTTTCTCCTCTTGTGTTTTTCTAAAATGAGGGGAGAGGAAAAAAAACATGACTCGTCATCAGTAAACGATTCACATGATACATTTATTGAAAAAAACTGAATCAATGATTAATAATAATAATTTAAAAAAAATTTCTACACAAAAGCAAAGATGTACTTCCTATTTTGCAGTTGCTGTATTGAATAAAAACTGCAGAAGGAAAGTTTTGGTGAACAAGATCATCTATGGAAAGTATTCATCTCTTGGATGTTTGATCATTTGTGTTTTGGTTACGAAAAAACATGATCAACAAAATTCTGACATTTTTCACAACAAGCATTTTATGTCAAAGTGAATGGTGATTCTCACAAAATAATCAAAACTAAATATAGCTTGATGAGAATTACTTAAAAGGTGTGCTTTACAAAACAAACATTGCAAATGGCAAACCCAGAAAGAAGAGAACGAGAATCTAAAGCTAAGAGTGGAGATTAAGAACCAAATATTGAGCGTTTCTGATTTGACTTACTTTATGTTCTTAATGGGTTGAGGTGGCCCAATGCTTCTTGAAATGTGCGCGCAGCCATCACTAGTTGTAATTCAAGCAGTCTTGTTTAAACACTTGCTGTTATGTTTAAATTTCACTTAAGACCAATTGCATGTGAACTAGCCACAGACTGTTGATTTACACCGGCAATCCTGATGTGGCTACGCAATCAACTTTTTCTGTATTGGCGAAGGTGCATGAATTGTGTGTCACTGAAGCCTGGCTAGCTCAGTTGGTAGAGCATGAGACTTTTAATCTCAGGGTCGTGGGTCCAAGTCCCATGTTGGGTGTTTTTAATGTGACTTCTTATGTCTTCTTAATGGGTTGTTGTGACCCACTTCATCTTGAAATATGTCCTCTGCCATTGGTGGTTGTCATTCAAGGAGTCTTGTTTAAACACTTGCTCTTGTGTTTAAATTCAATTGATAGATGACTCCACGTGCCGACAACCATTAAAGCAAAGACATTAGAACTGTTTTGTCATACTACTATATCATAAGCTTGGAAATCAACTTTGTTTGCATTGTCAGATGCAAAAAAAATGTTTATGTCAAGCCCGGCGAGCTCAGTTGGTAGAGCATGAGACTCTTAATCTCAGGGTCGTGGGTTCGAGCCCCACGTTGGGCGTTTTACAGTTCATTTACTTTGTTTTCATGATGGTGACTGTTTTTCAGTCCTTGATGAAACGTAGCTATAAATCCATCAACTCTGTTGAAACACTTAATGTTATGTTTGAATGCTATAGATAGAGTCTGACACGTACTCATAGCCGATTGGCCAAACATACTTCAGTGTTTTGTTGTAGTATTTCAAGTACTGCTGCGACAGACTGGCGACCTGTCCAGGGTGTACCCCGCCTCTCGCCCGGAACGCAGCTGGAGATAGGCACCAGCAACTCCCGACCCCGTTAGGGAGAAGGGTGACGGAAAATGGATGGATGGATGGATTTCAAGTACTGTACATTGAAAGAGCCCTCAAGATTAAGCCCAGTGCCTTTATACCATCTGATGCAAGCTGAGCTCAGGTCAGGATGGCCGAGCGGTCGAAGGCGCCAGACTCAAGGCTTTAGGCCTTACTTCCTGGAGAGGTATCTGGTCTCCTGATGGAGGCGTGGGTTCGAGTCCCACTCCTGACAGTCATTAACCACTTGACCTCAAGTGCAATTTTGATGATGTCAATAGTCCTTCTTTGAACTTGCCTGGCAAATTTGATTCTGCCTTCCACCCACACTAGATGGACTGTGCACAAGATTTTTTCTGGTCTGACAATGTTTTACATTTCACTTAAGACCAATTGCATGTGAACTAGCCGCAGACTGTTGATTTACACCGCCAATCCTGATGTGGCTATGCAATCAACTTTTTCTGTATTGGCGAAGGTGCATGAATTGTGTGCCACTGAAGCCTGGCTAGCTCAGTTGGTAGAGCATGAGACTTTTAATCTCAGGGTCGTGGGTTCAAGTCCCACGTCGGGCGTTTTTAATGTGTCTTCTTAATGGGTTGTTGTGACCCACTTCATCTTGAAATATGTCCTCTGTTTCGGTGGTTGTCATTCAAGGAGTCTTGTTTAAACACTCGCTGTTATGTTTAAATTCAATTGATAGATGTCTCCACGTGCCGACAACCATTAAAGCAAAGACATTAGAACTGTTTTGTCGTACTACTATATCACAAGCTTGGAAATCAACATTGTTTGCATTGTCAGATGCAAATAAAAATGTTTACGTCAAGCCCGCGAGCTCAGTTGGTAGAGCATGAGACTCTTAATCTCAGGGTTGTGGGTTCGAGCCCCACGTGGGCATGTTTTCATAGTTCATTTACTTTGTTTTCATGATGGTGACTGTTTTTCAGTCCTTGATGAAACGTAGCTATAAATCCATCAATTTTGTTGAAACACTTAATGTTATGTTTAAATGCTATTGATAGAGTCTGACATACTCACAGCCCTTTGGCCAAACATACTTCAGTGTTTTGTTGTAGTACTTCAAGTACTGTACATTGAAAGAGCCCTCAAGATTAGGCCCAGTGCCTTTATACCATCTGATGCAAGCTGAGCTCAGGTCAGGATGGCCGAGCGGTCGAAGGCGCCAGACTCAAGGCTTTAGGCCTTACTTCCTGGAGAGGTATCTGGTCTCCTGATGGAGGCGTGGGTTCGAGTCCCACTCCTGACAGTCAATATCCACTTGACCTCTAGTGCAATTTTGATGATGTCAATAGTCCTTCTTTGAACTTGCCTGGCAAATTTGATTCTGCCTTCCACCCACACTAGATGGACTGTGCACAAGATTTTTTCTGGTCTGACAATGTTTTACATTTCACTTAAGACCAATTGCATGTGAACTAGCCACAGACTGTTGATTTACACCGCCAATCCTGATGTGGCTATGCAATCAACTTTTTCTGTATTGGCGAAGGTGCATGAATTGTGTACCACTGAAGCCTGGCTAGCTCAGTTGGTAGAGCATGAGACTTTTAATCTCAGGGTCGTGGGTTCAAGTCCCGGGCGTTTTTAATGTGGCTTCTTATGTCTTCTTAATGGGTTGTTGTGACCCACTTCATCTTGAAATATGTCCTCTGCCATCGGTGGTTGTCATTCAAGGAGTCTTGTTTAAACACTTGCTGTTATGTTTAAATTCAATTGATAGATGTCTCCACGTGCCGACAACCATTAAAGCAAAGACATTAGAACTGTTTTGTCGTACTACTATATCACAAGCTTGGAAATCAACATTGTTTGCATTGTCAGATGCAAATAAAAATGTTTACGTCAAGCCCGGCGAGCTCAGTTGGTAGAGCATGAGACTCTTACTCTCAGGGTCGTGGGTTCGAGCCCCACGATGGGCGTTTTACAGTTCATTTACTTTGTTTTCATGATGGTGACTGTTTTTCAGTCCTTGATGAAACGTAGCTATAAATCCATCAATTTTGTTGAAACACTTAATGTTATGTTTAAATGCTATTGATAGAGTCTGACATACTCATAGCCCTTTGGCCAAACATACTTCAGTGTTTTGTTGTAGTACTTCAAGTACTGTACATTGAAAGAGCCCTCAAGATTAGGCCCAGTGCCTTTATACCATCTGATGCAAGCTGAGCTCAGGTCAGGATGGCCGAGCGGTCGAAGGCGCCAGACTCAAGGCTTTCGGCCTTACTTCCTGGAGAGGTATCTGGTCTCCTGATGGAGGCGTGGGTTCGAGTCCCACTCCTGACAGTCATTAACCACTTGACCTCAAGTGCAATTTTGATGATGTCAATAGTCCTTCTTTGAACTTGCCTGGCAAATTTGATTCTGCCTTCCACCCACACTAGATGGACTGTGCACAAGATTTTTTCTGGTCTGACAATGTTTTACATTTCACTTAAGACCAATTGCATGTGAACTAGCCGCAGACTGTTGATTTACACCGCCAATCCTGATGTGGCTATGCAATCAACTTTTTCTGTATTGGCGAAGGTGCATGAATTGTGTGCCACTGAAGCCTGGCTAGCTCAGTTGGTAGAGCATGAGACTTTTAATCTCAGGGTCGTGGGTTCAAGTCCCACGTCGGGCGTCTTTTAATGTGTCTTCTTAATGGGTTGTTGTGACCCACTTCATCTTGAAATATGTCCTCTGCCATCGGTGGTTGTCATTCAAGGAGTCTTGTTTAAACACTTGCTGTTATGTTTAAATTCAATTGATAGATGTCTCCACGTGCCGACAACCATTAAAGCAAAGACATTAGAACTGTTTTGTCGTACTACTATATCACAAGCTTGAAATCAACATTGTTTGCATTGTCAGATGCAAATAAAAAATGTTTACGCTCAAGCCCGGCGAGCTCAGTTGGTAGAGCATGAGACTCTTAATCTCAGGGTCGTGGGGTTCGAGCCCCCACGTTGGGCGTTTCTCAGTTCATTTACTTTGTTTTCATGATGGTGACTGTTTTTCAGTCCTTGATGAAACGTAGCTATAAATCCATCAATTTTGTTGAAACACTTAATGTTATGTTTAAATGCTATTGATAGAGTCTGACATACTCATAGCCCTTTGGCCAAACATACTTCAGTGTTTTGTTGTAGTACTTCAAGTACTGTACATTGAAAGAGCCCTCAAGATTAGGCCCAGTGCCTTTATACCATCTGATGCAAGCTGAGCTCAGGTCAGGATGGCCGAGCGGTCGAAGGCGCCAGACTCAAGGCTTTCGGCCTTACTTCCTGGAGAGGTATCTGGTCTCCTGATGGAGGCGTGGGTTCGAGTCCCACTCCTGACAGTCATTAACCACTTGACCTCAAGTGCAATTTTGATGATGTCAATAGTCCTTCTTTGAACTTGCCTGGCAAATTTGATTCTGCCTTCCACCCACACTAGATGGACTGTGCACAAGATTTTTTCTGGTCTGACAATGTTTTACATTTCACTTAAGACCAATTGCATGTGAACTAGCCGCAGACTGTTGATTTACACCGCCAATCCTGATGTGGCTATGCAATCAACTTTTTCTGTATTGGCGAAGGTGCATGAATTGTGTGCCACTGAAGCCTGGCTAGCTCAGTTGGTAGAGCATGAGACTTTTAATCTCAGGGTCGTGGGTTCAAGTCCCACGTCGGGCGTCTTTAATGTGTCTTCTTAATGGGTTGTTGTGACCCACTTCATCTTGAAATATGTCCTCTGCCATCGGTGGTTGTCATTCAAGGAGTCTTGTAAAAACACTTGCTGTTATGTTTAAATTCAATTGATAGATGTCTCCACGTGCCGACAACCATTAAAGCAAAGACATTAGAACTGTTTTGTCGTACTACTATATCACAAGCTTGGAAATCAACATTGTTTGCATTGTCAGATGCAAATAAAAATGTTTACGTCACGCCCGGCGAGCTCAGTTGGTAGAGCATGAGACTCTTAATCTCAGGGTCGTGGGTTCGAGCCCCACGTTGGGCGTTTCACAGTTCATTTACTTTGTTTTCATGATGGTGACTGTTTTTCAGTCCTTGATGAAACGTAGCTATAAATCCATCAATTTTGTTGAAACACTTAATGTTATGTTTAAATGCTATTGATAGAGTCTGACATACTCACAGCCCTTTGGCCAAACATACTTCAGTGTTTTGTTGTAGTACTTCAAGTACTGTACATTGAAAGAGCCCTCAAGATTAGGCCCAGTGCCTTTATACCATCTGATGCAAGCTGAGCTCAGGTCAGGATGGCCGAGCGGTCGAAGGCACCAGACTCAAGGCTTTCGGCCTTACTTCCTGGAGTGGTATCTGGTCTCCTGATGAAGGCGTGGGTTTGAGTCCCACTCCTGACAGTCATTAACCACTTGACCTCAAGTGCAATTTTGATGATGTCAATAGTCCTTCTTTGAACTTGCCTGGCAAATTTGATTCTGCCTTCCACCCACACTAGATGGACTGTGCACAAGATTTTTTCTGGTCTGACAATGTTTTACATTTCACTTAAGACCAATTGCATGTGAACTAGATGCAGACTGTTGATTTACACCGCCAATCCTGATGTGGCTATGCAATCAACTTTTTCTGTATTGGCGAAGGTGCATGAATTGTGTGCCACTGAAGCCTGGCTAGCTCAGTTGGTAGAGCATGAGACTTTTAATCTCAGGGTCGTGGGTTCAAGTCCCACGTCGGGCGTTTCTAATGTGGCTTCTTATGTCTTCTTAATGGGTTGTTGTGACCCACTTCATCTTGAAATATGTCCTCTGCCATCGGTGGTTGTCATTCAAGGAGTCTTGTTTAAACACTTGCTGTTATGTTTAAATTCAATTGATAGATGTCTCCACGTGCCGACAACCATTAAAGCAAAGACATTGGAACTGTTTTGTCGTACTACTATATCACAAGCTTGGAAATCAACTTTGTTTGCATTGTCAGATGCAAATAAAAATGTTTACGTCAAGCCCGCGAGCTCAGTTGGTAGAGCATGAGACTCTTAATCTCAGGAGTCGTGGGTTCGAGCCCCACGATGGGAGTTTTACAGTTCATTTACTTTGTTTTCATGATGGTGACTGTTTTTCAGTCCTTGATGAAACGTAGCTATAAATCCATCAATTTTGTTGAAACACTTAATGTTATGTTTAAATGCTATTGATAGAGTCTGACATACTCATAGCCCTTTGGCCAAACATACTTCAGTGTTTTGTTGTAGTACTTCAAGTACTGTACTGAAAGAGCCCTCAAGATTAAGCCCAGTGCCTTTATACCTTCTGATGGGAGCTGAGTCAGGTCAGGATGGCCGAGCGGTCGAAGGCGCCAGACTCAAGGCTTTCGGCCTTACTTCCTGGAGAGGTATCTGGTCTCCTGATGGAGGCGTGGGTTCGAGTCCCACTCCTGACAGTCATTATCCACTTGACCTCAAGTGCAATTTTGATGATGTCAATAGTCCTTCTTTGAACTTGCCTGGCAAATTTGATTCTGCCTTCCACCCACACTAGATGGACTGTGCACAAGATTTTTTCTGGTCTGACAATGTTTTACATTTCACTTAAGACCAATTGCATGTGAACTAGCCGCAGACTGTTGATTTACACCGCCAATCCTGATGTGGCTATGCAATCAACTTTTTCTGTATTGGCGAAGGTGCATGAATTGTGTGCCACTGAAGCCTGGCTAGCTCAGTTGGTAGAGCATGAGACTTTTAATCTCAGGGTCGTGGGTTCAAGTCCCACGTCGGGCGTTTTTAATGTGTCTTCTTAATGGGTTGTTGTGACCCACTTCATCTTGAAATATGTCCTCTGCCATCGGTGGTTGTCATTCAAGGAGTCTTGTTTAAACACTTGCTGTTATGTTTAAATTCAATTGATAGATGTCTCCACGTGCCGACAACCATTAAAGCAAAGACATTGGAACTGTTTTGTCGTACTACTATATCACAAGCTTGGAAATCAACATTGTTTGCATTGTCAGATGCAAATAAAAATGTTTACGTCAAGCCCGGCGAGCTCAGTTGGTAGAGCATGAGACTCTTAATCTCAGGGTCGTGGGTTCGATCCCCACATTGGGCGTTTCACAGTTCATTTACTTTGTTTTCATGATGGTGACTGTTTTTCAGTCCTTGATGAAACGTAGCTATAAATCCATCAATTTTGTTGAAACACTTAATGTTATGTTTAAATGCTATTGATAGAGTCTGACATACTCATAGCCCTTTGGCCAAACATACTTCAGTGTTTTGTTGTAGTACTTCAAGTACTGTACATTGAAAGAGCCCTCAAGATTAGGCCCAGTGCCTTTATACCATCTGATGCAAGCTGAGCTCAGGTCAGGATGGCCGAGCGGTCGAAGGCGCCAGACTCAAGGCTTTCGGCCTTACTTCCTGGAGAGGTATCTGGTCTCCTGATGGAGGCGTGGGTTCGAGTCCCACTCCTGACAGTCATTAACCACTTGACCTCAAGTGCAATTTTGATGATGTCAATAGTCCTTCTTTGAACTTGCCTGGCAAATTTGATTCTGCCTTCCACCCACACTAGCTGGACTGTGCACAAGATTTTTTCTGGTCTGACAATGTTTTACATTTCACTTAAGACCAATTGCATGTGAACTAGCCGCAGACTGTTGATTTACACCGCCAATCCTGATGTGGCTATGCAATCAACTTTTTCTGTATTGGCGAAGGTGCATGACTTGTGTGCCACTGAAGCCTGGCTAGCTCAGTTGGTAGAGCATGAGACTTTTAATCTCAGGGTCGTGGGTTCAAGTCCCACGTCGGGCGTCTTTAATGTGTCTTCTTAATGGGTTGTTGTGACCCACTTCATCTTGAAATATGTCCTCTGCCATCGGTGGTTGTCATTCAAGGAGTCTTGTTTAAACACTCGCTGTTATGTTTAAATTCAATTGATAGATGTCTCCACGTGCCGACAACCATTAAAGCAAAGACATTGGAACTGTTTTGTCGTACTACTATATCACAAGCTTGGAAATCAACATTGTTTGCATTGTCAGATGCAAATAAAAATGTTTACGTCAAGCCCGGCGAGCTCAGTTGGTAGAGCATGAGACTCTTAATCTCAGGGTCGTGGGTTCGAGCCCCACATTGGGCGTTTCACAGTTCATTTACTTTGTTTTCATGATGGTGACTGTTTTTCAGTCCTTGATGAAACGTAGCTATAAATCCATCAATTTTGTTGAAACACTTAATGTTATGTTTAAATGCTATTGATAGAGTCTGACATACTCATAGCCCTTTGGCCAAACATACTTCAGTTTTTTTTAAAAATAGCCCAGTACTGTACATTGAAAGAGCCCTCAAGATTAGGCCCAGTGCCTTTATACCATCTGATGCAAGCTGAGCTCAGGTCAGGATGGCCGAGCGGTCGAAGGCGCCAGACTCAAGGCTTTCGGCCTTACTTCCTGGAGAGGTATCTGGTCTCCTGATGGAGGCGTGGGTTCGAGTCCCACTCCTGACAGTCATTAACCACTTGACCTCAAGTGCAATTTTGATGATGTCAATAGTCCTTCTTTGAACTTGCCTGGCAAATTTGATTCTGCCTTCCACCCACACTAGCTGGACTGTGCACAAGATTTTTTCTGGTCTGACAATGTTTTACATTTCACTTAAGACCAATTGCATGTGAACTAGCCGCAGACTGTTGATTTACACCGCCAATCCTGATGTGGCTATGCAATCAACTTTTTCTGTATTGGCGAAGGTGCATGATTGTGTGCCACTGAAGCCTGGCTAGCTCAGTTGGTAGAGCATGAGACTTTTAATCTCAGGGTCGTGGGTTCAAGTCCCACGTCGGGCGTTTTTAATGTGTCTTCTTAATGGGTTGTTGTGACCCACTTCATCTTGAAATATGTCCTCTGTTTCGGTGGTTGTCATTCAAGGAGTCTTGTTTAAACACTCGCTGTTATGTTTAAATTCAATTGATAGATGTCTCCACGTGCCGACAACCATTAAAGCAAAGACATTAGAACTGTTTTGTCGTACTACTATATCACAAGCTTGGAAATCAACATTGTTTGCATTGTCAGATGCAAATAAAAATGTTTACGTCACGCCCGGCGAGCTCAGTTGGTAGAGCATGAGACTCTTAATCTCAGGGTCGTGGGTTCGAGCCCCACGTTGGGCTTTTCACAGTTCATTTACTTTGTTTTTATGATGGTGACTGTTTTTCAGTCCTTGATGAAACGTAGCTATAAATCCATCAATTTTGTTGAAACACTTAATGTTATGTTTAAATGCTATTGATAGAGTCTGACATACTCATAGCCCTTTGGCCAAACATACTTCAGTGTTTTGTTGTAGTACTTCAAGTACTGTACATTGAAAGAGCCCTCAAGATTAGGCCCAGTGCCTTTATACCATCTGATGCAAGCTGAGCTCAGGTCAGGATGGCCGAGCGGTCGAAGGCGCCAGACTCAAGGCTTTAGGCCTTACTTCCTGGAGAGGTATCTGGTCTCCTGATGGAGGCGTGGGTTCGAGTCCCACTCCTGACAGTCAATATCCACTTGACCTCTAGTGCAATTTTGATGATGTCAATAGTCCTTCTTTGAACTTGCCTGGCAAATTTGATTCTGCCTTCCACCCACACTAGATGGACTGTGCACAAGATTTTTTCTGGTCTGACAATGTTTTACATTTCACTTAAGACCAATTGCATGTGAACTAGCCACAGACTGTTGATTTACACCGCCAATCCTGATGTGGCTATGCAATCAACTTTTTCTGTATTGGCGAAGGTGCATGAATTGTGTACCACTGAAGCCTGGCTAGCTCAGTTGGTAGAGCATGAGACTTTTAATCTCAGGGTCGTGGGTTCAAGTCCCAAGTCAGGCGTTTTTAATGTGGCTTCTTATGTCTTCTTAATGGGTTGTTGTGACCCACTTCATCTTGAAATATGTCCTCTGCCATCGGTGGTTGTCATTCAAGGAGTCTTGTTTAAACACTTGCTGTTATGTTTAAATTCAATTGATAGATGACTCCACGTGCCGACAACCATGAAAGCAAAGACGTTGGAACTGTTTTGTCGTACTACTATATCACAAGCTTGGAAATCAACTTTGTTTGCATTGTCAGATGCAAATAAAAATGTTTACGTCAAGCCCGGCGAGCTCAGTTGGTAGAGCTTGAGACTCTTCATCTCAAGGTCGTGGGTTCGAGCCCCACGATGGGAGTTTTACAGTTCATTTACTTTGTTTTCATGATGGTGACTGTTTTTCAGTCCTTGATGAAACGTAGCTATAAATCCATCAATTTTGTTGAAACACTTAATGTTATGTTTAAATGCTATTGATAGAGTCTGACATCTCATAGCCCTTTGGCCAAACATACTTCAGTGTTTTGTTGTAGTACTTCAAGTACTGTACTGAAAGAGCCCTCAAGATTAGGCCCAGTGCCTTTATACCTTCTGATGCAAGCTGAGCTCAGGTCAGGATGGCCGAGCGGTCGAAGGCCCAGACTCAAGGCTTTCGGCCTTACTTCCTGGAGAGGTATCTGGTCTCCTGATGGAGGCGTGGGTTCGAGTCCCACTCCTGACAGTCATTAACCACTTGACCTCAAGTGCAATTTTGATGATGTCAATAGTCCTTCTTTGAACTTGCCTGGCAAATTTGATTCTGCCTTCCACCCACACTAGATGGACTGTGCACAAGATTTTTTCTGGTCTGACAATGTTTTACATTTCACTTAAGACCAATTGCATGTGAACTAGCCGCAGACTGTTGATTTACACCGCCAATCCTGATGTGGCTATGCAATCAACTTTTTTCTGTATTGGCGAAGGTGCATGTATTGTGTGCCACTGAGGCCTGGCTAGCTCAGTTGGTAGAGCATGAGACTTTTAATCTCAGGGTCGTGGGTTCAAGTCCCACGTCAGGGCGTCTTTTAATGTGTCTTCTTAATGGGTTGTTGTGACCCACTTCATCTTGAAATATGTCCTCTGCCATCGGTGGTTGTCATTCAAGGAGTCTTGTTTAAAACACTTGCTGTTATGTTTAAATTCAATTGATAGATGTCTCCACGTGCCGACAACCATTAAAGCAAAGACATTAGAAACTGTTTTGTCGTACTACTATATCACAAGCTTGAAATCAACATTGTTTGCATTGTCAGATGCAAATAAAAATGTTTACGCCAAGCCCGGCGAGCTCAGTTGGTAGAGCATGAGACTCTTAATCTCAGGGTCGTGGGTTCGAGCCCCCACGTTGGGCGTTTCACAGTTCATTTACTTTGTTTTCATGATGGTGACTGTTTTTCAGTCCTTGATGAAACGTGAGCTATAAATCCATCAATTTTGTTGAAACACTTAATGTTATGTTTAAATGCTATTGATAGAGTCTGACATACTCACAGCCCTTTGGCCAAACATACTTCAGTGTTTTGTTGTAGTACTTCAAGTACTGTACATTGAAAGAGCCCTCAAGATTAGGCCCAGTGCCTTTATACCATCTGATGCAAGCTGAGCTCAGGTCAGGATGGCCGAGCGGTCGAAGGCACCAGACTCAAGGCTTTCGGCCTTACTTCCTGGAGTGGTATCTGGTCTCCTGATGAAGGCGTGGGTTTGAGTCCCACTCCTGACAGTCATTAACCACTTGACCTCAAGTGCAATTTTGATGATGTCAATAGTCCTTCTTTGAACTTGCCTGGCAAATTTGATTCTGCCTTCCACCCACACTAGATGGACTGTGCACAAGATTTTTTCTGGTCTGACAATGTTTTACATTTCACTTAAGACCAATTGCATGTGAACTAGCCACAGACTGTTGATTTACACCGCCAATCCTGATGTGGCTATGCAATCAACTTTTTCTGTATTGGCGAAGGTGCATGAATTGTGTGCCACTGAAGCCTGGCTAGCTCAGTTGGTAGAGCATGAGACTTTTAATCTCAGGGTCGTGGGTTCAAGTCCCACGTCGGGCGTTTTTAATGTGGCTTCTTATGTCTTCTTAATGGGTTGTTGTGACCCACTTCATCTTGAAATATGTCCTCTGCCATCGGTGGTTGTCATTCAAGGAGTCTTGTTTAAACACTTGCTGTTATGTTTAAATTCAATTGATAGATGTCTCCACGTGCCGACAACCATTAAAGCAAAGACATTGGAACTGTTTTGTCGTACTACTATATCACAAGCTTGGAAATCAACATTGTTTGCATTGTCAGATGCAAATAAAAATGTTTACGTCAAGCCCGGCGAGCTCAGTTGGTAGAGCATGAGACTCTTAATCTCAGGGTCGTGGGTTCGAGCCCCACGTTGGGCTTTTCACAGTTCATTTACTTTGTTTTTATGATGGTGACTGTTTTTCAGTCCTTGATGAAACGTAGCTATAAATCCATCAATTTTGTTGAAACACTTAATGTTATGTTTAAATGCTATTGATAGAGTCTGACATACTCATAGCCCTTTGGCCAAACATACTTCAGTGTTTTGTTGTAGTACTTCAAGTACTGTACATTGAAAGAGCCCTCAAGATTAAGCCCAGTGCCTTTATACCTTCTGATGGGAGCTGAGCTCAGGTCAGGATGGCCGAGCGGTCGAAGGCGCCAGACTCAAGGCTTTCGGCCTTACTTCCTGGAGAGGTATCTGGTCTCCTGATGGAGGCGTGGGTTCGAGTCCCACTCCTGACAGTCATTAACCACTTGACCTCAAGTGCAATTTTGATGATGTCAATAGTCCTTCTTTGAACTTGCCTGGCAAATTTGATTCTGCCTTCCACCCACACTAGATGGACTGTGCACAAGATTTTTTCTGGTCTGACAATGTTTTACATTTCACTTAAGACCAATTGCATGTGAACTAGCCGCAGACTGTTGATTTACACCGCCAATCCTGATGTGGCTATGCAATCAACTTTTTCTGTATTGGCGAAGGTGCATGAATTGTGTGCCACTGAAGCCTGGCTAGCTCAGTTGGTAGAGCATGAGACTTTTAATCTCAGGGTCGTGGGTTCAAGTCCCACGTCGGGCGTTTTTAATGTGTCTTCTTAATGGGTTGTTGTGACCCACTTCATCTTGAAATATGTCCTCTGCCATCGGTGGTTGTCATTCAAGGAGTCTTGTTTAAACACTTGCTGTTATGTTTAAATTCAATTGATAGATGTCTCCACGTGCCGACAACCATTAAAGCAAAGACATTAGAACTGTTTTGTCGTACTACTATATCATCCATCCATCCATCCATTTTCCGTCACCCTTCTCCCTAAAGGGGTCGGGAGTTGCTGGTGCCTATCTCCAGCTGCTTTCCGGGCGAGAGGCGGGGTTCACCCTGGACAGGTCGCCAGTCTGTCGCAGGGCAACACAGAGAGACAAACAGGACAAACAACCAGACACACACACTCACACCTAGGGAGAATTTGGGAAGGCCAATTAACCTGACAGTCATGTTTTTTGGACTGTGGGAGGAAGCCGGAGAACCCGGAGAGAACCCACGCACGCACAGGGAGAACATAAAAAAAACTCCGTGCAGAAAGACCCTGGGCCGGGAATCGAACCCAGGACCTTCTTGCTGCAAGGCAACAGCGCTACCCACTGCGCCACTGTGCAATCCTACTACTATATCACAAGCTTGGAAATCAACATTGTTTGCATTGTCAGATGCAAATAAAAATGTTTACGTCAAGCCCGGCGAGCTCAGTTGGTAGAGCAAGAGACTCTTAATCTCAGGGTCGTGGGTTCAAGTCCCACGTCGGGCATTTTTAATGTGTCTTCTTAATGGGTTGTTGTGACCCACTTCATCTTGAAATATGTCCTCTGTTTCGGTGGTTGTCATTCAAGGAGTCTTGTTTAAACACTTGCTGTTATGTTTAAATTCAATTGATAGATGTCTCCACGTGCCGACAACCATTAAAGCAAAGACATTGGAACTGTTTTGTCGTACTACTATATCACAAGCTTGGAAATCAACATTGTTTGCATTGTCAGATGCAAATAAAAATGTTTACGTCACGCCCGGCGAGCTCAGTTGGTAGAGCATGAGACTCTTAATCTCAGGGTCGTGGCTTCGAGCCCCAAGTTGGGCGTTTTACAGTTCATTTACTTTGTTTTCATGATGGTGACTGTTTTTCAGTCCTTGATGAAACGTAGCTATAAATCCATCAATTTTGTTGAAACACTTAATGTTATGTTTAAATGCTATTGATAGAGTCTGACATACTCACAGCCCTTTGGCCAAACATACTTCAGTGTTTTGTTGTAGTACTTCAAGTACTGTACATTGAAAGAGCCCTCAAGATTAGGCCCAGTGCCTTTATACCATCTGATGCAAGCTGAGCTCAGGTCAGGATGGCCGAGCGGTCGAAGGCGCCAGACTCAAGGCTTTAGGCCTTACTTCCTGGAGAGGTATCTGGTCTCCTGATGGAGGGTGGGTTCGAGTCCCACTCCTGACAGTCATTAACCACTTGACCTCAAGTGCAATTTTGATGTTGTGAATAGTCCTTCTTTGAACTTGCCTGGCAAATTTGATTCTGCCTTCCGCCCTCACTGGACGGACTGTTCACAAGATTCTTTTCTGGTTTGACAAGAATTTATTTCACGTAAGACCAGTCGTTTTTTAAACGGTATTGGCAGAGTTCTATGGTGCATTCGTTTATCAGTCCATCTTCATAAAATATTTTTCTCTGAAAATCATACCCATGTCCAGATTTACTTCTATCATATTGATGCATCCAACATGAAAACACTTCCTGGATATTGTAAGGGTTTCAAGACTGTTAAAATAACCTCCATCCCAGGCAGCAGGTGAAATGCAATAAATGCCGAAACACATGGGTTGCATGTCTTTTTCGTGACATGCAACCTAACAAAATCAAGAGGAGTCCGGACGGGAAATAGAGATAATATTTATTCATTTCTGCAAAGAATCTGAGCTCATGCAAAGATACAACTTCTGTAAACAGATTTTGCTGGGACATGACAATAGAAGGTGCAGATTGCTTATTTTTCTTGTGTCAATCAGTGGAATGTATAACAAGTGGAAGTCAGTTTTCTGTTCCAGCAATAAAATCGATCTGCACAATAATTCACCCCAAAAACCACAGCTTGTCGTTTCCAAGTCGTACTGTTATTCTTTTTCCAGTTGTGTTGCACACAAAAAAAAGTTTCCTGGCAGGGATTTTTTCATTGCATGGCTGAACTATGTGGGGTCAGTTTTCCCTCTGGAGACCAGAATTTTGAATTCAAAACTGAGTAACACTTTAAGACAGCTGTGAAATTTTACAAGAAGAAACATTTTACTTGAAAATTTTGATTAAAAATCACACCACAAGTATTTGGAGCAAAATAACTCAAAATTTGAGAACGTGGTTCTGGATTTTCTATTCCTGGCTTTGGACTCGCAAATTTTACTAAAGTTTTTTCCAAGTGTTTGCCATCATGTTAGTCTGAACAGTACTGGAGGATTATAAAGTAATTCACAGGCAACTAGAATTTTGTTTGTGACTTGAAGACAGGGCCATGCCTTATAAAGATATTTACTGTCTTGAGTTTACTCAAGACTCTGGAAACATTTCTGGCCACAAAAATATTCTATGACTGTATTGATAGGCTGTATTAATTTTATCTTCTCCTTGAACTGAAAGCCACAAGATATTTTTCTTGACTTGTGTGTGGGGATATTTTGGTATATTTTCAGTCAGTTGTCAGACTCTTATCCTGGGAATCAGGCTATGATTTAAATTTTTATGTTAGGTTTATTTTGTAAAATGATTCCTATTCACCAGTACCACAATGAAAACAATGGAAATGCTTAAATTGTATTTTTGACAGAAATCATCAGAATTTGGCAACGTCAGCTCAGATTGGCGGGTCCAAAACACACACAAAAAGTGTAATTTTGTTTCTGTTTTTAAAACCGCTCCAAAAACTAAGATTTTCCCCTGGATCTAAGATTTCCTAGATATTTGCTTTGACACACAACTGGAGATAATCTTGTTGGATTCAAAACTAGCATCCCACTAGACAGCCAACAATTTGTTTCCATCCCATGTTTTATATTTCTTCGAACTTTTGGGGGCAAAAGAAAAAAAGTGTGAAATGAGACCAATAAGAAAACCTAGAAATCTGCATCAGCTATGGGGTGGGGGGAGGGGGGGGGAAGCCTAATTAGCTGATTTTAAAGTTTGTTTTCCAGGAAAACTTAAAAAAAAAAAAAAAAAAAAGGTTGATCACTCCTCCTGATTTCTAAAAAGGAAGAGGAACAAAGTGGGAGAATCATTCCTAGAATCGATTCATCTTCAGAGATGAGTGTCCACACACCAAAGTAGAATGTGGGAGGAGCCACCAGCAGCTGAAATCACCCAGCAGGAATACAAGCGTCCATTCAGATCGAATGATTCCCTTAAAATCAAAGAAATGAGCGGTGCAGCGGCCATGTTGAAAAGACATTCTCAACACCTTCTTTATTCTTTCCAGCTTTGCATGAGATTTTTTTTTTTTTTTGCATGTCTGTGTCATATATATTTATATATTATAGCTATTAGAACAATCCCAGTGAAAGAGTGACAAAAATAGAAGAGACCAGCACAGAAAAAGGCCCAATATATAGAATTTGACAAGTCTGTTGATTTAAAAATATACATATACAATGATCATGCTGCAAATCTTCCAGATCCCATTTTAAACATTTAATACACTTTTTTGTTGTTTTGTTGTTTAAACAGGCACAGTAGTGTTACCCTGGATAGAAATATTAGAAGACATATAAAAGACGGAAGGAAAAAAATAAATCATAAAGCTCCACAGCCACAAAGAGGCAGCTGCCGTTGGAAGGAAGAAATCATTCGAATCCCAAGATGTTAACTCAAATCAAACATCTCATGCAATCTTGCTTAAGAACAATGGAATTATGTGTGCAGCATAAAACAATGAGAGAAAGGAGGTTAGATGAGGAGAGGCAGCCCCTGCTTTGTACAGAGTCAGTAGTACTGAGAGCGAACCTCGTCGCCGCGGAGACGAGCGGAGAGCAGGAGAGGCGGAACCGTCCAGCACAGTAGTTTGAAGTAAGGCCTCGTTTTTTTTTTTTTTCTATTTTTGTGTTGGCAAATTAACAAAAATCCAAAAGAGAGAAAAACATACAACTGTCATTTAATTACACCTAGCTTGAAAAAAAAAAAAAAAAAAAAAAAAAGATATGTGCAAAAAGTTGTACAAATATAGGAAGAGTTTGTTTTTGAAGATTGCTGAGGAAGGTGGTTTGTGGTGTTGTCCACCTTCTCTTCTTCCGTCCAGCCGCCAGTCCATCGCCGCCTCCTCTTCTTCCTCATCTTCCTCGGCGGACTGGCAGCTGAGCTTGAGGCTGGCTGTTGATGGGACACAACGCTTCACGTTGACTGGATGGCCTTCTTTAGGTTCTCTACCTCGATCTGACAGGAAGACAAGAAAACAATCAAACTCAGGATTCTTTAATCCACAGGAAGGTGTTGAAAAGGAGACTAATTTCTAGAACATGTAACTCTGCTGCTTAATTCAGGGGTTTAAGACTTCAGAGTAGAAATGATTTCTCATCCTTTTCTGCTTTCAGCCTCTGCTGTGAATTTAACTGTTTGTGAATCTTTGAATTAAGGTATTTCTCTGCTTCTTTGGGGAACAAACTTAATAGACCCCGTTTTTTTTTTATGCTTGAAACCACATCCAAGCCTTACATTAGGACAACATTGAAAGTCCAGTGAGTGAGTTCTCTATAGTGATGCATCAACCAGGCGCCTGTGGCTCATTTGGTAGAGCAGCAGGATGTAGGTTCAATTCCAGTGCTTTGCCACCAGGTAGCTGCTGATGTGAAGGTTGCATAATGTGTTTGAAAAGGGAGAGGGTGTGACTGATGACATGAAGACCCCCCCTGACTCTGATTGGTTGTTTTGACCAGGTGCAGTGTATTAGGAAGGGCTTGGTTTCTTTCCCACACTTGATCAGGTTTAAAGAAAATTAACATACAGCAGCAATTCATGGATATTTTATTTAGTTGTCAAAATATTACATTTTTACACTGCCAAAAAATTGATTTCTACTTTCTCATTAGCTTCGACCTATTTTCTGTGTTGTAGGCCAATCAGGTCCATACCAGTTAACGTCCACAAATAGAAAGGAAGAATTTGACATTTCCCACAGATAATTACGACCAAAATCCCTGTTAAAATTAGCTGCTGTGACAAACATTCAGCAACCGCTGTTTCCTTCAAACGATCTAAACTTTTGGCAAGCTGCGAGGAAACCTCTTTTTTTTTTTTTTTTTGCAGAAGCCTCTATTTACGGTGAGAAGAAGCCGAACATCTCTGACATGGCGCAGTGTGCTGTGCCTGTGATCCACAGACTGTAATCCCTGCAGTGAAGCACGGCAGCTGAGGCATCCTGCTGGCTTCAGTGGAACACATTAGGCATGAGGGTAGGCAGTACCTGAGCTGATTTACAAAAACTGAAACAAACTAACGCATTATTGCTTAGAGGAACTAAAGAATTGTTTTCTCAATATATGTTCAAGTAGAGGTTTTGGAGGAAATAAGGAGAAACTGTCGATCAGAAATTACACTTCAAAGTCCTTCAAGACACAGCAAACTATTACATAAAATCCTGAAAGAGCATGCTTTATCATTCGATAGATAATTATGGATTAGTTTTTTTGTTTTGCATATTTGAAATACTGCCAAACTGGTGGCGTAATCTTTCCTCTTTTATCCACAGTTTTCATTCAAAGCCATTGTTTTATTTTAAAGCATTGATGAGGCTTTAAAATAAAACAAAGTGGGGGAAACTTTAAAAGTAGGGCAGTGGGATTAAATAAGCCTTTATTTCTTCCTACTCCCTTTTGGACATGTTATGTTGACATTGCTCTCTTTGTTGATTGTTGTTTTACTTTGGCTTGGTTTATTTAGTTTTTTTTTTTCTTTCTGTGTCTCCCATGGCCAGAAATCACAAAAAAATGCAAAATGCAAAGCCTTTCTTCTTCCCCCAGAATGCAATGGGTTCTGGCTCAGAGTTCAATGAATATTTTATATAATGAATGTTGAATATTCTATCAGCTACACTATTTATTGATACTGATCACTTGTCTATCTTGATACATTGTGTCCAGCCCTAGACCTTTAAACAAATCTACTAGAGATGATTGCTAAAGTGGAGACTGAATTATTTAACTGAGCTCAGATTCATAAAGTTATCCAAACTGTAAAAATGTGTGTTTTGGAAACTATGTTGTTTATAAATTAAGACCAAATTTTGTTGAATGGTTGCCATGGAGATTAAAGGGACTTCTCAAACAAGCATGAAAGACAATAAAAATCAAGGCAACACTCCAGGTATGTTTCATGGTGAGGGAATAACATCATAACATGACATAAAACTCAAAAAGGTTGATTTTACATGACACTGCCCCTTGGAGCCCAGCAACACATTCTTACCGCTTGAACTTTGCCTCAATATTAATTCAAACTTTGATGTGTTGTATTGGGATTTTCAAAGCATCAATATTTGTTGAAAGTGGCGACCTAATGAACACAGACAGCTCAGCGTGTGTCAGGGCGGTGCTACCTGCAGGGCCACGCGTTTCACTCGCTCCTCATCCAGGTCTCGCCGCAGCTCTGTGATCTCTTTCCTGGAAAGAAAGAGACCGGCACGGGTCAGCAAACTTTCTGCTGCTGACAGCATTTCAAACAGCTTGGACTGCTGAGCGTGAAGAATATCAATAGAATGACTCTGAAACCTGCTTCACGTTCTTATTGACACTTGCTGTCTTACATTTGCTGGGCTTTGAGGAGCTCCACAGACAGCAGCAGGTCTTTTATTTGGCTTTTCAGCTCATCCTGCTGGGCGCTCTGCTCCGCCAGCTCCGGGTGGGCTCTGCTGTTCTGGGAGATGCTGCCGTCCAAAGTTGCAGTGGCGGCAGGGCCCGGCTTGGGTTCAGCATAACCGAGCTGGTGGAGTGGTGAAGACTGGTTGGAAGGCTGTGGATGGAAAAACATCAGTAGCTAAAGACTTTACTGTAGACACTTGTATTAAGCTCACAATGTCAGGTTTGTGCTGTATGGAGAGGAATTTCTGGTTTCACTTGTGTAAAATATATTTCTTGCACGGCTGGTCCGCTTAATTTTTTTCCCACCAAAAACACTTGGGTGCATCTCAGCCTGTCAATTAGGGTTGGGGTCTATTTTTTTCACTTCTGACGCAGATACAGATATCTGAGGTGGAGTATCAGACTATACCGATTCAAAACGTCACTGAATTGACTTAAAACATTTATTTAAAAAAAACACAAACATAAATGTGCTGAATTACACATTTATTTGATAACTCTACATCAGTACACCACAATAAAATAAACAAATATCTTCACAAACTTAGTCAAACAAGTAACAACAACACAACTTTCATTTGTTCAGTCAGTGGAATTAGTAGTAAAAAAAGCCTTGATTGATTAATTGTTTAGTGGAGCAGGCTATATGACTCTATATGAATAGTAAAGATGCAACAATATGACGAAATGAGCATTTTATGCCATCATTGTTTTGTACAATAATGGTAATTCATCTTAGAACAATTTATGAAAATGTGTTGAACTGCATCCATTAAAATGCTTTTTATGAGCAAAATTAATGCACAAGGAGCCAATTTTATTATTCTGGACATAAAAGGTCATTTTCAATTTCACAACTAATAATGATTCTATGAATTGGTTATTCTGCTGATTACTTATCTGCATCCACATATCTGGTGGTGATGTGTTTGATAGAAGAGTTTTTTTCTTAGAAATTCAAAATGTACATATGTTTGTTCTGTCATCAAATGGCCCTTTTTTGAGTCTGTAGACTCCAGTTAGGGATTAATTGATAGTTAATGATTATTACAATTATCGACTTATCATGATTGATTAAACTTAAGTTACCTTTTTGTTTTCTGTTGGCTTGGGTTTGGCACTTTCCTCCTCATCGACCTTGAAGACTTTCTCAGCACTCACTTCCTTTGTAGGCTGCAAGTAGACATTTATTCAAATATCAAGTGATACTAATGTGTTTTTTCTTTTTCTTTCTTGAAAAATGAAGCTGACATAAACTACATTTTTGCCGGGAGATTTCCTAAAGCCAACCAAGCCTGAAGACGGGTCACTTTTAAAAGGCTGATAATCGGCTCCAACCACAGACTATATTTCTTACCTTACTTCATAAAAAAAGAAGAAATACTGAGATCATCTTTGAGGTTACATTAGTATTAGATTAAAGTGAAGATAGAAATAAACAGTAAACTCTGTGTTTTTTGAGGTAGTTGTTTACTCCTACACTCAAAGCCCAGATCAGACTCAAATGTTAATCAGCCTCATCTATAACTAGTCAGGTTCTTCAAAACCCTGCTTATTGTTGGTTTTGGGTCACCGGGGTGAGCCAGAAACTTACCGTCAGATCATCCATTATTAAGGATATTTCTACTTTATTATTTCTGGGCTTCACTCTCTGTCCATTCCACTAAAAATATTGAGCTAATTATGAGACAGATCGATTGCAAAGGAGGATTTGACCTGAGTTTAAAGTTGATTTCAAGGGAAGATAATGATGAGAAATGACAAATTATGATAGATCAACACAAATTGGGCAGAATGGTGAACTGGAAGGACGACAAAATAGTTTTCATTATTTAGAAAGAAAAATATGGAAAGTAAAACTGACTTGGCAAAGTTTACACACCTAAAAGGAAAATGTTTGCAATGATTGTATGACATCAGGCTAAATGTAGAGCATCCAAGTTTGATCACACATTCTCAATTGGATTTAGTTTTAAACTTTCAGGTTCGTCCGTCACACAAAATTCCAACATAAAGACATTAAAGTTGATGCTGCTGATATAAAGCATCTTTACAAGTTTGTGTGTTCTTGTGCAAATGTTACAAAATCACTTTCCACCGCAACTTGTGTGTAAAAAGTTAATACTTCATTTTCCATTTGAACTGTTTGATCAAAGTGTCTGAATGGTTACGTCGGAGTTTCTCACCGACTGTCCTCCGGCAAACTGTCCAGGGAGCCTCCTGCCAGTGACCTTTGGTCTGGAAGCGGTTAGGTGGGAGAGCTTCTCCGACGCAGACGACAAGTCATCAAAACTCATCAGATCTTCTGAAAAAAATAATAGATAAAAAAAAGATGTAGCAGAGGAAATGAAAAGAACAACATACCAGAGTGGATCAGCTTTATGTGGTCAAGTCAAGTTTACTGCTTCTTGCTTTGAACAGAGAACAACGATTTCGAACAACATGAACGAATACCATGCACACACTGTTTGTACCTAACAACACCTGCACAGGTATTTATTTAGGCATGCATTTTCTCCACTTTCCTGGATAATGAAAATCTTTCCCTCAGAGGTAGAGGCCGCAACTTCAACATGCTATTGCTCGTTCCATTGTGAATGTATAATTTGGATATAACATTTAAAGTACAAGCCCTCAAAAAATACTAGAATAAAAGCATAATAAGAGGCCTGTGCTTGAATTATGTACGTATAAACCATCAGGGTGTATTTGGACTGGAGTAGTTCACAGTGTGAAATTATTACGGAGCTTTAATTTTCCTTTTGAAGCGCCTCAGAATTGCTTTCATCCATCACTGATTAATTTGTTTCCACCAGCATTTTTTTCATTACTACAAAGTAAGTCAACAAACCTTCAACGCTCGACGCAAATCTTTCATATTAAAAAGTCCAACTGCAAATTAAAAATGAATAGCCTTCAGAAAGTGCATTTAAATGTGTTTGGAAAGCTATCAGAGACTGTTAATAATGGAAATGTTTTATTTTCTTGTGCTATAAATGGATAAAAAAATCCATTTAAATAAGACATTTAATACTCTTTTCTTCACATGTTCATCAGCAGGATCAGAACTCTGTTTAAGTTCATCGAATAAAACAATGAAAAGCATTTTGCTCTGTAGCAGCACTTTGCACCTACTCTGCAGTAATCGGCTGCAGATGGAGAGCTCTGACTGTAATTGCAGGAATGATGGAGTTTCCATGTTTAGTGTCACAGTGTGACTGGTTTGTTCAGAGCTGCGGCGACTTTTAGCACCTTCACAGACGGCTGGTCAGGAGATCTCTGAGGGCCGACAGGCCTTCAGGTCAGTTTTATTTAGTCATCTGTGATGTTTTCCAGCTGCGACCTTTCAGTCTTGCGTTCTGTTCCCACAGGTCCCTGTTTGTCACTACACGTTCCTGCTTCGAAAACATCGCTCTCAAATCTATTTATTCTTCAGTGAAGTCTGCTCCCATTCCCACAGCTGCTGTCTGTGTTACTTACTTTGGCTTTTCTTGGGATCTTTTTTCGTTAAACAACTTTAATTCCTTTAATTTTATTGCTCCTCGGGGTCTGCATTTTAACTTTAGTGATATTTGAGTTTCTGTGTACAAGATATTAGATTGTTGTGTTTCAAGAAGAGATGTCAAACTCTGACGTCTAGTCACGCTTTAAAACTCAGTTTTGATAACTTTTAATCTCAAACTGACCTTGTTTGAAACCAACTGACTGAAATCGCTAGGAGGAGTTTGATCGAATGCACCGGCTATCAACGGGCAAAACGGGGTCAAAATTAGAACTTCAATTCAAGATGGCCGAATTCCATTTCAGTGCATATCATGAGTATCAGAGGGTTTTCTGTAGGCCTTGGGCCACAGCTGTGCAATAAATCAAGGTCAATGTGGGAGGATATTTTGAAAGTTGCCTGGGGGCGCTGTTGAGATGTTTGTGAAATTTTTCTAACTCTCTTAAAATATGGAATTTTTACTCATGTCTGACATGTCCACCAAGTTCTGTGAGTTTTTGTAGGCCTCCAAAAAGCCAATTATTTGCTGGAAGAATAATAAGAAACACTAGGTCTCCACAATGGTTTCACTGCAAACTATATCATTTTGATTAAATTCTTTTATAGGCCTATTTTTCTAAATTTTTTGCTTTTTTTCTACCACAATTATCATACCTTAATCATGAGAGCAGCAACATCCTATGATGTCAGTTTAATTTTGACCCGACTGTTTATGCCACCATCTTCTCAGCTAAACAGTAATAGTGGTACATTGACCTACATCCACAGTGTTCACCTGTTTCCCGCTGATAAAATGTTGTTACTTATTCTTACACTCGACAGTAAAATTGTGTAGAAGAAAGAACAACAACAGCAACAGAAGTGAAAGAAAATGGGATTTCCAACCTCCTTTTGAAAAAGAAGAATGAAAAACTAGGAAAAGAAGGATTTTTTTTTTTTAATCTAAAGGCTGACTAGAAAGCATGCAGCTTACCGTGTGCTTCAGAACAATAAATCCCTGAGGCTCTGAGGATTTGGATTGTTGGGGTGATGGTTTGCATACATACCTGCATCAGCAGGCTTGTCCCCCTTTTCTCCAGGCTGCGTTTTGGGTTTAGTTGGCAATACTGGTTCTAAATCCAACTTTGGTCGTATGGAAGGTGGCTCAAGATCCAACTTTGGTCGCATAGAAGGCACCTCTCCGTTGTGCCTGCAGGCAAAAAGAAACAACCGGAGGTAACAGTAAGTTAAATGAAAATACACAAAAATGTAATTCTGCTATTGTGTCAAAAATACTGGTATTTTTTATAACAGACATTTTCAGTCTTGGTACTGTTTGTTGTCACAAGATTTTACAGTTCTTTCCAGACAACCACAAAAACACTATAAGCAAGCAGATACCAAAAACAGATAAAAGCACTGACAGAAGGCAAAATGTCAAAATCTAGATGAAAAGGTTATTTTTTCCATCCTAAGTAGACAACATTATGATCTGATTTCAGGGATCCAGAGTTTATGCTTTAGCCATTACTTTGTGATAGCTTTTTGGGCCGCTAAGCTAAAAATACCAAGGAATTTAGCTGTCCAAGATTACTTCAATCTCTATATGAATAAATGTCCAAACAAATTTGGAATCGGTTTGATCGGTGGATCAAACCGATTTCCAAATTTCCACCGATCAAACCGAGTGAAAACATTTTACTCAGATTCTCCAGCGGCTGAAAGAAAAATAATAATGTTCACTTTCTGCAGGTCTGAAGAAGAATCTACACCCCTTAGAAAAAGTATTTTTCCACTGGACTGCACATTGTTGATCAAATATGACTAGTGATTACAGAAATTACTTCTCACTTCTACTTTTGTTTAATATACATTGTGTTTAGTAGGGCTGAACTATGAATCAATAATGTATTGTGATAGATGCTGTATGTGTTCAATTTCAATAGAAAATCCATTTGATAAAACATAGAATATTCACTGAAGTTTGAACCAGATCCGCATAGCATTCTGGGAGACTTTAGCTGTTCAACCTGTCATTGCTAGCTAAGTAACGTTGGTGGCATCAACTCACTCACTCTTTGGTAGCCTAGCAACAACATGTTGAGTATATTCTCGCCATCATGCCTCATAACAGCTTAAAGCAACAACAAAAAAAACGGCATGGAGCGAAAACTATTTCAGATATTTAAAACAAAAAACTAATCAATAATTATTGATATTGACTGATAAGAAACACTTGTATTGTGATACCATGTCATCCAGGCCTTGTGTTTAGACCTTTATCCTTGAGGACAACTGTACACAATCTTGAAATTAGTTTAAATCCTAAATCTAATTGGTGATAATATGATTATTTCTTCACAAAAAGACACACTTTTTTGGCTTGTTGTCAAAACTCATCCAGGATTTCGTCACAAAAGTTACTTCTTCAAAAACAAGCACCTACTGTACATCACTGCTTAGTATGATCATTAATGGGCCTGTAGGTTACTTTATCTCCCTTGTGTTTTTGGTGCTGCACCATGGGAAAGAAAAAATGTTTATGTTGCAGTTAGCATGTACAGTTCTTTCAGGAGACCCAGAAGGTCGCTGGCGTATCCCTACTGTGTGTCCAGGCTAGGTTTCAGAGAAGAACTTGACATGTTTCGTTTGATTTTGTTGTCTTCCTTTTTACACCAATCTACTTTCGATGCCACTGAAGCAGCGAAAATAAACTTTGATTGAAGTAATCCTAGCAGAGCTTTGAATGGATGTTGCACTGATGTGAAGGCTTGTCTGGAATTAGAAGAAGGAAAGTGACAATAAAGCAAAGCCTTGAGGCAGATCCAGAAGCACGATGTTTGACATGAGCTGACTTGTTATGAGGCTCATCTCTGTGGGGTTCAGGGCTACAGTGACTGGGCTGCGTGTTTGCACAGACATAAAAGCCCTTTTGATCTCAAGGTTATAAACCAACAACTGCTTTTGAGAGGAGAGTCGGTAAAGTAATATGGAAAGCAACTTAATATTGCTGGAAATCTAATGAAAAATACATCAAACACTGATATGTAATTTTTCTAACTGTCTCAGTTTCTTTCATTCCCACTTTTCCTTGGTTAAAGAAGACCTTTGCTCAGTTCAAATGCACATGTGAACATCAAGAGGACCAGAGACCGCTCCAAAAGCAGGAAGTGGACAACAGCACAGGCCCTTCTGGGTAGAGTTTTTTGTTTTCTAAATTGCCATGTTTTCCACTAAGTTTCGAAATGTCAAATTGCACAATTATATGGCTAGTTATGTTTCCAAGAATAATGGAAACATAACTACTGTCTATGTATTTGGACATTCCCATCTTTAATATTCCTAAAACATTTTTCCCTTTGCCATTTTGTCCAATAAGATGATGCAAATGGAGAACCAGCAACCATAAAATTCTGCTGTTAGTGGCTCTCGTAAATAAACCCTAAAGGGGTTAGATTAGTCAAAGCTTTACCTTCCATTTCCAAGAGTGGCTTTAGGGAGATTATAACACAGGAACCTGTTGTCATATTGCAGCTCGACCTCACAGAGGTCAGTGGTAGATTTTCAGATCAAACAGATAAACAAGGGAGCAACATAAATACTGTACATACTTCATACTTAATGAGGGACCGATGGGCTTTTCTGGCTTCTTGGGTGGAATGGGTACCGGCTTCTTGGGTGGGTTTGGTGCAGGAGGTTTATAGAGTTTCGGCTCTGGAGTGTGCTTGTCACCTGAAAAGCAGACACAGTGGAGGGGGAAAAAAAACTAACTAAATGAACTGTGTTTCACCTGCCTCTAATTTTACAGCAATTTAAGAGAAGCATAAAAAACCATATGACACAGCCTTATGTATGAAGAGCTAAATGGATGGATAACAAGGGAATCTGCAGATGTTTATCAGACACTCAACTTTCAGTGAACCTTTTACAGAAAAAAAGAACTCAATTTTTTGCTTGAATTGTTTTTTTCTATTTTCAGACTGTTGCTTATAAACTACTCTGTGCAAAAATAGTAAAAGAAAACCTGTAGAAGCTTAACTCAGCAACTCTGGGGAACAACGCCAACATAAGCAGAAAGTCAGGGACCACCGGTGACATTCAGGTGAACCGAGAGGAGGAGCCATCATTGCTTTTTTCCAATGACACAGCTGCTAATCTGCTGCTCTCCCATTTTAAACAAGCCTTGTGGGATTATTCAAGATGAGCTCAGAGAAGTGTGGTGCAGACGCCTGGAAGGACTGAACATTAAGTCAGAGATGTAGAGTGAGACAGAAACAGATAGAGATATAGAAAAAGAGAGAGAAATAGAAATAGACAGAAATAAATTGACAGAGATAAAAAGAAAGCAATAGAACAATAGAGATAGAAAGAAAGAAAGAGAGGGTGAGAGAGAAATCGAGATAGATGGAGATACAGACAGAAATGGAGATAAATAGAGCTACAGAGACTGAGAAAGATAAAGAGAGAAAGAAAGAGACACAGAAATGGAGACACCTTTTTTCAAATTTGGTACTGTTATGTGTTATGATGATGTAGATTTAGATTAATCTTTTTTTTTTTTTCAGACAAATGGCCTATAGTGCACTGTTCAGTTCAAACTGGATGGAAATGCTTTTCAATCTTCAAGTGACTTTACATGTAAAAACAACAACAAAAAAATCTCCATCTGCTACTGTAGTGTCTCTTCACCAACACCTTTCTTATTCTGGAAAACTCAAAAGCTATTTTACATTTGCTGTTGTACCAAACCAAAACTAATCTTGGCCCAAAGTAGAGGTAGCTTTACATTTGTTTGTTGATGTGGAACATCTAAGTGTGAGAAAGATGCAGGAACAGAAAAATGCAATGAGGTCAGGGGGGGATACTTTTTATGGCATTGTATGTGCTGAGCTGTGACTTATGTGCACTATTACACCCACTGACAACTATAATGATAAACCGTGTTTGTGTTATTTTTAAAGAACTGAATCTAACATGAGCAAACAGAGTAAAAAAAAACAAAAACTGCAGAGAGCCAATACTGTATCCATGGGGGACTCTGCATGTGATGAAGGCTGATAGTCGTAAAAACCAACTGAGCTTGACAGCAGATTCCTGTATTTTAACTAAAATTTAACCCGTTTTTAGATGTAGTGCAACACTGCAGTTAAGGAAAGAGAATTACAATAAATGTAGCCAGAGGACTTAAATGAACAAGCTAAAAGTGTTAGTTTGTTCTGAACGAAATGTGAGCAGGAAGGCCGCAAGTTGTATTAATAGAAACCCAAAGAGTGATAACTAGAGAAGATTAATAAACATATTTTTGATTCATCTTGGTAGATGAAGTTCAAAAAGTGGGGAAAGAAGTTTTTATAATTTCAGATATATTAATGAAATGATTTCTTTTCCTTAGAAATGGACAATAACCAAGGTTACTTTGAATTGCTGTTAACATTGATCTCTCGTCTTCTCTGATGGAAGACGAATTTAAACTCAGTCCTCAACACTGCACCAAAAGTGTGACACATGTCTAGCAGATAAAAAGTGATGCTTGACTTATAAATGATAGAAAAGTGAAACTGTAACAAAAGAGAAATCTGACCTAATTTAAAATGTCCTCCAAGGCATACAGGATCATCAATTTTGCTTTCCAAGTTTCTGAGAGCTCAGAAGTAAAAATGCTGACTCTGTCAGGATGGAGGAATCGTTCTACTAGTACAAAGATTTATTTTATTTTATTTTTTTATTCTTTTAGTTGAACTGGCAGTGAAAGTGCTGGGGTTGACCATCGTTTTCTGGATGTAACAGGGCAGCTGAGAACGGCTACAAGAATTTTTCCTACCCTACAATAAAAGACAAATCTGCTTTTATGATGGTGCAACTAAAGTTGCTCTGGACCAATCATGAGGCTGGAATGTAGTCTTGCATAGTTAAGTTGACTCAGATAGTACAGTAGCAGGTGGACATGTTAATGGCTAATGTTTGTGCAGCTGTAGCTTCTTACTTCAGAAAACAAGTAGGACATGAAAGGGAAAAAAAAGAGGGGAAACAATGAGTGACCCAAAGGAAGAAAAGACAGAATACACAGCAAATGACATGGATGTGTTTTTGCCATTTAAAGTCAGACAAACAAAAAAGTAGCACACACAGCAAATAATCTAGATTATTCTTGAAAACTCCTCTATTTTGAACTGAGGATATGAACAATTGTCTTTATTCTTTAAATGATTTTTTCATTGCTTATTCTAAAAGAGCAATATTTTAAATAGATGATACGAAAGGAGAGATTTTGAGATTTTACATTTGAATGTCTGTTCTATGTGACATCCGCAAACGAATGTTCCATTTCGTTCTCCTGTAACGTTTGAAGATATTATCCAAAGCAGCTGTATGATGTTTGATGACATGTTTAGCAAATAAAAATGCATTTTTTTTTTAAATCAAAAATAACCTTTTGAAATTGTCATATCTCACCTAGAGGTACCAGGTAGCATTATAGTTTGACAAACATAGTTCTATTTTGTAATATTGTGAATTTTTTTTTCGTGTCATTACAACTGTGACAGGTTTTGGTTTTTCGTTTCATTTTAAAGAATTAGATCAAGATACACAATTGTCTCAGCTTTGTGTATAACTACCATATAACCATAGTATTTTGACTTTAGCAAATTGAAGAAATTTTAAAACCTTTCTAAATTAGAGAATTTTAAATATGTAAGACTAACAAAATGACAAAGGAAACAGAAAAGATAAACCTAACTATACATTTCACTTGCAATATTATGTATTGAATCAACTGAAAACCTTATTTTAAAATTAATATTAGCAAACAGAGGGCCGCGGTTTGCAGTTGGCAGCAAAGAGAAAAATCACCTCCATGTTTTCAATAAGATTGTTAAAGTTCGGAAAGATATAGACTCATCACTAAAGCACCGGTTTCAAGTGAAAGCACATGAAAGTGAAGTTTGTTTACAGCCCGCAGAGCTGAATGCAGACAGAAATGTCAGCTGCTGTAAATAGATGGAAGGATGAGAGCAGACAGGGGGAACCAGGAGCCCAGCTGTACCTCGCTCATCTGGTCTGAAGTTGATGGACTTCCTCTCCACGGCGGGGGGCTCCGGCTTGGAGGCTGAAAAACGAAACATGATCCAGAGAGTAACCTGGACGTCCGATGAAACTCAAACACTTGACAGACAGTGAGGGGGAACACACACAATCGCAGGTGATTCGCATTAGAAACCACCCAATGAGACCAGTGTTCATTTGAATCTGCTCAGCTGTTTTGTCAGAAAGACATTGAATGAACAGGAAGTTTGCGCGCAGAAATTGTTTTCTCTGTTCCCCGCAGCAACTGGAACACAGTGCATGTGCAGCTAGGCTGTGAATGAAATGATGCGACACTGATGAGCCAAACAGGAAAACCTCAATGCGTGCAAGCGTGCTGCTAAGTGCAAGCGGTGGTAAGTTTGTTTTACAGTAAAGGACAACCATCTAAAATTAGCACCTTGGCATACAAAACTGTTATAGGTTGCACTTTTGAGTCAAATTCCCACTCTGGAAGCTTAGATCTTGTTCAATAGTGATGTCGAAATGTTACAAGTTAAGTTTTTAGGTTTGAAATCAAATTTCTTAAAGGTTTATTAAATGTATTTTCCTAAAGGTGGATCCGCATCAGGCCTCCTTCGCATCACGCTAACGGTTCCCACATGACTCATCCAAAGAGCCAATTGGGTTTCATTGTAGACGTCAACAGGTGATGAAAATCGCATAATTTTGTTCTCCTCCCCAGTTCGCGAAAACATGTCGGACATTACCATAAAGTAATATTGTCCAAAAAAATCCTAAAATCATACATATTTACCAGCCTACTTTTTTTTTTTTTTTTTTTAATCTTGAAAAAAGCGCAAACATTTTAGCAAAAATTGCCTTTTTGACTCCGGGCTTGAGTCTAATTATTTTGGCAGAGCTCTGTGTGATGTGTTCTGTGATTGGTCAGAGGCTTGTGGCTGCGTTTTACACATTAATGTTGACATTTTCCTTTAACTGGTGAGCTTTCACTATCCGTTTATGTATCTGTAGGAGACATGAATACTTCAGAGGAACATTCATCAGACACAGTGAGTAATTATGCACATTGATGGAATTTATTAATTGATTGACTGCTTTTATTTAAATGGGACAGTGCATACTAATGAATGTCCAATGTTGCCGTAAATCTACTGGATTTAGCAAAATGCTAATTTTCATCTGTACCCCCAGAAAACTATCACTATATACTAACATTCATACAATTTTATAAAAATAAGAAATATAGTAAAATAAAAACTATAGACCCTTTACTGCATGACATCACCCATGTCCCTGCTGGAGGGCAAAAAGGCAGCTTGCCAACGATGACTACCAGTGGTTTTATCTATTATCAGCATAATGTGCTAAATCTTAAATGTACAGTGCTTTGCTACTAAGTGTCAACACTAAGACTACTAGATAAAGTCAGGAAACCGTTTTGATTAAAAATAGATAGGAGGAACAGAGAAGTAGTTCAGTTATGCTAGCTTAACTTTGACAACATTAACTTGTAGATGTGCAGTGTGTTTTGGATCAGTTTAAAATAGAAAAAAACGGTACGGAAAAGTTTGGGAAACCCTCATGTATTGTGACATTACATTATAGTGAGGATGCGATGCCTCTGACAGTAAAATTATGAGACCATCGCTGAAGAAATAACTATCTGGTTGGTACCGGGAGCACAGAGCTGTCACAGCTGTCTTGATGATGGAAGCGAGGTTTCACATTCATACTAACAATCCGAAGGCATTTAAGTGGAGGTCCTGGAGGATGGTCCTAACTCGATGCGACAGCAGGCTTACAGACCTGGTTAAAACCTCCGGCCCTGGAGGGAAAGCCTGTAGTGCAGCATCTGCTTATCCATGCTAAAACAAGCCGGTTAGAGCTCTTTGACAAACTGTTTTTTGATGCCTCCCAGAAATGGGTTTTGGAAGTTGTCAGAGTACGGCCAAGATACCCCGGTGGAATTACGGATGTCAAAACCAGGAACATCAAAAGAATCCTCAGAATGAACGAGAAGCCTGAAGCACCCCGCGTAAATGTTCTTAACTTTTTGACCTGACTTTGACTTGTGAGAAACGACAGTTAGCCTTCCCAACCAGACACACAAAGGAAGAACTTTTAATAAAACAGTTTAATAGTTTAAAATGTTCTTTACCTAGTGGAGGCGGTTTCCTCGGCAGTCTCTGACAAAAGAAAAAAAAAAAGCAGAAAATGTGTCAGCATAACAAACCAAAAACTGACTTAAAGGTAAAAGCAACTGAAGACAAATTGCTCAACTTAAGACAAAATGATGCAGTTTTGAAACTTTTCTTCACAAAAACTATTAAGTCGTTTATTGTATTACTTACTCATTAAAACTATCCTGAACATCACATCTGCTTTTATGATGGCTTGCTTTTCCTCACTAGGAATTTAAAATCAGCTTTCCTGTTTAACTCTAATATATTCTTACTTAATAAGGGGCAGCATTATGTATTTTTCAGCCACAATAGTGCCATTTTATAACACAATTAAGTAACTAAGTTACTTCCAATTGTTATAAATGCACTATAAATATCACATATGACAGAGAAAATTTGACTTTGTTACTGAACACCTGGAAATTGGGCCTCTGTCTCTTTAAGAAACTCCTGCTCTTTCTAAAACTTAATCTTCAGGAAGTCATCACAACATAAATAAATAAATAACATACTTTTTAAAATTCTCACTAGATTGTGACAGCATAACATAAAACAAATATGTGAAATGGAAAAAAAAAAACTTCCTCTTCCTCCTCTTGGTCAGAAACAGCCATTGGGAGCTTCCTATTAAATGTGATGTTGAGTTTTGTTTTTTTTTTAATTGTGAGAAATAAACAATAGTTCCTCCAGGACATTTACTCACCAAACTTCTTAGTTCAGAGCAATTTGGAATCAAATGTGTGACCCAGGAGGCATGGCCTCATATTCACAATCATCGGTTTTGTTGTAATTAAAAAGCAACGCTGCTCTGGAGAATGTATAAAACGTTTAGATATAAATATCTTCATATCTAGACAGGTCATCTCTGGGACAGAAGAGAAGATATTTGAGGCAGAGGAATCTGCCAGAGGTTAGAGGCTCATGTCAGAAAGGATCAGTGTATAACTAACTTCCTGTCATTTGGGTTTTGGTTGCATTGAGTGAAAACACTAAACACAGAAAAAAAAAAATCACAGAAGTTCATATTTTCAAACATCTTCCTTCTGGAGGATTATGTTGGGTGTTTTCAAATAGATGTTTCATTTATATTTTAAGGATAATGATTTGAATTTCTACTGGAGATCAAATGAATATGATGTAAACATATAGCAACAAAAAGTCAAATATCTTAATTTCAAGGAGATTTCTTGGTTTACAGAGAAGACGTGGAGAAGTTTGTAATCGAAAAAACAAAGTTTTAAGGAGAGACTAAGAGTATTTTAATTAAATACAAAAATAAAGTTATAATTTAGCAAGGGTCATGTTACGAGGACAGTTCTCGTGCTGGAAGTTCCTGGAAGAAAGTCGTAATATGGGAAAAAGTTGTTTTAATGAGGAAAAAAAATGCTTCAATAGAGTCCTTTGCAGCTCATAATTTGATGCTGATGTGTTAAAAGATTAATTATTTTCTCATTTGAAAAACCGATACCAACAATAAATTGACATGATGCTTGGTGTTGCTCATTTCAAAGCACTTCAGTGTTGAGTCATCATAAATTTGCAACTTCATTCTCAGATAAAAATGCGAAGGAAAAAATAGTCTGGGCCGAACACTTTGGCAAAAGCGAGTAATTGTAGCTCCAAGAAATAGTCAAAGCCGACATAACCTTTGGGTTTACTGTGAATTTCTTTTGTGAAGACAATGACAAAGCGTAACTGCTGAAATTTTAAACGTTCTAAATTTTACTACATCATAAAACTCCAGCATAAAAAAAAGAAAAGTATCAGAAATGACTGGTGTTGCTGACTAAAACATCTTAATTGGAATTTTCCTGAAGTCAGCCAGAGTCTGTCAGAAAGAAAGTGTGTGCTCAGCATCTTCCTCTCACCTCCTCTACATCTGGCTTAGCCAGCGATTTCACAGATCCCCTTGGTGGTGCTGCCTGGAACAGAAACAAAAACATTGAATAAAGTTCCTGTGACATGGAAACCAGCAGGAGGGTGTCAGATATTTCACAGGAACACAAAGAAACAGTGAAGAGCACTTAGTCTTGCACTATACTCCAACTTTAGCTCTTCCATTGATTTTTCTCCCGTCCAATCAGTGCGTCATGCCAATCTGCCTCCTGATCAACTTCCTATTCTTATTAAACAAAAATGCTGTTAAGGACACCAAATAGGAATGCCTATATTTGTGCAATCTCTCTGTGATAATTAATGTCTGTGATGAGGAATATTTTAGAGATGGCATGTTGCAGCAAGGCATCATGACCGTCAGGCCCTGACCCAGCTCCCTGCTGGCTGACTGACGATGACTGCCATTAGTTTTAGCTGTGAGGTTGTCAATACAATGCGCAAAATCTTAAATGTGATTTATAAAACAAAAAGGGATGCAGTGCTTTGGTACCAATTGTCAACACTAAGACTACAAGATAACAAGGTCAGGAAAAAGTTTTTGGTTCAGTTACAAAATTAAAAAATGCAATCAACACACCAACTCTGACAAATCATCAATACATCAGATGTTTAAATGAGCTAACATTAAATTAGCCAGTAGCAGTGCTAACTAATCTGCCACAGTGATCACTCAGTAATCATCGCAAAATAAACATCTGGCCTAAAATCATAAAACTGTAACGAACTGAATGTTCTGTTCTTTGTGTGGGAAATATTTGTGTTTTTTTGATGTTGAATCCTGATACATATAGTGATGTTGTCAGTTGCTATGGCAATGAGTCTGTGAGTAGCATAGCCAACACAAAGGGTGATGGAAAAAAAATGGAAGTGGTTTTGAGTTGTACTTTAATGTTTCTTCTGCATTAATTTTCCCTTTGCTGTTGCGCAGAGCACCAAATTAATACTGACATCTGCAGGTTTCATTTAGTAAATAGGATTGTTCTACCGTGACAGAGCAGCTATGGATGGCATGCAAAAGAATAGTCTTGCTGCCCTCCAGAGATGTGCGCATGTGCAAAATTTCCAGATGTAAACCACAGCATGTGACAAATCTAAATGTGAGCTTAGTGACTGACAGGGAAAAGTTAATCATAATCAAAGCAGCAGATTCTAAACATGAACATGAATCTTCATCTTCATCTCATGAGTTTGTTGAAACTCCATGTGAAGGCAGAAGAATGGAAGGCGCAGATGGGATCAAACGTCTCACCTCCTTCTCTGCTTCGGGAACAATTGTAACAAAGTTGTTAGGGAAGACCCCGTCTCTGCCTCCGACCTCCCCCCTCCACCACCCAGGTTCACCCGTGTCCTGTCAGAGAAGGCATCACTGGAGTCAGTTTTTAAAAAGCTGCGCTTTTTATTTCTTACAGAAAAAAAATGAAAGGGCAAAGTGATTGCCAATTTCTCCTGGGATTCACTAACTGGCAGCAGGTCACCAACCGCACACTGTGCTTTCAGGCTGTTTCCATCAGTCAGCACAGTGACAGTAGCAAAACATGACACTATGGCTGCAGCTCATCACTATTCTACTAATAAATTATTTAAACAAATAACCGGGGATTTATTACTTAACCACTTTTACTTTATGCAATATTGGAAAGATATCAATACTTTTCTAAGTAAATGTTCCATCACTTACTGTTATATTGTACTAATTAACATAAAGTTTATTATTAGAAAAGACGCCTAATAAAAAAAACATAGCATTCCTTTAGTAAACACTTGATCAAAGCATGCTTTTGCAACAACAACAAAAGAAATCCCTCAACATGTCAAGTAGAGTATATGACTGATCTGGTGATTTTTTTATTTTATTTTATTTTTTAGATTTATTAATAATTGCGTGCAAAACATATTAGCATATTTAAAAAAAAGTTTAATAGAATTTTAAGCAGGTGAAGCTAACACTGCCACTTGATGTGTTTGGTTAAAATATATTAACGGACAAAAAAGGCTTTTTTCTTACAACAGCTGCAACAGCATGAAGCTCAAACATTCACACTTTGACAGATGGTTGCAGAAGTCATTGTCCAAGGTGACGACACCTCTCCTGTCTTTATAAATGATGAGTTGGCAGGAATAATCTTAGGAATATTTCCATAAAAATAAATCAAACCACACACCAAGGCAAACATTTGGAAAACAAAGACAGTGAGCCTGGATGCTCACCTTGCTCAGGATGTGGACCAGCTCTCCTTCCTTGAGGCTCAGCTCGTCCTCGTTCTTGCCCTCGTAAGCATACTTGACCTTACAGAACTCCTTCGCCGTGGGTGCTGCACGTAACCAGACGACGTACAGTAACTAATACAAACTCGACAAAACGCAGCCGGAAATACGCAAAAGCACATGACGGAGTTCAGCTTATGAGGCTTTAAAGTTCTGATTTCTCAGTGGAAATTTCTGCACATTCTTGGCAAAACTGTTTCAGAGAAGACAAATGGATGTGCATCATAATTTAAGCCTCGCCACAGATTCTCAAGTAGATTCGAGTTTGGCCTTTACTGTTTGCTTTGGATTGATTCTACTGCTGGCAGGTGAACCTTTGCAGCTGGTCTCTGACGAGCATCCACTGAGAATACTGACACCGCCATATTTGAATGTCACTGGCATGAGGAAAAAAGTTTAATTTTAGTCTAAAATGTCCAGAAAATCATCTTCTACATGTTTCCTGTGTCATTTACATGGTCTGCTGCATTTCTAATGCTTTTCTACTTGAGTTCTCAAAGACGGTCCAAATTAATGGAATGTAAGAATAATAATAATGTAAGAACACACTTTTTTTGTGTGTTTGACACACAAATTTCACTGATGAAAACATTTTTCAAAGTATTGTGTTTCACTATATAGAAAAGATGCAATGCAGTAACAAATTTACACCACTAGGTGACACAGTTGCACAATTTAAGCTGAGATCAAAGACTCCATGTTCGTGATCACTAAAAAAAATAAAAGTCCACAACCATTCTCATGCAGTGAGCATCCACGTTATTTTAAAATATATTTAAATTCGGTATTTTGAAGTAGTATAGAATCATGCAGCACACAGGAAGGTTATTTCCAACCACCTCGAGTCACAGAAAGCAATGAAGATGTCAGCCTGTGACTCGCATCTTCCCCGACCACAAAAAAAACAAACTACATACAGAGATGAATAGCCCAAATTTAAAACTTTTGATTAGCGTATTTAAGGTCAACTTAAATGTTTAAAGTGCAATTAAAACATTAAAGCCTCTATTTTGAATTACTTCAATCAAATTTAAAGTGATTTTGATGTGAGGACATCATGAAAAGACGATGAACTAGAGAACAAATCAGAGCAAACTTAAGAGCTACTCTCGCCTCGAGCAGAACAATTTATTGACCGTTTTCAATGTATTAACAAGGCATGTTTGCTAGTTTATCATTCATGTTACAGTTTCAGGCTGTAGAAGAGTTTTACCTTTGTGCTTGCCGTCTACTTCCGCCCTCTGGGAGTCAGTCATGTTGGGATGGGCAGGCTTTGCGGCTGATGGTAATGATGGGACTGGCTAAAATGAAGCAAACCATACAGATGGGAGTGATTTATCGGTCATGAGTGAAAATGTGGCTTTGCGCGTAGGAGTCTTATCTGGAACACAATAGATACATGGAATACGAATGTCTTCTGCTTGTAGAAGCTGAATGTATGGCGACTAACGATTAGAACTAATGGAAGTGGTGGGGAAAAATCTGAGCCACAACTGCGGTGCTGGCTTAAACCTGCCACTGGTTCAGCACACAGGTAGGAGACGGGTGGATCGATGTCGTATGAGAAAGTCTGATGCTAAAAAGAGAAGAGAGCATGCCACATGTGGTGAGGAGCAGAGGAAAGTGAGGAGAGTCAGTGGTGAAACAGTGTGACGGCTGATGTGAGGAGACAGAGAGAGACAGAGAGGAGGGAAGAGTTTCAACACAAAGTTAAAACTCTACGCTATTTAAGGAGGAGTGTTAATAGTGTCAGACAGCAGAAACACTGTATCAGTTTTTATTTGATACATCAAGCTCAAGACTAAAAACAGAAAGAGGATAAAATAAACCTTGGTTTCTGTTAATACATAAAAATAGTCTGATGAGTCAGCATAAACGTAACATAGTTTATGCTGATAGTGGGTTTTTGTCAGACGTTTTAGGTAAACCCAGAGAACTAAGGATCTGAACATATTGTCTACAAACTGAAAGGAAACCGTTTCCAGTATCGCCATAAATGTGCCGAATCAGCAGAAAGACTTACAACACGGTACTAATGGGACATTTTCAGAGGTCAGCAGCTGTAGTAGCATTTAGGATTGCTTGTGGTGTAGCTAGCCGACCAAATACAGAGACCATTAGACTAGGCCTGTCACAATAACAGATTTTGCTGGGCGATAAATTGTCTCAAAAATTATTGCGATAAACGATAATATTGTTTGAAGACCTTTTTACATTGATTTAATGGAAATTACGTAATAATACATGCGATTTCCTGCCAAAGATAGATACACTTTACTTTAAAAAGACACTTAACACTGGAACTGATACACAAAATAAATAAAACAACCAAAACCAAAAATAAAATAGATTCTTAGTCTCCATTAACAATAAATGTACTTGAATAAAAACTAAATAACATAAAACCAAAGTGGAAATAAATACTACATTCAACCAAAAGAGTGCAGATTATGAAGTCTGTATAGTATATTGCCCTTCAGTAATCATTAGATGTAAATAGAGAAAACATCCGACTGCCTGATGCAATAGTTCAAACTACAGGATTTTTTACCCCGAACTACAATCTTAGAACGTTCTTCGTTCTGAGGTCGTCACTAGTGTTGTGTGTTACGGTAGATCGTTGTGCCACTCCGATCTAAATCAAGGATTTTCCCAGACTGGGAGAGTGACGCAGCCTGTTGAATGTGACCGGTAGCCAATCAGAAAGCGCGGATTCTCCTACTGCTTTCTGAGGGGAAACACGGAGGGAATCCCGAACAGCTGACACGGCGCAACCCGAAGTCCAGCAGACATCGGAAACAACATGAATGTTTATTCAACAGTTTGTGCAAAGAAAATATAACTAACTAGGGGAGGAGTTGGAGCGAAATTTCTACCAGAAAACCCGGTAACTTTTCAGCTGTTCTTCGTTTAACGTGACCTAAATAGTTATAATGATTTTAATTCAGTCAGACTGACACTAGCTACATGCATTGCAGGTAGATTGTAGTAAGGAATTGATTAATTCCTAGTTTCGAAGTTAGTGAACTGGACTTATTATTTTGTGTCCATTGTTGGACACAACACGGTTTCGATCGAGCCGTTATACCGAGGATTCTGTCGGCTAATGTGTCTTTCAGGTTTTGATAATGGGCCGACAATCCGCGACATAAGATCGTGCAGCGCGCGCTGGGCATTACACTAAGGAAGTAAGGAAGGGAGGGTTAATGGAGAGCACCAGAGTTGAGCCTTTTTTCATTCAGTGTCATCAACAGTATGAGAAAAAGGCAGGAAGAAACGATATAGCCGATAATTAAAATGAGGTCAATAGTTTTAATTTATCGTACGATTAATTGACTTATCGTTTATCGCGACAGGCCTACATTAGACCTCATGGAAGTCATCCTAAATGGGCATGGTCTCAACCCTGGGACCTTTGCTGCACACTTACTCTTGAGACATTTTCCAGAATGATTAGAAAGATTAAACGTTTCTAATGACACACAGTCTTAAAAACTTTATCCGGTATCTTCCACGTCAACAATAACAACCGATAAAATCTGACGTCATTCAATTTTTGTTTCTAATTTTGTGAAGAAGGAAGTTGCGCTCAGTGTCATGTTCAGAGGTATTGTTCAGTGCAGTCAGAAAACAAGCCGCAACAGCTGAAAATCTAAAAAAGGTTGTAAACTTTGGTCCCCAAACAATGATCATCTACTGGACTATCAGGTCAAAACACCATAAAAGGTCCATTTAAGATATCTAGGAAACCGGCTAAAACCTGCAAGAGGTCAATGCTTTTCTACCAGAGTGACTGAGTTATACTTTCTGCTTGTTTTGAGAATCAGACCAGGCTACAGTTTCTGAGAAGAAGACAAATACTTCCCCTTCACATGACTTCGACACAAGTTCACACTTTAGCAAAGTGAGAAGGCAGAAACATGTTAGACAAGACGATATCTGGTTAATCAAGTATCACACCATCTCTTTCTGCTTTATCTGACCAGACATACTTTGTTTGTAGACAACAATAGTTTTATCTTGAGTCCTTTATATTGTAGCAAAACTCTATCCAGATTCTTCCTGAAGCTCTAGAGCCATTGCTTCTCTGTTATACTAGAACTTGAACCACTTGATGGTCAGACCACAGGTGGGGTAGAGCAGGAATGCCTAAAACTCAAGATTTCACAAGGAGATCTGTCAAAACACATGGTTCCCAAAGAGTTGCAGGGCCAAATGAGTTTGACATAATCATTACCTCTGCAGATGACACAACCATCATGGGCAGGTGGCCATGCTCTCTTCTAAAAGAAATAAGTAACTATGCTGGGTGGGAATTCGTGAGGGTTAAAGTTCGCCCCCTTCTAGTTTCTGCAGCTCATACATATGATCACAATGATCGCAAAACTTCTGCTAGAGCACCAGACAGCATAAGAACCTGGTGCAGCAGTGCTTTTGTCCAGAGCACTACAGAACGGGAGATGAGATGGAAGCAATGCAATACCTGCCTGCAAATCCACAGGAAGAAACAGAAGATAATCTCCACTTGTGCTGATGAGAGCAGAAATAAGTGTGTTCACAACAAACACAAACCGGACATGAATTTTAATGGAAGCATCAGGAGTGTTCAGCTCTAAGGGGGTTTTCCTAACCTTTGTGCTCAGATTAGTGAGAACCTACTATCCAGTGTTCCTACATGTGACATCAGCCGTACCTGAGCCGGACCAGCTTTGTCTTTCTCTTGGTCTTTGACTTTCCTGTCCTCTGTGATGGGGTTGGTCTGTGTTCTTAGTTTCACCGGACCTCCTTTGAAAATGTCTCCGAAGCCGACACCTATGATCCGTCTGGGCTGATGAGTGGCTCCGTTTCCGGAGTCTGGCTGAGGAGATGTGGGAGTGGCAGTTGGTTCTATTCCACTTCCATCTGCAAGGAGATCCAACAAAGTCAGATTAAACGTTGCTGCGATCTCCTCCAGGACTGCATCATCCAACAATGACGCCGTCTACAAGAAAGAACGGAGCAGACTGTACTTCTTGGGGAAGTTCAGATCCTTTGGTGTTTTACTTTGAATTAATCCTACAAGTTACAAAGAACTCGTCATTTATTGCACATGTCAAGTTCTAAATTAGGAATAACTTGACATTGGAAGCTTCAAAATTAGATTTAATTGCTGTAATTCCAACAAAAAATACCAAATCATGAGTTGGTTCTATGAGCGTCGGACCACACTACAACCAATAAGTCGACTCTGGAAGCAGACTTTGGATAAAAAAGTATCAAAGATAAATGTACAATGTTACATGGATATGACTTTTTGAGTTGGGAAAACATGATAATTTATTCAGATGTCATACTTGTACATAAACTACTTCAAGGTTAGGCTCCCTCGGCGCTAATAAAAGATCTTGTCCAATTACATTTACAGTCAAACATAACTACAAGAGCAGTTAGGAGGGAAGACTGTAAAATACTATTCAGGGAAAATTCTTTCAGTCAGTTTTATCCTTGTTCTAACTACTCTGCAGTTAGAACTAAGAAATGATACATCACTGAACTGTTTCGGTAAATTGCTTCAGCATTGGTGACTAGACAGTCAAAAATGCACTCAGGTCTTGAACAACTTTTAAACCACCTTTTTTTTTTTTTCCCCTCTGGATGCGACTTGCATTTTCTTTACTACAGGTTCTGACTCGATACTTTAAGCACAACATTGGAGTGAAAGAGTAACAATGAATTCACCTGTCAGGTTGTAAAAGAAAATCTCAAGTATTTATGTACACTTAAGAGAGATTAGACATTGTCCAAGATCTGAGGCTCATTCAGCAAACTGACTGTACCAACGCTTCTGCCACTTTTACTTCCGTCTCTGTTCAGTTGTGTACAGAGAGAAAGCAACCTGCTCAGCGAGTCAGGCAGCCCAACTCCAGGTCTCAGCATGGTCAGCTTACAGCAATCAGTGAATTTGTATGCATGACTTCTTCTCCCCGTTGTGCTGAGACCAAGGTGACAACGTTCTAATTGGGACGCTGCATGCAGCCTGGCACATTTTGCTCAACCCAATTGCCGTCTGGCAGCACAGAAGTGCTACCAGACGGCTTCATTCTTTCTGACTTTACGTAATGGTGAGGTATTAAAATACGTATTGTAAAAGATGGGTTCTGAATTACTGGTATGGGATTAACTTTTTTTTAGTTTTAATACACAGGAAAAAGAAAGTGAAACTCAAACAGTGAAAATAAACCAAATGATCACGTTTCAACCTGCCCACTTCTAACATAATTACACGATTTCTGTTTTGGTTCAAATCTATTTTATGTTTTTTTTATAAACAAAAGCGTCTCTGCAGCATGATGCTTCCACCACCACACATCACAGTGGAGAATTGCGTACAATTGTCTCTCCCCCTCATAATTGAAATCAAATCGGTAAATTTTTGGCTCCATGTTTGACGCCGTTGGTGACAAAAATCTTGCTGGCAGCAAATCACTGGGATGTTAGACAAAGTAATTACCTTTTAATCTCTTTGATATTTACATTGAATGAACTACAACTCGTAAATTTCCACCAACTTCCACTGGAGTTTCCATCCAGCATTTTTCTTCTGTAGGCAGCACACACTTGACATTTATTTTTATGCTTCAAAGACCCATTGTTTTGTTTTGTTAACATTTCTTCCAAATGTCTAACCCAGAGTAACGCTCCAGTTCCCCTACGATGATTTAGTTTTCCTTTTGCTGCAGTGTATCTAGAAATGCTGCTGAGCCCGTCAACTTTACCAGGTTTGTCAGCTGCCGTGTCGTTGGCCTCTGCCTCCTCTCCTGCAGCCTCCAGCTCTTTGACGAAGTTGGATGGAAACAGTCCGGATTTGCCGTTGAGACTGCCGCTCCACCAGCCCTCTTCGACCTGCCACCGGAAGAAAATAAATCGATCCTCTAATGTTCTGACTTTCAGGTCGGTTGGATGAAGAAACAAACGATTGCTCGGTTTGTCTGCGTGCTCTGACTTGCAGAGAACAAAACCAGTCAGGAGATGCTCAGTGCTTTAAAAACAAGCCAACAATATGGCATTCTTGCTTCAGCAGACCCACATTTAAAAGGAGCTGGTAAGATTCCAATCATGAGCAGAGTACATGACTGAAACGTTTAAGTTACCTCTTCTAAGATGTCGACGATGTCTCCGACTTTCAGCTCCAGTTCGTCTTCGTTTACCGCCTGATAATCAAACTGTACCTTGCACTGCCTTCTCTTCGGCTCTGTTGGGGACAAGGAAGAAAAAAAATAAATAAATAAATAAAAAAGGCAAAACAAAAATAAGTCTATATTTATATGAAAATACGTCCATGAGTGTCTGTGGATCTGTGCTCACTTTCAAATGTCATCAACTGACAGGTAAGTAAGCAAAGAAAGGTGCAAAACCTGCTGGGGGCCCCTCTCAGATTGTGCTATGGGAGACACACCCAGCCTGAAGGCCAGGTGTTTAAGAAACAGACGTAACTGACCAGAGCTCAATCTGGCTGTATGAAGCATGATTATAGCATATACGCTAACATTAGCTTCTTGGCTAATTTGGACTTAAAAACTCAAGTTGGCTTACTAAACGGGTTAAGTTATTGTTACTCATTATTTTAGTGGAAGCCAACATGATATCACAATTAACTTCCCTTTGGGATTAATGAAGTATTTGAATTTGAAATGAAAGCATTTAAGGTAACATTAGCCATCCATGCATTAGCTTTGTAGCTAATTTGGACTCTGAATTCAACAAAATGTTTTCATAAAACCAATACCTATTGCAAAATACTTCAAATCCAGAAAACAAAATAAAAAAATAAAAAAAAGTTACGGGTGGTTAATGTACAGAAACAACAAAACAAAGTCATAACGCCGTCTCTATGGATTCATCCTTTTGCTGCGTTTTCATAGACATCTAGCTTCAAATTGTTCAGAGAAAAGTCGCCTATTCGACTTTCTGAATAGGCGATGATATTCGCCTATGTACCTCTAAGAGTGACGATAATGATGACTGTAACTGTTAGCTGTCTCAGAGTTGAGATAAGGATATATATTCTCTAGGAACATACACAAACTCACTCCTGGTTCAGTCATGTTAGTCAGGCTGAGCAATATATATTTTAGATGTTAGAATATATCCTCGTTTTAAAGATGTGACATGTATTTTAGACACACACAGTACCATTTTATAACACAGTCAAGTGACAATGTTACTCGACTGTCGACTGTTACAATTGAAGATAACTCAACAATTACCTTCAATTGTTGAAAATATGCTGTATATAATATGCATAACTTAAAAAAATTCTACTTTGCAATTTGACACCTTGAAAATGGCCTTCTGTCTCTTTAGGAAGCTCCTGCTCTCTTAGACATTCCGCCTTCAGCTCGTCATCATAGCAATGCTTTTTATTATGCAGTCTGAAACCGCGACAGAACTTCACAAAACCCACAGATCCAAACCTGGTCACTAAATTATGACCAATATGTCTCTTAACAGCAAAGGTTTTCAGGTAGATCAGATATTTGCCTGTGTTAAAACTCTCATCTTATAGGAAAAACAACATAATTGTCATTTTAGGCACATAATAAACAGAGAATCCAGCTGAAATCCCTGTCAGTCTAAGCAGGAGACAGATCAGTCTCATCTTTCTTCCTTTCACACTTCTAACAACAGGAACATTCTGCTCTTTGAGGTATAGCGCTTGCTTTAAGACACTTATCACTTCGTGACAGTAAATGTACGGTAAATAACAGATTTCGCATTTAGCTTGAGAAGTTCAAGTTTCACTTCATGTTTTCAGCTTTGATAAGCGGAGCGCTCTCTGAGAACAGAAACTGTTCGACAGCAGTGAGAGCACCAGACACAAACTGTATCAGTTATGGTATTACTGAGCAAGACTGAACACATGGGAGGTATGCAGCTCACACACACACACAGCTGTGAGCATGACTGAACACGCAAGCTCACACACACTATCAGAACATCATGAGGTCAAATTTAATTAATGAGAAAAAACAAGAGCCGTTCTCAAATTCAAACGTGCATAATTCGACTGGAATTAATCGACTTAGACAGGCTATCTTTTGAATTTCCTTTAAAAAAAAAAAAAAAGAAATCGCTGTTCATTTTTTATGTGACTGGTTTGGATGAACCTCATTTACAATTTCCCAGACATGCAGCATCTGCAGCCTCTCCCACGTAGGAGGGGTTTGTCGCTCAAACGCCTTAAAAAGACGGCGACGTGACGCAGCAAATTTGAAATTGTGGGATGTTTTGTTTTTTTGCATTTTAACAGTTTACTGAAAAGGTTTTGCACATATTTGACATGTAAACTCCAATATCACATCGCAGTAGCTTCCTTAACAGAACTAACTAGCAAAACCAACATTTTTGACAGTTTGGAAACACAAAAAGACCCAGCAGTTACGTGAGCTGGCCGGTAATATCCTACAATGACAATACTAAGGAGAAGTTTATTATATTAGTAGTAATCATCAGGATTAATATTTAAAAGCAAAACAAATGCGCATGGATGAGAACAAAAAAACATGAGAGCACAGGGTTTGTTGGGTCCAGCTGAAACAAAAGGAACAACATGACCAGGATCTGTCTCCAATGCGGGATGAGCATCGGAACAGTCACAAGAATCCGTCACAAAAATGTTGGTAGCGCCCTTATTTCTTACCCGATTTCTATAAATATGGCTTAATTTAAAGCTGAGAAAATTACATGTTTTGATATGTAAAATATGTATTCACTCTGAACTGAATATATAAATCTATGAACAGCTTAGTTTCTGTTAAGACACAAGAGAGAACTAAGCAATTTGCTATTTTATATTGGTCAATACTTTAATATTACATAACCGCCGCTGTTAAAATGAGTTCGACCAGAATGGGATAGGAATGTGGTGGAAGGAGAAATCCAGTCTCTTACTCTTTGATGCCGCGGGAGGCATGGGCTGGAATCCCCCGGTAGGGATGCCGATGACGCTTATCCTCTTGACCAGGTTGGCCACGCTGCTCTCTCTGCCCTGAGGTTGGCTGGACTCCTCCTTTAGCTCATTTCTGGTTTCCTTGACCTCTTTGGGATCCTTTTTTAGCTCCTAAGGAAAAAAAAAAAACATGAAAAATAAGAGTCTAACACTTTAACATTAAGCAACATTTCCCATATATTGGGGTAGGGGAGGGAGGGGGGATCCGCAGTTTTCTCTACAATGCAAATGAATGCATCAAAAACAGGCTGTGGTCATCCAGAGCACTGCTGAATGTGGTCATTCCATACAGGAACTGTGCACAGACACATCAACTGGCTTCCATAGAAAGAGGACGTGTAAACCAGGCCTGGTGAGGAGAAGCGAAATGCGACCTGTGGCATCTGCTGCAGCCGCCCCGCAGGCGCAACGTCGTAAAACTTTCAAGACGCTTGTGTCTAAATGGAGCGCCTGGCCTGCTGCTGATTCCAGTCAAGTCAGAGAGTCCGGCTGTAAAGCAGCTGCCAAAGAGGCTGATCCTGGGAAACTCCCGAACAAAACGTCCAAATCGCACAGAGAATCAGGAATGGAATCAGGGTTTCCCCACCGAGTTCAGAGACATGTGGTCAGAACAGGGAAACAGGTGCCGCTATCACATCGCTGTAATAATGACCGAAAGTCAGTAAATAAACTTAAATCTCCACCCGATAGAAAACTGCAGTGTGCATCACTGCAGTTTTGTGGTTGCAGGAGCAAGAAAGTCAGATGTTACATTATTCAGTCTGAAGTCAGACTAACGTTTGGGTGGAGCGATACAGCAGAGGAGATCTGAGTAAGCAGTAAGATTGGAAATTATTAAACGCTGCTGACGAGCTAATATGTTGCCAATGTGGAATATGTGTGGAACAATCTTTGAATTGCAGATTTATCAGATTTATACTCCAGCTCAGACGCTTCACTTTAGCTTCCTTCCATTTCCTGCAGCTTCACATATTAACTTAGGAGGGAAGAAATGGCGACCGGTACAATGAACAGCATTCCAGTTGTAACGTTTTAGCAGGATTAGTCTAACAGTCTGAAAATAAAAGTACCAATAAAGCCATTTTCACAATATCCAATTGGTCACTACAATTGGATATAGTGGACATCAGACACCATCTAGTGTTAAATGTAGTTCTGCTGTGCATCTTATTAATATGCGAAAACAAGCAGCAACTACTGTAATTTCTATTACTAGTCCTGAGATACAATCATTAACTTTGAGAAGAAAATTAATTTTACACACATTGTAAAAACTCATCAAAACTTTTGCTAAAATAAGTAAAATTTGTTGGTTTTTCTTTGTGGCATCCAATAATATCCTTCATCATCACGCTGCCTTTGGAGACACATTGGTGAAAAGCCATTCAATAGCCAACTCATAGTGCTCAAAGTACGTGAATAAAGTAGTGGCTTAAAGTCTGGAGATTATGGTAGCTATGTAGCACCTGAAGCTAACAAAATCTCAAACAGCAGGTAAAAGTTTTACAGAAATCAGAGATGAAAAATCAGTCACAGGACTAAAGTGCACATTTCTTATGTTCACCCAAAAAGTTAATAAATAGATAAATGTTTTGCTCAATTCACAGACAGGAAGCTACATCAACCAATGAATCTCACTCTAAACTTTTAAGATTGTTGAGCAAACTCCAAAACCTGAGCCATAAAATACGACATAATAGGTTTACCGCATCTTTTCTTTATTTATTCACAACCTAAAAAAATAAAGGAAAGAAAAAAAATGCGCTGATCCATAAAGGTTGTGTTCTCTGTAAATGTGTATGTATAGGTGTGTTCGCATGGTGACCCCATTCATGGGCTACTTCCTGGTTTACAAATGTTGACATGAAAGTTCCAGTGGAGAGGAAATCCAGCTGAGTGTGAAACCACAGGAAACATTAAGATGAGTCCAGCGTTAGCAGGTTTCTCTCCGGACAGAGCGGAGGACCTGACCGGGTTGCAGGCCTGTTGCTCAGGCTCTGAGCTCCAGTGACAAAGCTACAAACCGCCAGCTCTGCACTTTGAGCTGGGAAAGCAGAGCAACAGTCTGCTCACAAGAACAAGCTCGTGCTGGCACCACACCCTAAACACACGCAGGGTGTTAATTATTTAAATGCGGGGAGAAAAAAAGAAGATAATTTCATTCCATTAAGACAGACAAGAATTTCTTTCCTTTCTATGAAAAGTTGAGATGTGGAAAAAGTGACATTCTCAAAAAAAGCTGTTTAGGCTTTGTATAGCCAATTCTGCTACATCCATCCATCCCAAAATCTGAAGAAAGGTGGAATTTTCCTAACGAATTCCTAAGTAGTTGGAAAAATTAAGCCTAAAAGCCTCAAAATGAGACAACGGGAATGGCAAACGAAGTGTGTTGGCATTATTTTGTCTCATTCTACTTTACCATCATGAACTACTTTGCGCTGGTCTCACTAAAACCGAAACAGCAAACAGTGAAGGAAAACTTCATTAAGGCGCTTGTAAATGTTTAAATAGTCATTTCATCATCCCTTACAGGGGCTGAGGAGTGAGCAGGCACACAACACAGCTCTGGATATTTGTCTCCATGGGTGTGTATGTGTCAGCTGATGGGTAATAAAGGGAAATATTAAGAGGTAGCTATCCTAAAGACACTCAAAAGTCATTACTGTAACTTTGTTTACACATAGCAGGTTCTCAAAGTCATTTATGTATTTACTAAGTTTATATCAAGTTGAAACATCTGGTGTGAACAGCCAAAAAGATTTCAGTCAAATTATACCTACTAAATATACAACTGCCTCACTATGAAGAGGAAAAAAAAAACTAAGTGGACAGAAACCATCAGATTTACTCAACGACAATCCTTTGCTCCTCTGAGATAAACTAAACTCTGACAGGAAAGCGGATGGCTGTAAATCCAGACACACCTGACAGCGACGTGAGCAAGTAAATAAACTCTCAGCCTCCCAGCTCTCTGTGGCCTCACAAATTCCACATTTCCATCCTTCCAATCCTGACATTAGCATTTAGCTGTCGGCCGGCAGCCTCACCGTGACACATTCCCACATATTTCCTGCCTCTTATCGCTCACTGTGACGACACGGCATGCTAACCTGCTGTCATGTTGTTGGGGGCAAAGTTCAACTGCTCGCTCCTTACAGGATTACGCATCCAAGCCCGCCGGCTGCGGCAGGCCGCTTAGCGGATTACCTATCTCGCCTTGAGGATTAAAGGATCGAAGGAGCAGGGAGGAGAGACGAGGAGAGATGAGCGGAGCGGCCCACGGCAAAATGCTGACTCACAACACAAACTGTTAATAATACCAATTGGCTGGAAGGAACAAAGCAGCTGAAGAACTAGAGCTGATTTCCTGCAGCTTGTTTTAAATGTAAAATAATTAAAGGTTAGTTAATCATGTCAGAGTTTATTATATTTTGTGTGAGACACGGCTGTGCAGAATGTAAATTTCTGCCTTTGGGACAGAGACTGGAGGACAATGAAAGCTAAAAAACAAAATAGTTGTTATCTTAATTATCTTCAGTGGAGATGTCTGTGACATGGAGGAAATTAAAATGAACAAAGTTCCTGATCATTAAGAAGTGAGAGCAAGCTTTCACTTTATGCAGCTTTTTTATGCAACATGTTTTGGTGTTGAGCATTTTTTAAGAGAATCATTTTATCTTTTCTTAAAAACATGATTAAGTTTGAATTCATAAAAACACATGAGGGAAAAACATCTTGTAAAACTAAACCTGCTTCATTTGTGTATTTTATTTACACTTGGTAATTCATTTCTTCCTTCAATTCGCTAAAAGTATTCTGTGATTTTGTATGCATTTATAAAGAAATGGATGTTTTCATTTTGGTGACTGATTATAAGAGAAGTAGGGGGGGAAAAAACTTACTAGTTACATATTTGTTTTAAAAAGCAGAAAATGTGGAATATTGTCTGTCATATTATAAGAGATAATTACAAACAAACATTTTTTGCCATTATTTGGAGGTACTCTGATGAAATTCAACCTCCCAAGAACTGGCCTGTCAGCAGCACAGAGGAAAACATGATCCAGAGGTAGAAATCAATACATCGATGTTCAACCCACCTTAACAAAGTTGTCTGGGAAGACCCCTCTCCTCCCGTTGAGCTCCCCCTCCATCCAGCCCTCCTCCTCGATGTAGCGCACATTTTTGATGATGTCACCCGGCCGCAGCGTCAGCTCATCATCGTGGAGCGCGTCATATTCGTACTCCACTAAGACCTCTGATCCAGACGGGGAGAGAAAGGGAACAAAAATAAGCACAGAAAAACAACAAGAAAATTTAATCAAGACCCCTAGAACACAAAATGAATTCTTCAATGTGGTTGGAAACGTGCCGCATAGTTCCTGTATTGAAGAACTGATTAACAAACAAAAAAAAATAAAATAATCAATTGCATTCTTCTGACACATTACTAAATTGAGTGTGCTTATTGTAGGACATCACTAGCAAGAATACACTTCCAGTCTGTACACCTTTAAAGTATGTTGTCTTGATTTGGGACAAATTAGCAATTGTGATTTTGAATATTTTAGTTACTGAAGTTGAATTTATTTTGTATCCGAGCGTCAAAGCTTTATTGTTCTGAGGGAAGAAAGCAGAAAGCCGGCTGATTGATTTCCTTTAAAAATTTGTATCAAAAATTATTTGCTGAATTCCATGTTTTAAAATATAAGTTTGCAATAATTTAGGAGATACAGAAGAGGGTTAGGGTCAACCCTCATTGTTTTTAATCTAAAATACCAGAGCCAGTGTTAGAGTACAGAAAAGAATTGAAGTCAGAATAACACAAGTTTAATTTAATTTAGCACTGGGACTAGAAGACATTTTAAATAGAAGAAAAAACAACAACAAAATCAATAGATAAAATGGATTAGAACGTCTCAACAAAACAAATTTGGCCTTTAAAACCTATTGATCACTGGACTATGAGAAAGAAAACAGGCACCAAGTTTTTCAAAATTGCAGCTTGTTGAGATTCTCTCTCATGACTAGCTGATACAGGGCATGGTGTGGTGTAGGGGATAGCGCGACCCACATTTGGAGGGCTTGAGTCCTCGACGCAGCCGTCGCGGGTTTGACTCCCGGACCAGACAATGTTTGCTGCATGTCTTCCCCCCTCTCTTTACCCCTTTCCTGTCAGGCTATTGTCATAAAAGGGACACTAGAGCCCGCAAAAAGCCCCAGGAGGGGAAAGGAGAAAAAAAAAAAAAAAACATTAGATGATACAAATGAAAATGACGTAGCTCATTTTAATTTGCCACGCGATTATCTGATTTATTGCTTATTGTTGTTGTGGGTTTAATCGGTGCATCACTATGCAACACAAAACCCCTGCTTGATCAATCCTCTCATCTGCTGTGGAATCAAGCAGAGAAGAAACATGCTGGATTATTCCTTTACAGTCCCTCTCTGACCACCTTCCACATGACAACTATCTCCATGCACCATTAACAGCATAACATGGCTGGACACACAGCACAGCCTTGATGAAGTTCCTACAGCAGCCCGTGTGATTGGTTGTTTACTGAGCACCCTGGAGAGAGCTGGCTGCTGGCCTCATACCAAACACAGATAAAGGTAACTCCCATTAGCCCTGCAAGGCGCACACACACACACACACACACACACACACACACACACACACATTCATACACACTCATCTGGAATAGTCATTCACTAACACAACATTACCTGCTGTTAAACTTGGCTCAGCTTCAGTAGACTATATGTGTGTGTGTAGGTGCGTGTTTGCGTGCGTGTGTGTGTGTGTGTGTGTGTGTGTGTGGGGCCTCCCTCTGACATCACTAACCCTGGCACCGACACCACGGCAGCCTGGGCCTAAGTCCAAGGAGAAACTGGCCCCTAAGCGCTGAACTCAGAGCAGCTTTCAGCGGTGGCTGGAGGCAGCAGATCTCTGCTCCGTTACAGCCGACCAGGAGCAACCGGTCACACCGGACCGGCTTGGACAGTAGTTGTTTTTCTGAAGAAACACTTTACAAAATGTGGCTGATGACTGGGACTGGCTGATCTTCAGAAGCTAAATCATGAAACAATTTTTCTTGTTAAGTCAACACATCACAACCAAGAACCACAAGGTGGCACTGGTAACACTCTTCGGTGTGAATGTTGCTGCTGAATGGCCCTCTCTGACCAGGAGACTTGGTGCTTCATACGATTTCATTACTTTACTTTTTTATTTTTTTTAGGCAACTATATGGCTGTGACTGCATGACAAAGCAGGCACAGCACCACAAACACTGCTCACAAACACAAGTCACAGGTAGAACTGACAAACATCGGAGTTACCAAGACAGACGCGAGAAACCAACAAAAGAAAAGTTTTGCAGTGATATTTATTTAAATAAGTTCTCACCCGCAGATATACGTTCCTGTCTCAATAAAATGTCTTTGCAGAAGATTTTAAATAATAAAGGTGAACTTATCTTATTTCTCTTTCCTGCTGCATCCGTCTTTTGAGAACTCATCCGCATACATTACAGGAAAAAAGTAGGCCTACACCAACCTGACCTGAGTGAAAAAGTAACTTCACGAAATTGAAAACCTCTAATCACTTAAAAAAAAAAAAAAAAAATTGCCATTTGGCAGAATTGAGAATATCAAAGACTTTTGGAAAACATTGTGTGGACTGATGGAAACCAAATTGGACAAAGTGTTAGAAGATAGTCACAGACAATGAAGAATGACATCGCGACTTGAAATTATTCTTTTCTTCCAGAAGCGAGATTAAAATCGAGTCTCTCACTGCAACCTCCAAACACTCAGGTAAACATCTGGAGATACACACGCCTCACGCCCCTGTGAGACAGTCTAAACACATGAAGTGGCTCCACCCGGGCTTTATATAAATAAACTGCTTAGCCACTGCTGTGAGCTATAATTTGACAGGATCTGTTAATGTCAGTACAGGAAGACAAAACAGATCCAAACGAGCTTGAAACTGAGCTTTTGAAGCGCAAGGAGCATCCTGCAGGTCTCAAATGTATTAACTGCAGAACACACTCTAGTCACACACCATCGGTTAACTGACAGAAGAACTCTTTAAGAAACACCAATTTTCAGAATAACTTGGGAAAGAGGGATGTGATACAGTTATCCTTACAGTTCTGATCAGAATTATAAGTGATTGTTTCAGATTAGTAGCTGATGTTTTAATGCCCCCTGATTCTTTGTCCAAATCCAGCTTGTTTTACTTTGACTGTTTTTTAACACAGACATAATTGTTCTGAATTAAAATTTTATTTGAGAACTTTGCACCAGTACAGACATTTAAATGTACCAGTAGCTCAAAAAACAGTGTAATTAAGACTGTAACAGCAAATTCAAAATAAAAAAGAGAAACTGACAAAAACAGCAGGTCGTCTATTGTGGTCAAACATCTAAAACTAAACTGCAATTAACCTTCTTTCAAATGGTTGAGAAAGTGCTGTAAGGAACTCTAAATATAATATAAATACTGAAGCATGACACCTCAAGAGTACAGAATTAGACTGAACAGATCTTTTATGGATCTGGAGCATTGTGTCACTGATCCAGAGAATCTTTCTCAATGTCGGGACAGATACGGACCGGTGCATCTGTAGTTCAAACAGAGTTTGAGGGAGCTCCGTAACCTGGACCAATGGCTTTCCAGCCTCAGATCATGATGGGGCCTTCAAGCTGTGTTTCGCTCCACACATGCTGGAGAATGACTTCATTCATCCAGGGTTGGCCGCTGTCCGAGGAACAGCCTTACAGGCTCCAATGGGACGTTTATCCTGATCACAAAAGACTACGAGGGCCGCTTACTCTGGCCGTATGGTCGGGAATCAGATGAATGAGGGCTCGCAGAGAAATATTTAGCTTGTTGTAACCCGAGACAAAACTGTCATTCATCACACATTTCTAAATATATTGATTCCTTTTATGATGTCTCTGAAAAATGCTTTCAGTCCAGCAAGAGGCATGTCCTCACGCATGTCATATGAAAACTGTCACGAAGCGTCTTCTTGTGAACCCATCTAACTCGGAAGAGAAAGGAAATGGCTGAGGGATGAACGACACAGAGGGAGCCATGTGCGTCTGATTTCGCTCTGTCAGTGAGGAATCTCCACATTAAATCAGGACGCAGAGCTGCTTCCTGTCCAGTCTGGAATTTTATAAGCCAACAGCAGAGTGGCTTCACACCTCGGCTTTAGGAGTGGCCTTGTGAGGATTCCTGACATATCTGCAACAGCTGAGTCCTGGGAGCAGAAGGGAGGCGGCTCAAGGCGAAGTAATCGCTCCACTGTGGGAACGGTGACCCAAGATCAGCCTGTCACTGAACATACCGTCTCAAAAACAAAACAAAAAACACATGAGCGGCACTGGTTAATGTGGTGCGAACAGGAAAAACAGCTTGTGACTGCTTTTTCAGTCACTGAATAGCGAGGCTATGCAGTAGAGTTGGAAAGAGAGAATTACACAATAGATAAAGATTGAAGGATGGGGAAAGACGGATAAAAAAGGATTTATATAACTGATATATAACCGATTGCAGTGTTCTGGCTAATCACTGATCTTTAAAAAAAGACCTCACCTGCAGAGTGTTTGAGTTTGTAACCAAGGGAAATGTTATACACAAAATAAATAAAATGAAATGTAATAAACCTAACCCTACCCTAACCCTGGTTGCATATAACACCAGGCTCAGCAGGTTTTCTGGGGGAAACCTTGCCCAGAGTATTATAAGCCTGGCAGGTTAGCAGGCATTACATAACTTCTTACCAAGTTAAGCATTCTTTATTTTCAAGTTTAAAGTTTTTTTAATACACTAGAAACGATGATGGCAAAGACGGGTTAAGTTGAGTTTGTAGTTTGAACTCGGCTCAGGTTCTGTCATCGTATGACAGAACACACATTATAAATAGGGCTGTCCTGGTCTGTCTTACATACACAAGTTTTGAATGTATGTAACAAAAGGTTACATACAAAAGGTTGCTGTCTAGGTCTGTTTGCCTAGACAGCAAACAAACTACATATTTCTTCTTCTCTTCAATAAAGGCCAGGTTTGTGGTGTATGAACATAGTAGTTGTCTGTCCAAAGAGCAGAAAACTGCTTCTTGTCCTTTTGTTGGGAAAATACTGCTTGGGATGATGACGCATTTCCTGTCCCCAGCCTTCTGCTTCCAGGTCACTCTGGAGTACAGCAAGGACCTTATGTAAGTGGATGACAGAAAGGAGGAAGTTGCAGGGGACAGAATCAGGAAGAAGGATAAGAGAGAGGGGTTTACACAAGGCTATGCAGGCGAGCAGCCTGCCTGGCAGCCAGTCTGAAACACTGGGATCAGTCAGTAAAGAGGAAACTCTGCATTCCTTTCTACTGATCTATGAGGTAACCGATAGGGAGAGAGGAGCGTTCCAGTTCTCCATGTTCAGTAGGAAATGAACGTGGAGAACTTAGGTTCTCCACGTTCTGCATACCTGCACCGACACTGTGCTGAGCTGACACTTCTTCCATTCTGTCACCACTCTGGCTATGACACTATGGCCCTTGATGGGGCGACACTACAGAAAGTCAAGAGCATCCCTGGCGGTGTGAATGTGTGAAACATGTCAGTTGTGTACGTCATTCCAGATGTCTTTGTTCATCACCTTATTTGCCTCTATGAAGGTTTATTCTGTTGAGCTTACTATGTACTGCTTAATGTGTAAATTATGTAATCTGAACTTGCCTGGCAGCCAGTCTGAAACACTGGGATCAGTCAGTAAAGACCGATCCCAGATCCCAGAACTCAGGTTCTCCACGTTCATGAAATAAAACGACAGCATTGCTGTCTCAAATACTGCTTCAGAAACAGATAGTGTCATCATAAAGTCTGTACCACATTTTTTTGTGTACAACCTTTATAAAAATGAACTACAATCAGTCAATATCTAAATTTGGTGGGTGAGACTTCAAGAATACCTGAAATCATTATCGACCCGATAAGAGCCCAATCAGTGCACTTCAACTCAACTGATCTTAATATCAGTCACTAATATTTACATCCTCCATGGACAAATGCACTCCGTGTCCAACTGGATATTATAGCAAAATATAGCGAAAATTCAAACATATTTTGACAAGCTCAACGGGAAATTAAATGTGCGTATAACGCATGTCACTACAAGTATCAACCTAAAAAAATATAGTCAACGCAATCCTTTGCATTTGTTATTTTGCATAAAACCGATTAAAAAATTTTTGCAGCTCTAGAAAAGATAATTAAGTATTAAATAACTGGAAATTAAAGTTTGAAGACAGTCCAGTAAATGTTTTCCTTTACTCAAAGCTGGGAACGTTTCCCAACAAACTGCTTGCTGTTTCATATCAATTTCAATTTGACAAGCCATCTACAAACAAAAACTAACTCCCTTCATGTTAGTTGCTCAACAACATGCAGTGACAACAGATGCCTAAAGAAACGAGCAGAAAAATAGACTTACGAGGCTGAAATACAGAGAAATGAATTATGAGTTTTATAGAGAGAATGTCTAATTGAATATTAAAGAGGTTCAGATTCAGAAAGCTTTTTTCAAAAGGGCAATTCAATTACAATTGGACACATTTGTTACAATAGCAATGTGCCGCAGTATATAGAGTGCAGATGGGAACAGGTTCCAGGTTTCATAATTAACTAAATGAAAAACCATAACAGGAAATGCATGCTAATCTCGTCACAATAAGACAAAAATTCCAAATGAGGAAGATTTGGAAAAGGCTTCAGTTGTAATATGTAATATGAAATATTACACATTTTCATAGTTAGTGTTGATGACTTATAGGTGGTGTACACTGTATAGCAAGGCTATATTCAAAGGCTTGAGTTTAATGAGAAGAATTCACTTCCTATTTCTTTTCTACAGAGTAGTTTTATTTCTTTTACTCTTAATATTTTGTATCATCTCAGTTATGACGACTGATTAACGTGGTTCCTTGTTACAATGAAGCAGTGGATTTATTTTACGATCACAGACTTTTCCCACACTCTAAGAAAGAGGAAAAAAAACATAGTAGGTCATAGAAAAATCTTACTACTAGATTGGTAACATTCTACACTAAAACTCCTCCTTTTCACACATCTAGGCCCTTTAATCAAGCAGATTCTTTGGCCCCATTAACGCCACATTTCCTGCTGAGTTTCTGAGAAGTTCCAGTGTATTTAAACAGTGTCATTTACACTGGAAGGGTGTGAAGCTGCTGCTTTATACAGTGGAGCTCAGGCATGAAAATGAAACTGCAAAAATAGACCAATTTCTCTGCACACACACACTTTGTAATGCAAGTTTGAGGGAATGTATTTTATCATGATGAGTTCAAGATTTTTAGACATCCTCAACGTGCTGGCATGACATTTAAAAAAAATGTGCATAAAGAAATAGTTTCAAAAGGAAAGGAGGATACATTTTTTTTAAGAAAAAAAAAAAACAATTGTGATTTTAAAGAAAGAAAGAAAGAAACAAAGAAAACAACAAAGGAAAGTAAGAAGTAGAGAATAAAGATTCTGCACTTCTGTTGTTTTAGAGGCAAAGCTACCTCCTTATTACCCATCACTCTTTATCCGAATCTTCATTATTAAATCATGTTGAGAACGATTTGATGGAGCATTTCTTCCAAGGATCCTGCAGGTTGTAAAACACATGCTATAAATAAACTCCACATCAACCCGGTCTGTGGTGAGTAAATGGGCCATCATGTACTCACCACTGCATCTGTAGAGCAGTGGTGAGTAAATATTGGCAGATAAATCGATAAAGGCACTTTATCAGTGGCTCTCCTGTGAGCAGCAGCTGGCATGTTTCTGCCTGATTCTGAAGTGCAGAACCAAGTCACAATTAACTATAACAACGTAAAAACATAATGAAACTAGAAATGTTTAGTTTAATAAAATTGCTAAAGACAGTTAAAACAACTTAGATAAAGTTTCAAATGTCAAAGTTTGGACTTGACAGTTAAAGATGATGCAACTTACATGAGCCAAAGCAACAAGAAAACTGGACCAAGTCAAGCTGAGTCAGCAACTATTATTTTAGTAATAGATTATTCTGACAATTGGCACATTGACAAATGTTCCACTTAAGCACCTAAGCCTTTTTTTATACAATATTAGACATTTATTAAAAGACGCAAATGAACAAATAATCCAATTCCTTTTTAAAAGAAAATTTGTATTGCCTAAAAATGTAACAAAAGCATTCCTTTGGTGACGCTTGACCATTTGCAGCAAAGGATGCCACAAATAATAAATCTGAAAAGCTCAACAATTTCTGCTCCATATTGATTCAGTATAGAGCTGAACTGTTGATTATTTATTGTTTTACCAGATTAATAATTAAAAATCAAGGTGCTTAACTTTGTACATAATTTGGACCAGGTAAAGCTAAACTATGCCACTTGAGTCCTGGATAGATTAACAGAAAAACACGGGATTTTTTTTTCTATCTTAAATGCAAAATGTATATATTTTTGTCGAGTTTTGGTTTAATTACTGTTCTGAGGGTGTTCTTTGAACAAACAGCGTGTTTTTGAGTCTGTATAAAGAAGGAAAGGACTAGAAAATTTGTAAATGATTGCTCAGTAATCGATTCATCTGATTAATCGTTTCAGCCCAAATTATAAGGAGTGGAAATAAGAAAATGGGCATCTGGCGCAACTGACATCACAAGATTTTCTTATATCATGCAGCACTAATCCCAGCCTGGGGAATAATATCCAAATATTTATCCTTAGGTTAAGTGAGTGTGGCAACGTGTCCAAATATGTAAAATGAACCATAGCTTAATGATCGAATGCAAACTTTCATAGGAGGAAGAAAAGACTCTGCTTGTGAAATGCAGCCAGGCAAGCCGTACTTGAGGAAAGAGAGGGAGAAACACACTGACAGCTCCAACATGTTCGAACCCAATGCGCTTATCTGAGACCAAAACAAAAACCAGCACATTCTCAGTATCATAACCCACTAGAAACCAGCACTTATGGAAGGAAGCTGCCCGAATTTTTCTTTTAAGTTGCTTTTATCCTTAAGTCTTTCTTTGACTCAGAACATACCAGCAGCTGTGGTGGAACAGGTTCCAGCCAAACCAGGAACCTGTTCCACCACATAGCAGACACCTTAGGCAAGCCTCTGAGAGCCCAGCCACAGTAACCACAGCCTGCACACCCAGGTGTACGCAACAGGTGGGGGGTGGGGGTCATGATGCAAAATAGGGAGACAAATCAAAATATTTCCTCTGGATTACACTGCGGTTTGGCATTGTAAAACACCAACATCCACCATAAACGGCATTCATGCGTTTAAAAACGTGAGTTTGTCCTTCTCACATTCAACTCCTGATCTCCACTTCCAGACGTGCTCACAGATCACAGATACGTTTCTGTCTCGTGAATTCGAATGTCGAGTCTGTGGATTTAACTATTCATGCCGGCAGCCTTGAGGCGAACGCAAAAAGAGGAAGTTGACATTTGTAGTCCAGATAAGTTGCCCCTCCGTCACCAAGTTATCCACTAAACTTCGGACTTGCCTAAGAAAAGTCAGGTGGGAAATAAAACAGGGTTGTTATTTTTTTCTGTGGGGGTTTAGTAGCTTAAAGGTATCACTTGCGGGTACAATAAAACAAAACGACAGTAGTTTTCAGAAAGTTTGCTTAAAAAAACAAAACAAACAAACACGCTAAAAGCACCACGACATCCAGGGATGAAGCTGGTGAACCACACAACTAGCTGGCTAGGCTAACCAGCTAGCTTCGGGCTTTGCTAACTGTAACTCTCGACTTCCAGAAGCGGATAAAAAAATATATATTACAAGACGCGGAGACTCGCTTTACCGGTGTGTCTGGAGGCTCGACTAGCCTTTTAGAAACTGATAAGGTAAAATAATAATAGTAATAAGATAAAAAATAAAAATAAAAAAAACACAGACAGCGTCAAAACACAAGCGCCACATCACTGGTGAACTCACCCATTCCTGTTCCTCGGAACGCCCCGCAGAACCAAACGTTGGGAATCTTCCTCACAGCTCACGCGCTACTGTCCAGGTGGGTAGGAGCGAGCGGCGGCCACAGAGAAGAGGAGGTGCGTCGAATTACCGCCGAAAAACAAGCTAAACGAGCCTTAAATCCATCCGTCCCGGTCCAGGCAAGCGGTCCAGTCCTCCTGAGTACTCTCTCTTGAAGATTACAGTGCAGGAAGTTCGCCAGGAGTCGGAGTCTCCACCTTTCTTGGACTCGCCTCTACACGGCTCTCTCTGCCTGCTTCCTCCGCTCCGTGCCTGCTTTCCTGCCAGCCTGCCTGCCTGCCCACCAAAATCCAGCGCAGTCGGAAACTTCGCGAGGTTTCAGGCGGGATAGATCAGCGAGAGGAATAGTCAACTCTCCATCCAGCTCGGCGTGTACAGTAGTGCCTACTGTACGCGCCTGGGCTCGTGCGCGTGTGATAGACGCTGCTTTAGTTACCAGGGCCTGTCCAAAATCGCGCGAGGGGCCGTGGGTGAGATTTTGATGATTTGGGGGAGGGAGAGGTGGACGGGGAGAAAGCAAGGGGGGGTCAACTTGGAAATGAAATCCCCCAAAATACAATAATATAATTAAAACTTCCCTTTTAAGGCGAGCGCATCTCATAAGTGTTAAATTGTGATTAACAAAAAAAAAAAAACTTTAGCTGTTTTTGTTGTTGTTTTGCAACAAAACAAAATTGTTTCTGGGAGTATTTTTTTCAAATCTACTCAAAAAACAAACCACGATTGAATTTTGTTATAAATGGGCTATTTTTATTTTATCCCATTGTACAAGGAACATTTTGGATTTTTTTCCCACCATACTTTTAATCTCTTAAACAATGCTGAAGAAAGTGTTATTGTTTTTTTGTTTTGTTTTTTTTTACAGCTACTGATTTATAAATATTAAAACCTGTATTTTTTAAATTTTGCACAGCGTTTCTGAAATTAATTATATTCTCATCACTGCAACATATAAGTTTAATAATGTGAGAAAAACCATTTTTGGTTTATTCAATCCGCATTTAGTGCAGCTAACATTTTTAAATATGATGATGTGGTTCCTTTTTAAATTCAGCATATAAACAAATTCAATGTCCGTTTTTTTGACCATCCGTCTTCTAAAGATTTAATTGGGTTTTAGATCTCAGAGGACGAGCCAGAACAATGTTGATATTCCCTTTTGAAGAAACTTTTTTGATGCATCCACTCACTGCTCCATCGTTCTATTGAAGAAAAAACCTCACAGATCGCGGAGGTTCTGGCTCCTCTGTGTTATGCAGAAAACATCTCCAGTTTTTAACATCTTTGGTGGGGAAGAAGCCGTGACCTTTGAAGGTTCGTTTGTTTTTTACATTGAGGATGGGTCCTTTGGAATCCTCCGTCTGTGGAATCCTCAGGCCAGGAAGGTCATCAGGAGGTCATGACAAATTAAGAGCCTGACAGAAAATTCCATAAGAGAAAGATTGACGCTCGGATCTGGACTTTTTTTAGGTCTTGAACGTTCAACCCGCTAGTCAACGGCCTGTTGGAATTTCAATGTTTTGAATAATTTGCCTCCTCTGACTTCATGGTCTCTTGCTCCCTTTCTTACCTTTTTGCATTTTGAAACTGCACAGGGAATAAAAAAATAAAAAAAACAACTGAAACACTTGTCATTTGTTCTCTGGTTCTGAAGATTATGATCAGGAGTGTGAAAAAGGTTGTGCTGTTATGTAAGGACTGTGTGAGGCCTGCAGTGGTTTATTAAGAAGGGCGAGAATCCATGCTGCTATTTTAATCTCTTATTCAGAGCAGCTCGGTGGTTTGCAGAAGCATTAGTGAACACACACACACACACAGTAAGAGTTTGCATTGGCTTCCTTTATTTTTCATTTATTTCTATTCTATTTCTATTTCTGACCATAACCTAAATCACAGATTAGTTTTAAATCTAAACCCACAGCCCTATAAAAGCATTTCTTTGTATCGGGCCTCATAAGGAGCAACAATGTAGTTTTTGTTGGGGGAAAAAAAAAGCTTCCTAAAACATGAGAAATGCTAAAACACACACACACACACACACACCCCCACACACACACACGCGCGCGCACACACACACACACACACACACACACACACACACAAAAAAAAACTCTTCTGTCATTTCTGCACATTAACCACACTGATTTACCTGCAATTCAAACTGAATTTCCTTTTATTCCTGCCTGACAACATCCTAACTGTTGCTCTCAAACAGCAGGGATACGAGAAAACTGACTGCATAGCAGGAAACACACTTTTCTCATCCGAATATGTTGGCACACAGCGATCCCAGAGACGCCTCCTCGCGTTCGCCACCCTGCCTGCTCTGCTATGAAAAGCCGAGCTGTTCCTCCACAGCTCTGGCTGCAGACGGGCACAGCGCCCACTGCCAATTACCCGGCTTATCTCGGTGCCACCAGAGAGTGAACTGCTAGAAAAGGAAGTAGTTGAGGGTAATTTCACTCTCAAAGGGGCCATTTGAGTAAAATGTCAACAAGCGTTCAAAAGGCAACGCAAAACACCAAATGCTATGCAAATGTGTTTGACCACAGGAGTACACACGCATGCAGTGGTGTGTGTGTGTGTGTGTCTGTGTTTTCGTTGGCTGCAGTGAATGCAACACTGTCCCAAGTGGGACATAAAAACCACAACTGCCCTCAGTTGCAATTGTGGTTTCTTTGTGTTATGACGACATGCGGTTTGTTGTCGACTCGGATTCTTGCGAAGGAGGAAAATGTTTTTAGCAAATTGCATGAACTAGGATTTTGCTGACTTTGGTACCTGACACTTTTCTTGTTGGAATTGCGCTGAACAGCTTCCTGTTGTCTAGAGCTCTGGAATGCAGAGCAAGTACACAGGTCATGCGGGAGCGAGAACAACAGGCGACGTTTGATATATTCAAACCAAATGCTAAACAAGTTGCAGCAGCACAGACGTCACCGACGCTGAGGTCAGAGTCCACTGTCCACATTCCTAAAGAAAAATGTTCAAAAAAAAACAACAATCAGGGGTTTGTGAAACACCTGAAAACACTTGAGACCAACCTAAAGGTTAAATAATTTAGACAAATTTAAGGATAATAAATGTCCTCATTGTTGGTTTCATATTTTTGTTTTCGCAATAATTCAAAAAAAAATTTAATTTAATTAAATATCATGAATTAACTTAAACACATTTGAAACAGCAAATATATTTGTTGCTGAGCTCACGCGTCTGTTCAGTCCATTGGTGGAAAAATAATAAATTCTAAATGTTCACGTTGTAGATTCATGGTTTTTCGGTGACAATGTGATTTATTTCAACTGAGCAATTGCTGACCAACCAATCACTGCTATATATAGATAGATGTATTTATCATGTCATACATAACCTATTTATTCATTTATTATAGGGCAGGCGGCTGGTTTATGGGGGCTCCTGGCTCCTTCTGCTCACCTTTTAGAGGCGCCTTTATTCCTAACCCAAGCAGGGTCAAAATTATGCAGAGTTGAATACATAGAATTTCATGACAAGGTGTTTGCATGACACTCACACACATCTTACACCTTGGTGAGATAAACTAGTCATAGATGGAAACTATCCATCAATCATGAAGATGACTGATTGGGTGATTGATGGGTGAATCACGCTAATTCATCTCAATGCCACAGAGAGGGAGAACATACAGAGTGCCTGAACAGGCTGAGGCTTTTCAGAAAAGACAAAAAGTCTTAAGGCTGGAAGGTGAAAGGTGTTCAAGAATAAATGAAAGAGTTGCATTTTGTCTGATAGACCAACTAAAATGAGCATTCTAGATCCAATTCTGGGATCTAGAGACAAAACCGTTGACTGTGGAAAATCATTCCAAGCCGTGTTTGCAGTTTGCCACTAGCCATGTAGAGGACACGGCGAATATGTAAAGGAAGGCTTTCATGCAAAGCATAAAGTGTAGAGGAAATCAAAACCCGCATGACGTCCAGAACACACCAAACAGGGTGGTGGTATAGCCTCATGCTGGGCACAATAAAGTTGCTTCAGTCAAAGTCAAGACGTAATACCAACTATGTGGCAGGATTGAAAATTTATGTTTCAGTCTGAAGATGTGCGAAGGTGGTAACAACATATTCTAAATGTTCGAGGCTGGAATTGGAGCCAAAACTGGTTCTACTATGTAAAATTGCAATTACACACATTGAAGTCTGAGGTAGTGAAATGACACATGTGAAAACGTGAAAGTTGTAGCAAAGCACTATAAACTCAGAAGCACGGCTAGAAGGAAACGTCGTGGAATGATGATACAATAAAGCAATAACATTTCCCAAGAGTCACTGCTGAATGAAGAGGTGAGAACTGAGAGTTGAAGTATGCCGTCTGACCAATCCAAGCAGAATACTTTCAGGACACCTCAGGGAGACTGTCAGGGCAGAAGACGCCCCATCGGCAAACAACAGCTGAAAAAGAAGTGACAGGTCAGCAGGTTGACGAGGTAAAACACAAAAAAACTGCTGAAGAAGTAAAAACCTAAGTTTGACTCTGTTTTGTTAGCTGATAATAGAACAGCAAACTTTAATGAACCAGACTTTAATGAACCAGACATCTTGACTCATCTCATACTTTCCCATATTAAACATTCAGATCCTACAGGTTCACTTGAGCTAGTTGACAGTTTCAGTTCTGGCTGATCCCTGGACCTTTACTTTGTATAAGCTCTGATAGTCTGGAGCCACCATGTGGGCAAAATGTAAAACTGCAGCCACAAATGGCAGATTTCTGACCCGTTTTATATATGTACATATATATATGTATAAAAATTCCCTTCTCACCCACCGCGGGTGGTTCTTATCCTCTGAGCTCGGGTCCTCTACCAGAAGCCTGGGAGCTTGAGGGTCCTGCGCAGTATCTTGGCTGTGCCAAGGACTGCACATTTCTGGACTGAGATGTCTGATGTTGTTCCTGGGATCTGTTGTAGCCACTGCTCCAGTTTGGGGGTGACTGCCCCGAGGGCCCCGATGACCACAGGCACCACTGTGGTCTTCACCTTCCGGGCCCTCTCCAGTTCCTCCCTGAGGCCCTGGTATTTCTCCAGTTTCTCGTGCTCCTTTTTCCTGATGTTGCAATCGCTTGGTATTGCTACATCTACCACAACGGCTTTCCTCTGTTGTTTATCCACTACGACAATGTCTGGTTGGTTCGCCATTACCATTCTGTTTGTCTGGATCTGACAGACACAGGATCTTAGCTCTGGCATTCTCCACCACCTTTGGGGGTGTTTCCCACTTTGATCTTGGGGTTTCCAGTCCATATTCTGCACAGATGTTTCTGTACACTATGCCTGCCACTTGGTTATGCGTTCCATGTACGCTTTCCCTGCCAGTATCTTGCACCCTGCTGTTATGTGCTGGACTGTCTCAGGGGCCTCCTTGCACAACCTACACCTTGGGTCTTGTCTGGTGTGGTAGATCTGGGCCTCTATTGCTCTGGTGTTTAGGGCCTGTTCCTGGGCTGCCATGATGAGGGCCTCTGTGCTGTCCTTGAGCCCAGCTTTTTCCAGCCATTGGTAGGATTTACTGATATCAGCCACTTCGGTTATTTGCTGGTGGTACGTCCCATGTAGGGGCTTGACTCCCATGATGGTATCTCTGGCACTTCAACCTCCGTTCCCTGTTGTCTGAGACATTCACTGAGCACATTGTCTGTTGAGGCTTTGTCCCTGATGTATTTATGGATCTTAGTTGTTTCATCCTGGACAGTGGTTCTCACACTCACTAGTCCTCTGCCTCCTTCCTTGCGGCTCGTGTACAGTCTCAGGGTGCTGGATTTGGGATGGAACCCTCCATGCATTGTTAGTAGCTTTCTAGTCTTAATATCTGTGGCTTTTATCTCCTCCTTTGGCCAGCTAATTATTCCAGCAGGGTATCTGATTACTGGCAGGGCATAGCTGTTTATCGCATGGATTTTGTTCTTGCCATTGAGCTGGCTTCTCCGGACTTGCCTTATTCGTTGGAGGTATTTAGCTGTGGCTCCTTTCCTTGTGGCCTCATCGAGGTTGCCATTTGCTTGTGGTATACCTAGGTACTTGTAACTGTCCTCTATGTCTGCTATTGTTCCTTCTGGGAGTGAGATCCCTTCTGTGCGCATGACCTTCCCCCTCTTTGTAATCAGCCGACCACACTTCTCTAGTCCGAATGACATCCCAATGTCCGTGCTGTAGATCCTGGTGGTGTGGATCAGTGAGTCGATGTCTCGCTCACTCTTGGCGTACAGCTTGATGTCATCCATGTAGAGAAGGTGACTGATGTTGGCCCCATTTTTGAGTCGGTATCCGTAGCCAGTCTTGTTGATAATTTGGCTGAGGGGGTTCAGGCCTATGCAGAACAGTAGCGGGGACAGAGCATCTCCTTGGTATATGCCACATTTGATGGACACTTGTGCAAGTGGTTTGCAGTTGGCTTCAAGGGTGGTTTTCCACAGCCTCATTGAGTTTGCAATGAAGGCTCTCAGAGTCCTGTTGATGTTATACATCTCTAAGCATTCAATGATCCAAGTATGCGGCATATATACACATATAAGACATATAAGACTCTTCATGGGGTCATAATGTATCTTATGTAGCAATGACTATACAACATGGTCATTGCTACATCTGTGGAAGCCTCCACAATGAGGCGGAGGGTCTCATCAGACAAAGTGAAAACAGGGTTTACCTTCTGGTTTGAATATCCGTCCTGATGTAGACAGTACCTGAAATTCCACAAGAAGGTCTGTTTTAAGACGAACGTTCAGCCAGAGCTTCCCTATCCTGTTGTTGTTCAAAAGATTCTACCTTATCAGCTCATTCAGTTGTATCTAGTTCTTTAGTTTATTCTTGTTTTCAGTTCTTTGCACATTTGGATTTTGTGCTCTTAGACTAGTGTTGTCTCCACTCAGCTGCTAGAGTTCATTCATCTTCTTGTCGTTTAGTGACAGTTGTCAAGCAGCGTCTACATGCATCACCACCTCCAAGTGGACTGGAGTGTGGTTTGGGACGCTAAATATAAACTTCACATTAATTATTCATTGTCCGTCAGTCTGTCTGCTTGCTACCTGCCCCTGTTAAGTTTTCGTTTTACTGCAATTGCTCCATTTTCACTAAGCTTGCTCTGTATTTGTGTCTTTAAAAATACAAATATGACAGTCGTATGACACAGTTAAACGTGTCTTTCATATATTGAATAAGTAGAATGTTACTGCAGTGTAACAGTATCGGTTGGAGATCGCTTCAGAAATAAAAAATATAGTCATCTTTTAACAAATTTTTTAAAAATTAGCTGAAATGAGGATGAAAGCTGAATCGTCCGGCTTGTTTTAGTGGATTTGTCAAACAGTTACCTTCAAACAACTCGCTTCTCGTTACTCTGCTGAAGTTTTTGTTTTGTGTGTTTCTTCGTGTGTTTTAAAGGCACAACGCACATTCATCAGTATGCTCTATCTATCAGAATGAAGAGCGTCTCTCAACAAGGCAACACTTTGGTGGCTCATTTGATCTGCTGTGGCAGTTTTTGTCCAGAAGAGGTCACTGTACTCTTTTTTTTTTATTTTTTTTTATTGCAGCCTGCTCAGGAGGAAACAGTAATAAAACACTGGGCTGCAGAAGTCAAAGTTTATGGAGGAAATAGATGAAAGGAAACAGAGGTTGAGGCATTATGTCCAACTCAGTCAGTTGCCAAATCTGGATTTTTTTTTTACAAGATTTACCTTTACTGGCAGGTGTGAGTTCACCATCAGGCTTATGATGGACTTACTGGAAGACCCACATCTGCATTTGGACTAAATGCAGTCACATGTAGATTGAAACCATGTCACTGCTCAGTGAAATGTGCTATTCGTAGCTACTCTGGATTCTTAACCCATACATTTCATTTTTTAGCTGCTGTGTATTTTTTGGAGTACTTCCTGTCATAGACCAAGACTACGAAGCAATTAACTGTGAAGTGAAGTGTGTAGTATCAGCCTTTCATTATGCAAGTGCTTTGGTTAGGGAGTCAGGTTGTGAGACAAAGCCAATGTCCAGGCCTGGCTAAAATCTTCCAAAGTTTTGAGACCTAACTTGAATCAGAAGAGGCACATTTCTGACCAAAACCAGTCTGAGTTTCACTATCACCATGTCCACAGTGAGGCGTGATGACAGCAGCATCCTGCTCTGGAATATAACAGTTGTTTTGGTCAAAACAGCAACAAGATGTTACAACTCATTGGTCTGAAACTGCAGCCTTCACGAGTCAGATTCCTGTCATTTTTAAATGCATCTTTTGTGCTACACACTGAAATTTAATGGTGAAACTGCCTACAATTCAGTCAAGCAGATGCCTTCAAAAGTCAATAGACAGAGAACACTTAACATGCAGCTTTTCTGTTTCTGAGCCTCAAAGGTTTCGGTGCATTCACACTAGTCCTGTTTAGTCCACTTTTATTGAACCGTAGTTCATTTGTCTAGAAAGTCCGGTTTGTTTGGAGAGGTGTGAATGTGTAATGAACCCTCATGCAGACCATAAAAAGTTAACTCTGGCCTGCCTAAAAGCCTCGGTCTCAGCTTGCTGGACCTTCTCCTGAGAAACTCTAGTTATATGCGACCTTCTTGAGAAAACCTCAGCTTGTTGCCCGCTTCCCCCACTCGTTCTCTGTTTGGGGGTCTGACCCAAACCCGTAATCCCACCTGCAGCTCCGAACCTCACCTGCCTGCCCGCTCCAGCCCACAGTTCATTCCTGCCGGAGAAACTTGCCTCGGACCTCCCGATTGGTTGGTTGCCTGGATCCAACCTGCTCCTTCTTCCTCCCGCGTTGAAAAGCTAATTTCTCCTGCAGTCCTATCAGACATTCTGTCCACCTCTAGCACAGTCATTGACGATGCGTCTCTCTGCTTCCAGATGAACCCCGGACCCGATCCAAAGAATAACCTGCAAGGCACCTGCGATTGTACACTTCATAAATAAATTCTTAACTAATTCCAAAGCAGTTTTGAGTAAAACCTTTCTGGTTGCCGCTAGCATGCTGAAGATTAAATGCCTGTTTTATTTTGTTGAGTTATTTGCTATTCAGCTGAGTTGTACATGTCACATTACATGCAAAGGACGGTTTAAAAATTTTTCAATGTGCCTTCATTTTTACGCCATAAAAACGTGGCGTCTTAGCAGGGATGCGTAGACTTTTGAGAGTCGCTGCAGCATGGGATGGAGTGCATAATTTAGTGGGACTGCATAAACAAACAACTTCCCCTTCCCAAAAACACCAGTTGGACCATGTGTGGAAGGATAATTGCTCAGAACTATCCTGAGGGTGGGAAACCTGCACCACCCACTGACTCCTAATCTGTGTCCATCCATTCATCAGTCAGTGGCTGGAACATTACAAAGAGGTTGTTAGGTTGTAATTTAGGCTTGCACTGATATGGTGAACCCAGCGGAGCAGCAATCACCTCCTTGTTGATGTGGGCATAAACACATTATGCCTCTTTTCAGACATCGCAGACCTCCTCGGAGGAACACTTTGAGTTTGACTTTGTTCCATCAGCTGCCAAAGAAAACCTCAAAATTCCAAAACGCTGCCTTTGAGCATTACTTTTTCGTCATCTGGATGAGAAGCGGGCTGCTCGAGAAGGGAGCAGCGGATTGAAAACAAATCAACAGCACTCGGTTAGCACTTTTAACAAAACCTCTTTTTTACCCGCGTCCTGGGTGGTCGCTTTGAAGTCGGGTGAATGCTCACAAGCAGAAGGAAATGGAAACAGAATGCTTCGCACAAGAGGTTCCCCACCTGCAAACACGAAAGCAAGAGGCGAATGGCAGTTTGGATATTAACAATCATAGATTATAAATATATTGAAGCCGTAAAACATCTGCTCTGTTCCATGCTGGCCTCCTTTCTTTGGGTCTCCACAAGCTTTCCAGAGTCAATAAAAGTCTTTCCAATTAAGGTGTACTTGCTTTGGGAGTGCAGGAACTCACCACCTACTGGCAGCCACCTGTCATCTCACGCATCATCGGTACGCTTTACGGCCTTGCACCCAAGGCACGGGGTGAACAATTACGTTTTTACAGGAAAACTTCATTGTTCTTGTAAAATCAAGAACAATGATCTGTAAATACGGCTTACAGTAAGTCATGCACCAAGGAAAGGGTTGAACAGTGAGTTTTTTTTTACAAGAAAAACTGAGTGAGTCATGTAAACACAGGTACGGGCAGGCAGGGTCTGCTAACAGGTTTTCTCCCAGGATTGCCCTGTATGTTGCTCCATCCATCTTCCCATCAACTTTTACAAGCTTACCTGTTCCTCCAGATGCAAAGCAGGCCCACTGCATAATGCTGTCAAACCTTTGTTTTCAGTGATGTAGTCTGTGGGATATAAAGTCTTTCTTCATATTGCCTTTGTTCTCTATAGGCAACATCTGGTCAAGAACCCTTATCATACCAAATTTAGTCAGGAAATGGCTCCAGGAGAACAAGTGAATGTTTTTGAAGTGGGCATCACAAAGTCCTGATTTAAGTTCCAATCAGTTCTTTCAGGAGCATTGTCCCAAAACACCAGTTAACTACTTTGAGAAGCACACGCACTAAAGAAATTTGACCCAAGTCATGCAAAAGAAACTGCATCAAATAACTACCAAATACTGCAGATGATTCAAGTCAAGTTTATTAGTAAAACACATATAAAACTAGCCTCTTGTTGTACAGAGAGTCTGAGCCTCTGTAATCAATGCAACTATAAAAGCACTGATGAGTTTCTCTAGATCTTGCTGGAATCTTAGTCTTTTGATTGTGGAAATGTTCTTCAGGCGATAGAAGGCTGACTTTGTAACTGTCTTTATGTGTCTATTTATTATTTGAGCAAATGTAGTCTGAACTCAACATGTCGGAAATGATTTCATTGAATTTATTTCGAGCGGTTCTTAAAAATAGGCAACAAGATTCTCCGAAACAGTGTCACTCCTTTTAAATAGTTTTTCTATTGTTTTATACTTTTGTATATGTATTCATTGGTTTTATTCTGTAATCAGGTTGCTGTGTACTGCAGACTTCTGCCCAGGTCCGTCTTGAAAATGAGGTCCAGATTTCACAATTTTGAAATTCAGATTTTTCAACATCAGTTTAATACCGACAAAGTTTTGAGCCCATTTGTCAAGGAAGTGCAGCTGTTTTTCTGTGACAAAGCTACAAGGACACACCAAACAGACCCAGCAGAGCAGTCAAATCATCATACAGATGTTTTTACAGTATTAGGCTAGAATTCAACAGTTCTTCTCTTAATCCTTTCAAATTTAGTTTGCCATTTGTGTTCTTTTCTTCTGCCTGACTTCTTTTTACAGATGTTGATTAAGCTATGAAAATAATAGACCTAGGCTGTAATAAACTGGAATTATCCTTCAGAGGGAATTACAGCAGCATTGATGTAAATGTTTGCCAAGGTGCTTGTTTGTGTCAGGGTGGGCTGCTGATGGTAAATGCTTGGATGGAAGCTTGTTGGGTTTGGGTTTTTGAGTGTGTGTGTGTGTGTGTATCAGAGAGAGAAAGAGAGAGAGTTAGACCACTGTGGAAGCTTTTGTAGCATATCTGGTTTTAGAGGCGCTCATAAAAAGGAAAACGCGTGCACAAACGCCCCGGTGACGGGCAGCACTCTCTCCCTGCCTCTCGCTCAGACTGGTGCTCCCTCTTTTTCATCGCCACACGTGGATCCCCCATCTCCCCACATAATAGGCTGCTTTAACTCCAGTTCTATAAAAGGCAACTTCCCCCAGTAACTGCAGTGTGAGGCTATGTGTGCCCCCCCCGCCCCGGCAGCCACAGCAGCCCGGCAGAGCCCACAAGCACCTCAGTACTGCTCTGCGGCACGAGCGAGCAGCTACGACAAAAACTCTCTCTGGCATGGCTCACACACAGCCATGTATTTCAGGCATAGATGATTCAGCTTTAACTGTCCACTCACTGTGGATTTTCCTTTCTAAATGCTGAGTCAGTGAGTGACCCACTTAATGTCAGCTCGTCCCCCTGCAGTTAAACCAGAGGAGCATCTTTCACCCCGTTATCTCTTCCCCCTCCCAGTCAGTTTGCATCCACACGTGCGGGGCAGATGGTGCTCTACCCTTTTTTATCCGCCGCTGCTATTTGGAGAAACGGCTGTGAGAGGCCGTGAGCGCGCCAGGTCGCGTGCCCGACTGGGGCTGATTAGCCGATGGACTCCCTCCCCTTACGTTTTGGATGCGCGACAGCAGGACCCGAAGCGCACGGACGGCGGTTTGGGCTCAGCAGATGACTGAGCGCCTGCCTGGCAAAAAGCTGGTTTGCTCAGCTCAAACATATGGGGCACTGGATGTCCGACAGTTGGTGTCTCAGACTCAGATTGAGGGATTAGTCCGATAAAGACATGGCTGCCAACAGGTGGTGGTGAATGCAAGAAGCAACTTACACAGATGCACTCCAGTTCTCCACTGCCAGTGTTCTGTACGCTTTAGGTGCTTCTGTGCTTTAGCTAACCCAATTTCAATAAATGGGTCAGTAGCTCTCACCTTCCTGGAATGCAGGCTGAGGAATAAATCAGGGATGATTCGGTCAGGAGCACAACTAAAACATGGACACCGAAGGACCAGACCTGGCCATCTCTGACCCGGCCTGGTAAAAACCAGCTCCTTGATCTGTATGTTGCCTCATGCAGAGGCTCTGCACTGAGCAACTACTGAGAAACAACATGGTCGTCTTGCCGGAGACGTGGACTATGTTGATATTTCAAATATTACCTAATCGCTAATGTTTGTCTGTGACATATGCAATGTGCCATTTCCAACCCAAACAAGATGGCTGCTGATGTTAATTCAATGGTTGGAGAAGCGTGACCAACCGAACAACTTCCCTCATTTCCTCTGCTGCCATTGCTTAAAACTGCAGGCAATTCTGAAAGAGCACAGAAAATCATCATTCAAAGCTTCTTCTTCTTCTTCTGTTCGCTGATTAGCCTGGTAGAAAATATACTGGAGGAAAACCAAATCAACGGGAGAAAGCCCAGACTGTGCTGTAAGTGAGATCTGAGTCAAGCGGAATAACGCAGGAAGGCAACGACCAGGCCGCCTCTGACCTGACATGCAGGCTAAAGTCGTGGGAAATTGTTAAATTATGCTGCTAAATAGTGCACAGCAAACTGTTTAGTTTTTTTGTTTCACAGGTTCTACAATTACCTCATGTCTGCCTTTTGTAGGCTAGCTTGTGTTATCTTTGCTCAATGAATTACTCAAAAAAGCTAAAAACATTCTCTTGAATATGCATCCATCATCCGTGAAGGATCACAAGGGGGCGGTGCATGTCTTTGGACGAGAGGCGGGGTACACCAGTTCATCCCAGGACAATTTAAAGAGAAATGGAGAAACAACCGGTTTCTCAAAATTAAGGGTAATTTCAAGTAACCAGTTAACTGAACACGTGTTTTTTGGATGTGACTGTCTGCAGTACTTGAGGTTAACCCATGCATGCAAGGGGAGAACATGCAAACTCTATGGAGAAAGACTGAAGGGCATGGGACACTGAATGGCATTTCTTGAAGACATTAATGCCAGCCGCATGCATTAACATCCCTTGAACTAAAATCGAGCCGATCTGTTGTGAATTTATTCTCACATACAGACTTGAATTCAAAGCAGAATACCCAATCACGCGTCTCACTTCAAAAGTCACTGGACAGACTTCCTCCTTGCTCAAATTTTGTAGAAAACACAATTTCTATTCAACAGTGTTCCAATTAAACCACTCGCACGTACCTGGTTATACAATGCCAACTTAATGGCACACAGAGCATTACCCAGTCAATCTGAGAACAGATCTGTTGCATGACGAAGTGAAGGGATTTCTGACCCCACAAGATATCAGGTTAACACAATGAAGCTGTCTTGTGATAGATCAAGAGACAAAAATCCTGTTATCTCTTCATATTTGTCACAGTCTAAATGACTTCGGGCTCTCAGTGCATTGAAGCAGCTCACTGCATAGCTGTTAAACATAAAAATCCTATCAAAGGATAGAGATGACCTCCTTTCTACAGCAAATAGAGATTTGCAGGCTATTTGTAAACAGGAGATTTAAAGCTGCGCAGTCAACAGGCCTGTTAAATTATTCATGCATGCATGGTTCTATGCTAGTAAGCACTTTCTAAAATTGCTTCAGCTTTCATAATAAATTCCTAATTGATGATTTAGGGAATATTATCAGTCTGATTTAATGGAGACACAAGTCTTCCTGAATATGATCGTATGATTGATAGGACTCAGCAAAGCCTAATGAACGGTATGTGAGGATGCAGCCTGCCCACCTAACATTGGCTCCAGGGGGAAGTACACACAGTTGCCTGGGTGCTTGTAAGGTCAGGCTGGAGCAATCGTAAAAGCTGGATGTAAAATCAGAATCAGCTTTTTGAGGAAATAAAATAAATGCTTTGCCGCCACTTTTTGGCTATTAGAGGAAAATGTGATAGTTGAGACCAGGCAAAAATAGCTTCACTGTGAAGAAGTAGATTCCTCTAGTTGAAAGTTCATCGGCGAGTCACTCTGGGCAAAACACTGTCTCCAACCAGTTTGACTTTATTTTTTTGGTAACCAAATATTTGCTTCCGAAATTAAATATTTAATGTACAAACAAAATTATTTATGTTCCAAATTAAAAATTAGATTTTTAAAACCAAGTATTTAATTTTCAAACTAAATATTTAGCTTGGACCTAAACATTTAGCTAGCAAGGTCAGTATTGCTAACTTGCAGGCTAGCGTGACTGACATTAGCTCAATATTTAGCACGCGAACTAAATATTGAGCTAATGTCAATCTTGGGTCGGCAACTATTTAGCTAACATACAAGTTAGCTTATTGACAATTCTTTCCGCTTCATGACAGGTTGAATAATCTAAAAATGATGTTAATTTTTTAAGGTTGACCGGGTAACATTACAAATGGTACGTACTTAGGCTATATCTGTTTTTTTCAGGGTGGATTTTGATTTATCAAATAACAGCTCGAGCCTGGACTACCAGTGGAACAAGCCGAGTGGGACTGCTGGGACAGGGAGAGGTATTTATTATAAGTTCCCGGCCTCAGACTGTTTCACGGTGTCAGTCTGTCGTCCCCACAGTCTCCTCACACTGAGGACGTGACATTACAGCTCTCGCCGGGGGATCTTCTTCTTCTCCTCCCTCCTCGATTCACAATTGCGGCGCGGTGCACGTGCGCGCCTCTCGCGGAGCCGCCATTGGCGAGGCGACCCGCTAAGTCCCGCCCACACGCCTTGCGTCAGCGCTGCGCTGTCGGTGGAGGTCTGCAGCGGGCAGGCGAGCCGCACTGCACACCCGACTGAACCGGCAGGGGCGAGGCGGCATCCATCATCGCTATGGGAATTAAGCGCAGCGTCCTGAGTGACTCGAGCCCTCAGCCCGCTCCACCCGGAGACACAGAGTATAAAGCAGAGCAGCCCAGAGCCCCGACCAGCTCCCCCTCCTCCGGTGCGCCGAGGAGGACCACGGTGATGGTGATCAGTCACATCTAGAGATGAGAAGTGTTGCTCAAGCAGACAACTCGGACAAGGACGTTTGCTCGACCCTCAGCCGTGCTCTCTGATTCAGGATGATGTCTGTCATCCATGTGTCCGCCGTGGTGAGTGCATCACACATCCGCCCAGCTCTCTCCACGGACCGCTTTTCATTGTTTATTCTAAGGGGGCTACTTCAGCAGGTTCTCCATTTAAAGGGACAGCGCATGTTTTTTGGGGAACAAATTTCTGAATCAACTTGGAATCAATTGACTGAAATTAATGTCAAATGGTAAAAACAAGGAGAGAGAGAGAAATTGACTAAAAGATATTATTTTATTGTATTGTAAGTAAGAAGTATTTTTAGGTGGAAATTTAACAGTGGGTGAACAGAACAAAAGAGGAAAAAAAAAGTTTGCTGTTGGTGACAAACAAAGGGCAGCCAGCAGTCTATTGTTATCCAGAATCAGCCCCGAAAAGGCTGCAAAGATATGTTTGTTGGTTTGCTGTCCAGATATAGAATTTGTTGGACTCATCGTAATCATAAAAAAATAAGAAAGTCATTAGAATTTTAATTAAGTCTATAGATTGATAGATGACATCCAGTCATAATTGCAGGTTAACTGCTTACTTTCTCAATATATTTCTATAATAAAAATATGTGATTTGTTTTTCTTGTTAAACAAATTCTATTAGGTTAGTATTTCAATATAAATCATAAAACAAAAGTACATCTAAGTAGTGATTATGCATTTCTCAAATCTAGGTATACATGTGTTACCATGGTGATCCTTGGTATGTGTTAAATATGCATCAACAGGCATTACTGGTAAACATATGTTGATGACAAATCTGTGAGAGTAATTTTCAGAGGATTAAATGCAAAGGTGCTTTGCAGATTCACACCCATTTATCGGGATCTCATGTGATGGACCAACACAACGTCGTACATAATAGATGAAGTCGATGGAGAATTAGATGTGATTTTCCAAATTAACACTCGATCCGCCCTGAACACACTGACTGCATTGTGAAATGACCATCATGCTTCAAAACAGACTGCTTCAGCCTGTCGCATGAAATCCCAATAAATACAGACGTTTGTGGTGGTGCCATAACAAAAATGAGTTTGTCCAGAATCTTTAGTTTTCTGCTTAAAATCCCTCTGACTTAAATTCCAACATACCCACAGTGTGTGAAATTGTTCGGCGCAGACATCCCGGACAAGCAAAGTCAACAGTTCAGACGTGATTTTTCACCACGAAGGAAGAACACAGCTCAGCTGGCAGACCTCCCGGCTTCCGTCATTAGGAGAGAAGTGGAAACATCTCAACAAATAATCGTCGCCAGTTATTGTCAGTGATAAATCCAGTGTGAATGAGTCTAAACAGAGCCTCTTTCTCTCAGCTGTGCCGGACGATAGCGTCGGGACACACCGCAGCAGGTGCCAGGCAAACGTGCATGTGTGTGTGTGTGTGTGTGCGTGTTAGTGGAAGTACCCATGTGTGTACTTCTGATGTAGTTTTGATTTGACGGGGCGTGTTGTGAGCCGTGCTTTAATTGAACAGTAATGACATCCTGGTGTCTGCCAAAGCCGTTCCTCCCATGCATACACACGGGTCTTTATCTAACACACTTCTTTTAAACGGCGACTTGCGGTACTGAACATGACTCGGCATGTACTGTTAATGAAGTAACAGTAACAACAGAAGTAACAGTTTTTTGTAGGATTTTAATTCTTGAACTGCTTGTGAAAGCTGGATCGTTAGCTATATTTGGAGATAAATTCTCCAAATTTTTTGTGGGTTTTTCCACAGAGTATATTGAAAATATTCTACGTTCAATGCAGATTAAGGTATATTTGGTGTCTGAACTATTAAAATACAAAGTTTTTAGCCTTCTACCTATTATCGTAACCCTAACCCCTGTGAATACTGTACTTTGGTGTGTTCCTGGTACGGATAAATGTGGGAAAATGTAATAATTATCCATTCACCCATCCATCTTTAGACGCCATAAACGTGTACTGTAAGTTACCCAGTGGTTTAGTTTTTTCAAAGTGCCTCAAAAGGACTGAGAAATCTGGGAATTTGAGTCTATAAAAGTAAGAAACGTTACACCCAAATTTGTCATCGTGTTTTTCTTGTTTTCGAGAATGCCATCTTTCTCAACTTGTCAACAATGCAATCCAAGAGACAGCTTGACAGAGCACTGTGCTTCAGCTGAAGATAAACCTGACAGTTGTCTGCATAAAAAAATCAATCAATCAAATGAACGTTTTTTTTTTTTTTTTTTTACAGAAAATAATTGGAGAAGGTAATATGAAAAAATAGGATGACCAAGAATGGATCCCTGGCGTGCACCTCCATGGGATTTCAGTGGAAGTTGAGAAACATGCTTTAACGACGACTGAAACCATATCAAACGCCTCACAGACAAACATCTTGTCAGTGGCGGGCCGGTTGTGGTGATGGGCGTCTGCAAGCGGTTTATTTTAGGACGATGTTTGGAAATGTTAAGACGCTGTCTGTTCTTCATCTGATGTGTCCGCTGGTTGGATGGACTTGTCCTTAACTTCCACGGGGTTTGTGCTCCAGCCAAGAAGCTTTGGCCCCAATTCTAATCAAATGCAGGACACGATTCAGCATTTTTGACAGGGAGGACCAAACAAACATTGCGTGATGAAGTATGCGTTTTTGCTCTGGCAGCCCATCACATGCCGGAAATGTTCAGACTATTTTATGCTGTTGGGAGGAAAAAAAACCCCCCAAAAAACAGGGAAGTTGAAGCAGTTGGGGTTTTGTTTAAATCATGTGTTGCCCTGGGATATGACGCTCGCATGCGATTAGATGGAGAGCTGGACATGTCGCTGGTTGAATCACACTGTAACTGCTGCTGGAGGTAGAGAATTCCTGTCCTATTGACGGGCTTTGACTGGGCCTGTGGGTGTTTTTGTTTCATGAGGAAGTCCTGACAGGAAACCCAAAGAGGCTTATGCCTCCATATGAGAGCTTGTCACTTTACACCTGAAAAACCTCAAGGCATTTTATTAGATTATGAAATAGATCAACAGAAAATACAGCATCTCTGTGAAACAATAGATGCATTTTGAATGATTTTTCTTTTTTTTTTTTTTTTACAAGTGCACGCTGGTAGCCTTAAATAAAAGTTAGTACAACCAACTCCCTTCAGAAGTCAATAAACAAAGAACAGTTAGTTATGTAATTTCAAAGATTTTCCAGGTCAGTTTCTGGTTCTGTAGTGTTTTAGTTTTTTCGGGTGTGCGGGTTTGGGGGGAGGTGCGTTCTGTCCGCTTTAATCCAACTCCAGTCCGTTTCTCTAGAAAGTCTGGTTCGTTTGTTAGGCGTGACCATCTAATCTAACTCTGATGTGGACCAAACTCTACAAGCTTATCTCTCACCGTGGTGGAAGTAAACTCTGGTGCGGTTTGTGTCTGCTGGGCGGAAGATGGCCTGCTGGTGGGAGCTGGCGCTTACTGAAACACAATGTTTTCAGTTTGACCATTTTTTTGAGGAAGATTTTCAACAAACTTACCACTATGCGTTCGCACAAAACAACTTGTTGAGCTTATCTGAATTCCCACTGTTGCGGAATCGCAAAAAAACTGAAGACCTCACAGAGCTCTGTTCAGTTTTAATATTCTTCAGCGTTTTCTTTAGAATCCGTGACAGAAAGCATTTGGACTTGGGACTAAGAGGATTACTCATGCATCTCAATTTTGCATGCAGAGATGATGGCTGAGGTCGGGGTAAATAAAAGTGGCCCGTCCCCGGGCTTAACCCACCTTGAATCAGGGTCTCTCATTGGTTGGCCGTCCTGTGCCCCAGGCAGATCATGTATTTAGTGGTGCAGGCGGATTGAGGAGGAGTTGGCAGGAAAGGCCCAACCCTGGCAGCAGAAGGACTGAGATGGATTAATGTAGTGCTGATCAGCAGAGGTGGCTGCTACAGTGGCTCCAGACAGTATCTCCATGCAGTGTGTGTGCATTTTTCTAAGTGTGTGTAGTGTGAAAATGCTAGTACTGCACTTTGTTTCCTCTTCTGCTTTGTGTCTTTGATGACTTTGCTTTTTTTAAATTTATTTTCTAAATGACAGGGCTGATTTTAGTCGAGATGACCGCGGGGGGGTTGTTGACCACACAGGGAAGGAGACACAGATATGAACAAGCAGCTCATTAGGAGCAGGTATTTAGTTGCCATTAGCCCATCGCACTGCTCCCTTAACATGCTGAGTAGCAGCTGTCGCAGTGCTTAGCACCATATGGTTAAAAAGTGCTGAGGCATCTGGAATCTGTCTGCTTAGCTCAGAAAGCCCAAAAGATGGAGCCCTGACCTGGACCAATCAGCAGCCTTTTAACCCTGTAGTCTCAGTCTTAAAAGAACCGGTGAGTATTTCTTCTAGAAGACAAAACAAAATTCAAATCAAAGATCTATGTTTACATTGGATAAAGTACCAGTGATATAAAGTCTGGGGCTCAAATCTGAAAATATAGAAGATAAAAACACTCCAGGAGCCTGATTGCACAAGTCTGCACCGCCTTAAGTTAATGCTTTGCTGATTTGATGGACTAAAGCCAAAGCTCTGCTGTCCCTGAAGGATTGTCCTGATATCAGCTCATTCTTTAGTAATAATCAGTGGACAGTTTGCTGAGGAGCATCACTGTATCAAGGTATCAGTCAAGAGAAGGGTACAAACAACATTTATTCCTGCTGTCCGACACATTCGCTGTTCACTTAACAATGCTACTTTTCAAAAAAAAAAAATAAAATTGCCTCATTATTGTAAATTCACATTGTTTGATAATTTATCAATATATTTCTGCATGAAAAAATTAGCGGTTATGGAGATTTATGATTCCAGCAGTGACTGTGGCACAGCGAAGTCAGCCATCTTTAGATACAGAAACTACAGGACAATTCAATTTGAATTGAAATGGGACAAAGTGGCTGCTAAGAACCTGAAGGCAATGCTGATGGATTTGCAAGAATATTATGTGCATACTTGAAATTTCAATATGTGTTTCTTGATGACAATTTTGAATACCAGTCAGTTCCCAAATCCTTCCTGTGTCTGCTGGAAAACTATAGTCGACTTTTCAGCATCATGGTGAGTTCAAACAGTCCAATGCTGCTTTGGAATGACCTTCATCTGACATATCTCATGATGTCATACTGGGCTACGGCTCTTCAACGCAGGTGTGTACACTGTTTGGATGAACAGTGTATCTTAATACTGGAAAAAACAAATATTTTTCCAGAATTATTCCACATTTTCCCATTGAATAACATTTGGGTACTTAGTACCTTTCCCAACATAGAAACACTTTTCCTTTATTTAAGATTTTGATCAAAACTCACACTGATTGGTAAACAAGTACGCAACAATAAGGGTCAAGCTGAGGTCGGGGCAGATTGTCCATTGTTCCCTGGAACCATCAGAATGTTCTCATTTTCCCACGACGCGCGTTCCCTGCCGGAATTTTTCACTTTGAACATGGATGTGAATGAACGCATTGATATCACCGACGCAGCAGAGCTGGACGCTGTACGCTGATGACATGCTCTGATGTTTATGCATGAGGTTCTGGGAATGAACACAATGGACTGAATGGACGTTGTGGTGATGAAAGGGCAGCGGACTGGTGGATGAAGGGACAACCCTGAAGGTATTGCTCGTGTTTCTGTAATTGCTATAAGGACTGATTTTTGGAAATTACTTTTCGAAAAATATTTCCAATCATACCACAGATTTGTCCTTTCAACTCCTATCTGATCTGGGTGTAAAATCTTCCGAGTGAAGGCTTGGTGTCCTAGCAACAATTCAATTATAATTAACTTTTCAATTACTGGACTGGTCTAACAACATCACTCCAATAGGGTTGATGGCCTATTGATTGGACTACAGGTTATCAATGATTTATCCTGGAATTCATAAAAGGCAAACACCGAACAGGCCTCGCTTTACTTAGTTAACGCCAGTGTTCATGATTCAGCAGCAAGAATAGCAGCATGGAAGAGTTCCAAGTCTAAAATCACTAGTGACTCAAAAGAACACCCTGTCCCATTGCACATGTGCTAAAAAAAACATCCCAGGATCTTTGGGGACCCATTCAGGGGACGGGCGAGATAAAAGTGGGATTCTTTAGAAGGTTCTCTCCGGTTGGATGGTGTACCACTAAAAGACCCACCTATTTTCAATCCCTGCTATCACAAAGCAACGCATCGACTCACAGGATGAACAGCCATAGACAACATGTATGGTCCAGACAAAGAAGAACCCTAGATCTTCTTTCACCAGGGGAGCCGTGACCTGCACCAGCACAAAGTTTCTAAACTAAAACGATTTAGGAGAAACAGCATCATAGCAGCAAATCCTAAAACAGAACGTCCGACCCTCGGTTTACGACTGTGAAGGGCACTTTGTTTATCTGACTCAGGCTATGCGCATATGTACATTACATGACACTTCTTACCAGCAGACCACTGTTTACTGGTGTAGTTCAGGCTGTATGGTGCATTTGTTTCAGAAAGTGTTACACTCTTTAAACCACACAGCTTTACCGTGTGGAGCAGCTTTTACCATCTTTAGTTTGAGAGTTAAAACTTACTAAAGCTACAAAATGATGCATTAAGTTTCTCCAAAGCGGGATATCTGTGCGTTTTATGTTCCAGGTAGTGTTACACAGGCATGACTCAGTCTATGTCTGCAATGCTGAACCCACAAGCGTGTGTCATTCCACCGAATCCAGGAAGCCGACAACTTCCGAGCAGAGGTCAGAGGGCATTCTGTGGAGGCAAAGCAATAACTCTGGCTTACACTGGGGGATGAATCATCAGCTGTGACAAAATGCCCACGAACTCTGTGCTGGTCGAGTCTCAGGATGAGTCACTGGGTTTCATTATGAGGAATTCTACGATGGAAGAGGTTTCAGGCTATCACTGTAACTTAACACACTTCAGTTTTTACACGTGCAACCACTTAAGACAAATCAGGACAAAAAAAGGGATGTTAGTAACTTTGGCACTGATGTCTTCAACTACCATCCGAACAGAGGAAGCCGATGTCAGAAGATCCTGCCAAAGCAAGATGAAAATAATTCATATTCCAAACCAACTGACCTGCTCTTTCCTGTTCTCCTCTCAGCTCCTGTGCACGGTGGTGGCTGACATCTCAGCCCGAGCTTTGACCACATCCGCCGCAGACGACCAGCCCCTCCTCTCTCCACGCCACTATCAGCACACAGACCGGGACTCCGGCACCCAGCTGGTCTGTGACAAGTGCCCAGCAGGCACCTACGTCTCCGTCCACTGCTCTCCGACAACAGTGAGGGAGTGCAGCCCCTGCCCCAGGGGCACCTTCACACGGGGAGAGAACGGCGTCCAGCAATGCCACCGCTGTCGGGCTCCGTGTCCCGCCGGCTTCGTCGAGAAGGCGCTGTGCATGGCCACCCAGGACCGAGTCTGCACCTGTCCGCCCAACACATTCCTGTCGAAGGCCGGCGGTCTGGGGTGCAAGCCCCACTCCCTGTGCCCGCCGGGGTCCCGGGTGAAAAGGCGCGGCACCGAAAAGGAAGACGTTCTCTGCAAGCCGTGCACGAAGGGCACGTTTTCTCAGGTGGAATCCAGCGCCATGAGTTGCAGAAATCACACGAACTGCAAAGCTCTGGCAAGGCTGCTGTTGACGCCGGGGACAAGACAGACGGACAACGTGTGCGGATCCCCTTCTGCTACTTTGCCATCTGTTCCCCCGACCACTCCACTGGGGCCTGCACAGGCTGCGTTTGTTCAGGAGACGATGATGTCCTCAGTCTCCCCATCGTTGAATGGACATGCACGTAAAGGTGAGGCGGCCATAACGCACTTGTCTTTTGTTGAGAAGAATTCCCATTCAGATGAACTTCCTGGTATTTATTAGACTCAGTGAAAGCTAATCCTTAGAGGAGAAATGACACAAAACATAAGTGACTGCATTTGCTAAGAAAACTTGATAGAAGAATTAAAAGTTTGGAAGTTTTTAGGTTCTCTTAAGAATATAAGAAAACAACCCCAAACATACAGTTTTAGATCAAAGCCTATTCATGTGTTAAAATGGCCCAGTCAAAGTCTAAACCTAAAACTGAAAAACTGCGACGAGACTTGGAAATAGATCCTTGCGTATTCTCTACATAGAGAGTATGTGGAGAAGACATATTGGCTGACATGAAGCAACTTTGAAAAGAAAAACCTTCCGTGTCCAAATGTGAACCGCTAGCAACATTAAAGCCGATTCAACAAAGTCTTGACTTGGGTCGCGCTTCATAGAAATGTGTCACATTTTTGTTAGAAAAAAAAAAAAAGTTAAACTATGTGAGATAATTTGTGTTGGTTTATTACAAAAAAATCCCAGGGAAGCACACTGAGGGCTGCGGTTTCCACATGAAGAAATGTGGAAACATTATGAAAACTGTTACATAGGTGCAGATTGTGTGTTTTTTTTTTTTGAAGTCCTCAGTGCACAAACGCCCCCCCCTCTCCCTGTCTCGTCCAGGCTAGAATTCCCATAGGTAGGATAACTGTTGGCATGGAAACAGCAGGCTGACCCTGTATGCCAGGAGTGATTGCATTTTCAAGGTGACTCGAGGTGTCGGTGGAGGAAAGACCCTCGGTAGTTCCCCCCAACATTTTCCCGTTTTGTTTGCCTGACTCGTCATGCCCGTACCCGTTCTTACGTCAGGCCCGTCTCAGACAACCAAGCAGTCATTTCTCAGAATCAACCATCCATAGCCAGCATACCTCTCCTCCACTAAACCCCCCACAGCCATAATACTGTCACTGCTGTTTGTGTTGGCAGGGGATCGATGGCCTTTGAGCCAGTTAATTTGACACCGTCTGAGCTGTTAGAACCATGGTGGGGGGTGGGCGAGTGGTTGGGGCCGTTCGCTTACACCTGCTATTTACAATGATAGATGGGACGGGGTGGGGGGGGTAGGGTGGGGTAGGGATGTCGCCCTCATTCTGAAAGGAGAGGAAGATTAGATTGAGTTGTAAAGTTTCTGTCAAGGAAGTCGGTGTGTGTTCCTTTTTTCTTTTTCTTTTTCTATAACTCAGATAATTGGAGGTTACATCACACATCTCCTAGCAACCAGAAATGTTCAGCAGAGACGTTGCATTGATTGTTGTATCCACCTCACGCAGTGCGGCCTGCCGGCTTTTCAAGGCCCTTCAGGTTTTATTTAAGCTTTAAGACTTTAAATTCATTAAATACATGGAATCTGGCACAGGAAATACTTTAAGCACAATTCGCTCGTTTACGTACAAAAGCCCAGAGGAGGAACCTTTGTTGTGGCGTTTCTGGTACGCCTCTAAATCCGACGCACAAGCAACATTTGCAAATAACAACGATGGACGACAAAGCTGTGTCTCTTGGCCCTCTGGGGGTTAACCCTATTTAAAAAAAAAACAAAAAAAACCCCAATCTGATTGGACTCTGGAAATGTTCTAAAAACATTTAGCTTATCAGTGAATATTTTATAGCTTAAAACAGAACTAAACATGCAGCAGCAGCAGACAAACAAAACTCTAATGTGAGCGTCTGCCGTCCACATTTCTAAAGAAAGATTTTTTTTACTTTTAAAGAAGTTCCATGAATGATCAGGGGATCCTGAAACATCGGAGAACTGAATAGAAATTCCCACCAATCTGATGGCTTATTAATATAAATAACAAATCGAGAACAATAAATATCCCTGTCGTCGAGCTCATATGTCTATTCATTCACTAAGCTGGCAGCAATTTTTTTAAATTGAAGATGTTGTTTTTCCCAATATGGTTTTTGATTTAAAATGCAAACAATTTCATTTAATTAATTAATTACAAACCCATCAGTTAAGCTCCACCACTAATTTAACTCTTCACATAAACGAGTATTTTGACATGTTGGCTAAATTGGTGGTGAGATTTGTTTGTTCAACCCGTCATGGGATGAGTATATTAGTTTGTTTTACTGCTTAAATACATATCCAAATGAACCTTTTTACAGTATAGAATAACTAAGCAACTAACTTCCATAAATTTTTTTAAAAACTTGCATTCGATGCACTTTTTAAATGAATTTTCTCTAGTCCACCTGGAGTCAAAATGTTATGTACACGACACTTTAAGTCACGTTTAGACATATGTAGATGCTCAGCATACGCTTCTGCCCGTGAACTGTAAATGCCCGCAGCATAACAAATAACTCATGGTAATAATAATAACTCACGATAGTAATACCAAGCCAAAGGTATTTTTTTATGGACATATTTATATGGTTAGCCCTGAAAACTAATAGGATTAGTGTCAGTAGACTCAATTTGGACTAAAAGCTCTGAGCTTTGTCCTTTGAGACCCATAAATCTTGAGCCAAGCAGTTGTCCAATAAATAGAAATAACTCAATTTTACACTGCTGGCAGAATTAATGCAAAGTTCTCCATGATGAGACATCTGGCACACTGGTTTTCACTTCAACAACTTCTTTTGATTGAGTTGATAGACATTTTTTTTTCTTACAGTTTTTGTTTAGGAAGATAATCAAGCCACAAAATCTGTCATATATATACTCTAAAGCAGGGGTCACCAACCTTTTTGAGACTGGGAGCTACTTCACGGGTACAGAGCAACACGAAGGGCTACTTGTTTGATACAGTCTTTATATATATATATATATATATATATATATATATATATATGTTGAAGATGTTGCTTTTCCCAATATGGTTTTTGATTTAAAATGCAAACAATTTTAAATTGTTATTTTAAATTTTAACAATTTAAAATATATATATATATATATATATATATATATATATATATATATACTGCTCAAAAAAATAAAGGGAACACTCAAATAACACATCCTAGATCTGAATGAATGAAATATTCTCATTGAATACTTTGTCCAAGTTGAATGTGCTGACAACAAAATCGTTGTTGATTGTCAATCAGTGTTGCTTCCTAAGTGGACAGTTTGATTTCACAGAAATTTGATGTACTTGGAGTTATATTGTGTTGTTTGAGTGTTCCCTTTATTTTTTTGAGCAGTATATATATATATATATATATATGGGATATATACTATATATATATACTTATATATATATATGGGATAATACTAATATTAATGTCAGGACCACTCACAATAGTTATCAGGAATAATTTACCATGGCAGCTATGGTTAATTGCTATTATGTGATCAAACGTTCTTAGCTCACGGAGTTTTAAGTTTGATTCCATTTTCTCTGTGATTCTAAACTGTCCATAAGTGACTGAAATAAACAAAAGCAAACTGATGGATTGTTGCAGTAACACCTGCAGCTGTACAGCACTGCAGCACTGAGTACCTTGAAATTTTCCTTTAAATAAAAAAGAATAGTTATTGTTTTATTATCTAACCATCTGTTCTATTAGCAAAATTGTGGAAAATAAAATATCTTTTGTGTAAAAAGATATTATACACACACAGCTGTGTCAGTCTGATGGGTGAGGTGGGGAACCCCAAAGCCCAAGTCTTATTGGTCAGTTTGCTTTTGTTTATTTCATGGCTTTGCGTTTTAATGTAAGCTAAAAATGAACGAGTTGGGTTTGAACCTCCCATTGTTTTAGGTTCAGCCTGAGCTTCTGACAGTCTGCGCGGTTCTGGCGGGTCGACGGTTTATTCGCTTTTTTTGTGGTTTCGCGAACCGAACAGCTGGCGGGTCACCCGCTGGCTGACCCCAGCAGATGTCTAAAAAATAAAACTATCACTGCACCTGACCTGCAAGAGCACAAGCACCTCTCCAATGCGCAAAAATCAGCACAAGCCTAAACCACAAGAGCAGCGGACTTTTTTCCAGACGATGCTAAATAATAAAGACATGGAAGCGAAGCCTCTCCATGTGGTTCACGGAAAGAGGACGGCGTTGATTCCCAGGTTCAGGTGTTGCGATGTGCGCCTACGAATAAGATATTTTGGCACAATTTATTTATTTTTTCTTCACAATTTTGTTAATTGTAAATAGGGTTAAATAATAAAAACTCCAGAAGTTAGCCTTTTCTTTCTTTACTTAAAGGGAAACTGCTGCTCTCCAATAGTTTCCTGCAGGCGCCTGCGCGCAGTTCTGAACTTTAACAGCAGGAAAGAGTTTTATGCATAAAGCAATTTATTTTAAACGTTTTTATCATTTCCCTCTTTTGAACTCTAAATCTAAACATACGTCATAACTTCAATGTAAAAACATTTAATTAAATTATTTTTTGTTAGTGCTCCCTAATGATAATGTCTATTTTTAGAAGTAGCTCCGCGGGCGACTGACAAGGTCCCTGCGGGCGTCCGGGTCGGTGACCCCTGATCTATAATTTGTGTCATGGATCGTTTCCATAGCAATGATCAGAAGAAAGACCGTGCCACAGAACTACAGTGAGTTCATTGATGAGGTCATAGATGACATCAAATACATCACAATAGATCAAAGATGTTCTGAACCTTTAAACATTGGAATCTCAAGACATTGAACATTCACGATCCAGACCTCTCCTTGATTCCACACTTAGTCTTTCTTCAAAATGTTTAATTTTTCTCATGCACTAGTGCCGTTTGCTCTGCCACTTGGCTGGGGACTCGGCTATGTGGTCACAACTGGCATGCAGAAAATGTTCGACTATTTCAGCGCATCGGACTCAGATTTGAATCTCAGTACCATGGACATAGAAGAAACCGACCCGGCAGGGAAGGTTTCTTCTGCCACTGAGTCTGTGAGGGTCTCCCAACGGCGAGGCTACCCCGGCTGGGGTAGCCCTCTCACCCTCAGAAAGCTCTACCCGGCTGGGGTAGTTCTCTCTGAGGATGAGAGCAACGTCGTTGGGGACAATGCAGATTACACTCCAAAAGAATCAACGGACCCGGAGGGGGACGTTGACCTTTGGAGAAATGAGTCTGGCCGGACAACCACGAAATGACAGAAGCGCCACAGGACAACAGAAGACAACAGGGACCTTGCTGACAACTTTTGCAAGTTCCCGAATGAGTTTAAGAACAGCTGGGTGAGCGGCTGCGATACAGTCCATCCTGAATCTGAGCGAGACGAAGCGTTGTCTCGCTCAGGAGAAGATTTTCTTGGAGGCGTCGCCGATTCCGTCCTGCTCTGCGTTGATCCTTTCAACAATTAGAAACCCGGGCAAACACGTTTCTCCATCAGAGATAGTGCCGGTCCTACAGGAGCTGGCAGCGAAGGGACTGGGAAGGGGAGGAGAACTTGATATACGATCGTTGATAGAACTGGTCTTAGTCTGGCTGGACTCGTTTGGTGGACAGACCGACACGGAGTTGTTCAGTCAGAGCAGCTGCTCCATATGCCAGGAAAATTGTTTAGAGCTCTTGAGTAATGGTCCCCTAATTGAACTTCCAACACCTTGTTCAGGGGACGACATTGCGAAACTTTTTAGCCGCTGGTTGGCATTCGGGCTCAAAACAATTTGTCCTGGCTGTGGAGCAGGGCTGACTTATAAGCACTGCCTGACGAACAACAACGTGTTGGTCTTTCATCTGCCGCAGTCAGCCAGACTAAGGCAGTTCCAGAAAGTCACCCCCAACCAGTCCCTCACAGTCCCGGGAGAGCATGGACCAGAGCAATATAAGTTGTCCTCTGTCATCTGTAGTGGTACCGACCAAAACAACTTCTACACTTGCTTGCCCCACGGACCACAGGTGGTGAAGGCCATGGACGATCATGTCTTCACTGCAGCGGCTGTCTGCAGTGAAGACATGAACAGGAGAGGTTTTCTCTTCATATATGAGAAAGAAAAGAGGAAGAGCAGCAAAATGTAAGATGGATCTGAAATGAACAATGTCTCCAGCCCCTCCTCTCAACAAAGCTGAGAGGAGCTAGAAATTTCTAAATTAGTTGATGAAAATTTTCTGGGATCGTTGGGTAAAAAGATAAGACAGGTTTCCTGTTTGCAGGTTTCTTTCCGGGCGCTCCGGCTTCCTGCCACAGTCTCAAATCATGACTGTTTGGGTAATTGGCCTCTAAATTCTCCTTAAATGTGAATAAAACATAAATTTTGTGAACAAAACGGTTGCACAGTGGCTCAGTTGGGAGAATTGATGCCTTGCAGCAACAAAGTCCTGGGTTTGAATCCCTTCTCTCATAACTCTCTTCCCAAGAGCGTTTATTTCAGAATAAAGGCTCAGAAATAATTCAATGTATTTCTGACATGCAATGACAAAATGTCAGTCATACATTTTGTAATTAAATTTCATGAATGACATATCAAAAAGAAATTTGCAGGTTTCTCTCCGGGCGCTCCGGCTTCCTACCACAGTCTAAATAATGGCTTTAATATATATAAAAAGATAAAGTGTGTCTTTATAAAGCCAAAGCCTCTGGAAGGCCCCAACACCTTCTGTGTCCCCGTGTTTGTCATTGAGCGGTTTCTGTCCCTGCTTTGCAGTTCTTGTCAAAATGTCACTTTTAATTTCTGGATTAGAGTCGCACCTGGCCAATGTTCTGCTGATGAGAGGATAAATAGGATTATTACACATCCGAATGACAATTTAGAGATTATGGAACTCGGATCCCATCGTCATCAGGGCTGCTGAAGGCACAGGGAGCAGCAGGGAGGCGCTGGATGTTGCATCGATAATCAATCGGCAGGAAGTGACGCACTGACATTGACGAGCCATACTTTTTCTTTTCCATGCCTGGAGAACACTCACTCTGCAGCTGTTGTTAGTGGTGGGTGCAGCACACCACCCTATCTGCCCCCCCACCCGTCCAGCTGATGCGTCCAGCACCGACTGCGAAGTGTCGGCCAGGACAACTTTTCAAACTGCTCCTTTGGCTGAGTGGAATCCTGATTGGGTATCCCCTGGCTTCAATTTAATCAACAAGCAGACTGTGGCGTGAGCCATTTTGGACTGCATCTGCTGTGTGATTACCAGCCAGGGCTGGAGCAAAGCAGAGGGAGCAGACAGAGATTAAGGGTCCTTACAGTCCAGGGAACACAGCCACAGCTTGATGGTTCACAATTTGTGTGATGCGTGCGTTTTGCCGCCTCCAAATGTAACTTCTGGGGATGAGCTCATTGGCATTATGATTATCTTTCTTTTCTTTTTTTTTTTTTTTTTGCTCTGCAGTGATGGTACCAATTTGAAATCATTCTCTAGCAAAGCCTGAAATGTACACTCAGTGGCCACATAACAGGGAATCAGCCTACCGCACTGAAGGAACTCAGTGTGTCTATGCATCTCAGTTTGAGCATCAAAAAGTGGTTTTAATTGACTCGATGTGGTTGTCTGCTTCGAGGAGGCGATGAGCAAAACTGTTTTAAAATAGCAGAAAGACAGCAGTCGTTTAAATGACCACTATTGAAACCAAGCGATGTGGAAAACCGTCTCTGAACATACGATATGTCGACCTTTGAAGCAAATTATAACTTGCACCGGCTAATTTTAGGAGCCTGGGTTTAAAACATGACTCAGCCTCAACAAAACTGGACAATAGGAGATTGGGAAAAGGTCTTCTTTCTCGATTGTTGCTATGGGTTGCTTTATACCAATCAAACGTCATTTAAGCACAACACTCTACCTGAGTTTTGCTGACTATGTCTACCCCTTTATGATCGCAGTGCAGCAACCGTCTGATGGCTTCCAAATACGACAGTGTGCTCCTTTGGGGTGTGGCTGAACAGGAGTGCACGGTGCTATCACGTCATTATGGACCACTCTTTCTAAACTGTGTTTTTGACACTGTTTTGAATTATTTTTGAGTAGTTTTTATAAATTCTAGCGCGAACCATCTCAACACCTCAGAAGTACGAGACTCTTCCAAAGTAAATGCCACACACAGATAACGGAGAAAAGAAGCTACCACTGCTGCTTACAATGCTAGTGTCCCAGATTGTTTGCGTAGACGAGGATTTCCTCCTGTAATACCTTCTGTTTTCCTGATCAGGCTGAGCAAATCTCAAATGGAGTGAATTTAATTCCTTATGTCAGTGTCTCTGTTGCTTCTTATCTCTTGTGTACCATCTCCGTGTACCTTTTCCTCATCTCATAACCATATCTTTGTCTCCATCAAATCCATTGTCAAACATCACAGATCCCTCGAGCCAGTCAGCAGCCATTCAACTGAGGAAAGCTGTAGGCGGGGAAGACGGAGGAGTGGAGTTAATGCTTACCCTTTCTGGCGTCCCCACTCCACCAAATCAGGAAGTGTCATGGACTCCTTTGTTGGTGGCTCAAAAGCAAGCCATGGATCTCAAGGAAGAATTGGGCGAGTCTGATGCCGATCCTGAGCCGGGGGCAAATAAACCAAGAATGGAGGGCGCAGTAGGCCCAGAAGTAGTTAGGGTTGGAACAGGCATCAGTAACCTGGTTAACTTGGGGAATGCGGGTGAAGCCTCCAACTACTACAGACCCAACCGCAGAGGGTCACCACGGCCGACCATGCACGATCATTTTGACATCAACGAGCACCTGCCGTGGATGATAGTTCTGCTGCTCCTGCTGGTGCTGGTGGTGATCGTGGTGTGCAGCGTCAAGAGGAGCTCTCGGGTGCTGAAGAAGGGCCCAATGCAGGACCCAAGCAGCATCATGGAGAAGGCAATTCACAAGAAGACAACTGGGACTCCAACACAGGCCAGAGAGAAATGGATCTACTACTACTCCAATGGCCAGGGTAAGCATGTGACTTCTTCTTTGAGTTTTAGCATTTAGCCTACTGCTTTAACACTGATGGGTTACTTTTTAGCCATGTATAAATATTTATGTATATTATGTCCCAACTAGGTACAATAGTTCCCTTTCAGGTAGTTGGTGTTGATGAAGGGTGGGAACATTTCTAACAGGTATCAACCACTCTACAGTTTTAGCTTTCGTGAATAAATATTGAATTGGTGTTGCGCACACGTGGTTCCACTCGAGTGTCACGACATGCGTCTGCTGATGTGGAACCATGTGTTGGTGTGTTTGAACTGCTGTTAGCTTCTAATCCAATCAATGGTACCCCTGAGCACATGTTGTACAGGGCAGCAGTTACACAAATGAGGACATGACCCTGTTGTACCACCCTTTCTGTTGCTGTCCTCGCTCAACATCTACGCTCAGGTTCACTTCCAGATCTCAGTTCTCAAATTTCACCTCCGCCTGAACTTTCTTTTCTGCTTCCGTCACCTTCATATCGGTCCTCTTAGTGTTATCTTTTACAAAGTCTTCCCAATTCTACGGATTCTCATTCCCTTTTCGGTCTCCTTCTTATGGCTTCCCATTGTCTGTTGCCATTGCTCTATTTCTGTCTGGTTTTTCTGTTGCACACGATCCTTTCCTCCTTTCTTTTTCCAGTTGCACTCACTGTTTCTCTTCTAAAATGTATTTACATCTGTTACATTCTATGAGGAGGTGTGGAACATGCTTCCTCCACCTCCAGGGTCTCAGTTTCTCTCTCAGACAAAGAGAGGTGACCCAAAACTAAGGGGACACCTCTCGGTTAATACACTCAGGTTTCCCCTTTGAAAGTTTGCGTGTGCGTGTGTGTGTGTGCTGTTGAGATGAAGCTGAGCCACCTGCCTCTCTCACACTGTGCTCCCTCAGTGACGGCCCACAGAGAACTGGAATAATCTGGTTTCAGCTGAACCAGGGTTGTTGTTGGGTTGGCAAGGTACATTATTGGGTCAATCGGGTCTCTCATGGGACAACAAAGAGACATATGGAGAGAAAGCAACGAGGAGAGTACATCAAACAATACAGTGGTGTGTGTCAGTGTGAGTGCTATTGATGTGTGTCAGTGATAATGTTTCCTTGGTGTAGTTTTGCTTTATGCATAAAGTTTGAGAAGAAAAAAAACATGCACAAATCCGCCCCTGGGCGTTGTTTTATACATGCCAAACCCATAGGGGGCAAAGCTCAAACCTACACCAGCCAATCAGAGCGCTTCAAAACAACGACTTCCTGTTAGGAATTAAATATGGTGCTCGTTTGTGTCGACAAATAGGTTTAAATATTTTTAAATAACATTTTAGAGGATAAGGTTATTAAAACGGGTGAATTGGGAATCATGTCAAAGCAAGAAAGTGAATAAATACAGAATTTTCTCAAAGGTAGACGTGGCTGGGTGTGGACACGGCAATAGAATAAGAGGAGGTTGAATAATGTCTGAAACATTTTTATTTAAAAAAAAAAAAAAACAATTTAAACTAATACACATTTTCCTTTTCACTTCTCGACTAAGCAACTATCCATGGTGGTCAACCTCTTCCAATAACGATAAAATACGATGTGTGAAGTGAGCAAAAAAAAAAAATCTGCAAAAATATCAAAAAGTACTAAAACCCTGGCATAGAATCGATCAGTAATCTTGAAAGTGTGACCCGATGAAATGCGTTTGTGTGTCACAGTGAAAGCTGAGCATTAGCAAAGCTTTGGAGGAATTGTTTTCCACTCCAACCTTTCCCTTTATTGCGCTCATGTGTGTTTTCCCGATGTGTGTTCCCTCCTGATGAGTAATGCCGTGCCCATATGCATGCACTTATGTGGAGCTATATGTATGCACATGCAACTCAAACAGCTAGTTTACGCTGCTATTTATTCTCTGGAACATAAAACGAAACTGCTTCTTAATCCTTCCAAGGTGCGTGGCTGGCTCCCCTTGAAGGTTGTAATCCACCTTTACTGGAGCAGTTAAAGCAGTCGGGCAATAAAGGCGAAAAGAAGGGGAAATGTTCAAGCATGGATCACACACATGCACCGCTTGGCATTCGCTCAGAGCCAGCCAGGAAATGGTGAAAAATGCTACTCCTCCACAGCAAGGCCAGGCAGGGCTTTCCGGGGCCCCGGGCCACGTTTGTGTTGCTGTGGTGGAGGGTGGAGCCGTCACACAAAAGGTATCGCAAAAATGTCTCATAAAGGTTACATTCGAGACGTTTCCGAGCCCTGAAACTTTTGAACATTTTCCCTCAACTAAACTGTACTATAATATGTTAATTTCCTCTGTATACCTTCCCTATTGTAGCTACGCAGTAATAAAATAAAACATTAACGTTGTCATTTGATTCTCCTCAGGTGAATCTGGAGGCTCTAGATGCGGATGCAGAATCTGTTTGCTTGATTGTTGATTAAAAGTTTGTCAACATCAGGTTGAGATTTTGAAATTATATTCCAAGCATTTTGTGCTTGATCAACTCGTTATGCGCTTTGCTGAAGACATGATGCTTACGGGTTTTTGATTTGAAAAGGAACTAAATTTTGCAACAAATTGATTATATTTGACTCTTTATTTTGACCCCAAATCACAACTATCCTTGATTTGCAAACTTTTTTAGACGTTGTGATGAACACTGAATAAATTATCTTCAGCGAATTTTGATGAGCTACTGAATTTGTAACAACCCTGGCTATCTTGCTGACATGAATGACAAAAGTGATAAAAAATAATATTTTGTATGTTTAAGTGGAAATTCTCAAAATGCAAACCCAAATAAAGGCTGGCTTGAGTGGCCAATGGCAGTTACAGTGTAACTACAGATACTGATGATCATATAGTATATGCAGTTGTTGATCCAAAGTGCACTGACATTTGTGCCGCTCTATGTTGTCACGGGAACCGTGTAGTTTTTCTAGCAACCCCTATGTCTGCATATCCTTCAGGCGCAGTATGACAGCTTCATCTGAGTGTTTTTCTGGAAAGTAGGATGTGTTCAACTGGTCTGAGCTGGTATAGCATTTTGTCAAGTTCAGAGGACTCCAAAGCTCATCGACCCATTCGTAAACATTCTCACACCAATGGTGGCAAGTTACTATGTAGCCACATCTGCCCTTGGACAGTCTGACAGTAAAGGGGGGGGGGCTCACGTGCAATCAGGACCCTCTAACCGCCACCAACAGGCGAGGCGGGTGAAGTGTCTTTCACCTGTTATTCCTTCTGATGCCCGTTATAGTTTTGCCAGAACCCCGGAGTGTGTAAACATTGGTCCCCGAATGAACTATTCCTCCTGGTTCTTTGCTAGAGAACGTGTTTCACATCGTCACGACTTTATTGAAAACGCCAGCAGTGTCCAAGGCAGCAGATTGATCCCGAAAGTGAAACTCAGCACAAAGGCGACGGTCATACCCTCAGGAGAAGATCAGGTGGGTGTGGTCTTGAGCCGTGTTATTTACGGCACGCGGCTCCAAAGAAAGACACGGGAGGAAAACGTGAAGAAAAACAACATTGTACCTGCCCACCATCCTTCCTCGTTAAACATCCACACCTTTAATAATGCCAAGTTCCACATCCAAGGCCAGCGGGGAGCCATGTGTTTGACTACGCTGCTGTGTGCAGTATCAGGGTGGGCCGGGGGTAGCCTGGGACTGATTGCAAGGAGCAGAATTTGAGGGGGTTGTTGCCTGGTTGGAGTTTCGCAGCGCCCGCTGTGCTACCACACAGCTGCACACACATTTCATCAATTTAGTTTTGTGTGTTCCTGGATTAACGGGAGAGGACTATGTCGTGAATAATTCAACCGAACGGTGTTTGTTAAGACGCTGACGCACACACCGCCCCGCTTCGAGGCTGCCGCAGACTGGCACGGGGTGTGGAGCCGAGGGGTCGTTTTGGGTCCGTTCATGTCCATGTGGTGTTTGAAAAGTGTGTTTTTAAAAAAAACAACAAAAAAAACACACAATTTCTGGGAAAAGTCTTGTCGATAAAAACAAACAAACCAGCAGTTAGCTTATTCTCGCTCTGAAAGAGCCACATAAGTGTGACCTCGTCAATAAATCTCACAACACTGGTAGAGTTCCAACCGGGCCCATCTACCAACAGAAGGAGTTGTGAACAATGACGTTGTAGCATGCCTGCAGAGGAGGTAGTGATCGGCCATGATTCCTAATTTTGAATTCGTTCAGGTTGACCCTTCTCTCTTCACTGTGGTTTCTTATCGTCAAACTGACGCGTTGCACTCGCCACGGGCAAACGTTAGTGAGTGTCTGAAATAAAACCAGCCTAGCACGGATTGTGTTGCCATCAGGCAAGTTGTAACTGTTCTGTCATGTGAACTACTATTGGTGAAGTTACTCACCGTTTGGAGATGCAGAAAAAGACATTTTAATGCTCTCCAACAGCGGAAACAGCTGGTAGGTCATGCGAGGTGAACGTCGCTACATCAGGATGCGTTTTCTCTTTCGGAAAAGCCAAAAGCCGCCAGCGTAAGAAAAAACTTTGTTGCAAAACGGAGAAAGTGTTTTTCAAATTGTTGTTGTTTCCACCAAACTTTCCTAATGCGATACTTCAACATGCTTCTGAAAAACATCAATAGAGACACAGATAATGAATCTTTCTCACTCTGACGTTTTTGCTGTTGCTGTTGGGTTTCTGTGCTCACTTCGCCCTCGAGCCCCTTTAGGTCTGTCTTCTATGGCAATAATCTGAGACATCTTATCTGTTCGTGCCACTGTGAAAGAAAACAACAAATCGCCAAGTAAGATGAATAACATTTCTGCACGTCAAGCGTCGGTCTTGAGACCGATGTGTCATTCAGTGCAACAAATATGGCGAGCTCTGTCTCATCAAGCGCTTCCCGTGCGAATATCACGTTTGCTTCGTCGACACACTGCTGGATCACTCGGGTTGTCCCATTTAGGCAGCCGTATGTCACTTTAAACGGCAGCCTCTCCATCCTGCAAACACACAAACACGTAATCCGGCGTAAGCCTCAGTTTTTCCACTTGCCAGACTTAACACATCTGCACTCTGACACACTGAATCTTCACGTGACTTATATAGGTCATTTAAATGAGTCCAGCTTGCTGTAGCTAGTGAAGTATGCGGCGCAGGGCGGGGGGGGTGGGGGGGATTTCTTTTTTGCCGCAGTGTGTTGAGGCCAGAGAGGCAGATATGACTTGACAGGCTCTCTGCCCAAAAGGCCGGCACGCAAGCTCCTCTGACCCGATGAAATATCAGCTGCATCATCTGGAGCAGAAGTAGCGGAGTGTGTGTTGCTGTGTGTGCTTCAGCTTGTAGCCATCTGGGACAGAGAGACTACTGCTTATTGAGGTCAAATAAAACGGATATGAATAATGTTGCTCAATTCTTGTAACTCATTAGTTCCGTCCATGTTTTTCTCTTCCTTGGAACGGCTCAAGAATATAGTTTAGCCAGTTTGGGACCTAAATTTTGTAATTAATTGTTATATTTGGAACAGTCGTGATTTCATTTGGTTTTAAGGTGATTTTTATCAAATCTTTTTGAGCGTTTTGGAGTCAGATTAAGTGAGCTTTGCTTACATCTGAAACGTGAGAAATAATCTGTTAATGTGGATCTTCGGTTTGACAAGTGATGTTTAAAGAATCAACTTTAGTTTGTTTGCCTAGAAAGTCCAGTTTGGTTTTGGGAGGTGTGAATGTCCAATCGAACTATCAGGATTACCTAAACCGTGAACTCTGGTACAAACCTCGGTATCGGTTCGGTTAATGTGAACTCCGGCGCGGGTCGAATGCGCATGTGAACACCGAGTAGACCGGAGACCAATCCAAAAACAAGAAGCAGACTATAGCGCAAAGCATTCTGGGTAAATACAAGCAAAACAAATGAGCTAGCACAAGAAATGGCTCATGATGCAAATTAAGAGAAATCCTACGACCACTAAAATTTGATGCCGCTCCAGTTTTGTTTCCATTTTGTGAAGAAGGAAGTTGCCCTCTGTGTCTTCTTCAGAGGTTATGAGGTCATTCTTCTCGGTAGTTCTTGGTGTAGTGCCACCACGGGTAATGAGGAGGAGCAGCTTTTTTTTAAAGTCTTTGGCTCGTTTGTCGCAGTGCAGTGCGAAAACAAACCGCGGCAGCTGAAATCAGTCCAGTTCTGGTCCCCAATCGAAGCGAGTCCAACGAATATCGGGTGTAAAAACACCCAGGAACAAATTACTTCTTGCCACCCACGGCCTTTTCGTGGAATGTTTTTATTTCGCCTCATAAAAGACCATTAAATCTTGATGCAAAGGTTAGATTTCAGTCTTGGATCTATTTTTTGGTTTCTTCTTTAAACGCGCGTACCTCACTTGTGCATGAAGACTTCCCTCTTGACTTTTGCATTCATTAATTTCTCTGTTCGTACCGTCAGGACGTACATGTGATTCCTCATATATGTGTCACGCCCTGAGTCACTCTGAGCTTACGGCAGCCTAAACTCTCCTCTCAGGTCTGAGCGCCTCATCCTGGATTTATGCACTTAGCATGTTTGCTGCCGCAGACGATAATCAGGGATCAACTTGATGCTCATCAAAACCGGAGGAACGCCGCGCCGTGTTGAGCCTTTCTGGATAAAATGTGTTTTCAATGAATACACAGTGTTTCTTCTTCCTCGTAGGCGAAGGAAGCTCTACGCACCGTGGAGACGGGCTGTCTGGCAAACTAATGGCCAGCTCTGGGTTTGGTGGTTGCCAGAAACGCAGTGTTTGTTTTCAGGGTGTTCGAGTATGTTGTGTGTGTGTGTGTGTGTGTGTGTGTGTGCGTGTGCGGGCCTGTGTTTTGTCCAGCAGCATATCAATTTCAGTTCAGACGATTTCATTCTCTGGTCGGAGAATTTTAGCGGTGACCCGTTCCTGGACTGAACCGCACAACACAGAGGAGCTTCGATCTTTTCATCCTGCATGCCATACTGTCATGACATGTTTACATCTTCAACAGATATGTGACAAGATATGTCGTGTGAAAGTGACATCCTGCAGCTCTAAGCGTATTTTCGTAAGCTGAAAATATGACTTTGTTTAATAAGGTTAACAGAATCTCTGTAAACCTGACTGATACCGAACCACCCAGATGTCGAAGTTAAATAAAACAAAGGGAACTTCAGAGAAGCCAGAATTTTGTGTTTCCAGCACTTGGATGTCAGTTTTTGAGGAAGTTCCAACCTGAGGAGGTTTTCTATCAAGACGGGTTTCGGGGCTTTTGGACTCGGTCGGTTTTTATCTGACAGTTTCTAGATAACAAAGGGGAAGAAGGAGACATGGAGGACACGCCTTCGATATCGCCGCAGTGGAATGATAACCTCTGCGCACGCTGGGAAAATGCCTCGTTTCTGCCACTTTCTGCATTGCTGGGTGGTCGAGTGGCAACAACGGAGCAAATGTAACACCGTCCTTCCTGTCAAAGCCACGCATTTCAAAACGAGACATTAGATAAAGACAGTCGCTTGCTTGCAGCTCTGCAAACTCTTCCATCACACGCAGCAACCTGAACAGTTTGTTTTCGTCCGTCCACAAACGACCTTTGACCTAATGTGCTCGCTGTGGACGGAGCACAATGAGCTCGTGTTTCTGCCGTCGACGGGGCCCTCGTGTGTTGAGACGCCGGCGAAGAAAGAACGCATTCTTTAGAAAAGTGTTTCAAACTGATAAACCTTGACTCGGTTCTGAGAATGCCAGGCTTTCATCCTGGTAACTATGTCTCAAAATGTTAAGTGCAGCCGAGCGGCTCTCGCAAGTCTTTCTCTTCGCGACTGAAACAAAAATATTGATACAATGTTGAGATATTTCTTCATAGCTCAATGAGAAATATCTCAGTCTGACCAGCAATCTACTGGGACACCCTGGGCCTTGTTGCAACTCAAAATAAATAGCTGATGCACGAAAACAAAAGGCTGAGCTCGAGTCGGCGTTAAACCAGTTACTCGAAACGTAAAAGTGAATTGAGTCGCTGCTGAGTCAGCGTTTCAGAGTTGCAGATTGCGAGATTTATTGGAACTAAAGTGCCAAGGCGAGTTTATTTGAATAGCACGTTTCAGCAACCAGGCAATTGGAAGTGCTCTTTTACATGGTGGCGTGGCAGAGGCGTAATGAAGAAAAAGTAATGAAAAGTTGGAATACAGACTAAAATTAATGATGTCTGAGTTATTACTAATCAAAGGCAACGCTTGATTTAAAGGAACTCTGTGTTTTTCAGCATTTATGTCGTTTTCTGGAAGTTTGCTCCAGATTAGAGGAGCATAAAAACTAAATGGGTTGTTCTCCGTGCTTGGTTCTGGTTCTGATTCTGATTCAATGATTAATGTACCAGCAGAAGTATTTTAAAGTCTATTCTCTGAGCTCCAGGGAGCCGGCGGAAGGACTTTAGAACTGGGCCGATGTTCTGTTTTCCTAGTTTTAGTGAGAACGCGAGCAGCAGCATCCTCAGTCAACTTCATTTCTAATTGACCTTTTTTCATGCAGATGTGTGAAGACACTGCTGCAGTAATCAACATGACTACAGACAAACACTTAGATGGATCTCTTTAGCTCTTGCTGAGACTTTAGTCCGACAAAAATGTTCTTCAGGCGACAGAAGGCCGACTTTGTGACCGTCTTTATGTGAGTCTGAAGGTTGAGGTCAGACTTCATCGCTGTGCCCAGATTTCATTCTGATCACTAGTTTCCAGCTGTTATGACTGAAGTTGTGCATTGACTCTTGATTGCTAGCCTTTTGCTCCAATGACAGCAACTTCAGTTTTGTTTCTGTTTAGCTGAAGAAAGTTAAGGCACATCCACCACACGTTTATTTGTTCGGTGCTTCAAAGGGTTAATCGTCACCTGGTGACATTGAGCTGCATGGCTGTATGTAATCTGCATGGTTATGATAACCTATGATTTGAGTTAGAGTGAACTTGTATATATCAAATAAAAGGGACCCCATGATGGGACCTTGCGGTACTCCGTATGTGATTTTAATCAGTTTTTATGAAAACTTGGCAGACCGACCTTCAGATACTGTAAACATGTAGTCTGACTTGCATGGCGTTACATAACTCACTTTGACCCCAGGGTGCCAGTCTTGTACCCTTGTCTGAATTGTCTCCCAGCCCACGCTGAGATCGAGTGATGTCACTTGACTGGTTGTTCCAGGCTCCACAAAGCAGCCTCAGTCTCATTGAAGACATTACACAATTCTGTACCAGTTCACTGACCTCCAAACTGGTAAAGTGCCAGTCTAGATGTTTTCAATGGGCAGCCGGTTCTGAACCTCCTGTCACAAATCCACGTTTTGTCCTGTTGTATTTTTGTAGGTCACTTACAGAGAGCAGCCATGTATTCCTTACAAGATCCAGTAAATTGTCATTGTAGGAAACTTTCACATCCATTAATGGGTCATTCTTTCAACACCTCTGTATGTGTTCTTCTCAGGGGTGGACATCCTGAAGCTGGTGGCGGCCCAAGTGGGCAACCAGTGGGTGGACATCTATCAGTCCCTGGCCAACGCCACCGAACGGGAGGTGGCCGCCTTCTCAAACGGCTACTCCTCCGATCATGAGCGAGCGTACGCCGCGCTGCAGCACTGGACCATCCGAGACAGCGGGGCCAACCTGGCCAAGCTGATCAACGCCCTGCACCGCCTGCGCCGCATCGATGTGGTGGAGAAGATCCGCTGCATCATGGAGGACAACCCACAGGTACGTTTCCGTCCACGTTCGCCCGGCTCCAAGAGCTCTGAACCAGTTTGTTCTGAATGTCGGGGGGAAAAAAAAAAAAAAAAAAACAACAATATGTGTGACCTTTGCTCGCGTCAGGTTTTTTCCATTAAGGGCTCTATCAACATCAGGCGCACATGTTCTGGTACACACTGTTCTCTGCATGTCTGTTTTACTGAAATCTAATCTGGGAGGCAAAATTTCTGTGATTTTTCCCTCTGAAGCCAGTCCCGGAGGCTCAGCTGCACTCCCCACATTAAAGTACCACTTCACTTTTAGAAGATGATTTGATGTTTCAGTGCTAATTGCAGCCTGTGTTGCAGCATTCTCCAAAGTTTAGGGGGGAAAAAAGGGAGATAAGGGAGTCTTTAATACGGTTTTGGGTCAGGATTCTGCGTGCACATGTGCCGGTATGTCGCGACTTGTTGCATGCATACTTCAGTAAAACTCGAGGAGTTTTGACCTTGCACTGCAATCCCTCATGGACATTTTGGATCATTCGTCACCATTTACTTAGCTTCTCTCCTTTCCTTTCCTGTCCTTCTGCTCTTGTTTCAACAATTTTTATTGAATCAGTGCTCTTGACCACACTCTCCAAGGTCAGGGCTGCACATTAAGCACACCAGCCAGATTCGTGTGTTTTTTCGTCTCTGCTTTATTGTCGTCAGATCACCTCAAGACAAAGAGCGATGCTGCAGAAGGCGCAGGTTGTTAAAACCGCGTAGAACGCAACCGCCTGGCAAAATGGCGGTGAGGTGGTTTGGTCTCGAACCAACTGTCGGTTTAATTCTGGTTTTACTTTTCTCACTGTGAACGTGACCAAGCCTGGTGCGCCCTGCTACATGTCTATAAGAAGAGAAGAGCTAAACATACTTCTCTACTTCGTTTACCATCACATTCCATGTCAAGCTGGAAGATAATAAGTTCCCGAAAACTAAGGATTAACCAATAGGGAAGTATGTTTGGTTTGGTTAAACTTCCCAGAATTCTTTGCTGCATCCCTATCATTCTCACATGGACCCAAGCAAACAACACGTGACCAACCTCATCCACTCCCCATCCAGAAACAAAACGGTTTCACCTCTAAGGTTCTTTGCTTAACTCTGGCCCGTCATCTAACCCCGCCCCTTTCACAAGAAATGAACAACGTTTGTGTTCCTTTTAAGGAAATGATGGTAGTACACGTCAAGCAGGATTATAGAATGTAAATAATTCAACAAATCAGATTCCATCCAGATTGAAGTCTTGGTACGCTTTGCATCTGTGAGGATCAGACGATTTTGTTTAGGTAACCCAGCTGTGGCAGACCAGTCCATGACTGACGCTAAAGTCATTTAGATTTGCTTCTTTGGCCTTTCCTCATTGCAACTTATTTAAAAAAAATGTTTCTCCTACTTTTGCTATCCCAAGAAAAATGAAACGGTGGTAATTTATGGGCTGCTACTGAGGTCATGACCGTTTGATGAACTGCACGATAGTCCTTAATTCCCAGTGACTCAGTCGTGCTGCATTTTTGGGAAGCACGTCGATGCGTCTTCTCACACGGTGGAGATATCTGAGGCCGGCTTTTGCTTTGTCATAGTGTCAGTGGCTTTCCTGCTGCTGCTGCTGCTGCTGCTGCTGTTGACGTTTCTATTTTTGTCCCCGCTTCACCGTGAGAGCCGAAGCCAGACGGAAGACGAATGTAATCGCCTCTCTTCCCTCATTTCTATTTCTGCTCACAGAAAGCCTCGAGGCATTCTGAGACTGGAGCGGCACCTCAACAGAACGCCAAGGCTGTGTGTTCGCAGCACTGCAGTGATGCTAAAATAGTTATGAGCCAGAATCTATGCTTTGATGGAAAGCCTAAAGGCTTCTTCTGTTTGTTTGTTTTTTAATCTCATCTATCAACAGAAACATTGATGGACTGATGTCGCAATAAATAGTTACACAGAAGAAATGTTATCTTGAGGTGAGACTTTGGTGTTTCAACCTGTGGCATGTTTGTGGTTGCATACCATGGTGCCATGGTTATGTGTCTGACTAGTTAGCATACAGTCCATTGTTATGCTACAGTCCATTGTTATGCTACATCACCATAACAATGGACCCAAAGTGGGTCCTGGAGGCCCGGCATCCTGCATGTTTTAGTTCTCTCCCTGGTTTAACGCCCCGGATCCGATGACGCCTCGTCAGAAGGCCTAAGAAGAACATTGACCTTTTTAAAAAAGATCAATGAAAAGGTTGTTGGTACCACCAGGGAGAAAATGTGCAGGACGTCGGCCCTCCCGGGGACCCACTTTGGACACCTCTGGTTCACATGCTTGTCTACTTGTAAGGAAGCATTTATTTTTTGTGGCTCTTGCACATAGTTTAAGTGATGAAAAAAAAAAAAAAAGGGGGGGGTTTCACATACAAATTCCCCCCGTTTTATGAGATCAGAGTTTACTAGTAAAGTGAGGCAAAGCTTTTGTGGATTATGTGTCTGAAAGAGATTGCATTGCGCCTTTCGACTTCTTCGGTGAATGACTGATTAAAGCTCCTGTGAGAGAGCAGCAAATGAAAGCATCATGTTGAAGACCACAGCAAAGTTCACACAGAGCTGCAAAACAGAACAGAACGACCTCTTCTTTTATCACCATGTCCTTTATATAGGAACTCCATTTAAAATTTGCCCTGATACTCAAAAATCAGAAAGTAAATAAACAATTTTTCTGGAGTTCGTAAGTTAGATTATTGGGTCAAATTCTACGAATGGGATTTGGTGGGATATCGAATACTCTGGCAATCAGTGTGAGATGGACAGTGTTCTGCTGCATCATGACCAGGTGAAGGATCGACTGACCGTCTGGGATTAAGATATCAGAGAGTAATGAGTTACCTCAAGAGGCCAGAGAATTACTAGCCAAAATAAATAGGCAACAAGTGAGCGCCGAAGTTCCAACCATCCATCGAATGTCACCAGATACGATGGTTAGATTAAACAGCGCTGTTATTGGGTCATTTCTAAAGTATTTGATTTGCAGTTTCTTTTGTTTTTAAGGGTTTTGTTGGCTCTAGTGGCCTTCATTTGAAAGCAGTTAGACAGGAAAGAGGGTCACGAGAGAGGGGGGAAGACGTGCCGCAAATGTCGCCAGGCCGGGAGTCGAATCTGCGACCACCGCCACGAGGATCGTGGCCTCAATATGTGGGCGGCGCTTTGCCGCTGTGCCACCACGGCACCCCTTGATTTGCAGTTTCATTGTCTCTGAGCCACGGTTCTGTAGTCAGACACATAACCATGGCACCATCATCAATAGGGTTAAAAGAAAAATCATGTGTGTTCAGTACCATGTGGAAACTCTAAAATGCCTCCCATTGCTCCTTTGAGCAATCTTTCACAGTCCACCACTAACAGAGCAAAAACGCTGCAATCCTATTCTGCCTTTTAACCATGAAAAGACCCAATCAAAGGCAATTTGTGACGTCGCTTATTGCTTAGTGTTTACGGCTTAGTTCCCATTAGCAGCCTTTCAGTCCCTTCTCCAACAAGCCCCGGAGCGAAAGAGCACATGCTTTTCTTTCTGAAGAAAAAAACGACAATTTCGAAGATTTCCTCTTGAGCATTTTTAAGTGCAGTCGGGGGGCCGTCGCCATCACATGGCTGCGATTGTGTTTGTCCCGCTGGGGGTGTGTAAGTGAGCATTCAGACCCAAAGCTGAAGGGGGAAAACCTTCATGAAATCACAGTTAAAACTTCAGATAAAAAAAAAACGTGTGGATTTTAACAGATCATTGCATTAGTCACGACAATGCATTGATTAGGAGAAATTAGGACAAATGTCTTAGTCAGAATATTGTAGATTAGTAGTCTTTTCACATTACCATAGTCTGGTGGACATGATTCCATTGGGGACCGAAATGGCAACATTTGTCCCGTTTTCAGCTGTTGTGGTTCAGTTTCAGCCTTCACTGTGTGAAACAACCCAAACCCTTTGAAAAGCCTGTTCACCTCCTCACCTGTGGAGGCGCTGCATCAAGAACCACTGAAAGAAACTGGACTAAAACAAAACAGAAGAACATACTGAGAACAACTGTCTTCCTCACAAGATGCAAACAAAAATGGAGCGTCATCAGATTTTAGCAGTTGATTTCTCTCCTGTCTAGAGCCATTTCTCCCACTGGCGCTAGACACATGGGGTTGTTTTACCCAGAATCCCCGGCGATGTAGTCTGTTTTGGAGAGGTCTCTATTCAAGACACTCTGGTGAGTGTCTTGTCCCCACTTGGTGTTCACATATGCCCGTCAGCCAAACCAAGGCCGAGGTTTGTAGGGGGACCAGGGTTTGGTTTTTGGTTCAGTTACGCATTCACACCTCCCCAAATTAACCGGAAGTTTGATTAAAGCGGACTAACGAAGGCTGTAGCGAATTCAAACCTAAAAGTTGAGAAGCTGAACACAGAGGGAGCCCAGTTCCACTTGAGTCTGCATCTTACCAAGCAAAAAAAAACAAAAAAACGAACACTTTGGAGTGACAAGTTAATCTTTTGATCTGATAAAGTGAATCTCTCCCCGCTACCCTTCATTCTGCTGCAGACTGCCACTTCTGCCAAGTGAGCCCGGCTGCGCAGTCCCTCAGAGTGCGTACGTCTAAACAGGCTGTGTGCTGGGGAGTTGTGTGTGTGTGTGTGTGTGTCTTGTCCCCAGCAGGCCCTCGCGTTGCGCTGAAAGCAACGGTCAGCAACTCAGTCTGGTGGTTTTCTCGCCCACATGCACAGGAACACTCAGGCCTCGGAGCTTTCCGGAGCCGCCGTTCCCTGGTTGTTCTCCGTGACCCCGTCTCTGCCTCGTCGTCCTCTGCAGTTCAATACGTACTGCAGTACGAGTAGCGGTGCAAGGAAACAGGACTCCCATTGGTTTACAAGAGGCTCTCAGATGGAATACATACGTATTTGCAAAAAAGACTCTGCCTGGGTGGCCCATCATGCTCCACTGGGGACAAAGCTTCTGTTGTTTGGCACTGTGGTCTGACGCTACGCATAAACTGTAATCTGCTACTTCATCTAGTTGATTAAAGCAGATTAGCTCAGTCATGAAAAGCATTTTGTTGGAAAACGAAGCACCAAAACGCGCACTGAGAGCAAAATGTGGTTAAACACCAAAGTATGATTTATATGTTCAAGCCTTCAAAGTAAGCCCTTTCTTCTTTGATAACAGCTCTGCACACAGTCATCTGCGCTTGAAGCAGCTGTACGACTTCGTCAGCTCGAGAACTTGTGGGTTCCTCTGTGGGAACGCCATGTACTTCTTTGACTGATTTTCCTTCAGTGGTCGAACTCATCTTTTCTGGGGTTAGACCAGATAATTGCAGAGGTAGGCAGATCTTCTCTTCCTTTTGGCTCGACAAATTCTGGCTCTTCATTTATTTCAAAAACACTTTATTGCGTTTCTGGAATTGGATAGTTTTGTCGGCTCACTCGGTTCTGTTGAGTTTGTTCGTCGTCTCCGTCTAGTTGCACTGCAAATTTTAAGCAAATGGATGGGGTGTTGGTGTTTCCATCGATTGGTTTTGAGTGAATCATCCAGGCATGATTCTGTTGGTTGTTGACGCGTGGTTGTAACGAAGAAGATGCAGGGATTGCAAAACAACATGGGACCAATGATTTTGTAAAAATGGTGAGTTTCTTGGATTCTTGGACTCAGGAACTGAACATCTTCCGTTCCTGCCACCTGAAATTTGGGCTGTTGGCATGTGACCGTCGTACAGCAGCAGTCTTCAGTCAGAGGCCTTTTTGGGTCAGGAGCCACAGCATATAACAACGGTGATTGAAGACACTTGACAACGCTTACATTTTCTTCATGATAAATATAGTATTTTTGAATTGAATTGAATGGAATTATCAAAGAACTTTGGAATTCGCCGATCTTCAGATGTTTTCTTCTGATGCATGCTTTATTTTAGAGCCTTTTTAATCCTTAAAAATGCGCTTGTGGCTGGAAGGCACGCGGTGGGGTAAGCCCTGGACAGGATGTCAGCTCATCACAGGACAACACGTTACAAACCGCTATGGATGCTCACTAGCACATGAGGATCATACAGAATGATTGGTTAAAGGAACGCGCTGCTTTTGGTCTGTGGGCAGAAGCTGGAGTACCCCGAGAAATCTACAACACACATTTCTTCACATGAACATAACACCGATTTGTTTTTTGTTTTCTTTTTCAGTTAGTCAATAACATGTGAATCAGTTGGACTGACCTACTTTACTCAAAACAGAGATGCTGTCATTCAGCGCAACTTAACCAAACTGTGAAACAGAAACCAAAAAATATTTGCTAACCAGCAGCTACAAGAGAAACAGATCTGTGTCACAGAACTATTAGCTTAGCAAATGCTAGCATGAGTTCCTGTCCCCTGGAGGTGCTGTTTACGGTTCCCTGTGGATTGCTCTGCTTCCTGCAGCTGCTCTCAGAAAAAACATTTCTTCCAACTGTATCCATTCAGGGTATCGCTGTCCGGACTCTGCATATAGATGTAAATATGCCTTAGCTAGATAAACAAAGCATGTGTGTTCTGTCGGAATACAGCAAACCAGATGTTGGAGAACAAAGGAGGAAAGCTGCTATTATTTTCCTGTTTTATGTTGTGAGCAAACATTTCTAACAGTTTGGATTCAACAACAGAGAAAACAAAAAAAAAAGCGGGGGGGGGCAAGAGCCTGTTTTGTCCTGGGTCCTCTCTGTTATGTTGGGGATGAAATGACCTCTACTGGTGTATCCTTTCAGCCCTAGTGGGGCTTCGCAGTGAAAAACAAGAAGCTCTCTCATGAGCTCATCCCCAAACCAGTCGCTACTGGTTCAAACCACAGGTTCATTACCACACCAAAGACAGAGACAGGAGGGAATGAGGGAAGTGGGGGAGAGACATGGAGGGGGGGGGACAGGGTGGATGGGAAGACAGGAAAAACCAAACTCAGACAAAAGCGCGGGAGTAGGAAGAATAGAAGAACGAGGAGGAATTACAAATAAAGAACCATGTACCATAAAGAACGATACAACTGCTCAAACTTAGTTGGGGGATGCTGATGTTGTTACATGTTTAACGTGTGGTTTCTTAGGCAGTCTCAAAGCACAAACCTTCATTACCTGACCGATAACATCTGCCAGCAGGAAGCTATTTAAAGTGGTCGTCTTTTAATCTCCATCATCAACCGCCTCAAACAAGAATCAGAACCTAAACACATGGAAATAGGAAGTGTGCAAAAATACCTTAAATTGAATTATGTGAAGATTTTACCACGTTAAAAAAAAAAAAAAAGAAAAGTTATGTTTATTCACAGTAACTCAAATGCAAAACTGATATACATCCTGTTTTAGACTACTATCCCTAAACATCATCCAGCTTTGAGTATCTGTACCATTAACGCCTGTTGCTTCATATTGTACACATAGTCATCTGCTGCCATCTAGTGGTCAGAGTTTGGTCAAAACATTTTTTTTTTCAACATGCTAGCTACCTAAAGCATGTATACTGAAATGAACAAATTAACTTCATTTATAATCTGCTTGGTAGCAAAACATAAGATATCTGTTACTGTTTATAAATGAAGAGTCGTGGTATATTAGGAATGAACCAGATAGAAGAAAGAATGGGGAAATCTGATGAAGTCAGACTCCCTGCCTCCTAATGGCTGACGGCGTTTACCTCAACTCTCTTCTCCTTGAGACTGTAGATGCAATAAAAATGGAGAGAAAAGAGGAGTAGATTGATGATGCAAAGTTACAAGCAGCCAAAGGCCCTTTGGATTCATTTCTTTACCTTTGAAATGAATGATTTCAACCCTTTTTGAAACATGACCTGAAACGGATGTCTCTTTATATTATCATCAGTACTCTTATTTAGGTTTGGTTGATAGTTAAAATCCTCCCGTCTCCCCTCTCCACGCAGTTTGACATCAACCAGCTGACGACCACAGTGAATGTAAGCCAAAGCCTCAGCCCCATCAACAAGCTGCTGGAGTCGCCCGGCAGCACGGCCAGCAGCGGGGGCAGCAGCGGGGGCAGCAGCAGGGGGCAGCAGCGGGGGCAGCGGTGGCGCGTACCGAGCCGGCGGCGTCGGGCCCGTCCAGTCGCCCATGGACCGAACCAAAGGTTTCTTCGCCGACGAATCGGAACCGCTCCTTCGCTGCGACTCCACGTCCAGCAAAGACTCCGCCCTCAGCAGGAACGGCTCCTTCATCACCAAAGGTGAGAGGTGAAGTTCACGTCACGTGTGCCTCCAGCCGAAGGCGGAGACCCCAACGAGATGAAGCGTCTGCTAACTTCACTTGCTCAAATAGTTTGAAAATGTCAGTGCAAGCTGTCTTATTGACAGAATAATCGGTATTCATTTGAAGACGATAAAAACCAATAACAACTCAGCTCTGTAAATAGGTAAAAAGCTGTCGATGTTCAGAGTCCTTCACATGTCCAGGAGGATCTGTGTCACTTTATGAGTCTGCCTGAATGTGACTGGTGTTTTCGTCGCCGCCTGCTGCTTGTATCCAGATAGCAGCACAGATCTGCTGTGGTCTCTGCGGAGTCACTCCTGTGAGTCACTCTGACACAGAAACTGTGTCACCGGGTGACTCTGTTGTAAACGCCGGAAGCATCGGTGAGTGGGTTTACGCGCTGCTCTGAACATGCGTGGAACCCGCTCAGGTCATGTAACACACTGAACAACGCAAAGTTTAGACATGATGTAAAGTTACAGCGGTGGACTGGTGTCAACATGGCTCCCAGTTATAAGTAGATGTTTGAGTGCCCTCTTGTGGTCTGTTCTCGCCATTACGACCTGTAAACCTGATCTGATTGTGAATGTTAAATAGTGAATCGATGAGAGATCGTCGACGTTTCTTATTGCATTAAATCATACCAATTATTATAAGAGCTAAAGAACAAGGACAGAAAGTTGCTGGTGTGAAAGATAACTAACATCAATATTACTGAAGAAAACCATCTCAACATTTGGATTAAAGTTCAGATTGAAGCGGCTGTTGTTTATTGATGACATTTGAATTCTACGTCTTTCTGCTTGAAGGTCAATTGGGAGAACCCGAAATGTTTCACACAGTTAAAGATGCAGTGTGTAAGTTTTACTGAAAACAAAAAAGAAGAAAGAAAAACTAAAACTTTTTATAGACCAAGAGAATGACGAAGGAGAGTGTGTATAAGTAAGACTTATAGAGACAGAAAGGTTCGGCTGGTTCTCAGGTGAAGGATAATTGCAAAAAACAAACCAAAACTGCTGCGTTCAACACAGGAATGATCTAATCGGATCTTTCTTCCCTCTGCAGAGAAGAAAGACACGGTTCTCCGGCAGGTTCGCCTGGACCCGTGCGACCTTCAGCCGATCTTCGACGACATGCTGCACATCCTGAACCCCGAGGAGCTGCACGTCCTCGAGGACATCCCCACCGCCGAGGACAAGCTGGACCGGCTGTTTGAGATCGCCGGAGTGAAGAGCCAGGAGGCCAGCCAGACGCTGCTGGACTCCGTCTACAGCCACCTGCCTGACCTGTTATAGTGGACCGGACGGGGGGAAGAGGGAATAACTAATAAAAAAAAAGAAGAAGAAGAACAAAATAGAAAAAAAGGAAGCACACAGATGTTCAAAAGGCAAAGGGATGGGGTGTAGTTGAGATTTAGCTCAAGTTGATTTTTATTTTTTTTCAAACCGGTGGAGTTGGACTCGTGAGGCCACCAGTGTAACGTGACTCCGGCAGGTTCTTTACCTTTGGTCTGCTCCCTCTGATGGGTCCGGTCGATCCTGACCGCTCCTTCGTTCCTTCTGTATAAAAAAAAAAAAACCCTCTCTGCCACGTCACATGACCACCGGTGATGCTGACCGCGAGGCTCAAAGGCCTTCTGGGTTTGGAAGAGTTGAGTCCAAACGGCGTGAATTATGTACAGACTCCACTCAACTAGCACTTTATTTATCTGAAACGGCCAACGCCTTCTTGTTTAAAGGACAATACCGGTGTTTTTTCTTGTTTGTGCCAATCATTTAGGCTCTTCTTGCCTTTACTAATATTTCAGTGTAAAAGTCATATTTATTATTAACACAACAGGCAATGGTATATAAGCTATAACTCTAAACAACACTGGTATTATTCTTTGATTAAGGTTCTGGTAAGTCAAACGGATTGGGCTGATTTCTGAGTCATGTGCCTAAACGTGTTCCCTTCTGCTTCCCCTCGTTTGGTTTCCCTCCTGCTGCCTGATCCTGAGGCGGGTTGAGGGGGTTAGTAGCTTGTGACCACCAGCAGGCAGTAGCATCATTTCAACAGTCTGACACCAAATGCATCCGTTAAAATGACTCAAGACTGAAGGAATGCAGTGCCTCATGAAGCACCTCGGGCTTTTCCACATTCTGTCATTTTTCAACCACAAACCCGATGTTCTTTCTCTGGGATTTTATATTAAAGGCCAAACTCAAAGCAGGGTATTGCTATGAGGTGAATGGAAGAAGATGAAAATCAAAATTTGAAAAGCGTGGTGTGCTGTTTTGTTGAATTTTCTGACCCGGCAGTGTGTGGGCAGATTTTTTTTTTTCACCACCTCCGGCGGTCTTAAGAGATGGGATCATTTGGACCACATGTGTGCTTTGCTTTATGAGGTTTTCTTTGTGTGGTTTCTGCAATTGACCATCTGACGGCACAACACCTGGAGGGTTAAAGCTGGTCAGTTGCTTAAAGTTGCTTCTGTGACCCTGTGAATCTGAGGTCTTCATTAGAAATACCCATAATACCAAAACTAATGATGAGAAAACTGTACACTGTACTCTTGTTCAATAGTCTAGAAAGTCCGGTTCGTTGGGGGAGGTGTGAATGCGTAGTCAAAGCGATGAGGGCCAAAAAAATAAACTCTGGTCCATCTGAAAACTTGGGCCTGTGTTCGGTTAAAGTAAACTCTGGTTACGGTCTGAATGCAATGAAAGGCCATAAAGTCCCAGTGAAATGCATCACAGGTTCTGGTTGTAAAGGTGACAAAACGCTGAAAAGCTCAGAGGATATGAACACTTAGACATTATTTTAGCTCACCTGCCAGTAGGAGAAATGCCTCCCCCCCCCCCACAGTTTTGTTTTTAACTTCACTGGGAGAGAAAATTTCTTAAATGCCCGTTTGGTGAACCCTGACCCCACATGTGAGCCCAGTGTAGCGCTGAGAACGCATTCCTGATACATCTCAGAGCTTCCTGGCGCCATCAAGGGAAATAACTCAGTCCAATTTTCTAGATGTTTTATGTTCTTGATATTCAAATGTAATACTCATGCACTAATGGTCATTTCTGTACGTGCTTTGTTTTTTTTTGTTTTTTTTGTTATGTTTTGTTTTCCATACTCACTTTGATTTACTCTTCTTAGTTATTGTAGCATGTGGGTTTCTCTGTCCTGGGCATTCGTATGTTTTGGAAGCCCTCCGTCCCTGGCTGGGTTGTAACATATGCATACTCTGTACTCTACTTGAAGTCTGTTACTTGAGCTCACCAATGAACAGAGTGCAGTCTACCGATTCCTTTCACCTTAAACAGTTTGCAAGAGCATCTTGAACCTCATAAGCCCCTCTGTCTTCAACGCGTCGCGGAACCAGAGCGTCCCGGGTTCTGCCAGAACCTCTGCGGTGTGGACTCTCGCCTTTTGGCTTGGCAGTAGAGAACTGGGACATGATGAAAGAAGGACAGTTGCGTAGGGTTAGGATTAGCTGGATGTGACTGACGGCGGCGCCGCTGTGGACTGCAGACCGGATGACAGCGGTGATGGAAGTGTGAAGTGGCCCCCCGCTGCGCTGCGGGGGCCACAGCGGTGGAACGGACTCTTTGGGGGTTTTTTTGGAACAATGATGGGTAAAAGTGAAGTGGACGCGTCTGAGGAGATGATTTCATCAAATTCACAACTCAAATGTAACCAGTATGTTTACTCTTCAGATTAACTAAATAAAGCTGATTTTTTTTTTTTTTAATTTTCAGATTCTTGTGCAGAGTTTTGTCGTTTCGTGTGGCATATTTCTGTTTGTCTTGCGATGTGTGTTGGGGTTATTTACACTAACTCATCTGAACAGAATTTAACACCAATATGAACAATAGTGCAGAATAACTAACCTTAGTCACTGTGACATTCGGTCGGCTTCTAACAGAGAATTCCTTTCTGCCAACTGAGAGTCTGACTGCAGAACCAAGTTACAGAAAAGAGAAACGGTTTAAAACATCTAAACTGAGCCTTTTAGATTTCAAATGAGAGTTTGAAGGACAAAGCAAAGTTTGTGAAAATTAAAAGGAACCAAAATAATATATCGATTCAATCAATTAAAGCTAATAAATCTTGTTTTATTATAATTCTTCTTTTTTTTTTTTTTTAAGTTCAGGTAGATTTTTCTATTGTGTGTCATGCCAAGATATTGAAACCTTTTTATTTGGTTATTATTTACAGATGTACAATTATGTATTCAAGGCTACAGTTACTAAAGAGACATTATTATACGGTATAGTGCAGTGTTACAGTGCAATCAAGTACCTGTCACCTTCAGTTGTTCTAAAAATGCTGCATTAAATCAAACATGACTCAAAATAATTTTGACTTTGTCACTTAGTGCATTGAAATTGGGCCTCTGTCTATTTGAGAAGCTCTTGCTCTTCCTGAAACTTCAGGACATCATCACGTCACTTTCTCAAAGCCTTTAACAATGTTTTTATCAGCGATTCACTGAGACGTGGCTCATATAACGAGCTCAGCAAACGGACGGTGTTTGCTAATTGCTACTGGCTAGTCTGAAGGAGCTGAGTGAGGGGGGTTACTATGAGGTGAACGATTGAAATCTTGGAAACTGCAGCTCCTAGGAGGCGACGGCTCAGTCCACCTGGGTGTTTTGCACAAGTGAGTGGTTGCCATGGAGATTAAAAGATTTGTCCAACCAGCATGAAAGAATCAAAGCAACACCAGCAGGTATGTTTTTGGTGAAAAAAATTAGAACTATGGCATGATGTAGTGGTTAAAAAAACATTGATGATACATAATACTGCCCCTTTAATGCATCCCTCATGATCTCCTGCCTCACACCTGTGACTTTGGTTCTTTGGACTGTAATTAAATAATATTTTAACATGCCTGTCCAGACTCTTGCTTACACTTTGATGCGTCAAAGATGTCTGCAATTGGAGATGTGGCTACAGTTGGATTAAAAAGCAAGACATCCCAAACTGACTTTGTGATTAATCGTAATTTATTAGAAATATATTCACATTCACAAGTCATTGGAAAATCTGATATCATTTATGCTTGTCAAAATGTAAGTGGAAATATCTGACAGATATCACTTTGGATATCTTGACTTTTATTCTGAGCAAAGTGCTAAGCCCCTCCTCCTGGCTCTGATTGGCTGTCTGCGACCTTTTCATTGGATTTAACCCGAGTCAAAAATGATTAATAAAAATCAGCCGATGGCAGCATTTCAACAGCCAGCTGGTTGTGCTGCAATCAAATGTCTAGTGAAAGAGCAGATTCACATATAGATTCCATTTTACAATTATGAGCTTGGTTGTATAATCACAAAATACATCCAGATTTGTAGAAGTAATTTTAAAAGGTCAGCGCAAATAAACTTTGTCACCAACAGTTTACCAACAATGATTTTATTGCAAAAAAAAATAAAAAATCGATGTTGGTAAAAATAAAGAACAAAGAAAATACATAGTCCATTATTTTAGGAGTGTGCTGATATGTCATATCACAATAAACCAGCTCAAAACAGCTGTACAAAACTAAACTTCTTGGTAAATATATTGTGTAGGACGGGTGTCTCAAAGGCCAAAAATGCTACTGTTGATACATGTGTAAGTAATTGTACGGTCAATGACAATAATGTGATGTTTAAGCATCACTTAATGCAGGAAAACCTGAAGGGTTGAACTGATGTGTGGAGATTTAAATGATCGTATGTTTATCAGTGTGAGAGCTGCAGGCAGTCAGAGGATATTATATCTTCTACCAGCTCATTTTCGAACAAATTGTGTAAAACTGCAAGCCAGTCAGCATTATTTTTGTCTGCTGTTATTTTTATTGTCAATTCAAAGTAAATAAATCAAAATCAGAAAAAGAGTAGATCCTGGATGGTGTGACGTGGTCGACGCTTGTCAGTAAAGTCCGGTAAGCTGTTATCAGACTGCAGTAAACTCCACATCCTCATGTTTCACCCATGCAGGGCAGCATTCCTGACAGGAAGTCATTTATTAGCAAAAGACAGCTAAAGCTAGAATGCAAAAGTCCTCTGACCTATTCAAACATGGGACAATGTGTTGTTGAAGATCGTAAGCATGTTCTGCACACATGAAGCCACACGTAAACTCTATATGCGTCATTATTATGCAAGTTGGAGTTTTGAGGGTTCATTTTGTTGTTGAACAGCTGCAGCGCTCTCTGTCAATTCAAAATGGCCAAATATTTAAGAAAGTAATAGTGAAGTTTTGACTTTCGTAGGACAATATCAATGTTTGTACGATAATCGGGCAACTTCAGTGTGCAGAATTATTAGGCAACTGAATTAAAACTGAAAATGTGTCCCTTCTCAGTGGCTTATTGTCATCTGTTATAGTGAGGATAATAAACATACAACTCAAAATTGACAAATAACCATTTCTGACATTGAAAACATAAATCAGTGATCAGTATCGCCTCCCTTCTATTCAGTCACAGTTGCAAGCCCTCCGTTCATGGAGTCTGTCGGTTTCTTGATTTGTTTGACGATCAACGTTTTGTGCAGCCGCAGCCTCACAGATTCTGTTTCCCTTCACTGTAAATGTCCAGTTTATGAAGGGCCCACAGGTTCTCGGTGGTGAGGAAGGGGCCACTTCATTATTCTTTCATCTTTAAGCGGATCGTCCTGCATTAAAGTCACGGTCTTATTGAAAGATGCAGACTTTTTCCTGAACCACTGCTTGAAGAAAGAGTCTTCTAAAAACTCGCCATAGGATTAGGAGTTGATTTTGAGTCGATATTCGACTCGATAAGGCCCGTCTCGCTCATCTTTAATAATACCAGCCCACAGCACTACCCTGCCTCCACCTTGCAGGCGTCGGCTGTGAAGTGGAGCTCTGTGCCCCTTACTGATCCAGTCATGTGCCCGTCCATTATTAATAACATCTGAGTCCATAAAACCGTTGAAAAATCTGTCTTCAGAAATGTCTTGGCGCAGTCTTGATGTGTCAGCTTATGTTTCTTGTTCAGTGGTTTGTTTCAGCGTTCCTCTCCTTCGTTCCATTTCTCTGAGCTCTGAACATTTCATGCTTCTGGAGCTCCGGGTTGGTTGCGGTTCTGGAATACGACGGCACCAGAAGGTGACGGGTTCCTGGTAGCTTCACATTTGATTCTTTTTACTTGAATCCATGTTTTTTGCACATCCTGATGGAAAATATGAGAAAGTTGGAAAATATGTCTGCTTTTAGTACCTGCCGCACTAATAGGCTGGACAAAACCACTGCTGTGTGTTGAAGTTATGATACTGAACAGGAAGCAGCTTCGTCTGAGTGATGCTCTATGACCAACCTGACGAAGACATGAAAGAATCCTGACTTTTTATTCCAACTGAAGGAGGTTTTTATGTTCAAGTTATATAAGAACTTCAACCTCCTTGACCTTCCAACATAGAAAAAGAAGAAAAAAAGGTTACCTGTCCTGATCACACAAATTCCAGGGTTAAGGATTTTTCTGATGAGATTTATCTTACTGATCAAACAACAAACTTAAAAACTGATTAAATCTCTTAACTGGAGATGATCGCCAGTGAAGTCAAAAAGAGGATTTTTTTTTTCTCTCTTCCTCGTTTGTCAGTATATCAGACATCGTGTCAGACAGAAATATGCTGCTTTGTGTGCCACGTGATTGGAGCTGTTTGCATATGTGGACATTTGGGGGAATTAAAACTGCTGGACATTTTTCACAACCCTGAAAATGAAGCTCATTCAACATTCTGATTGGTAACTTAAAAACGTACTTGATTGAAGTAAGTAAATAATAAGAATCCAGGACACACACACACACACACACACACACACACATAGATAGATAGATAGATAGATAGATAGATAGATAGATAGATAGATAGATAGATAGATAGATAGATAGATAGATAGATAGATAGATAGATAGATAGATAGATAGATAGATAGATAGATAGATAGATAGATAGATAGATAGATAGATAGATTCAGCGCTTCAACACTAAAAAAGTTCTTGATGCTCAATAATAATTCACCAAATTGGAACAATTGCAGTAAACAGTTCTGTGTTGGGAACTAATAGTTCACAGTGTGTCATAAAGATGAAGAACACAAACAAAATGGAATTAATTAAACACATTTCTACTTATTCTGGTGAACACAGAGCTTCATAAAAGTCACAGAGCTGTGAAATATGTTAAATTATTTTTAAATTGTTTGTGAAGCTACAGGTTTTATATTTTTCCTATTTATTTGACATAAAATACAACATGAGATAATTCATGGAAACACCGACCTCCTCCACCTCCTCCCATTGGTTCTGCTGCCATCTAGAGAAACACAAACACAGTCAGAAACAACCAATCAGAACCAGGAGGAGGGTCTTAATGCTGCCAATCACACTTGTGTATACACGGCTGCTGCTCGATGTGCTGATGGTGGAGTCGCAATGTACAGTTACAGGAAAACCATTTATCCGCCGTCATCAGTGGCTATGCTAACTAGCCTTAGCATTCATGTGGGGAACTAGCTGTAGCCAAGCAGAGAGCAAGACACAAGGTGTGAGATTGGCTCTGCTCTGACTGGTTGTTTCTGACAGCCGTGTGTATTTCTGCAGATGGCAGTAGAACCGCAGGGGATCAGATTACCTGCCTCAAGTTATACTCTCTGAACACAGCGACAGTTTTAACAACTTTATAAAGATGTTGCTAGATACTGCAGCTTTGAGGAATAAGTGAGAATATTTTGATGAGGACCGATCCATCAGGGTCACTTCTGTTCCCCCCGAGAATCCAGTTTTCCACTCTTACATGCTGTGATGTCACAGCAAGTTCAAGTTACCAAACGAGTTTTTTTTTTTTTGTTTTTCAGGCCACAGAACAAAAGACAGTATATGAATTGTTCCCGTAGTAACAAAGGTGTTCTGTATTCACAACTGCTAGCTATTTTTAAGCAACTTGAGTTTTTAGTTTCCAAATGACTAACGAGAGGTTCCCTGCTTCCTGCTCCAGTTATTCTGACCACAGTCTCAGGTTTTGGGGGAGATACATGTTGTATTATAAGTTATTTTGTTTTGAGTGTGAAAAACATGATGCAAGACAAAACAGATGGACAACAGAATTTGTTTTCTGTCGTAACTAGCAGCAATCACTGAGTTGTATAATCCAGTTGCTCTGTTGCTTAATGTGTGTGATGTCAATAAAAAAGTTCCACAGGACACAAACTTGTCCAAACCTGCTGGTGCCATTCTACTGCAAGTGAGTGGACACTGGAGTTTGTCGGCAAGATTTTTCGGCCGTCTGCCATGTTGGATCTAACAAATATTTTCTTGCTCTTGCAGTGGATGACCAGAAGTTGATAGTGCATTATATGATGCGCTAGTCTCCACTTCATAGGTCTGTGTGCATTTATAAAAGAAAAATCCACAAGACACACAAGGAAATGGTTTTTGATAGCCTTGACCGCTACTGATGCAAAGTCATTTGACTAAATGAAGAAATAAACTGAAAATGCATGAGATTCAGACACACCTGCAGGTCAGGTTGAAGCGAGACTTTTTTGTTTCTGCACAAGCTTATTTTCTACAGCCTGATGTGGCATTAGAAACGTTCGGCAGGTGATGAAAGGCTGATTTTGTAACTGCCTTTATGTGCCTCTGAAGGCTCAGGTCAGAGTTCATCACTACACAAAAATTTCAGCCTGATCTCTGGTTTCTACCTGTAATAACTGAAGCTGTGTGCTGACTCTAGATCATTTCTCTTCACTCCCAAAGATTATGATTTTGCTGAAAGTTACGACGAACTAACTCAGCACAACTACATATGGATCCACATCGTCCTGATCTGGTGTGTGATCAACTGTAGCAAGTCCAGCTCGGGTTCAGTGACTGCTGCTGGTTTTTTTTTTTTTTTTTTTTCCACACCTCTTGATAAACACGATTTAACCCACATTAGCATCATTTGGGTGATGCTAATGTTTGCTGAATAAATCTCAGCAAACATGAAGCGGTTTTCACACCGTGGCGACTGGAACTCGTGTTACCTCTAATCGCTTCCACCCTGTTCCGTTAATATTCCTCCGTAAAATAAACCACTACAAAAAAAAAAAAAAAAGGAAAATGTGGTTATATAATAAATCCATTATGCTATAGCTGACCTTGCAGATTTTAAGACTTGTGTTACATCTACCCACAGTGTTGCACAAAAGAACCTCCCCTGATAAAAATCAGACCGAGTGGAATGATTGAGCCTGTTGAGTCAGTACCTGTACAGTTTGTGGCTAATAGTTGTTGAGGAAACTTATTTTTTCCCCCCCTGTGGTTCTTGGATTTTAACGCTCTGACATTCTGTCGCCAGTGTTCAGCATGTTGCTCTAACACTGACGGCAGGAGGACTGTGGTAAGACGACCCATTATTTTCTGCTCCAGGCGACGTTTCAGTTCTTTTGTGGAGCTGCTTTTCTTCACTCTGTCTGACCTATATATAGCTTATAGATATTATTTTTTTGTGTGTGTGTGATTCTCAGAAGTGAATCTTTATCTCTTCTCTTTCACTTGCTTGTCATGTTGCCAAGTGTATTCTCTGAATTCTTCTTAGATCATAAGTGCACAGATGGTTTTGAAATCGGATTCATTTACCTCTATGAATCTAACGCTCCTGCAAACCGAGCCAATCTATGCAGTAAGATGGGGACGACATGGGAATTTAAACCTTTTTAAGATTCCAAAGTGTAAAGATATGATATTGATGACTTCACTGACAACATCAGGGGGTAACTAAGACGATCTGCGAAGGTTTGGGTGACATGAGCAAATAAGCTTGTTGTTGAGCCTGTTAAAAATAAAACCGTAAACTAGGATCAGATCTCATGAAGTGAAAATAAATATTGTCAGGAAATGGTTCATTCACACGCGTCGTCTCAGTTGACCTTATTTTAAGGAGCGGTGTGTGTTCTGTGGCGCTCCGATCATCTTTGGGGTTTATTTTTGTTGCTGCACATTTAAGAAAATGTGACTTGGAAACATTAAAAAAAAAAGTCATAACTATGAATCTAATTCAATAAAAAAAAAAAAAAAAAGAAAAATATTGGGATTACCAGGCATTTTTGTGTGCCTGTTTAAAATTTGAATAACGAAAGGACTAAACGGGAAATCGATGAAAACCCTTTTTCACAACTTGCTTCTGTATTCATATGGCTTTTGGTAGGAAGCCAGAAAAACTTTTAGATCTTCTTTTTGTCAAGGTATTCTTAACCCAAATTGACTTCTCTAGAAAACTGGATGGAAGCCCGTCCACTTAAACCATTCTTATTTCCACACGATGACAAAACTATGCAGGTTTAGTTGCATTGATTTAGAAACTCAACACTGGTTCTTCTTTTCTTGGAGCTTTTTAAGTGGTTCAGAAATGATTTGATGTTCGCATTTCGTCAAACATTAAGTCCTTTCACTCACATAAAAATCAGACGTGAGGATTTTCCAATGACAACCCAGTCGACCTCAATGAACTGCCCAGAATCCATCCGCTCACGTTGATGAAATGAAGAACTTTGTCCAGGCGTTTGTTAATAACTTGATTCTAAACGTCTGTCCTCACCTCTGCAACAGATATTTTACAGTCTAAGCAGATTTACAGTCTTGGGTGTGGATCAGAGGATAATATTTTAATTCTGCCAGGCTGCACTCCGGAGGAGTCGGGTCTGTTCTTGCAACAGCAGCTTCACAATTACAGAGAGATTTAAAGAGGCTCTGCACCAGACAGCCTTTCAGGGCAGCTTAAAGGCAGACAGAGCGCAACACTTCCAGAGGTTTTCAGTGTTGTGTTTGTGCAGTGAATGTTAGAGAGATGTTATTTTTAAGGAGCCCCTAAACCTAACCCTTAATTCACATGCCAAATATGTTTATTTTATTGCACCCAAAATAAACATTTTGCTAGTTAATTACATAGTTTGCAAACTAAATATTTATTTATTAGTAAATATTTACTTTAGACTTTATTTAGCTTACTAAATAAATACTTAGTTGGCAGGATAACATGCTAACTAAATATTAAGGTCCAATATTAATATTATCACTAATTTGCAAATGAGCTATTATGTAAAACTATGAAATCTATAAATGTGTGAATAACATGGTGAAAATGTGACTTAAAAATGAACACTTATATATATTTTTTGCATTTCTATGAAAGGATAAATATACTAAAAAATTGCTCTTAATTGTTTACTGTGTAACTTTACAAATGGAACCATACAGCTTAAAGAGTGTTTCTCCCTAATGCTAAAGAAAACATACAGTGGGGGACTTTTGATATGCACCGTAATTGTTTTTTCTTTTCTTCTTATTCCTATTCTTAGCCAAACACAATAATTCCGGTTCATCCAAATGACGTAAAACAAGAAATGTTTTACATATTTTAATGTCAGTCAGTGAATCTCCCCCGTACCACCCCATCGCTCCATGTGATGCAAATGAGGAGCAGATACAGTAAAAATCAGCTGCTGTGTGAGAGCACACTTAAGTTGGAATGTGGCACCCATGTGATAAACCCAATCAGCAATCTGTTTCCTCCTGAAACCTGTTTATATGTCCAGCAACATAGATCAGAAAGATTTTTTGTTTTTACATAAATTGTTCTGAATTGTATATCTCTTTGCCCAGAGACATAAATGTATGAAAAAAAATGTATGAGTAAAAAAAATATATATATTAGATTCGTTTTGTTTTTCTGAACTTTCCTCCAACTTTGAGGCCACTCTGACGCTCCCTGGTGGCCACAGAAGGGAAAACACGGGCTTTGTTAAATATATTTTGGAAGGTTTTTTTATGAGGTACCTTGAAGGAAGCACGTTGAGATATTTCTGTTTGTGTTGGAGAGAGTTTGCTGCTTAACTTGTTGGATTTCTGCAACCATCTCAAAGAAGGGCTCATTGTTTACAGTGCCAAATCCTCGAAGTGTAACATAAAACCAATATTTCTCCAATTTGCCTAGCAGAGGGAACGGAACAGACGTGCTGCAGACAGGTGAAAAGGCAGGAACAAAAAAAAAGAAGAGAGATTTACATGGGCTTGTCTACCTGCGCCTTGTCAGATGTTGTCTGAGTCACGGAAGGCTTCGGAAAGCTGAGAAGGCCTGGGTTTTCCCATGACGCCGGCGCGTAAACTCCACCCTGGGAGGCCTCACTTTCCAGCTGGAGCTGCTCTCAAAAGTGTCATGTTTTATTTCAGAGGTTAGAAATGATGTGACCTATTCCAACAGAGGTTGCATCATGTTATTTTATGAATTTTTAATGCTAAACTCATGCTAATTCCTTTCATTAACGTGGTAATTGTTATTACTATGAGTGCCAACAAATCTTCAGTCTGTCACACAAATCCACACAGAATCAAATGAACTGGAGAAACTTCTTCATGGCGTTGATGACAAACCCTAACCCCACAAGTTTTCCTCTTTCACTAACTCTCTCACTCGTGGTTACTCTGCTGAATTGTCTGACACAAACTAACAATAATTGCCTGTTGTTGCTACTTTATGACGCATGACGTAAAGTAACAATATAAACAAATACTTACAACTCAACGGAGTGAACATGAATTCTACCCAGAATCCCTCGCCGGAAGCAGTTCGGTTGTCATTTCTTAAGCACTTGAAGGGTTAATAAATAACAAGACCGTCCGGTTTTACTATCGTTGTCATCATTTTCAAATGTCAAAATGAATATGTTGACTGAAATGGTCGGTAACCCTATCAACAAACCGGATGTTGATATAGTAGCGCTACTATATACGCCTGTCATTTTGCGACGAGCTAATTAAAAGTGATGCGCAGCTACGAGCAGTAAAGCTTAAAACGTTGCTTGCAATAGCTACCGCAAACTCTTTCTCTGGGTGTTGCTGCCATGTTGAATCCCGACTTCTCCCCTAGAACGTCGTTATTTCGGGGCTGACGTTAAACTTGAGCTCCGAATTCCGAGGTACCTGGAACGCAGCACAACTCCCTTGATTGAAAACGCTCGCGGAGCTTTTTCAATAACTTTTAAGTGTTACAGCGACTCCAAAATTAGCACAACAAACTCAAAAAGTATGAACATTACAGACCCGTATAGTAAGAACACGAACCCAGGTAGGTGTGTGAGCAAAACAACGTTACTAAACCCGTTATTAAACCTAATGAGTAAAGTCAAAGTGTAGGTGCGCCATTCTCAAGTCTTATTCTGAGGTTTTGTGAAGTTATTATTAGTTCTGGTTATTGTACAGAGGGCTAGGATTATCTTACTCAAGCTCAGATCACCTTGAGCTTGTTAAAAACATGAATTAATCCTCACAGGTGGAAGAAAACCATTTTAGCTGACCCTATAATTTCTTAAGTTTAAATTCAGATGATTGTAGCTATACAAGTTTTTGTTGGAGGATATTCTTAGTCAAAAAATATTCAGCTATTTTTCTTTAAAATATATAGAAAATTGTACCATTAGAATACTGTTATGTGTACAGTATTCTAATGGTATACTGTACCATTTAAATGAAATGGAAAAACATTCAAAATAACAATAATAATAAGAAAAAGATCCACACAAAAGTTATTGATATGTTACGAATATTAAACAATTTTTGGATGTGGGGCTCATCCAAGCAAAAGAAGATGATGCATATTTGGGGGTCACAAGAATGAGGCGAAATGCAAGTTTGATGCATTTCTATAATTGATAACATTTTTCTAATTATTATGATTTTAGTTTTCACATCTGAAGGCTTCCGAAATCAGAGTCTGTAGCATGTGGCATATTCCAGTCCAATTTGGTCTTGATCATTACCCGTAAATCATGCCATATTTGGAAAGTTGTTTAAATAATGTCAAATAAAGCTGAAATAGCTTCTGGGCATTTTTAGCATACAAAAAATAAAAAATGAAAAAAATCTAAACTAAACAAGCTAGCTTAGAATAGTCAAATGGGATCAGTCAATTTATGTTATATTTTTAGCTAGAGATAACTAGTTAAAAATGTAACTAGTTTCTGTTCGTGAGTTTGTTCAGTCCAGACTCATGAACACATTTTCACAAACAAATTGAAATATTTGGATTGTACAAAAAAGCTGAAGAAATTACATGTCTGGTAGTTAAAATTTTCCTACTTCCTAATAGAAGTCCTAATTAAACTGATCACCTTCACTACATATTTCTTCTTTTATTATTTTTTGATGTATTATCTCATGACCCGTGAAATTGCATCTAAACAAATGTCAACGTATCATAAGACTGGAGATGTTTCTGTCTGAAAAATAACCCAAACGGCTTTCTGAAGTAGTATTTGTTTGTTTTTTGTTTTTTTTTATTGTGTGTCGTCCTGTAATTTTCTCAGAAGGAATGGCGATAACCAAGAGAACCTTGGCTGTCTTTGTGCTTCTGGCAACATTGCTGGCTTTGGAAAAAAGAAACTTCAACTTCCAGTTTCACTTTATAGTTCTGGATTTTCTAGTAAGGGAACTTCATGTGTTTATGACTCCAAACACATAACATGGGACATGCTGATGACTACAGAGCTTCTATGTTTGATATAAACACCATTTGTGTTTTTTTTTTCTTCTTTTTCTTAGGAGCCACATGGTGAACTCTTTCTTTCTCACACACGGGAGAAAAGAGCTGGTTAGTTTGATCCATTGAATTGCAGAATTCTGGTTCTGAAGACATGAATAAATAAATCTCTATCGCTGGCATTTAGCAAATATAAATAATTCTTATCTTTAGAAAGTGAGAGGAAACAAGTGTCTTTTTACACAGTGCATGTAAACGTTTGATTTCAACCGTAAATGTTAGATTTAGCAACAAAAAAAACCTCCTGCAAAAGTATGTTGTCAATGCCGAACTATCAGATCAGTTTGTTAATATGGGAAAATTGACACTATTCCCTTTCAAATGTTAATCTTTGCAGTGCTTTCAGACCCCAAGATTTACTCAGCAAACATTTTACTAAATGCATCGAACGTGGAAACCTATGAGCAGCTGGTGTCAACCCTGAACGTCACCAGTTATCCTCTCCAGCTTGATAACACCACAGAGATCCAAAATATCACTGTTACAACAGGTGAGTGACGACTGTGACACAAACAGCTAGAAGATGATTACGTAATCATCTTCTTTTCATCTCTCCTCCTACAGTGTGTGTCTCCACTGAAACTGGTTTCCGGTGTGAGTGTGAAGAGCAATTTGCCTGGCCGTACAGAACCTGCATTGCATATGGAGCTTGTGATTCCATATTCAGTGGCATCTGTAAATGCATCTCAGCGATCCCAGCTGACGGCTCTTCCTGTCAGCTGATCTCAGGTAATCACAGCTCAGTTATGGACCATAATCACAGTGGCGCGCAGAGATGTGGCTGATGTTGTAGTAACACTGTGGTTGGATAAAAGAAGCCCCCTTCTGAATTTTTTATTTTTTATTTTTTGTCATTCTCTAATGTAATGTGTGTGGCCCAAAGTTGCATTTCTGGATTTACCAAAACCCGGTGATTTTTTGTAATTTTGATGTGCAAGAGTCATACCCCTCCAACCCCAACACCCTTAGAAAACCCACACAATGACATTTTGTAAACTGAAATGAAACTGAAAGCAATTGGTTACTTTTGTTTATATCTTGGATACACTAAGTATTATATAAAAAAGCTGTTTCCGCCAATTATTACTGGTGTTGTGTAGCTTTTGTTCATATTTAAAAAAAAAAAAAAAAAATCCCATACAGTCAGTGGATAAGAAGGAATCATCATCTTTCATGAAAAAGTTGATATGTTGCAATATTATATGAAAATGTGAATGACTTTCAACTAAATGTGTGCTGTGCGAGAAAGGATTTGGTCTGATAGACAATTTATTTTTTATCATCAGTATCAGTATTTTATTTATTTTTTTGACCATGTTTTATTTTTGTTCATTAAAAAAATAAAATACTGATACTGATGTATCTCGTTTAAGGTCTTGGTCATCCAAAGTAGGTTTATCTAGACAAATGCCACAGAGGTGTGGAATAGGAATTTTTTTGTGACGTAAAGACAGTAAGCTAAATCAAACATGACGTGTTGCATATGCGGTGGAAACCCCTCCTTGATTTCCGATTTTTATTGCGTGTTTGTCACACTTCTGTGTTTTCACTTTATCACACCACGGTGTTAGGGTGATAAAGATAAATAGAGAAACTGGTTGTCCAACATTACTTTATATAATGACTGCTGTTGCTTTGATGGCCGATTAAGACTAAAAGGCATAAATTTTTTTAATAACAATTTTGCACAATTTCTGTGTGTTATTTATGACATCAAATTTTGTGTGTGTATCTGGAACTCACCCACCAAGAAAACAGAAACATGTTTTATTTTTTCATTATCTTGCAGAGCTGCTTGTTCAGTCTATGTATGAGGTTGAAGTGGAGCTAAATCTAACAGATGTTGAAACAGTGGAATTCCTCAGGAGCCTTCTGAACAATGGCAGTTTCTTTACCTTGAACCCCACAGTGAATGTCACACAGATCGACCTCACCACAGGTAGGAATTCACTGGCTGAAGTCCAGATAAACCAAATACTGGAGAGAATTTATTAAAGGACGTCCTCAGGAGTTGTTGGTAATGGATTTCCTTAATTGTCTGTTTTGTTTTCAGTCTGCTCTCCAGTCCGTGGTGATTACCAGTGTAGATGTGAGGATCAGTATCGTTGGCCATGTGACCAGTGTGTAACATATGGATCATGTGACAACATCACTGATGACACCTGTGGATGCATCAGTGGCATTCCTGCTGGTGGACAGTACTGCCAGGCTGAGGATCAATACAGTGAGTTCCTTCAAAGTGCATGCTACACTCACAGATATTAACAAGCTTTCTGATTAAAAAAACAAACAAAAAAACTTTATTTGATTTGTCATTTAAATGTAACAAGCAGTACACCGTTAGTTCAACTTTGTGGGCTCTTGAATCCACACAATTTATTGTCATTGAATAATTTTTGCATATTTTTGTTTTATTTTTGAATTTTGTGGAAGTCACTAAATTAGTAAAAGTAGGGTGGCTACATTAACAATAGTAGACATGTAAGCAGAGCATCATGAGCAAGCAAAGTGACAAAAAACAAAGAACAGTTCTCACTAGTTGAGTCGAGTCCTACCGCTAATCGCACACAGCCGTTCAAAGGAATTCAATCGCTAGTGAACATCAACACTAACCAGTTGTGATTTTAGCTTCCTCTAGTCATGTAATATTCCTGGAGTTGTTTTCTTTCTGATATCTGCATCTTTTCTGTTGAGTGACCCGGTTTTAAGGAAGTTTTCCATTATTACTTTTGACACAATCCTTTGGTAAATTAGTTGTAGCATTGAACTTTCAGCTAACATCAAAGAAAAAAAAACAGTTGTTTTTATGCAGTACCTCATGGACCATTAGTGGCCCCCAGAGACCACTATTGGTCCTGGGACACAGTTTGAGAAAGACTGACCTAGACTGTCATTAGATCAAAGCTATTAGTCTTTAGCATATGAGTGTCTATATATGCATTTCTAAATCAGTTCCTCTTCTTTATCTTATTTTTTCCAGACTTCACAGCATGTCTGACCACTACACCTTTAACACCAACAAGTAAGACTGAAAACCTGATTAATGTGAAACAATATACACTGTAGATAGAGTTAGTGAAAACACTTCACAAACCCTCACTGCTGTACTACATTTTCCTTTTATTCCACCTGTTCAGCTCCTCCAGTCATCTACCAGTACATGGTTTATGTGGAGCTGAACTCCACAGATGTTACAGCTGTAGAAAAGCTGAGGATCATCAACAACACCATCAGCATAAACAAGAACGTACAAATCTCTGATGTTAACATTACTACAGGTAAGAATAAACAGATTTCTCTAATAGAAACATTTGAAGCAATTTCAATAAAACTGCTGCATGATCTGAAATTGATGACATATTTCCTTTGTTTTGTCTGCAGTATGCTCTCCAATCAGTGGTGATTACCAGTGTAGATGTGAGGATCAGTATCGTTGGCCATGTGACCAATGTGTAACATATGGATCATGTGACAACATCACTGGTGACACATGTGGATGCATCAGTGGCATTCCTGCTGATGGACAGTACTGCCAGGCTGAGGATCAATACAGTGAGTTCCTTCAAAGTGCATGCTACACTCACAGATATTAACAAGCTTTCTGATTAAAAAAACAAACAAAAAACCTTTATTTGATTTGTCATTTAAATGTAACAAGCAGTACACCGTTAGTTCAACTTTGTGGGCTCTTGAATCCACACAATTTATTGTCATTGAATAATTTTTGCATATTTTTGTTTTATTTTTGAATTTTGTGGAAGTCACTAAATTAGTAAAAGTAGGGTGGCTACATTAACAATAGTAGACATGTAAGCAGAGCATCATGAGCAAGCAAAGTGACAAAAAACAAAGAACAGTTCTCACTAGTTGAGTCGAGTCCTACCGCTAATCGCACACAGCCGTTCAAAGGAATTCAATCGCTAGTGAACATCAACACTAACCAGTTGTGATTTTAGCTTCCTCTAGTCATGTAATATTCCTGGAGTTGTTTTCTTTCTGATATCTGCATCTTTTCTGTTGAGTGACCCGGTTTTAAGGAAGTTTTCCATTATTACTTTTGACACAATCCTTTGGTAAATTAGTTGTAGCATTGAACTTTCAGCTAACATCAAAGAAAAAAAAACAGTTGTTTTTATGCAGTACCTCATGGACCATTAGTGGCCCCCAGAGACCACTATTGGTCCTGGGACACAGTTTGAGAAAGACTGACCTAGACTGTCATTAGATCAAAGCTATTAGTCTTTAGCATATGAGTGTCTATATATGCATTTCTAAATCAGTTCCTCTTCTTTATCTTATTTTTTCCAGACTTCACAGCATGTCTGACCACTACACCTTTAACACCAACAAGTAAGACTGAAAACCTGATTAATGTGAAACAATATACACTGTAGATAGAGTTAGTGAAAACACTTCACAAACCCTCACTGCTGTACTACATTTTCCTTTTATTCCACCTGTCCAGCTCCTCCAGTCATCTATCAGTACATGGTTTATGTGGAGCTGAACTCCACAGATGTTACAGCTGTAGAAAAGCTGAGGATCATCAACAACACCATCAGCATAAACAAGAACGTACAAATCTCTGATGTTAACATTACTACAGGTAAGAATAAACAGATTTCTCTAATAGAAACATTTGAAGCAATTTCAATAAAACTGCTGCATGATCTGAAATTGATGACATATTTCCTTTGTTTTGTCTGCAGTATGCTCTCCAATCAGTGGTGATTACCAGTGTAGATGTGAGGATCAGTATCGTTGGCCATGTGACCAATGTGTAACATATGGATCATGTGACAACATCACTGGTGACACATGTGGATGCATCAGTGGGATTCCTGCTGATGGACAGTACTGCCAGGCTGAGGATCAATACAGTGAGTTCCTTCAATGTGCATGCTACACTCACAGATATAAACAAGCTTTTTGATTATTATTGTGGAAGTTGCTAAATTAGCAAAAGTAAGGTAACTACTTCTAACCACACATGACCTCATGGGAATATCAGATAGCCCTATCTCCCAGCAGAGCAAAAGGGGACAGTAACTGATTTTAAGACCTTTGCAGAGGTAGTTAGGATCAGTGAATTGGATATTGTCTTAAATGTTTACTTTTGCAATATTATTCAGAGTTAGGATGGACTGGAGACCTGTCCAGGTTGACCCCACCTTAAACCCACTGAGCACTTGTGATCAGCACCAGCAACCCTCCTAACCTCAGTCAGAAAAGAGTCTATGATGATGGATGGAATGGATATTATTTGGGGTTGTTGGCGTTTTACATCTAGCCTATAGTCTTCTGTGCATTAAGTGACATTCTGAGACAATGTAATAGTTTTTCACACAGCACCACCTGCTGTTCACAAGTAGTACTACATTGATGTCTACCTAAAGCAATAACACTTTCTGCCAGTTGACTTGGAGAGAAAATGAGTCCATCTGATGGTTGACCTAGTATATGACATCAGAGCAAAGCTATTTATTTTTGAGCATATGAGTGTATATAATTACACTTATATGTGTAATTATTTACACTCCTCTTTGTCTTCTTCATTCCAGACTTCACAGCATGTCCAACCACAACAACTTTAACACCAACAAGTAAGCCTGAAAACATGGTTAATGAGTAAACAATATACAACTGTACAAATCTGAAAGAAAAACACCTCACCAATTCTAGCTGCTGTTCTACTTTTTCCTTTTATTCCACCTGTCCAGCTCCTCCAGTCATCTATCGGTACACGCTTTATGTGGAGCTGAACTCCACAGATGTTACAGCTGTAGAAAAGCTGGGGAACATCAACAACACAATCAGCTTCAACAGGAACTTACGAATCTCTGATGTTAACATTACTACAGGTAAGAATAAACAGATTTCAATGGATTCTGATGCTCTAAAGAAACATTTAAAGCAATTTCAATAAAACTGCTGCATGATCTGAAACTGATGACATATTTCCTTTGTTTTGTCTGCAGTCTGCTCTCCAATCAGTGGTGATTACCAGTGTAGATGTGAGGATCAGTATCGTTGGCCATGTGACCAATGTGTAACATATGGATCATGTGACAACATCACTGGTGACACATGTGGATGCATCAGTGGGATTCCTGCTGATGGACAGTACTGCCAGGCTGAGGATCAATACAGTGAGTAGCCAATGGATTCATGTGAATCTGAAATGTAACAGCCAACATTACTCACATGCTGTCCCTGGTTTTATAAAAGCTCAGCTATGACACAATTTTTTCCAATAAACCCTAGATGTCGTACTGGTAGCATTAGATAAACACTATCACACACTGAAATTTGTGTATACAATGCATTCTGACCCTTAGTTGGAGTCCATGTATTGCTAAAAACTTTGCATTTTACATCCGCCTAATGTTCTATTGTGAGTCTAAGTTGATATACATATATCAGTGGACACTTTGAAAAGAAACAGCACTTTCATTCAAAATAAAAGCAGCATTTTTGGATTTTTCTTCCCCAATACTCCTAAATCACTGGATTTTCTATTTAACACAGCAGTTTTGCCCCATCATCCTTGTGCAATGTTTGATCTATTTTTAAATGAGCTGACAAACTTTGATATTTCATTTGTTAAAAGCCTTTCTTGATCGTTACAGACTTTACAGCCTGTCCTCCAACAACAGCAATAACTCTAACACTTACAAGTAAGACTAAAAAGATGTTTAATGCGATAAAAATAAAGTATTTAATGGTATTCTGGTAATAAGCAGTGGTTCATGTTTTTCTTTCTTCTTTAGCTGCAGCCTCCACGGCACCAGCAGTCATCCGTCAATTCATTGTTTCTTTTGAGCTGACAACCACAGATGTTGGAGTCATAGAGCAGCTGAGAAACATCAGTTACCCCCTCAGCCTCAGTGAAGGCATCCAGCTCTCCACCATGAACATTTCTACAGGTAAAGCTGTTTGCCCCATTACTGTATTGGAAGCAATGTTGTCAACGTGAACAGCCTGTCTCGTTTTCAGTGTGCTCCCCCTATAATACCAGCTACCAGTGCAGATGTGAGGATCAGTATGGCTGGCCATGTGACATGTGCTCCATTTATGGCCAATGCAACAAAGTTCTGGACAGTACCTGTGGATGCATCATTGCGCTTCTTCCAAATAATACTTACTGCCAGCCACTGTCAGGTAGGTGGAGCACATCTCTCAGAATCTCAAATAATTTTTTCAATATATTTACCTGATGTTTTTGGTTATTTTTCTCAAAAATTCCCTGCGTCTCATTCGAACAGATCTTGATGTTTGTCCAACACCAACTCCTAGCGGTAATGAAAAACTACAACACTTCTACAATCACTGTATTTGGTGGCTGCGCTAGTTTACTATGTGAGAGCACCTCACTGTGTTTTGATATGACTGAGGCAAGAAAGTAGAGTTTTTATATCAAAGTGAACGAAAATGGTAATGTTAATTCATGCTGTTACATGAGACATACATATTCTCCATTGAATTTTTAAGTCATATTCAATATTTTAAATGATTTTGATATTAGATTATGTAAAGTTTTCTTCAGTAGCATTCTAGTCATGTGCCCCATTGACTAAGTCAGTGTGAAACTGTTCCAGAAGACTGGATAGATGAGGCATTGTCATTTCTATTTTAATCTGTTTTATATTTTTTTAGCATTTTTTTAGTCAGAATTTTGTACTTTCCTTCAATAGCTTCTTGGTCATGTCGCCCATTAACTCAAAATCAGTTTGAAATAGTCATTGGACCAACGACATTGACCAATCACAGAAGTTAAAAACACTCAGGCAACTACATGAACCAACAACAGGGGGCAGTAGCATCAAAAAAGAACTGCAAGGGGTTCACTGCTTTACTGCAGATGAATGGACAAGACGACAGTGAATAATAACCACAACACAGCTGAAGACATAACATCTACATATGCAGCAAAAACATATGCAACATAGACATACTCTACCATATACATCACCAAAATCTATTTACAACATAGATATATTCATAAAGCATGAAGACCATAGAAATCAACCAAAGACACATAGCAACAACTTGGACCAACTACATCTACACATGAGTTGTACTTAATTTTGACACAAATAGTCTTTGTTCTATGGTTGATTGTGGGCTGCAACTTAAAAATGGGTTTGGTGTCCAAGCTTGGTTTCATGATAAACATGTTTCGCCAAAACTCAACTGCTCTTAGAATTGCTTTATATAAACATTTGGCGCCAGTTTTGCTTGTTGTTTTAGTAATATGTAATACATGTAAAACTGATTTCATTCAAACTCAATATACAATATTACTAAATAGCTCTTTCTACTGTACAATTGTAACAGTGATTAGATTTGATTTTCAGAGTTCTGCACATCAAACTACACACTTCTAATGTCAGTGCTTTAATGCTCCTGTTATAGACAGTTCTAATATTTTTTCTAATACAGATTCAACAGCCGCTCTTACTAATGCAACAACTAAACACCCCCCACCTGCTACAAGTAAGAGCCTCTATTTTAATGTGGCTCTTTGGTTCATAGTGTTTGACGACTTCAATACTTTTTTCTATTACAGATTCAACAACATTTGTTACTAATGCAACAGCTACACTACCTGCTACACTACCTGCTACACTACCTGCTACACTACCTGCTACAACACCTGTTACAACACCTGTTACACTACCTGCTACAACACCTGCGACAACACCTGCTACAACACCTGCTACAAGTAAGAGACTCTATTTTAATGTGGCTCTTTGTTATTTGGTTCATAGTAGGCGGCAACTTAAATACTTTTTTCTAATACAGATTCAGCAAACCCTGTTAGTAATGCAACAACACCACCACCTGCTACACCACCTGTTACACCACCTGCTACAACACCTGCTACACCACCTGCTACAACACCTGCTACACCACCTGCTACACATGCTACAACATCTGCTACAACAACTACTGCAAGTAAGAGTCTCTATTTTAATGTGGCTCTTTATTTGGTTCATAGTAGGTAGTAACTTAAGTACTTTTTTCTAATACAGATTCAACAAGCCCTGTTACTAATGCAACAACAACACATGCTACACCTCCTACTACAAGTAAGGGCCTCTATTTTAATGTTGCTCTTTGTTCTTTGGGTGGACTGCAACTTAAAAATGGTGTTTAGTAATGTGGGGGAGCAGTTCTTGCTGAATAGTCCTGTGCATTTTTCTTTGAACAATGTCAGTTTGCGTATTAACTCTTTCTTTGCAGTTTTAGCAACTGTGCCCACAACAACGCCTTATACAACAACCCGCTTAACAACTACAGAGATGGGTAAGGCTTCCAAGTAAATGCTACTCTGCTTTCCAGTGGAAACACACTCCAAACTTATTGCTAGAACTTATTTAGAAATGTGAACTTGGAGGCTGACATTCGGGTTGGGGTCGTCTGTGCTGCTGCTACATGTTCAGCATTGAGATGCTATTTTAGGCTTGAATGATAAATGATGCTTGATGATAGGCTACCTCCATTTAGCACACTTAAACAAAACAATAGTGTTTTCCAGCATCCCAACAAATTGTTTTTTTTAAAGCAAAAGTTGACCCTCATTGGGAAAAGAGAAGCGGTTTTGTTGTCCATCGCTGCTTTTACTGGCTGTTGCTTGTGTCAGATTTATAAAATTGTACATGTTAACAGTGATGTTTATTTGATCATTTATTCTGAGTTCAATTTATTTTTTCAGCTGAGGAATTTTGAGTGATACATTTTTACAAATATTCGCTGTGTAGCTTTTTACTGTGACTTATATTACCCTGAATAAATGTTATTTTATTTAGGGTAAGTTAGGGGAGATTAGTAGAAATAAAGTCTTTTTAGATTTTTATTTTTAAAAATGATTAAAACTTGTACATTGGCCTTGCCTTGCCTTGCATTAAAATCCAATAAACCATCGTAAAGTTTACTTCATTGATGGCGCCATAAGTGACATTCTATGCAAATAAATTTAAGTGTAAATAGAAAAATAATCTCACTCGAACTTTAACAAGCTGTAATTTCTTTCCTGTGTATCTTCCGAGGTGTTGCATATTTTAATTTATTGGTAAACTTTCATTATCCATCGCCCACACATGATACATTAAAAACGATTCGGAAAATCTTGGTCTACTTTGTGCAAACAGCATATTTTTCTTGTATTTATGTCTGATCTCTACAAACACTTCTGAACACCAGAAGCAGAGAACCAAACTAATTTAAAAGCGATTCTGTGGAATACTACACGTTGTCTGATTTCTCTCTTTCCAGCTTCACGAGTTGTTTATCAATTCCTGATTTCATTCGAGTTGAAAACCACGTATGTTAGAGCTGTAGAAGAGCTGAGAAACATTAACTACACCATCGGCTCCATCAATTCTGTACAGATCACTGACGTTAACATCACTACAGGTAATAACTTCAACATGTCTGATGCTACTGATGGAATTAATTGAAATATACTGGAAAGATGAATAAAATCTGTCTCATTTTCAGTGTGCTCCCCTAACAATACAAGCTACCAGTGCAGATGTGAGGATCAGTATCGTTGGCCATGTGACCAGTGTGTAACATATGGATCATGTGACAACATCACTGGTGACACATGTGGATGCATCAGTGGCATTCCTGCTGATGGACAGTACTGCCAGGCTGAGGATCAATACAGTGAGTAGCCAATGGATTCATGTGAATCTGAAATGTAACAGCCAACATTACTCACATGCTGTCCCTGGTTTTATAAAAGCTCAGCTATGACACAATTTTTTCCCACTAAACCGTAGATGTCGTACTGGTAGCATTAGATAAACACTATCACACACTGAAATTTGTGTATACAATGCATTCTGACCCTTAGTTGGAGTCCATGTATTGCTAAAAACTTTGCATTTTACATTCGCCTAATGTTCTATTGTGAGTGTAAGTTGATACACACAACAGTGGACAGTGTGAGGATCAGTATGGCTGGCCATGTGACATGTGCTCCATTTATGGCCAATGCAACAAAGTTCTGAACAATACCTGTGGATGCATTAATGCGCTCCCTCCAAATAGTACTTACTGCCAGCCATTATCAAGTGAGAGTAACAAGGTTCTGTTTTTTACCATTTCTTACTCATTATGTACATAGTAATTTTTTTTATTTTATTTATTCTGTCTTTTGCAATTTCCAATATTTTCTTTCAACAGATATTGACATCTGCCTGATACCCACCTCTCCATCCCTTGGTAGGAAGCAATTAATTTTTTTCTGTTTTTAGTTTCTTTCCTCTTTAATGATGGTGCTACCTGTTCACAATCACAGAAACTACTGAGAGAGTTTTTAAAAGCAATATACTAAGAAAGGTTAAGTGCCAATCTACTCCGTTTAGCTAAAGTACACAGTGTTTGTCTGACTAGCTTGTTAGCTTTCTCTGCTCTGTAGACTTTCCAACAAGCTTTGGAAAGTCGTAACATGATACGACTTATTTCCAATTTAAGTAAGGACACTATTACTGATTATTATTTTTTAAGAGTCTCACCTGAAAATTAATGAACCCTTGAATGATAAACAGAGAAATTTACCATACATGTGTCATTGACAAAAGCAAGAAAAGTAGAAACAATAGCAACTATCAAAGTTTCAGTCAGAGGACACAATATAGAAATCAGCTTCTTTTCTTTTACCCAACACTGCTGACACTGCATAACAAAGCAGTTGTCTCAAGGGTCTTCTCCAGTTTTTGTGATTGCATGGATTACCTGTAATCTTTTGGTATGAATGCCTTTTTTTATTCGGGAATGGCGCTTGCCTTAAAAAAAAAATTTCTCAGATTTACTATTTAAACTCCAACATTGATCAAAAACAGAAAGAAAATCAAGAGCTGTTCATATTAACTAATATTTTGTCAAGATTTTTTCCATCTACAATTTTATCTTTTCTCTTTATATTTTATTATTTTTGTATGCATATCACAACCTCTCCTATTAATCTGAGGCACATTATTCTATTATTTTTAAATCTCATTTTATGTCATTGTCCTGCAGTCATGTTGCCACTTTGACAATTCAGAGAGAAATGGTCCCAAAACACCCAATAAGCCTTTTCTGATTTAAATGTAGTCATTAAACAAAGATCATGGCGACAGTTGTGAATTCTAAGAAAATACAACAGAGAATTTAAGAGAAGAAAATATTAGAATTTAGAATTTGTTTTCAATGTTACATAAAGGTATTGGTGAATCACTTCTCCTCATCTACTTTTAGCATTTTCTTATTTGTCTTATGCAATCATTGCACTTCAGTTCAACAAATGATGCTTCAAACTTGTCTAAGTTGTTGCTTTTTCAGGTACAACAGTGAACATCCAGACCACCAACCCTGCCACAACAATTACTACCATGAATGATCCCCCATCTACCTTTACTACACTCACAACTAATACCACTGCTCCCACAACTACTACTGACCCAACAACTAATACCACTGCCTCCCACAACTACTACCACTTACCCCACAACTACTACCGCTGCCTCTACAACTACTACCACTGCTGCAGGTAGTATTTATACATTGAAAATATACTTTAAAACATATCATGAAGGCTATCCTTTTAGATTATGTATGTAGTTACATGAGTGTGAATAGAGATTTTTACAATTAAAATTTACCACTGTATGTTGTTTGTGAATATATTTTGTACCACAGGACTATCGGAAGTTCAGTCTGGAGGCCATTTGCAGCTCTTGGAATGATTGTGATGCTGTAATTTAAAAAATGTGTTCAAACGTGCAGATAGTTGTAACCAGGTGGAGACTATTTTCCCCAATTATGACCCACAAGTTAAAATCTTCTCACAAAAATGTTAGGAATAGCACAAAGTTTCTATCTTTTAATAACCAAGTTTTATGCTTTTCCTTTCATTTCAAGGTTGATTGGACCACAATTCTCCACTGAGTTAAGCAGACTTTGGTGCACCCAAATCTGCTTTCAATTACATTCTTAAAAACTTTCAAATAAAGTGTGATGTATACAATATTTTTACTGCTAAGGGTAGACCATGTCTTTTTCAGTAATAATAAATTTGTCAAGGGATTGCTTGTGGTAAAAATACTTGTTTTGTCACACAATGCAATGTCAATATGTCAAAATCATAAAATCTTTATGCATACGCTGCAAGAACAGAGAAATTCTAGCATATTTTGTCCAACGTCATCATTGGTTTTGAGGAAACTGAACTTTTTATTTTGCATGCCCACAGACCAGCTATTACGGCTTACAGTCTGATAATTTTTAGTGAGTTTTTCATAATAAAACATTTTGATTATGATAGCCAACAGACTCTATCTGGCTTTGTAAGGAGCTCAGAAAGCAAGATGCTATCTCAATTTGTTTTGCAGACTGTCAAATCTGTAAACTTGTACATGTATATTTTTTCACCTAAAGAGTTTGATGCTTGTGGAGAATGAATACTGTCTATTTATAGAATCTGTGTTTCATGTGTAATATTTGTTTTGGAAAATTCTGAAAGTAAAATTATCCATCTTATTTCAACCAATCAGAAATAGACATGTCAGTTGAATTGAACATGGATTTTAAAGAGGAGTATAACAAGCCAGACAGTCCTGAATACAAAACCCTTTCAAGAAATATCACCGTATTAGTGAGTATTTTACACTTCAGTAACAGGTTTTACATGTCCTTTGATGTTGATATAATTAATCAGATTTTTTTCTTGTGCAGCTTGAGGAGCAGTATCGCAATCTGGATGGCTTCCTTGGTGTTTCTGTGACAAAATTCAGGTATATATGTTTCTTCATTAAAAGTAAATGTTACGTTAGTAATGTTAATGTATGTTTCAATACAATGTTTTTGGTTTCCTTTTTCCTGAAGCAAAGGAAGTGTTATTACAGATTTTACTGTTAAGATCAAATCTGGATCAGTTGATGAGACAAAAGTGAATGCAGTTAATTCGAAACTCAGTGAAGCATTGGGATCAATCGCTCCTGTTATTGGCTCAGTGACTGCAAAGTACTACAGTAAGTCTAAAATATTTGGGTTTTTTTACCTCTTTGTGAATATATTTCTAAGTAACCTAATTTTCTCTTAAAGGTTCAACTCAACTTCAGTCAAGTGTAAATGGGTTCATTTATACTGGTAAAACCATGACGCTGACATGTGACCCTACCGAGGCCAGTTTAGGAAAAATTAACAGTGTTATATGGAGACATAACAAGGTTGTACTCGAGTCAGATCGGCACAAAAAGTATATTTCTGGAAGTCAGTACAAGCTGGCAGTGGAAAAAGTTATTCTTGGCGATGCTGGTAAGTTAAAAACAAATTTACCAAGTTAAAAAAAATTACTAAAATGTGAAATTTAAATATTACAGTATATCCTTTATTCAAGTATGCGTTTTGATAGCTCAATTCTTTACATCACTTTTCATTGCAATGACAGAAAACCAACTCATGAACAGATGTTCCAGTTTAGTCAGTAGAATATTTAGAGCAGTTGTCCATTTAAAGCGATCTTTCTTTGTTATACAGAATCTAAATGGAGCACTATTTTCCACTCAATTCACAAAGGTCAAAATGCAACCAAAGGTCATGTTTTAATGCCCAATGCAGCGGTGACAGTTGTTTTTCCCATCCAGAAAAATTCCAAGAAATGACTTGATCCAAATATCACACAGAACAAGGAAGGTTTCCAGCTATTTTGTAACAGATGAAAGCGAATAATTTTAAAACTTGAGAAGAGCTTGTCTTGTGTTGTAAAACTCCTTAATTAAGCTGTGTAGAGGAGAGAGACTCATTTCTGAGACAGTCAGTACCGAAGGTTGTTGAGTTTGCGAAAGAGAGAAGAGAGTTAGGGAGGCAAGCACCAAATCCTGGTCTTGACATCCAAGTAAAATAGTAGCATGAACAGAATCTAAACCAGATGTTGGCTCAGGTAGCAATAATCAGCATATTGTCCAATAAAGAATTGAATAACAACCCAAAAACAGGTGAAACTAGAGTAAGACAATATTTTCTCCAGCACAAGCACTAAAAACCCTTTGCAAATGATCTATCGGTTTTGTAAGACCAATTAAAAGTGAATTAAAGGTGACCAGATGTTAAGAAATGAATGCATGGATAACAGTTTGGTGCTCCAAGAAATTATCAGCTGAAAAACTAACAATATTTATACAAACAGAAAACAAATGGCTGGTCAGAACTCAACTCATCTAGATTAGATTTTAAGGACAGAGGACCCTTGTCGAAAGACTACAATATGCACATTTTAGTAAGGAAATGTTACTTTTCCTTAACTAACTTTTACTTTTACAGTCAAGCCACATTCACCCAGCCTCTTACTAATATGTTCAACCAAACACAGATATGCCCAAAAGCACATTGCGTGGCCGGTAATTGGACCCACAAACTTCCAGTTACAAGCAAACCACTCTCCTTTGAGTTACAGTTACTTCGTGTAATCAAAAAGAATTAGCTATTAGGATTAACATGATCAAGGATTCATGCAATTCTTCTGCTTGGACTTTATTAAATCAACAAACTCTTATGAATTCCTAACTACAGGAAATTATGAATGCTTACTGCAAGGAGACACTATGACTTTCATCCAAGACAGAAATGTGGGAACAAATGAGATCAAATCAGCTCCTAATGTGCGAGTCCAGCAAACCATGTTGGCGAAATGCAAGGAGGGACAAAATCAACCAGTAGTCTGCTGTGTGCAGTCCCCTTATACTATCGAGTGGTATGATGGTTCACAGCTTTTAACTTCTGGTAAGTATGAAACCATTATGTTGTATATTACTCAGCTGAGTTCTTTATAAACATTTTAAATGTCCACTGTTGCTGGTGCAGGTTCAGACTGCATCACGTATGAATATCCAATGAAAAGCTGCAGTGTACAACAAACAAAAACATTCACATGTAAAGTTACTGAAGACGAGACGTATAGCACAACAACAACCCTGAAGATTTTTACAGATCGTAAGTGTAGCATTTGAAACAGAAAATATTTTGTTCTGTTTTAGTTTTCTTTTCATTGATTGTAAATATTTTTGCACCTTTAAGCTATTGTATGTGACAATGAAGAGTATGGGTCTGGACGAACCGGTGACAAAGCAAACGCAATGTGCCCTGCTGGCTTGGAGGGGTACAAGATTGCAGAGTGTCAGAAATCAGGAGAATGGAAACTTGTGGAGGACTCCTGCATTGTAACCAAGATCAATGAATTACTTATTGAGACAGTGGTAGGTAGCTTTGTACCATAGTATTTTTTTTTATTATAAATTACAGTATGGTTGATGTTATGATGCAGACCTGAAACAATTTCTAGGTTTGCCTACAATTTGTTTCTGTTGCTTCCTATTGAAATCAGCACCATATATGGCTAACAACTTAGTAACTCATGTTTGAAGTGTTGAAAAGGACCAATATTTTCTTAACATCTTAATTGTGTGCCGTTCGTTCCATCTTAGCAACTCTGGTTGTCACATTCCATCACAGGGTTTTAAGAGAACTGTTGAAGGTGCAGTTAAAAACAAAACCAAAGAGATCAGGGAAAGCAAAGTGGAGCCCCTGCATATTTGTAGATTTTTCATACAGCAAATCTAAAATATTTAAAAGGTATGGCAGCTTGGAAAGCTGGAATATCTCGACACTTGCTACTTGAGATGCAGCCAATCCAGTGGCACCCTTCATTTTCCTCGGCATTGATTGGTTGTACACCCAATAGCAAAAATACGTAAAAACTTTGGATTTTTGCCTCTAAGGTTGTGCCAAGCGGGCTTCTACTCTGCATATTTGGTATATGAACTATTAAAATCACATTCATAAAATTCTTTTGAGGGAGGCACAAATATTCATGGATTTCAGCCATTCACCAGAAGTTTAGACCCTTAACCCACACAAATACCTGGGATCCTATGTACCAAAAAAATTAGGATGTTCAGTAGTTAACTAACTTGATTCAAATCAATTGTGTCAAGATGTTCCACTAACAATTTTTTTTCAAGCCAAATCAAAGAAATCTTGAGCATAAGAACCATTATTCCAATCCAATAACAATTCTAGAAGGTTCGTATCATGGAAGATTAATGAAACAAAAACATATTAGACAATGAAAACAGTTTGTGGAGTTATTCTAATACAGCGGGTAGGAAGGAGAAACCATTTATAACTGACTGAAAAATACCACAGACTACTGCCCAACCTAGATCCTTTTGGACTTGCACCATACCCGAAAAAACAGTTAGTGTTTTGACAGCACATCCGTCTGTCTAGTCACTGTTTCTACAAGACCTGGCACAACTTGTATCAGTTTCTCAATGCCTGAAATAAAAAAGAAATCACTCTATCGACAGTTAGCTGTGTAAGTAAGTTACAACAACCTCGAATGGATCTTGATAAAAAATTACAATTAAGAACTTTGTTGTCATTCACTTTTTCTTGTTGTCACCAAGAGACCACCAGAGAATAAAGTAAGGGTATAAACTTGAAATCGAATTGTTTGTCCAATTTTGATATCTTCCTTTTGCCCATTTTCATTGTCTTAGGATCTGAAGGAAGAAGAGATTCAGGTATTTTCAACAAATCTAAGTAAGGTTGTCATAGAAGAGGAGGAGAAAATTTCAAAATCTTCAGCAACAATATCAGCTGTGGTTAACATATTAAACACAATCGCAGATGTTTCAAAAGAGGTTACTAAAGATGTAATGAAGGTCAGTGGAGCGATCTATATTTTTAACCTCTTCATAAATGGGTACAAATAAGTTTGCTAACATTTTACTCTTCCAATATTTTATTTCTCATCCACAGAATGTGCTAGATACTGTCGATGTCCTCATTAGTGACGATGCAAAAGACTCCTGGGACTTTCTGAACTCAAACGAAACCCAAAATTCAAGCTCAGTACTTCTTGGTTCAATGGAGACAATCTCTAACAAACTGAATGGAAATTTTACTTTAAGTACTCAACGGATCCAGATGGGCAGGTCCAAGTTCAGCAACTCTTTCAGTGAAGAATTGACCTCCAATGTCTCCATAACTCTTCCAAATACAGGCCTCAGTGATGTCTTTATAACCACGATTGTATTCGCCACCCTCCACAATGTTATGCCGTCTCGGAATTCTTCTTTTAACCTTACTGCGACCAACACCACCAACAATGAAACTATACCTGACAATGCCATCAATGGTGCTGTCCTGCTTGTCAAAGTAAATGAACCGATTAACAATGTCACTCTGAGCTATCAAAAGCTCAATACCATTCTGGAACTGAACCCTCAGTGCGTCTTCTGGAATTTTACTCTCTTTGATAATCTTGGTGCCTGGGATGACCAGGGCTGTGAGTTTGTTTCTGATATAAACGACACTGTAACCTGCACCTGCAACCATCTGACATCGTTCTCAATTCTTATGTCAAATGACATCCCTGAAGAACTAAGATTATTACTGGATATAATGACATATATTGGTGTTGGAATATCAATGATCAGCTTAATTATTTGTCTCATCATTGAAGGAATTGTATGGCGACCCCTTACCAAAAACAGCACTGCCTTTATGCGCCATGTTGCCATTGTTAACACAGCCCTGTCCTTGCTAATTGCTGACATCTGTTTCATCATTGGGGCCGCCATTTCAAAGAACCCCAAAGAAAACCCAGGCGAAGACTACAAAGTTCCAGTTGGACCATGCAGTGCAGCAACCTTCTTCATGCACTTTTTCTATCTCGCCATGTTCTTTTGGATGCTTGACTCAAGCCTGCTGCTCTTGTACCGGTCAGTCATGGTCTTCTCCCAAATGTCCAAATGGACGATGTTCGCCATTGGCTTGACTGTGGGATACGTTTGCCCTCTGATAATAGCTGTTACTACAATTGCTGCCACTGCACCTGGGGGTGGATATGTAAGGGAAGATCAAGCTTGTTGGCTAAACTGGACAAAGACCAAGGCTCTCCTGTCCTTAGTGATCCCTGCCTTGGCAATAGTTGTGTTCAATATTTTGGTTATTCTGGTGGTTTTGTACAAGATGCTCAGAAGACGAAGCACTGGAAACCAAGCCCAGGCAGATGAGACAAATGCCTTGCTCGTCATTCTAAGATGTGTGGCTATATTGACTCCATTATTTGGACTGACCTGGAGTTTGGGAATTGGAACCATGGTGGACCCAACAAATGGAGGGATCCATGTTGCCTTTGCTTTCTTCAACTCCTTACAGGTATTTGCATTTGATCACAAAAACGATTGCAATTAGTTGCTGGCATTTCAGTATCCATTTTTTAATTTTTTCTTGCACTCTGTTAATGAAATGAAATAATTTTTGATCTTCCTCAGGGTTTCTTCATTTTAGTGTTTGGGACGTTATTCGATGCCAAGGTAGGTTGACTTCTTAAAATTTTGCAGTAATTATTTTCTTTGTTTCTTTTGAACTGTGGATCTACATGTGCTAGTACTTTCTCGAAACGAAGGGGCAGACAGGTTTTCACACCAATAGCTGTTAAAAAGATTTTGTATAAAAAACAATCTAAATTAGCCATATCTGAATTTAAACGTAATCTTAAATCTAAGGGTAAATAATTTGGATGTGAAGGTGCCGATTTAAAACATTCATTTGTTTTCAATCGTAGAGCTTATAAAGAATCTTGCCTGCAACACAACTTAATTACTCAGTATGCAATGGAAGTTTCTGGTGGCAGTTTTTGGTGAAATGAAATAGTCCTTCAAATGGTCCTTTTCTTCAAACTACCACAAATATTTGTGTTTAACTTCCATAAATGAAACTTAAATGACCAAGTTTTTTAAACTGTCCACATTCTATATTACCATATTTTCCAGACTATAAGTCACTCCAGCCATAAAATGCATAATAAAGAAGAAAAATGCATATATAAGTTGTTTTCATATATAAAGAAATGTATTTGATAAAAATCCAACACCAAGAAGTGACATGCCGTCTTGAAAGGCAATAAAAATAGAATAGAGGCAACAAGAGGCTGAATAATTGTACAGTATGCTGACGTTACATGACACAAGAACAATGAATTGAAAACGTGCCTGGTATGTTAACATAACATATTAAGAGTTATTCAGATAACTATAGCATAAATAACATGCTAACAAGTTTACCAAACCATCTGTGTCACTCCAAATCAATAAACGCAATGAAATCTTCATCCTTGATGTTGCTTTTAAACTACTTTGTTAACTCCGAAACTGGAATAACAGGCCTAGAGCGCCCTGTTGCAGTTAAGTGTGAAAATAACATGTGATATGATATCATGATGTGATAAATTCCACACATAAGTCGCTCCGGAGTATAAGACACACCCCCGGCCAAACTATGAAAAAAACTGCAACTTATAGTCTGGAAAATACGGTAGTCTTTCTGTTTCTAATGTATACTGATGTTTTAAAGTCTTTTTTTCTTTCTTTTCCACACAACTTCAATAAATTTTAAAAGCGAGAATCCGATGTTCAGTACTAAAATATTAATTTCTCTCTGTCACGCACATTCAAAGACAAACACGTCTCATTGAATTTCCACATAGTTCTTTTTTTGGCTGTTTCATCACTCTCATAAGAGCTGATAAAATTAAATTGTTCCTCTTGTGTAGCTTGGCTCAATGTATAAAACACATTTATTTCTATTACCAAGGAGATCAGGGACATTCTTATAGCTAATTTTAACATTTTTTACTTCACTTTCTTGGCCCAGCGGGAGTTCTGTGAAATAAGTCTTTTGTTATACTAGTAAAGAGAAATTCCCCACTGCAGTCAGCGATGTTGCTTTTGAAGCTCAGAAAACATTTCTCAACCATCGTCACCCCAAGATTCTAATGAACGTATTTGAAGATTTTTCATAATCTTTTACATTTTGCCAATTTCACAAAATCCACATTACCTGGAAACTTTAAAAAAAAAAAAAAAAAAGTGAAGGAGCTTGCTGTATAACATTTTCACCCAGAAACAAATAACTAAAGAAATGATAACAGAATAAAATCCCCACATGAAAAACCTCCCACGTCCTTGTTGCGGGTATGAAAGGTTTCTGACAGACTCTGCATTCAACCTGTGAATAAGGCTGATGTTTGGTTTGGTCTCACATCCAAACCATGGGACTAGTAAATACATGTTGCCCAAATTTCTAGAAAATCTAAGTCACCACAGAAAAGGAAATTGGCTTAGCTTAACAAAAATATCAAAATTAGTTATGTTGTATTTTGGACAGTTCACACACCCCTCCCCACAAACGTATTAGTTTTTTCTTTAACAAATATATATATATTTTCAGATCCGCTCTCTTGTTTTGCGACAAGTACCTGCATTAAGAACTACTTCTAATCGCACAAAGGTAAGTTCAAATTTGAAAACTAAAGATCACCAAAATGTAAAAAAAAATCTATTATTTTGATCAATTTTATATTTTGGATTCCTGATGTGTCAGAGTCTACAATAGACCTTTGATTTCATGAACTCTACACAAAACAAACTTTTAATGTCACCTGTTTCCTACTGTAGAGCACTAGTGCAGGATCTTCTTCCAGTCGTGCAGAAAATGTCATAAACCGAATTTTTCGGAGAAGGGGTAAGTTGTTTTCATGTTCATTACAGTCACTGTTGAACTTGAGTTTACTATCATGATCGATACGTTGTTGTTTGTCTTCCAGGGGTGTACCATGTTTCACAAGTTCCAAACTCAAGCAGCAACACTGACTCCTCACAGTCATACAGCAGCATCTAAATCACTTTAAGACATGTCTGCAGATTTATGCACACAATTCCTCATTTTTTTGTTGTTAATTTATTTGTAAATGCTTCCTTTTTAAAGATAGAAGATGGTGATGATGCATAAGTAGTCCAGCATCATAACCATTCCACAAAGTTCCATTCCACAAACTTATGAAGGAAGCTGAAATAGTATTTTAACACAGTGGCACATCTCTTGTTTGTACTACTGTTGATTCTGTCTTGATATTGTGAAGCCTACAGTTTCACAGTCAGAATGTATAAGACTTTTTACAGCGTAATGCAAAGAGCTGAAAAGAAGAAAATAATTTCCACCCCCCTGAACTCTTCTGCTAATGTTACGCAAGATTATTTCATAGATGGTTGAAATATGCCGACATAAAAACAGTCATTAGGAAATGCACTTAAAATTAAAGCAAAGATACAATGGTGCCGCTTTGGAAAATGGAGTGAAAGTATTTTTAAAAAAATATTGAAGGCGAATTCAAAAGTTGAATGAAATGTCAATCTCTACAGAAATTCACGTACAATATGAATATTCAAAGATGTGGAAGATGACTTAATATAATTTACAATTGACTTGGGTGATAATTAAGAACATTTTATCAGAAAAGCTGCAGATCCGAGAAGATTGAAAATAAAACAATGAGAGTTAATGAACTAAAGGCTTAATGAACACGAAAATGGTGTATCAAATGGTTGGGTCAGTGGTTGAGGTAAATAAAGTTACTGTTCTTGTTTTTAGCTGGATCAGGGTATTTACCTCAACCTCTTTTTTTTTTTTAAATGAAAACTATATATCACCTTTTCCTGTAATGTTTAAAGGTATAACTAACTTCCAGAGGAACTTTTCTCATTATATGTAAACATGTACTAATGAAAATTTGTTATCGTTGCATTTGCTCAATATTATATATTTTTTGTGGAATCATAAATTGCACACTTTGATACAACACAAAGGACAAAATAAAGTGTTCATTTTTAAGTGTTTTCTGTCATGTCACACAGAAATGCTTCTTTAAAACTGATATTACTGTTAGAACTAACAACCTCTAGTAAGACACAAGTCTCAAAAGCATACTATAAATTAGACCCATTATTTTAATAAGTATAAAATAACTATTAAATTATAACAGTTTGAAAGTAATTTTGTTGTAACTTAAAATATCTCTCAAGTGTGAGGGAAAACTGTCCTAACTGAGGTTTAAAAGTTAGTTGCGAATCATTTTTATGCCAAATTCAAAACTATATATTTCCCCTGTTAACCTTATGTTTTAATTACCTGTGTTGGCAAAAATTGCTCAATTGTTTTGCTGCAGTAGTTTTTTTTTTTTTGTTTGTTTGTTTTGCTGTTTTGTAAATGGATCACTCTTACATGACCAAATAAATGTCGGTGCTTTGATCGCATCAACACAAAGTTATTTACTTATTTGAAGCTTTTGAATGAAAGTGACCAAGTTTTACAAACATTCATCCTCAGGTTGTTTCCACTCACACATGTTTCTATGATTGTTTCTTTCCAGTTTTGGGAAAAAGTTGTTTTCATTTTCAAAACAATAAAGCTGCTAAGTGACTCAATCTTTGCCCTGTGCTTGTTGTTCACTCATCTTGAGGCCATTTTCTGCTGCAAACTTTTCAGCAATCAACAGAAATTTATCTTCCAGCAATATATGAATGTATTAGAGGATTGCTTTTGGATGCTTTTATTTGACTAGAGAACTTGCTTTTCAGATGTAACAGTGGAGATTTTTTAAGACACTAAGACTTTTTACCCTGTCAGGTTTGATGGAGTATTTTGATGCAGTAGGCAAAAAGAAAACATTTCTTTTGCAACTAAAGCAACTAAAGCAAACATCAGCGGTTAGAAGGGTTTAATTGCTTTAATGCTGTTAATTTTTTTTATTTATTGATTATTGGGAAGAGTATTTCACCATCCTAAATAAAAAAAGCAAATATTTTTCAAACTAATACTCATTCTACATGGTTTCAGAGCCTTTTCTTTGTAAAATGAAAATAATTTTTAATAATTATTAAATAATTATAATCCAAAAGAGCTTATGCATAAATGTGGTCAGAACTTAATCAATTTGGTCCAAAGTTATGCATTGTCGTCACCATCAAGACCCCAACTGTTGTGCCTGTCAGATTTGCCGAGTCATCATCATGGCTTGTAAATGCTTGTAAACCCAAACCATTCAAAATGTGTTTTGGTCAAACAGCTGTTCCTCTGAAATGTTTTTTTGATGCTCGTGTTCAAAGTTAAAGTGAAAGGGGTCGCGTTTAGGAAGGCACGCAACTTTAAAAGGTAGGTCAAAAAGAAAAAACGCTGTGACCTTTTAACCAAAGCATACCTATTTTCACTGGCACATTGACTAACACTTAAAGCTGCGTTTTCTAACTTTTTGTTAAAGAAAAACCAAATATACTGTTTTATTTTTTAAACATTAAAACTGTTGTAACAGTATAATATGAGACAGTATGAGCAGAGTGTCCTGACTCTGATTGGTTGTCTCTAGGTGTCACTGGGAGAAGACAGGAGCTCTTTTTTTCCACAAATCCCCAAGTGAGGCCAATTGCAAACTAAAGGTCTCAAATTAAAATCGTGTTCATTTTGTTAATGTCTGTTAATGAGATCTTTCTTCTTTTTCTTTTTAGGCGGCATGGCAGATGAACCACCCAGAGCAGGTTGAAAGACAGCGATCGGAGACAGAGAATAATTCTGACCATTTTACGAGTACATTTCCAGTTTGACATTCTTGTCCTATGTGAGATGAAAATTCTGCGATAGGGATGCCGTGGTAGATAAGGACTCGCCACATTTGATTAAATGCTACAAATATAAGAAGCTAATTCGAGAAACTTCCTGTTAGGCCACAACGAACCTTCCAGTAAGTCAGAGGCAGGGCTTGAATGTGCCAACTGGAATTACTGGAACACTGCAAAGAAGCATGCAGAGAGGAAAATAGTTCTTTGGCACCTTTCAAAAGAAGAGTAAAGAAAAAAAAAACTTGGCAGAGCTCAAAGCTCTAACATAGAAGCATAAGAAATGTCGGAGCAAAGCAAGCACGGCAGCATGCTTTGGTGAGGTTAGATGACAGGAAGACATTTGAAACCAGATATTAACATACACAGAATAAAAGTGTATTGCACACGCAATTTCTCTTCCTACGGTCTGAAGTTGATTCAGACCAAACTTCTATTTAGGTCTGTTAGATTTACCAAAATTATTTCTGTTTACTGAATAACAGAAAACTTGGTGAGGACGTTTTTTTAGAGATGTTTCTTAAACTTTCCTCAAATTCAAAGGTTTACATACATTTGGTCAGTATTAAATCAGGGATAGCTGTCTTTTAGGCTGTGTTGTGAGAAGTTTGTTAAGGGAAATGGAAAAGGTTTGACCCAAGTCATAGTTACTAGAGTTCTGGTCCATTCCTGTTGAGAGGACTGGTCAGGTTTGTAGGTCTCCTCAGATTTCACAGTTTCTCTACAGGATTGAGGTCAAACTGCCTTTTGGCTTTTATTTTTCTGTTGAAGTAAAGTTAGCTCCTGCCTTCCAGCCCATGTTGGTACAGGACAGATGGACTGAAGATATGACTGTCTTACCAACTACAGCTGCATCTATACCAGGTCTGTGGCTTTTGTTCTGGGTTCAATCTGCACTAGAACATATTCATCTCTGGGACACAGAACTCGTCTCTTTCTTGAGGGGTATGATGGTTGTATGATCCCATCATATCTATTTTTGCAGGTAATTGTTTGAACAGATGAATGCGATGCCTTTAAGCATAGGTCAATTGTTCTAATGGATGAACCAGATTTGTCTTCCTGATATCTTGGCTGATTTCTTTTGACACTCAGCCAACTAATCAACATGACTGCCTATGGATACTGACTTTAATGGAGCCACCATTAAACTTCTCTCTGATCCTCCAAACCCACTGCACTAGGATCCACAGCAGTGACATAAGTCTTGAGGAGAGCCAGACATTTACAGTAAGCAAGGCAAGTTCAGCTTAGTGGCAAGAACAACATAATTAATCTATTTGTGTTTCACTTGGTGATGAAGTTCCTGAAAGAAATTGACTTTTTAGTTTTCTGATTTGAGTAGATCTGTAGTTAGATCTGTCCAAACCTTTTGAGTTCATCATCTCCATTTAAACTCTTAGTAATTTTATGCAAAGCAGTATTGATTATTTAAGGAGGATCACAGATGGATTTTTGCGATAATTTTCTATTTGCAGGTAATAAAAACTGTGACATTTTAATACAAATGTTTTAAAACGTATCAAAAGTATGTTAAATTTCTAAAGGTACTTTCAATTTGAAACAACGAGACCCGTCGGGGTGCATATTCTAATTAATGGTTAAGAGGCACAGATCTAGCATAGCAGGCCGGACCATACTAGCTAGAAAAGGATACATGGAACGCCAGCACCAGGTAGTGGAGTATTGTACAGAAACATCTCTGTGGAATATAAACTGGAAACTCCAGGGTCAAAGTGGGAAAAACTTCCCAAAATATGTCTCATTACGCTTTCTGGCATTTATCAAATAAAATAATTTGGGGAATTCTATCTCGCCTGAAACGAGAAGTTTTATCAGATTTAACTTTGGACAGTGAGAAAAAAATGTATGTGCCTTTTTCCCACCACTTCCCCAAGGTGGTGGAAAATAAAATGGACAAAATCCTTTCAGAGGAATGTTAATCTATAAATGGAATATCATCCAGCAGAGACTGTAGACCTTTAAATCATTTTTTAACAGCTCACCGTGCCAGCGTTCCTCCCCTCACGGTTGACAGGAGTAAGGCATGTGAAGCGATGGAACTTGTTGAGTCAGTACCAGTGCACTGACTCTTCCTGGCTCTATTTCAGGAAGCTCTTTGTTGCCTGTTATTTAATGTTTATATTGCTCTCGTCTGCTCTCTGCTGTGTTTCCTCAGTACACAGAAAGTCGTCGGGCGGTAAGACTGGGAGAAGATTCGTGGTAAGTAGAGTGATTATTTTCTGCTGTTTGATTCAGTCTGCCAGGTCTTTATACATAATGTGGTTTATGTGAAAAATATTGTTTTCTGTATGCTTTCCTTTATGCATGACTGACACTGGAACAAAGATAATCAATTTATAATTTATTTATTTCCTCGGAGATTTGCTTCTGCAAACAGGATTACACTAAAGAGCTTCATGGCAGTGATTCTTACTAACCTCTTTACAGTTAACTGGGTTTATGAGTGTCTTGCATGCTTAGGTGATATTTTACACTGATGTGTATGAAAATGTAAAAGGAAAACAGAGAAAATAAGGTTAGAGCTTGTTGGAAAGTAATTCATTTTGATATATTGCATGAAACTTTGTGAAGGGAGAGAGAAATGGGCATGTCTGCGTCTCTTTGGAAGGATATTCTTTTTCTGGACATTTTACGCTGTCGTAGGTGCCGCTGTTAACAAATATGGTGCTGCTTTAATTTACTGATCAAAAACACAAATAAAATGAACCTCTTTGGCAGTGGCATGGTGACTCCTATTCGGAGGTTTCAGTTCGAGTCTCGGCGCAGTGACTTTTGACACATCTACCTTCTCTCACAACCCTCTTTCTTGTCAGATCACGAACAGATAAAGGCCACAAGAGCCAAAAAACCTTTAAAATAAAAAATGCAATTTTCATCTCTACTAAATCAAAGTAAATAGATTTTATTAAGAATAAATAATAGAATTTATTCCTAAAATGTGCCCAGGATCCTTAAATGTGAATGAAACTAAACCAATCAAATGTTGTCTCTTTCTTAGTTTGTGGTGTAATGTTCTTACTAGGAACCCTTATTGTTTTGTTTGTTCTTATGACCTAAGTTGCTCTTAAATGCAAAAGTCTTAAATTTAACGTCAATTCTTAATGTTCCAACATTACAAACTTTCCACCAAAGGTGCCAAATTGATTAGCTCTTAATGTTTCACTGTCATTTGCTACCTTATTATGTATTATTTGTAACTGTTTTTTGTTCATTTTTTTGTTTGATAATTTAGGGAGTATCAAGCTTAAACCAAACTAAAAAAACCCTTAATGCAACACCAGTGTGTTGCTTTATGAAATTGAATTCAGAGCTGTTAAATTCCCTCAAACGGTTCCAAAACTGTCCTGTTGTAGTTCCGGTACAGAAAAAAAAAAAACACGAGAAAGATGGCAAGTTATTTGTTACAAGCTCATTTGTCCTGATGTTTTGTTTTTTTTTGGAAACATTTTGATCGTTAGCTGACATATATCTGCACCTGTAGTGTTTCTATTTTGTGCTGATTCATCAGATAAAATTGATCCCACAATCAACCCTTTGGTTGCCTGCTGGATAAGTGGGAAAGCTTTTTAATTTTTATACTTTTGTGTTTAGCTCTTTTTTTCCAGCACTTTGCTTATATAAGGGCATAATGAGTAAAAGTGACTTGTCTTTATAAAAAACAGGAAGAAATATTTTTCCAATTCACACTTTAATTTCTGTCACGATCAAAATCCCCCATGAGATTAATTTGGGATATGAAGTGAAAATAAATGTTAGCCTTGATGAGATGTTATGACTGGAATCAGAACGTGTGTTTCGGTCATCCTTCACTGCTACCTTGTGATGATCATAACATGACTGGTTTAGCCTGTCTAAAGCCTCTCGGTTGGCCTCAATACATTTTCTCAGAAATATCTTTTACTTCTTGCTTAGAATTTCTGTCTTAGAATTTCTGTCTGTAATCAAGAAAAATCATTTCAATAAAAATATCAGTGTAAATTTATCTCAGTAAATCAAATTTTAAGGTATTTCCTTCGTACATTTTAGTTCATTTCATTAATTTGCCTGTGAGCTACATGAAACTTTTCTGTATTTAATGGTTTGCTTACTGTTCACTCTTTAGTCTAAGCAGCTCTTTGCTTTTGATTTACAAGTTTTGTGCTTTCTCACCTCCATTTTTGAAGCAGTAAAATTTAGTTCAATCGTTGTTAATGTTTCCTTTGTGACTTGCTGTAAAATGAATTGCTCTTTGAGACATGAATGGAGATTTGAATCCGGATCTGATTGACTCGCTGTGATTGATAAAGCGTTGGATTCTGCCCTCCGTCTGAAATCCTGCAGAAGTTTGTCCAGCAGTTTATGACTCTGGGCCTTCATACAGGACTTCCTCATCTGAAAACTGCATTTTAGGGTTTTTTTTTTTATTTTCTCAGAACCTGTATGATATACTAAACAGTAAAACAGTAGTTGGTCTTTGTAAGTGTGGGACTCTGATGTGTCAGTGTTTGTAGTGTGACACTGGGTTCCCTTCGTGAAGATGCATTATTGCTACTGGGAAAAGAATGTGAAGCTTGACAGTCTGGTACATTCAGTCAGGCATCCCATGGCATTTAAGCACGACAATCAGCTATGTAAACAACAATCTGTTGACGTTTGACAGGCAGAAGAATATTAGACTAAAGAACATTGAGGATTTCTGCCCATTTAAAATTCATGCTGAGGTTAAACCAGTCGGAACAGGTTGACTCTTGGTAACTTCACAGCAACATTCTTTCGGTGGAATGGATTTCAGGTCACGAAGTTTTGATAAAAAGTTACATTAAGCTATTTGGTCATCTGAGAATTGAATATGAAGTGGTTTTTAAAAACCTCCTGAGTCTGTCCCATATTTCCCCACTCTATAAATACAACATAAATGTATATGTTTTTTACCCACTTCCTCTCAGGTTTCCATTCTGACAGCAGAAAGATAATATTCTCTGACCCAACATGCTGTTCAGCAACACTGACTTTACTGGAAACATAACCAGTGGTGCGTGACATCTCCTTCTACTTCAGCTGAAGTCATTTTGAAGAGTACAAGTCACCAAAGGTGTGTATGATAAGAAAACACTGTGAAGTAATCTGAAAACGTATCAACAACCATTTGGATCGTGTCTGTTCTCATGGGACCTACTGATCAAACCTGGTTTATTTCATACATGTAGAAGAAAGAAAATCTAAAAGGAAGTTTTGAACAGCGGTGCAGTGAAGTGGTCACTTGCTGTTAATATCTGGTTTTTGATTTTGCTTAATCCTGAATATGGGTCGAATTTATCCTAAAATTTGTAAACATAACTCAAATTTAATTAGAACTGAGCATCTTTTCAGTGGTGGGGATCTGGTTAAATTACTTACACTGCAGTTTTCAAACCTTCCTGTCACCACACAGCTGAATCCCTGATCTGCATCCAGATGTTGTAGAAACCTGTTCATAAATGACTAATTTAAAACAGATTATATTCAAGTAGGAAAAGCTCTAAAACTGTTCCTACTACAGTGGAAAAGTAGTATGAACAGCTCATAGATCAGAGCTGTTCACTTCCAAAAGTATGTTTACCCTTAGAAGTGAGCTCATTTCTATTTATTATATTGGAATAATTACTCTTATGTTAATCAATGACAATACTAGCTTTTGGAAAGTGTATTCACAAAACCTAAGTGGGTGTTCTGTTTTCTCCCATTGTCCTTCTCTCATTTCCTCTAAAGGAATGGCTTCATGTCTGAAAACCTTGACCGTCCTTGCCCTTGTAGTGACTGTGCTTATTTTGGAAACAAGGAACCATAACTTTCATTTTTACTTTCCTGCCCTGGATTATTTGGTAAGGCCACTTTATGTATTTATTTATTTCACTAAACTGAAAACATGGGATTTGGTGTGATGGACATTTCTATTTTTAGATAAATAACAGTTATTTATACTTTTCATTTGACTCAGGTAGAGGAAGGAGAACACGTTCTTCCTCACACACGGCAGGAAAGAAGTGGTTAGTGTGATGAGAGAAGACTGAACATGAATTAGTCACTCGTATTCAATATTACGTCTTAGATGTTTTTTTTAAAAAGATCCACCATTGACATGAATCTTTTCTGATGTTAATCTTTGCAGTGCTTTCAGACCCCACGATTTACTCAGCAAACATTTTACTAAATGCATCGAACGTGGAAACCTATGAGCAGCTGCTGTCAACCCTGAACGTCACCAGTTATCCTCTCCAGCTTGATAACACCACAGAGATCCAAAATATCACTGTTACAACAGGTGAGTGACGGCTGTGACACAAACAGCAGCGGTATCAACATTACGTAGTGATCTTCTTTTCATCTCTCCTCCTACAGTGTGTGTCTCCACTGAAACTGGTTTCCGGTGTGAGTGTGAAGAGCAATTTGCCTGGCCGTACAGAACCTGCATTGCATATGGAGCTTGTGATTCCATATCCAGCGGCATCTGTAAATGCGTCTCAGCGATCCCAGCTGACGGCTCTTCCTGTCTGCCGATCTCAGGTAATCACAGCTCAGTTATGGACAAAAGAAATGTAGTGGCATACGTGTTGTGTATTATAATGCATTTTATTTTTATCCTGCATGAGTGCACAATTAGTAAGCCTGTGAGCAGCTAAAAGTCAAAATTACTCATCTTTCAGAAGGGTGCTGTATTCTTGAAACGGTCTGTACCAGCTGCAAAAAAACATTTCAACAAAGAAGGAAATAAATAACAAAGATTTGAAAAAAATCCATTGTGAGAATCCCAGAGGAGCTTAACCTGACTTACTGGAGTGCACAAAAGTGCAAGGAGTTCAGGTCTGAGACATGATCAAGGCCAAAGAGGCTGGAACCCAAAGACACATTGGTCAAAATACTCAAACCTAATTATCAATTTTTACAATAGCCTACACCGAAACTGATTGAGAAACTGATTGTTATTTGTGATGTTTATCTAGACCGACTGAACTTATGTGCAGAAGCAGACAGCTTTATGTTCTCTGCATAAATATTTTTCTAAAGGTTTTCTGGATATAATGATCTTATCTCAAGAAAACAAACTTTGTTTTTGCGACATGCTTGCTGTGTGTGCATGGCTATGTGGGTGTATGCTAAGCCTTCTTCCATCCTACAAATTCCTGCTACAGCAGCGGGAGACGACTTATGCAGGTCAGTCATGTCATGTTTATCGGTGTCAGATGTGCCATCATCTGGCATTTTCAGCTTTAGTCCGTTCTTAGTCAGGATTTAAGAACACTGAGAAACTGATCATGAGCATTCAAGAGAAGATAATCATCTCATCATTTCAAGTAAACACTCAGAGCTATTTTGTGTTAATATAAGTATCTTGTTAATCGAGGAAAAGTGAATGTGACTGCTCTCAGCTTTTGTTGGAATTCTCTTTAAGAAGTGGCTAAAAGATTGTGTCTAGATGTACGTAGAATCACCATCAGACTTCAGAATATTCGACTTCTGCACCTTCTAGATTGATTTGGTGAAAGACTCATTAATCAAGAATGATTTTGCTGCTGTTCACAATTATGCCATATTGTGTTGTGCTATAAATGAAACAACTTGAAGTCCGTGGCTGTAATGTAACACATAACATGTTACTGTTGGAATGCAAACAAAGGCAAGTCATGGTCATAACATGGCCTTTTACACTGCACAGCCACTTGAAATCTACAAATAAGTTACACTTTACTGTATTTAGTGATGTAAAAGACTTCCAGACACTGATCGATATTCTCACTGCAATTCTTGTCCAAATGTACCAACATAAATAAAACAGTATAAAAAAAACCCCTGTAAACAATATAATCAGAGAAATTTGAGGTTCAATCCATCTTACATTAGTTTCCTAATTTTAATGCTACTCACACGAACAAACCCCAAACCAAACATAAATCCTGTTTCCACTGCCTTCCAGAGCTGCTGGTTCAAACTGAATATGTGATCGATCTGGAGCTGAATCTAACGGACATCGCAACAGTGGACTTCCTTAGACGTCTCCTGGGCAACGGCAGCAATTTTCTAACCCTGAATCCAACAGTGAATGTTACACAGCTTGACGTCTCTACGGGTAACAGAGGAGCATCATGGGAAACCCTGGAAAGTCCCCTGTTGGAATCTTGATTCATTAAATGTTTGTTTCCTGCAGTTTGTTCTCCAATCAGTGGTGATTACCAGTGCACATGTGAGGATCAGTATCGTTGGCCATGTGACCAATGTGTAACATATGGATCATGTGACAACTCACTGGTGACACATGTGGATGCATCAGTGGGATTCCTGCTGATGGACAGTACTGCCAGGCTGAGGATCAATACAGTGAGTTGATGAAATAAAACCTTCGAATCCCATTATTTGTTTTTACTGTTGACCTGGTAAAAAGAAAAATTCACTCACTTGTTTTTATTGTACTGTTTTATGAGCTTAATTTGTAATGTGGATATGAATTATTTGCTTTACAGACTTTACATCATGTCCTGCAACAACACGCACTCCAGGTAAGATCGAAATGCAGCCTGGCCACAAGCAAAACACATCATAGTCAGGAAATGTGTGGGATTGCCAATAAGTGTTCGTTTAAATTTATTGAGCAATACTTTTAAAAATTTAATCTCAAATTTTGGATTTGTCTAAAATGTCTTTGTCTTTGCAAGAATCACATTTCAAAAGCAAACCGGTTTCAGCAATGTTGCTGATAATTTAAGGAATGCCAGTATATGAGTGGCTGCCAATAGAAACCATAGATGAAAAAAATAATAAACAATAAAACCTTTTGCTGATACTGGATGTGGGAAAGGTTTTTAATCAGAAAATCTTGGGCACATTTCCTCATTGTTTAAGTTGGCCGGCATGAACCAGTACCACCACTTTTCATTTCTGCTTCTCAGCGTCCCTGGACTTTATTTGCATTGTTCAGTGCGCTGGCCTTCTGGGACTGTTTCCAGTGTTGTAACAGGTGTTGCATTAGATCACGAGAGTTTCCCCCTAAATTAATCTAAGGAAATTCAATACAAATGCACACAGAGCAAAATACAGGAATAAACTAATAAAAATAAATACAAAGTAATAGACTGATATGGGAAGACTTCAATAATGCACAACATGGCAAGACCTGAAGTGAAATAAAAACATAGATCATGATATTTATTGAGGTAAAAAACATATACATATTTTATTTTTCGGATGAAAGACAAGATATTGCTGCCAAAGTGCCACGGGTTTGTTGAAACCAGGCCAAATACTGAGAAGAAATATTTTACTGACCATAACAGCAACAAACTTAGTGAACTAGAATCTGAAACTCCTGATGTTTTAAGGGGCTGTTTTATTTATTCAATGTTATTTTCCATGTCCAGGTTAATGCCATTGGGGTTCGAGTTAGAGGACCTATGACACATTGATCATGATTCGTGTGAATTTGATGAAGAAATGGCTTTGTTCTTTATAATTTCTGAACAATAAAAAAATTGCTCGATTATAGACAGATCTACGTATAAATATCACTGTTTCTGTCCCTTATCACAGGAAGGGGAGATTTGGCACTTGATTTTTTTTCTTTCACTTACAATATCACATAAATGCATGAATGCCGATGTGTCAGAGTTCATAAACTTGAGGATAAACAGGTTTCTCATGAGATCATGTGATGCTTCCCAGCTAATGGCATGCAGAGACTTTAGGGAAGGTTTGAGTGCTTCCTTTCATTAGAACTCGATGACTTTTGAAATTGTGTTACTTTTTTTCAATTCTAGATACTTTTGGCTAAATCAGACCAAACGTGCAATGCATCAATTTTGTTCTTTTGAGGTCTGTTAACGAACATAAAAAGAACCAAACACAAATCCTGTTTCCACTGCCTTCCAGAGCTGCTGGTTCAAACTGAATATGTGATCGATCTGGAGCTGAATCTAACGGACATCACAACAGTGGACCTCCTTAGACTCCTCCTAAGCAATGGCAGCAATTTTCTAACCCTGAGTCCGACAGTGAATGTCACACAGCTTGACGTCTCGACAGGTAACAGAGGAGCATCATGGGAAACCCTGGAAAGTCCCCCGTTGGAATCTTGATTCATTAAATGTTTGTTTCCTGCAGTCTGCTCTCCAATCAGTGGTGATTACCAGTGTAGATGTGAGGATCAGTATCGTTGGCCATGTGACCAATGTGTAACGTATGGATCATGTGACAACATCACTGGTGACACATGTGGATGCATCAGTGGCATTCCTGCTGATGGACAGTACTGCCAGGCTGAGGATCAATACAGTGAGTAGATTAAATATGTTCACATTGGGTTTCGCCACTTCTTATAACATTCTTTGTAACATCTTGTATATTTTTCCTTTCAGACTTTACATCATGTCCTGCTTCAACACTTATTCCATGTAATATATTTCTTTAACATTACCACGAACATGTTACAGGAAACGTAAACCAGGAGTGTTTCTTCTTTGGTGTTTAATTTTTTTCTTTTTTTTCTTTGCAGCTCCTCCCCCTATCTATGAATATGTGATTGATATCGAGCTAAAGGCTGCAGATGATGACGTTGTAGCAGAGCTGAAAAACATCAGCTACCCAGTCAGCATCAATAGCAACATACAGATCTCTGATGTTAACATCTCCACAGGTAATAATCTGTCCTTCTTACTGGATTTATTATTTTTTGTTCTTGTATTCATTGAGAATACAAGAAAATATTTAATCTTTTTTTTCATAGCAATAAGTCAAATTACAATTCTTTTGAATAATACTGCCATTGTAATAGAAAGAGGTCAAATTTTTATACTATTTTTTAATCTTTAAGTCGCACTTCTTTCATAGTTGGTTTCTTTCCCTGACATTTGTAGTCCAGAATGCATTTTTATTTTTATTTTTCATACTTTTATACCGTATCTGACGTATTTTATGACCTGTCAGTCAGAAACTGCCATGGGTCCCATGGGTTTATTGAAACACAACTGTACATATGTCCTTTCGTCAATATGGACAAGGGTTTCCTCATTTCTTACGAAAAATTTTCAAAAAAGATAAAAAAAAAAAACCTATAATCGACAAAAAAGAAAACAAGTTTGAATCACTTTCAGAGATTGTTGCATTGTTTCATACTAGAATATTAATTTTTTTACTATTGTTCCAGAAAGTGAAAATACTTAAATGCACAGAGACTTTTTTATTTTTAACTCAAAGTTTTAAACATATGCATTTACATAACAAAATTGTTTTGTTTGCAGTCTGCTCTCCAATCAGTGGTGATTACCAGTGTAGATGTGAGGATCAGTATCGTTGGCCATGTGACCAATGTGTAACATATGGATCATGTGACAACATCACTGGTGACACATGTGGATGCATCAGTGGCATTCCTGCTGATGGACAGTACTGCCAGGCTGAGGATCAATACAGTGAGTAGATTAAATATGTTCACATTGGGTTTTGCCACTTCTTATAACATTCTTTGTAACATCTTGTATATTTTTCCTTTCAGACTTTACATCATGTCCTGCTTCAACACTTATTCCATGTAATATATTTCTTTAACATTACCACGAACATGTTACAGGAAACGTAAACCAGGAGTGTTTCTCTTTTGGTTTTTAATTTATTTCTTTTTTTTCTTTGCAGCTCCTCCCCCTATCTATGAATATGTGATTGATATCGAGCTAAAGGCTGCAGATGATGACGTTGTAGCAGAGCTGAAAAACATCAGCTACCCAGTCAGCATCAATAGCAACATACAGATCTCTGATGTTAACATCTCCACAGGTAATAATCTGTCCTTCTTACTGGATTTATTATTTGTTGTTCATGTATTCATTGAGAATACAAGAAAATATTTAATCTTTTTTTCATAGCAATAAGTCAAATTACAATTCTTTTGAATAATACTGCCATTGTAATAGAAAGAGGTCAAATTTTATACTATTTTTAATCTTTAAGTCGCACTTCTTTCATAGTTGGTTTCTTTCCTGACATTTGTAGTCCAGAATGCATTTTTATTTTTATTTTCATACTTTTATACCGTATCTGACGTATTTTATGACCTGTCAGTCAGAAACTGCCATGGGTCCCATGGGTTTATTGAAACACAACTGTACATATGTCCTTTCGTCAATATGGACAAGGGTTTCCTCATTTCTTACGAAAAATTTTCAAAAAAGATAAAAAAAAAAAAACCTATAATCGACAAAAAAGAAAACAAGTTTGAATCACTTTCAGAGATTGTTGCATTGTTTCATACTAGAATATTAATTTTTTTACTATTGTTCCAGAAAGTGAAAATACTTAAATGCACAGAGACTTTTTTATTTTTAACTCAAAGTTTTAAACATATGCATTTAAATAACAAAATTGTTTTGTTTGCAGTCTGCTCTCCAATCAGTGGTGATTACCAGTGTAGATGTGAGGATCAGTATCGTTGGCCATGTGACCAATGTGTAACGTATGGATCATGTGACAACATCACTGGTGACACATGTGGATGCATCAGTGGCATTCCTGCTGATGGACAGTACTGCCAGGCTGAGGATCAATACAGTGAGTTTATTTGGAGAGTTTGTTGGGTTGACATTTGAGGGTAAATCTTTCTGTATCATGTAATGTCCAGGAAACAACATCAACACTCAGCAAGACAAGAAACAACATCAACACTCAGCAGCTGTGATTTTAGCTTCCTCTAGTCATGTAATCCTGGAGTTGTTTTCTTTCTGATATCTGCATCTTTTCTGTTGAGTGACCCGGTTTTAAGCAAGTTTTCCATTATTACTTTTGACACAATCCTTTGGTAAATTAGTTGTAGCATTGAACTTTCAGCTAACATCAAAGAAAAAAAAAAACTGTTGTTTTTATGCAGTACCTCATGGACCATTAGTGGCCCCCAGAGACCACTATTGGTCCTGGGACACAGTTTGAGAAAGACTGACCCTAGACTGTCATTACATCAAAGCTATTAGTCTTTAGCATATGAGTGTCTATATATGCATTTCTAAATCAGTTCCTCCTCTTTATCTTATTTTTTCCAGACTTCACAGCATGTCTGACCACTACACCTTTAACACCAACAAGTAAGACTGAAAACCTGATTAATGTGAAACAATATACACTGTAGATAGAGTTAGTGAAAACACTTCACAAACCCTCACTGCTGTACTACATTTTCATTTTATTCCACCTGTCCAGCTCCTCCAGTCATCTATCAGTACATGGTTTATGTGGAGCTGAACTCCACAGATGTTACAGCTGTAGAAAAGCTGAGGATCATCAACAACACCATCAGCATAAACAAGAACGTACAAATCTCTGATGTTAACATTACTACAGGTAAGAATAAACAGATTTCAGTGGATTCTAAGACTCTAACAGAAACATTTGAAGCAATTTTAATAAAACTGCTGCATGATCTGAAACTGATAAAACATTTCCTTTATTTTGTCTGCAGTCTGCTCTCCAATCAGTGGTGATTACCAGTGTAGATGTGAGGATCAGTATCGTTGGCCATGTGACCAATGTGTAACATATGGATCATGTGACAACATCACTGGTGACACATGTGGATGCATCAGTGGCATTCCTGCTGATGGACAGTACTGCCAGGCTGAGGATCAATACAGTGAGTAGATTAAATATGTTCACATTGGGTTTCGCCACTTCTTATAACATTCTTTGTAACATCTTGTATATTTTTCCTTTCAGACTTTACATCATGTCCTGCTTCAACACTTATTCCATGTAATATATTTCTTTAACATTACCACGAACATGTTACAGGAAATGTAAACCAGGAGTGTTTCTCTTTTGGTTTTTAATTTATTTCTTTTTTTTCTTTGCAGCTCCTCCCCCTATCTATGAATATGTGATTGATATCGAGCTAAAGGCTGCAGATGATGACGTTGTAGCAGAGCTGAAAAACATCAGCTACCCAGTCAGCATCAATAGCAACATACAGATCTCTGATGTTAACATCTCCACAGGTAATAATCTGTCCTTCTTACTGGATTTATTATTTGTTGTTCATGTATTCATTGAGAATACAAGAAAAATATTTAATCTTTTTTTCATAGCAATAAGTCAAATTACAATTCTTTTGAATAATACTGCCATTGTAATAGAAAGAGGTCAAATTTTTATACTATTTTTTAATCTTTAAGTCGCACTTCTTTCATAGTTGGTTTCTTTCCTGACATTTGTAGTCCAGAATGCATTTTTATTTTTATTTTCATACTTTTTATACCGTATCTGACGTATTTTATGACCTGTCAGTCAGAAACTGCCATGGGTCCCATGGGTTTATTGAAACTACAACTGTACATATGTCCTTTTCGTCAATATGGACAAGGGTTTCCTCATTTCTTACGAAAAATTTTCAAAAAAGATTAAAAAAAATAACCTATAATCGACAAAAAAGAAAACAAGTTTGAATCACTTTCAGAGATTGTTGCATTGTTTCATACTAGAATATTAATTTTTTACTATTGTTCCAGAAAGATGAAAATACTTAAATGCACAGAGACTTTTTTATTTTTAACTCAAAGTTTTAAACATATGCATTTACATAACAAAATTGTTTTGTTTGCAGTCTGCTCTCCAATAAGTGGTGATTACCAGTGTAGATGTGAGGATCAGTATCGTTGGCCATGTGACCAATGTGTAACGTATGGATCATGTGACAACATCACTGGTGACACATGTGGATGCATCAGTGGCATTCCTGCTGATGGACAGTACTGCCAGGCTGAGGATCAATACAGTGAGTAGATTAAATATGTTCACATTGGGTTTCGCCACTTCTTATAACATTCTTTGTAACATCTTGTATATTTTTCCTTTCAGACTTTACATCATGTCCTGCTTCAACACTTATTCCATGTAATATATTTCTTTAACATTACCACGAACATGTTACAGGAAATGTAAACCAGGAGTGTTTCTTTTTTGGTTTTTAATTTATTTCTTTTTTTTTTCTTTTTTGGTGTTTTAATTGCAGCTCCTCCCCCTATCTATGAATATGTGATTGATATCGAGCTAAAGGCTGCAGATGATGACGTTGTAGCAGAGCTGAAAAACATCAGCTACCCAGTCAGCATCAATAGCAACATACAGATCTCTGATGTTAACATCTCCACAGGTAATAATCTGTCCTTCTTACTGGATTTATTATTTGTTGTTCATGTATTCATTGAGAATACAAGAAAATATTTAATCTTTTTTTCATAGCAATAAGTCAAATTACAATTCTTTTGAATAATACTGCCATTGTAATAGAAAGAGGTCAAATTTTATACTATTTTTAATCTTTAAGTCGCACTTCTTTCATACTTTATTTTCTTCCTGAAATTTGTAGTCCAGAATGCATTTTTATTTTTATTTTCATATTTTTATACCGTATCTGACGTATTTTATGACCTGTCAGTCAGAAACTGCCATGGGTCCCATGGGCAGTGTTGTATAAAGTACTGAAATCTCAGAGTCAAGTAAAAGTATAGTTACCGCTCCAAAATATGACTTTGGTAAAAGTAAAAGTCACTGACTGAAATGTTACTTGAGTTAAAGTATTAAAGTATCTGAAACGTCTTGTACTTAAGTATAGAAAGTACTGTAAAAATGAATGAACTCAAGTAATGTAGTGAAAAGTAAAAGTAAAAAGTAAAACAAGGCAATTGCAGTTTGAATGACATTTTTTATATTTTGGTAAACTTGTTAAATACACTTAATGTACACAACCAAGTGCAGGCAAAATGAAACCTGCTAATAGATAAATCTGCAGCATCATTTAGTTAAGAAAATTAGGTGCTTTACCTAAACCACAAGGTTAACTTAACCTGCTTTATGTTAACTTGACCTGCTTTACAACTGAACCAGCTTCTTAGTAAACCCTACAGGACAGAAAATAAAGTTTTTGTAAGCCTTAAGTTTTCCCTTTCAGTAAGGTCAGTGCTGAAAATGAGAAAAATAAATAGTCAGTACAGAAAATGTGGTCAACATGAAGAAAAAAAGCCATTACGATTACTCTACTTCACAAACTATAGGTGCACACAACTGGTCATTATGCAAAAGAAAAATAGAATTGGGAGGGAAATGCAGCTTATTGGCATCTGAAGAGGAAGAGCTTTTTTGTAAACTTGGTATTTAATGGGAGAAGCGAAACAGACCTCCATGAAGCTGACACCCCACCTACTCAAATAATCCAGCAAATAGTCTGATTGTTAGTGCTCCGTTTGTGCAGCTTTGGTTTCCGAGATATTAAAAATTATTTTTTTTAGGCCATCCAAAATATATACTTTTTAAGATTACAATTACTGAAAATATTGAGTATGACTACTTCATACTCAATATTTTGTGTCATGAATTTTGTGTCAGTTGGTCATAAGGCAAGAAATCTATTTCCATTAGTTTCTCAGGAGTTTGGATGTAAAATTTGTTGACTCTCCCTGAGTGAAACTCCGACACCTTGAGGAAGGGGAGACCGAGAGAACGGCTGGCCGAAATTAGCGTTCATAAATCGGATCAACCTCGAGTTAGGCGCCGCTGACACCGGATATAGGAATAGCCAAAATCCAAATTGAAAACAACTTTGCTGCGTTTGTTTTAACAGCACAAACCTGCACAAACGGAGCATTAACGAACCAGCCCACTTTGGTTTGTTTTGGAGCAAAATGCGGGGATGGTGAACTCTGGATGGCCTAAAAAATCATTTTAATATCTCGGAAACCATAGCTGCACAAACGGAGCTCTAACCAATCAGACTGTTTGCTGGACTTTCTGACGTAGTGGGGAGGTGCGAAACCTGTGCATCCTATTGGTGGTGATGAACAAGCCCAGGTTAGTCGGCTACCGACTTTGTTGCAGTCAATCACTAGGTAGGTCAAAACATTTGCGTTTCTCTCTCGCTTTTTTGTAACGAGTAACTAAACCACACATTGAAAATGTATCGGAGTAAAAGTATGCAATTAAGTTTGGAAATGTAGTGAAGTAAAAGTGAAAGTTATCAAAAATTTTCTTACTCGAGGAAAGTATGAAGTACTCCAAAATATACTTAAGTAAAGTAGTGAAGTATTTTTACTTCGTTACTATACAACACTGCCCATGGGTTTATTGAAACACAACTGTACATATGTCCTTTCGTCAATATGGACAAGGGTTTCCTCATTTCTTACGAAAAAGTTTGAAAAATTTTTTTTTAAAAGTAACCTATAATCGACAAAAAAGAAAACAAGTTTGAATCACTTTCAGACATTGTTGCATTGTTTCATACTTGAATATTAATTTTTTACTGTTGTTCCAGAAAGTGAAAATACGAAAATGCACAGAGACTTTTTTATTTTTAACTCAAAGTTTTAAACATATGCATTTACATAACAAAATTGTTTTGTTTGCAGTCTGCTCTCCAATCAGTGGTGATTACCAGTGTAGATGTGAGGATCAGTATCGTTGGCCATGTGACCAATGTGTAACATATGGATCATGTGACAACATCACTGGTGACACATGTGGATGCATCAGTGGCATTCCTGCTGATGGACAGTACTGCCAGGCTGAGGATCAATACAGTGAGTTTATTTGGAGAGTTTGTTGGGTTGACATTTGAGGGTAAATCTTTCTGTATCATGTAATGTCCAGGAAACAACATCAACACTCAGCAAGACAAGAAACAACATCAACACTCAGCAGCTGTGATTTTAGCTTCCTCTAGTCATGTAATATTCCTGGAGTTGTTTTCTTTCTGATATCTGCATCTTTTCTGTTGAGTGACCCGGTTTTTAAGGAAGTTTTCCATTATTACTGCTGACACAATCCTTTGGTAAATTAGTTGTAGCATTGAACTTTCAGCTAACATCAAAGAAAAAAACCAGTTGTTTTTTATGCAGTACCTCATGGACCATTAGTGGCCCCCAGAGACCACTATTGGTCCTGGGACACAGTTTGAAAGACTGACCTAGACTGTCATTAGATCAAAGCTATTAGTCTTTAGCATATGAGGTGTCTATATATGCATTTCTAAATCAGTTCCTCCTCTTTATCTTATTTTTTCCAGATTTCACAGCCATGTCTGACCACTACACCTTTAACATTTTTTTTTTTTTTTTTTTTTTTTTTTTTTTTTTTTTTTTTTTTTTTTTTTTTTTTTTTTTTTTTTTTTTTTTTTTTTTTTTTTTTTTTTTTTTTTAACAAGTAAGACTGAAAGCATGGTTCATGTTGATCAGTCACTCAACAATACATATTGGTACTACATTGGTAGTCATCTTTTTTGTTATTCATTTTGTCTTTCATTTGTGACTCTATAGGTCCACCAGTCTTCCGTCAGTACCTGCTTTACATCGAATTGAACTCCACAGATGTTACTGCGGTTGAAAAGCTGAGGAACATCAACAACACCATCAGCATCAACAGGAACTTACGAATCTCTAATGTTAACATTACTACAGGTAATAATAAACAGATTTCAGTGGATTCTGAGGCTCTAACAGAAACATTTGAAGCAAATTTAATCAAACAAACTACTGCATGTTCAGAACTGATGAAATATTACCTTTGTTTTTTTTCAGTCTGCTCTCCAATCAGTGGTGATTACCAGTGTAGATGTGAGGATCGGTATCGTTGGCCATGTGACCAATGTGTAACATATGGATCATGTGACAACATCACTGATGACACCTGTGGATGCATCAGTGGCATTCCTGCTGATGGACAGTACTGCCAGGCTGAGGATCAATACAGTGAGTTCAACAGTTCTTACACGAGATTCTTTTCTCATGATATTTTATAATTTGACACATTGAAAGTCAAGTCATTGATATGAGGCATTGTTCAACTGGAGTGAACTGAGAGCGAGAGCAAAACCAATTTCCTCAGAATTGTCAGAGAATGGATTTGTGTCAATAACTTACTCCTTTTGTGTCTTCATCTTTATAGACTTTACTGCATGTCCAATCACCACAACAACTCCACAACCAACAAGTAAGACTGAAAGCATGGTTCATGTTGATCAGTCACTCAACAATACATATTGGTACTACATTGGTAGTCATCTTTTTTTGTTATTCATTTTGTCTTTCATTTGTGACTCTATAGGTCCACCAGTCTTCCGTCAGTACCTGCTTTACATCGAGCTGAACTCCACAGATGTTACTGCGGTTGAAAAGCTGAGGAACATCAACAACACCATCAGCATCAACAGGAACATACGAATCTCTAATGTTAACATTACTACAGGTAAGAAAAAACAGCTTTCTGTGGATTCTGAGGCTCTAACAGAAACATTTGAAGCAATTTTAGTCAAACAAACTACTGCATGTTCAGAACTGATGAAATATTACCTTTGTTTTTTTTCAGTCTGCTCTCCAATCAGTGGTGATTACCAGTGTAGATGTGAGGATCGGTATCGTTGGCCATGTGACCAATGTGTAACATATGGATCATGTGACAACATCACTGATGACACATGTGGATGCATCAGTGGCATTCCTGCTGATGGACAGTTCTGCCAGGCTGAGGATCAATACAGTGAGTTCAACAGTTCTTACACACAATTGTTTTCTCATGATATTTATAATTTGACACATTGAAAGTCAAGACCTTGATATGAGGCATTGTTCAACTGGAGTGAACTGAGAGTGAGAGCAAGACCAATTTCCTCAGAAATGCCAGAGATTGGATTTGTGTCAATAACTTACTCCTTTTGTGTCTTCATCTTTATAGACTTTACTGCATGTCCAATCACCACAACAAGTCCACAACCAACAAGTAAGACTGAAAGCATGGTTCATGTTGATCAGTCACTCAACAATACATATTGGTACTACATTGGTAGTCATCTTTTTTTGTTATTCATTTTGTCTTTCATTTGTGACTCTATAGGTCCACCAGTCTTCCGTCAGTACCTGCTTTACATCGAGCTGAACTCCACAGATGTTACAGCTGTTGAAAAGCTGAGGAACATCAACAACACCATCAGCATCAACAGGAACTTACGAATCTCTAATGTTAACATTACTACAGGTAAGAATAAACAAATTTTAGTGGATTCTGAGGCTCTAACAGAAACATTTGAAGCAAATTTAGTCAAACAAACTACTGCATGCTCAGAACTGATGAAATATTACCTTTGTTTTTTTTCAGTCTGCTCTCCAATCAGTGGTGATTACCAGTGTAGATGTGAGGATCAGTATCGTTGGCCATGTGACCAATGTGTAACATATGGATCATGTGACAACATCACTGATGACACATGTGGATGCATCAGTGGCATTCCTGCTGATGGACAGTACTGCCAGGCTGAGGATCAATACAGTGAGTTCAACAGTTCTTACACACAATTCTTTTCTCATGATATTTATAATTTGACACATTGAAAGTCAAGTCATTGATATGAGGCATTGTTCAACTGGAGTGAACTGAGTGTGAGAGCAAAACCAATTTCCTCAGAAATGCCAGAGATTGGATTTGTGTCAATAACTTACTCCTTTTGTGTCTTCATCTTTATAGACTTTACTGCATGTCCAATCACCACAACAACTCCACAACCAACAAGTAAGACTGAAAGCATGGTTCATGTTGATCAGTCACTCAACAACACATATTGGTACTACATTGGTAGTCATCTTTTTTTGTTATTCATTTTGTCTTTCATTTGTGACTCTATAGGTCCACCAGTCTTCCGTCAGTACCTGCTTTACATCGAGCTGAACTCCACAGATGTTACAGCTGTTGAAAAGCTGAGGAACATCAACAACACCATCAGCATCAACAGGAACTTACGAATCTCTAATGTTAACATTACTACAGGTAAGAAAAAACAGCTTTCGGTGGATTCTGAGGCTCTAACAGAAACATTTGAAGCAATTTTAGTCAAACAAACTACTGCATGCTCAGAACTGATGAAATATTACCTTTGTTTGTTTTTTTCAGTCTGCTCTCCAATCAATGGTGATTACCAGTGCAGATGTGAGGATCAGTATCGTTGGCCATGTGACCAATGTGTAACATATGGATCATGTGACAATATTTCTGGTGACACATGTGGATGCATCAGTGGCATTCCTGCTGATGGACAGTTCTGCCAGGCTGAGGATCAATACAGTGAGTTCAACAGTTCTTTCACACAATTCTTTTCTCCTGATATTTATAATTTGACACATTGAAAGTCAAGTCATTGATATGAGGCATTGTTCAACTGGAGTGAACTGAGAGTGAGAGCAAAACCAATTTCCTCAGAAATGCCAGAGATTGGATTTGTGTCAATAACTTACTCCTTTTGTGTCTTCATCTTTATAGACTTTACTGCATGTCCAATCACCACAACAAGTCCACAACCAACAAGTAAGACTGAAAGCATGGTTCATGTTGATCAGTCACTCAACAATACATATTGGTACTACATTGGTAGTCATCTTTTTTTGTTATTCATTTTGTCTTTCATTTGTGACTCTATAGGTCCACCAGTCTTCCGTCAGTACCTGCTTTACATCGAGCTGAACTCCACAGATGTTACAGCTGTTGAAAAGCTGAGGAACATCAACAACACCATCAGCATCAACAGGAACTTACGAATCTCTAATGTTAACATTACTACAGGTAAGAATAAACAAATTTTAGTGGATTCTGAGGCTCTAACAGAAACATTTGAAGCAATTTTAGTCAAACAAACTACTGCATGCTCAGAACTGATGAAATATTACCTTTGTTTGTTTTTTTCAGTCTGCTCTCCAATCAGTGGTGATTACCAATGCAGATGTGAGGATCAGTATCGTTGGCCATGTGACCAATGTGTAACATATGGATCATGTGACAACATCACTGGTGACACATGTGGATGCATCAGTGGCATTCCTGCTGATGGACAGTACTGCCAGGCTGAGGATCAATACAGTGAGTTCAACAGTTCTTACACACAATTCTTTTCTCCTGATATTTTATAATTTGACACATTGAAAGTCAAGTCCTTGATATGAGGCATTGTTCAACTGGAGTGAACTGAGAGTGAGAGCAAAACCAATTTCCTCAGAAATGCCAGAGATTGGATTTGTGTCAATAACTTACTCCTTTTGTGTCTTCATCTTTATAGACTTTACTGCATGTCCAATCACCACAACAAGTCCACAACCAACAAGTAAGACTGAAAGCATGGTTCATGTTGATCAGTCACTCAACAATACATATTGGTACTACATTGGTAGTCATCTTTTTTTGTTATTCATTTTGTCTTTCATTTGTGACTCTATAGGTCCACCAGTCTTCCGTCAGTACCTGCTTTACATCGAGCTGAACTCCACAGATGTTACAGCTGTTGAAAAGCTGAGGAACATCAACAACACCATCAGCATCAACAGGAACTTACGAATCTCTAATGTTAACATTACTACAGGTAAGAATAAAAAGCTTTTGGTGGATTCTGAGGCTCTAACAGAAACATTTGAAGCAATTTTAGTCAAACAAACTACTGCATGTTCAGAACTGATGAAATATTACCTTTGTTTTTTTTCAGTCTGCTCTCCAATCAGTGGTGATTACCAGTGTAGATGTGAGGATCGGTATCGTTGGCCATGTGACCAATGTGTAACATATGGATCATGTGACAACATCACTGATGACACATGTGGATGCATCAGTGGCATTCCTGCTGATGGACAGTTCTGCCAGGCTGAGGATCAATACAGTGAGTTCAACAGTTCTTACACACAATTGTTTTCTCATGATATTTATAATTTGACACATTGAAAGTCAAGACCTTGATATGAGGCATTGTTCAACTGGAGTGAACTGAGAGTGAGAGCAAAACCAATTTCCTCAGAAATGCCAGAGATTGGATTTGTGTCAATAACTTACTCCTTTTGTGTCTTCATCTTTATAGACTTTACTGCATGTCCAATCACCACAACAAGTCCACAACCAACAAGTAAGACTGAAAGCATGGTTCATGTTGATCAGTCACTCAACAATACATATTGGTAATACATTGGTAGTCATCTTTTGTTGTTATTCATGTTGTCTTTAATTTGTGCCTCTATAGGTCCACCAGTCTTCCGTCAGTACCTGCTTTACATCGAGTTGAACTCCACAGATGTTACTGCTGTTGAAAAGCTGAGGAACATCAACAACACCATCAGCATCAACAGGAACTTACGAATCTCTAATGTTAACATTACTACAGGTAAGAATAAACAGATTTCAGTGGATTCTGAGGCTCTAACAGAAACATTTGAAGCAATTTTAGTCAAACAAACTACTGCATGTTCAGAACTGATGAAATATTACCTTTGTTTTTTTTTTCAGTCTGCTCTCCAATCAGTGGTGATTACCAATGCAGATGTGAGAATCAGTATCGTTGGCCATGTGACCAATGTGTAACATATGGATCATGTGACAATATTTCTGGTGACACATGTGGATGCATCAGTGGCATTCCTGCTGATGGACAGTTCTGCCAGGCTGAGGATCAATACAGTGAGTTCAACAGTTCTTTCACACAATTCTTTTCTTCTGATATTTATAATTTGACACATTGAAAGTCAAGTCATTGATATGAGGCATTGTTCAACTGGAGTGAACTGAGAGTGAGAGCAAAACCAATTTCCTCAGAAATGCCAGAGATTGGATTTGTGTCAATAACTTACTCCTTTTGTGTCTTCATCTTTATAGACTTTACTGCATGTCCAATCACCACAACAACTCCACAACCAACAAGTAAGACTGAAAGCATGGTTCATGTTGATCAGTCACTCAACAATACATATTGGTACTACATTGGTAGTCATCTTTTTTGTTATTCATTTTGTCTTTCATTTGTGCCTCTATAGGTCCACCAGTCTTCCGTCAGTACCTGCTTTACATCGAGCTGAACTCCACAGATGTTACAGCTGTTGAAAAGCTGAGGAACATCAACAACACCATCAGCATCAACAGGAACTTACGAATCTCTAATGTTAACATTACTACAGGTAATAATAAACAAATTTTAGTGGATTCTGAGGCTCTAACAGAAACATTTGAAGCAATTTTAGTCAAACAAACTACTGCGTGTTCAGAACTGATGAAATATTACCTTTGTTTGTTTTTTTCAGTCTGCTCTCCAATCAGTGGTGATTACCAATGCAGATGTGAGGATCAGTATCGTTGGCCATGTGACCAATGTGTAACATATGGATCATGTGACAACATCACTGGTGACACATGTGGATGCATCAGTGGCATTCCTGCTGATGGACAGTACTGCCAGGCTGAGGATCAATACAGTGAGTTCAACAGTTCTTACACACAATTCTTTTCTCCTAATATTTTTAATTTGACACATTGAACGTCAAGTCCTTGATATGAGGCATTTTTCAACTGGAGTGAACTGAGAGTGAGAGCAAAACCAATTTCCTCAGAAATGCCAGATATTGGATTTGTGTCAATAACTTGCTCCTTTTGTGTCTTCATCTTTATAGACTTTACTGCATGTCCAATCACCACAACAAGTCCACAACCAACAAGTAAGACTGAAAGCATGGTTCATGTTGATCAGTCACTCAACAATACATATTGGTACTACATTGGTAGTCATCTTTTTTTGTTATTCATTTTGTCTTTCATTTGTGACTCTATAGGTCCACCAGTCTTCCGTCAGTACCTGCTTTACATCGAGCTGAACTCCACAGATGTTACTGCGGTTGAAAAGCTGAGGAACATCAACAACACCATCAGCATCAACAGGAACTTACGAATCTCTAATGTTAACATTACTACAGGTAAGAAAAAACAGCTTTCTGTGGATTCTGAGGCTCTAACAGAAACATTTGAAGCAATTTCAGTCAAAAAACTACTGCATGTTCAGAACTGATGAAATATTACCTTTGTTTGTTTTTTTCAGTCTGCTCTCCAATCAGTGGTGATTACCAGTGTAGATGTGAGGATCAGTATCGTTGGCCATGTGACCAATGTGTAACATATGGATCATGTGACAACATCACCGGTGACACCTGTGGATGTATCAGTGGCATTCCTGCTGATGGACAGTACTGCCAGGCTGAGGATCAATACAGTGAGTCCTTCTCTACTTTTTTTTCCGTGTTTTATTCTTCAGCGTTTGTGTATATTCAGAAACATATTGCATCTATCTTTTTTGGCATGTTCATATCTTGATTCCTAACACAGGGATGTTTTACCATTACCTGTGAAACGTGAGGTTTTATATCAAGACTTCATCACTTTTTATTCCATCAGCTTTCATAGTTTTTGATATTTACTAAATCCGATTAACATTTTCTTTATATCAGTTTCTAAACATGTCTAGACGTTTCTGTATTTTTCCCCTCTTAAATTGTTTTGAGATTTGCCTGCTTTACTTTAATTCTCTGCTGTCTTACTCTTCATTCGTATGGAATATTGTTACTATGCCATGCTTTTAAAACAACCTGATTATAACTGCTTGAAGTGAAGCCACATGAACTTCTCTTCAAGTGCCCTGGCATCTGTTCAAGAATGTATGAATTCCTTTTTCAGAGTGACTGCAAAACTTTTACAAGACACTGAACCATTAACAATAATGATAGCACGGTTTGCCAGTAATGAGGTGTGTGACATTCCAGCACCCTGCCTTGTCAATGCCCTTGTTCCTGAATAACCTGTTTATTAGTCACACTGCCATCGAACCCGCGATGGCAGTGTCGAGGACTGAAGGCCTCCAAACGTGGGTAGCGCTATCCTCTATGCCACCACAGTACGCCCACAAACTTAACAAATCTTAACTAAACACAACTAATTGTTAGATATCACATTGTATTTTAAGACATTCCTCAATCTACATGAACATTCATATGTGACCTTGTGCTTTCACGTTGTTTCACTCTACCATGCATTTATCCATCTACTGTTTTCTGCTTAATGTAAATTGGGTCACAAGGATTAACCGGTTCATTAGAAAAACATATTCCTCCTTTTTTCTCAGTGATACACTGATGCATATTTTTGAGAATTACTAGACGAGGCCTCCAACAAGTTGTGGGTCTGCCCCAGGGTTACCTTCCAGTCAGATGTGCCTGAAACCCTCTAAAACAGATATCTGCAACTCCAGTTCCAGTGTCCCTATCCTTGGTGTTTGGATGCTTATCTGCTCCAACACACGTGAATCAAAAGGATTAATAACCATAGCAGCAAGTTTTGCAAAGGCATTTTCATGAAAGCCTTTCTTTGATTCAGGTCTGTTAAAGCACCATTATATTTAGCTGTTGCAGGACATTGGCTTTAAAAGACTGGAAATGTAGATCACTGTTCTAAGGAATCTGTCAAGGTGGCACCGTGTTGATGTACCTGAATCCTTTCAGTTCTCCTTTGCTGATGGGGAAGCGGTGACTTAACTTCTAAGTCTCCAACCTCATGACAGAGCTCATTAGCTTATCTCAAAGTTCAGTTGTACCATGCAGGAAACTTGTTTTACTGCTTTTAAACAGGTTGTTCTTTCTGTCATAATCCATACCTGATTTCCATAGGTTAAGCTTGAAACATAAACTGGTAAATCATGAATTCTTTTCCATTTAACTTTTTCGTGAACATGATAAATCTGAGCGTCACTTTCATTAACCACTTCTTCTCCATCCAAAAAACACCTCAAAACAAGTTGGAAAATTTTAAGTCCTTCACTTGATGGTAAAACATTGGACTGGAAATATGGTTGTCGTGCCAAGAATCACAACCAGCAGGACTTCTTGACAGCTCTGCCACAAATCTTGTCCCAGCTGACAATAAAACTTTGAAGAGCCCTTTCAAACTCAAAACTTTTTAGGATTCTGGAATGTATGTCCCCTGTAATGTTGTAAGACACTGCAGGGTCTATGTTTTCTTTATCCGTGACACTATCTCCCATTGTCGATACAGTTTGTGACAAAAACGGCCAAATCCAGTCCTCCAGTCCAGAATGTTCCGAACTTTCAACATTGGGATCTGAATAACTGCCAAACTGATACATCATAACAAAAACGGAAATTAATGTCTCTACCAAGTCTTTAATGTCACTGTAAGACTTGGTGGCTTTAAATCTGATTTGAAAACTTGTAACTTCCACGTTTGTTCTTTCTGAAAAACAAATAGTTAGATATTGATTCATTCTCATTTTCTTCTTTTTAAAAATATTGGTTTGGTTTCAAACTTTCAAATGGAAAACTGATGATAATATAATGATAATAAATGTGACAGTTTTTGACAAAGTTGAGTATCTTTGAAGCAGTTTCTGTACACCCATGGCATTGTTTTCAACTGGTTTACCACCACACAATAATAGTAAAAAGACTGCCATCTGCTGTTTTGAAAAATGTATGACAGCTATTTGCTTCTGAGAAGCAAATAACTGCCTCATTTGTTTTTTTAGAAGGAACAAGCTTGAAATTAGAAGTCTTTAGAAAAAATTTAAAGCCACCAAGTCTTTCAGTGACATTCAATGAAGTTCCATTTTAGTTATATCAGTTTGGAGCGATCCTAGAGATTGTCCTAGAGAGAACAATTTGTACTCAAACAGTTGAAAGTGTATCTGATTTAAAACACAAAAACAAAAACAACCAAAACAAAAACCAGAAGGAAATATATACTTTACATCCTTTTGGCTTTTTTTTTTTTTTTTTTTTTAACAATCTTTTAAAAAACGTTTTGAGTTTGAAATTATATCTGGAATATTTTAAAGTCCAATTAAAAAGCATGAATTGAATGTGCTTAGATGTAAATCTAGGTGTTACTCTATCACTGTACAAAACATAACTCATAACATATTCAGGATCATTTTATCCCAATTTAAACATTTAAATCAACATTAAAAGGTTGATTGAAATGTTTAAAAAGTTGACTTAAAATCAACTTTTTAAATGTTGATTTCTGTCTTTTTATTTTTTCAGACTTTACAGCATGCCCTCAAATATCAACAACAGTGATGTCATCAAGTAAGTCTTAAATCATATTGTGTTAGGTTAACCTACAGAACCATCTGTGTTTGGAAAAATACCCCCTGCATTTATTGCTGTGTAAATTCTGTACGTTACCGTTATTTTCAGCAGACACAACCTCACCAGTTAATATTTTAAACCATTATTTGTTCCAAATGCAGAGCTGACTCTTGCACTACCAATCATCACAAATGCAACCGAGGAATGCCATGTTTTGTAAAGATAGTCTGTGAATTTCTGTTGAAGAAAAATTTGTCACATTATACATTAAAATGTTTTTTATATTCAACTTCAGCTGCAACAACAATGATAAATACTACAACACCTCGAACGATGATGCCGAACACTACAACACCCGCAACGACGATGCCGAACACTACAACACCCGCAACGATGATGCCGAACACTACAACACCCGCAACGATGATGCCGAACACTACAACACCCGCAACGATGATGCCAAACACTACAACACCCGCAACGATGATGCCGAACACTACAACACCCGCAACGATGATGGTGAACACTACTACACCAGGAACGACAATAGGTAAGGGACTTTTATTAATCAATAGATAAGTTTCCTTAAAACTTATCTATTTTAAGTTTTAAGGATTAAATATATTTAATATATTTTTCTTTAAATATATTAAAGAAAAATAATTATTCATTTACCAGTATTCTACTCTGCTTAAAACGGGCTTGACAATGTGTCAAGCCCATTTTGTAATGTTTTAACGCTCACTGATAATAAAAAAAAGACTGGTTTAAAGATATTTAAAATAATATTTACAACATTGTTTGGTTTAGTTTTTACAGTTATGAGAGAATAATGTGCAACTTTATTGCTCCCCCAGTTAACACATTTATCAAAGTTGAAGTTCTCAATCAAATCTCAGCTAAACTTTCTGTGCGGAGTTTGTATTTTACACCTGTTGTTGGGAATTACAATTCTGGAGACCACAAAATAGACCAGGTTGTGTTTGCTAATTTGCTAGTGAAAACAACATTTTTAAAAATGTCTATGTCCCCTTAAGTGCTCCATACAAAACTCATTTAACCAGCAGCTGATGAAGAGGAAAAATAAGGCTAATTTCATAATGCCAAAAGCACACATTCAGTCTTGGTTTCTGTTTTATGATCATAATACCTTTTAGCAAAAATTGTTCCACAAGGCTCCTGTAATCTGTGGCCCCTGTATCGCCCCTCTTAGCGACATAAATCCCACATATTTGATGGTTTGGTAAATTCTACCTGTACTTAACTTTAAAATTGCAATAATAATATAAATATTTTAATAATATTGAAATGCCTAGTAACTTATTGATTTGTCCAGGAAAAGTGTTATAGGAACAATAAGCGTTTTAGTATCTATGATGATATACAATAAGATGTCTTTAAAATTTTTTCAGTTTTTTACGTTTATCATGCAACTATTTCGCAATCTAAATAATTCGGCTATTCAGATAATATGTATCAACAATTTGCTGCATTTAATAACTTAAGCATTAGTTTATTATGACCAGTATTAGTTTAATATCAATAAGTACTGTAGTTTTTGGTTGAGCAATTAATGGTTTTCCATTAACCTTGCATTTTGTGGTATGTTGAGAATAAATAATTCTGTTTTCCTCCTATCTCTGTTAGCTAAACATAAAGAAAATGTTGTTAGGAAATGCAAATGAGAGCTAGGGGTAAAGGATGACACACTAAGGCATGCCCTCTTTTGGGGTTTAGGAGACAAAGGAGACCAAAACTCTTCTGCAACGCCATTTTGTTTCGCCACCTCTTAAAGGTGGCATGTGAAATGGACCATCTGTGTTTTGGTATGAAATAGAATTCATGAATTCCGTTTAATAGAATTCATGAATCATTCATTCTCCGTTCTCCTGGAGAATGAATGATTCTCCACAGTATACAGTAATGTCCTGAAATATGTGACGAAGTTGAACTTTCAGTCTTGGTTTTGATCTTCGCCTCCGAAGTACTGGTTTTGACTCCATCTACGCTAATTCATGTGCCTAAAAACAAACATTATTTTTACAGTAATAGATTATTTAACTTATAATGTACATAGAAGCTTCATAAGTTATAAAACTTATCTAGGAGAGCCACTGTCAAAATTGTTCTTCCATTCTCAGGTGAGAAAGACTCACCTGGAGTTATGGAGGGCTGTAGCGCAGGATCAGCTTTAACATCTGAGGTTATGCCATGTGTCAGTCTTTCTCAAGTTGTAGTTCCCAGACCACTGGTGGTCTGTGAGCATCCCCTAGTGGTCCGCAAGGTACTGCATGTAAGCGACTGTTTTAGAAATAATAACGGAGTAAGTGGCTTAAAACCAGATCACTCAAAAGAAAAACTGAAGATACCGGTGAAGAGAAAACACCAGGACTATGTGATCAGAAGATGCTAAGTCAGACTTGCTGAGGGTATTGATGAGCGATTTGACTCAATTGGTGAAAGCAACAAAGTAATTAGTTTTACGACTTTGTTTGCTTATTATCTTCTGCTTGTCAACAGCAGTTAGTCTCTTAACTCGTATTGTTGCTTTATTTGTTCATCCCAATGAGAAGAGTGGTTCTTTTTTGTCTGAGTCAGTTATATAATGCTCTGATCATGTAACTGGAGTTGTTTTCTTTCCACTAGTATCTGCAACTTTTATTTTATTTTGAGTGACCAGTATTAAGCCACTTTTCCATTATTACTTTTAGCACAACCCTTTGGTAAACTAGTTGTAGCATCTCACTTTGAGCTCATGTCACGGCAAACAAACTGTCCTTAACATGCAGTACCTCTCGGACTACAAGGGGGGGCCTGCAGCCAACCGCTGGTCTGGGGACCAGTTTGAGAAAGACTGAGTTAAGACTGAATATTTTCATTCAGGTTGTACACATTAACATGTGTTTTTCGAGTTAGGTGGTCCGTGAGTGTTTGTTAAATGGGGTTTTCAGCCTGGAAAAGTTTGAGAAATTTTAAATATTTGTCTAAACTTTCTCCTTTTCAGGTACAAGTGTGATGCCACAAAACACAACAATGACTCCAGCCACTCCAGGCCTGTCAACTGCTCTCCCGACAACAACCAGTACTACAAGTATCGCTCCTGCAACTAATGCCACAACTAACCCTACCATCCTCATTTCTACTATCCGTATTACAAATCATACCACCACTGCTCTTACCACACACCGGACAGAAACTACCCCATTTATCCCTACTAGTGCAATAAACATGACGACTGCCATTACAAGTGTATTACCTGCTACAACCTTGACCAATATATTTACTACCAAGGCCCCTACACCTGCTAGCAATGTCCCTATTACCACAATTGCTTCAACTAGTGTCCCGACCACCACTGTCACCTTACCTCCTTCACCCACAACAACAGGTAACATTGTTGTGACAAATTCTTCTTGTTCTTTGATTGTTTATCCTGGTAATGTTCTGGGATTGCATTTTTTGGTAGTCATTCAGAGTTGACTTGATAATGCTTTAAAATAACTGAATAAATAATAATTATAAATGCTTCTTCGTAAAGTATTATTTCAGAGCTATTTATCTTTAAACAGAACGATGTTGACTTGTTCTACGGTTTCTATATTTTTATCCATGAAGTGTTTTTTTTTGTTTGTTTGTTTTTTGTTTTTACTAAATTGCATTCAGCTAGCAACCAAATATCAAATTTTTATTTTATTAATAGTTGTTAGTACAAAGAGATGTATCACGGTTGACAGTTTTTCTTCCTAGAACTGCGGCTGCTTGATGCCTTTCTAGTAAATACTCTTTACAATGTATGTGTTTTGTATGAATGTTCATGTTTCTATTGTGTCCAAAAAAGTTACTTTCTGTTTTCCAGGAACAGTCATTGAACTTAAAAGGTCAATGAGATTAAATAAGATTTTCATAGAGGACTATAAGAATAAGAGCAGTCGTGCATACATAGAATTAAAAGAACAATTTGAGGGACTGGTAAGTACATTTTTGCTCAATATGATTTAAAATTTTCAGCTGTTTGTGCTTTGATGCTTATAATTTCAAACACATCTATTTCCACAGCTTTCACAACAGTATAACATCAAAACTGGAGTCATTGCTGTTTTTGTGACTAACATCAGGTATTTGGCTTTAACAGTTGTCTAAAGTAAAAGGTGAGTTAGTCTGAACATGCTTCTCATCATAGTTTTGGATTTTATTTGTTTTTACAGAGAAGGAAGTATTATTGTAGACTTTACTATCAGGACAGCTGAATATAACACTCAGATGGCTGAGGCAAATGATGAACTCATTAAAGCCGTCGAAAAAGAAATTGCTCCTGTTCTTGATGGAAAAGTTACAGAAGTCCAAAGTGAGTGTCCAGTGCTTCTTCATTATGCATTTATTTAACAAGAAACTGCAAAAGGTTTGACCCAAGTCAAACAGTTTAGAAAATATTTATCCCAGATACTGAACAAATGTATGTATGTGAACTTCTGAATTCATGAAAAATTACAAAAATGTTTTGGCATTTAGAAAACAGAAATAATTGTATGTAAATACCTGCTTTCAGTTGCATTTGACTCTCTCTGTAGGTGACACACCTTTGACCTTACAACCTGAGGACATCTACACTGATGAAACCATGAAACTGACATGTGCCCCCCCTGGTTTTAATTTGAAAGACGGTTTTAGTGTTACATGGAAATTTAAAGGATTGGTACTTTCACCATCACAGAGACATACAATTTCTTCTATACATCCATTCACACTGGATATTGCCCAAGTGATTCCTTCTGATGCAGGTAAGTTAAAGGCAACTGTGTTTTAAAAAGCAATAAGTAAAACGTTCTTGTACATTTTAAATATTAGCGTGACATTTAAGCAAGTTTATGACTTAATCTTGCATGTGGTTCTTCATTTATTTACATATATTTGAGTTCATTCAATAGAATATTAAGAATACTTAATCTAATTTCAAACATTGTAGGTTTTTAGGTGTGTAGAACAACTTCATCTGAATTTGAGAAATGAAAAAACATTTGAGCAAAGTGATGCATCGTCTTCAACTTCAAAAAGTAGAAATATTTGCTATATTTATCTATGAGACAGGAACACTATCACACTGCATCATGGCTGTATTAAATGACTTCTTTTGAAAGCGTTTAACCTGTCTCACTTATGATCTCATAAAGACAAAGGAAGATCAACACTGTAGAATTAATTGTTGGTACAAGTAAATTAAGGGACTGCAGACATACCACAACATAATTGCTGTTTGTAAAAAATTGTGATCAGTGATCTTGCCCTGCAAAAATAACCAGTTACAGATTGTTGTTGCAAAAACAATTAAAACTGAGTTCAATAAGACGACAAACTTTGTCCCTTTTTAAGGTCCTAATAAAACTTTTACATACAAAAGTTTGCAAGACATTTTTATATTCACGAGTGTTTACACATTTATGCAACACTTGGTTCATGCATATAATTACTAATTATGATTTTCTTTATTTCAGGGACTTATGAATGTACATCAACAAGAAATGATATTATTATCCATCAGAAAAGGGATGTGTTGTCTAGCAACATCATATCAGCTCCAGTTATCAGTGTCAGTCGTACAGTACTTGCTAAATGTGACCAAGGGAAGAATGTACCACTAAAGTGCTGTGTCCAGTCCCCTTTCAAACTCAAGTGGTATGAAGGAAATACAGAATTACAATCAGGTATGCAGTAAATGATGAAATGCGCAAATTCCAAATACTCAGAAACTTTGGATAGTTTTTAATCATGTTTTAACACTTATTCAAAATGTTTGCAGATCTAACCCCGAACTGCATCACTTATCAATATTCGATGGAAAGTTGCAATGAAGAAAAGAAAGCAACATTCACCTGTCAAGTTGACAGTGTGCCGCGTTATAAGGAAGAAACATTTCTGACAGTTTTTCTTGGGCGTAAGCAATGTTAAAAATGTTAAATTCATGAGTAAAATGTAAAATTCATGCTGTTTTGTTAGCGTTTTGATTGCATGTTTTTAAAATTTTTAGGTATCATCTGCAAAAATGATGAGTATGGAGAAGGAAGAGTAAACGACAGGAAGGAAAGAAACTGTGAAGAAGGTCAAACAGGAGCCAAGACTGCAGTTTGTTTGGCTTCAGGAACCTGGGAACTTAGGAAAGACACCTGCATTGTAACTGTTATCAAAGATTTGCTAACCGAGTCAGTGGTAGGTAGTTTCCATTTTACAAATGTTGTGGATCCCAGAATCTGATGATGCCGTAGAATCATGTCTATGTTTCATACCTACTGAGAGTTGGCCATCAAATTTACAGGATGTGGAGACCTCATATGTCCATGCATATTGACCAAAATGCTTTCCAAAGTGAAAACAAATGCAGAACACAATGAAACAAAAACGGTTCTAATAAAAACACAAAAAAATTCAACAATGTTAAAAGTGGTAAAACATGGATGTTGTTTGACCTTGAACAAAACCAGATAAGAGATGGCTTGCAACTCATAGGGAAGACTATTCCAAGCTGTTCAGCCAACAACTGAAACAGACTAATGGCTTCCACCTAACAGCAGATATTGACTGGCTGACCATAAAGTTCTGCTGGGCTGAAGGATTTACTAAAGTGGTGTGAGATCATTCAGTGCTTTAAAAATAAATTGTATATATAAATATGAAACATGATATACGATATATACTACAAACACTATAATACTTCATGTGACGATGCTTGTGTGTTGAGGTTTATGCTCATTGCCATTTTTGCACTTTGTACATATTTTTTGTAGACCTTATGAAGTTTTAATTTTAAGTCTAAGCCCAGACCACTTATGACCACGCAATTATCTTTGTCTAAGCTTAGTGCATGCATGTGTGTGTTTATGCATGTACTCAAAAAAAAAAAAAAAAGCTGAATCTTAAACTTCATCTCAGAGATATCTTCATTTGATGTATTTTAGTCTGATTTTATGATTCGCAGTTGAGGCCCTGAACTTGACCCAGGTTCAGGTGCATTTCCACTAGAGGAGCTCTAACTGGTTCTGCTTAAGTCCACCCCTGCCACATTTATCTCCATTAGCAGATTTGGCCTGGCTCTTTGTGTAAATAATTTGGCATTCACATGGTACCTCTTTGCCTTTTCAAATCTGAAGTGGGAGAAGGTCTAGCATCTTTCCATGAGTTGGATTTCAGATATTTGATGTAAATGCAGATTTATTGCTTTGCTCAAAGTCAGAAGTTCCTCTGCACCAGGCAGGTGATATTTTATGTCTCTGAAGCAACATTATGAAGGCATTAAGAGGCACAACCTGACCCCGTCCTTGTCATGGTGCTCAGACAGTGACCTCTCTTCCAGGCACTGAACAATTAATTTTCCTCCATGACTGGCTCAATTATTCATTTGGTTAAAAGTTTAAGACAATAACTTATCAGACATTAAGTGACTGGTCAGTTACTACAAATCTGTTTTGCTTCCGCTGAAAAGGAACTTGTCTGATTCTTAATATTTTTTTCATATTTTATGCAGTTTTTCTTTGTATTCTAACTTTTATTCAGGATCTGAAAAAAGAAGAAGTTCCAGAATTTACAGGGAATTTAACTAAAGCTGTCAACGAGAAAGAACAACAAGTCACTCAATCACCTACGACAATCTCTGCCATTGTCGATATATTAAATATCATCGCAAGCGTCTCAAACAGTGTAGAAAAAGACGTCATGGAGGTATGGTGAATATGCTGCATCCTATATGTAAAAATTTTGGTAGCAATGTTTGAGAATGTTGTGGATTTTTATAGCATATCTCTTCATTTACAGAATGTATTGGAAACTGTTGATGTCATCATTAGTGACAATGCAAAGGAATCTTGGAGCTTTCTGAATAAAAATGAAACCCAAAATTCCACCTCACGATTGCTGGTTTCAATGGAGACACTTTCAGAAAGACTGAATGGTTCATTTTCATTAAGTACTCAACGGATTCAGCTCAAGAGAACCAAATTTACAGACCCGTTCAATGAAGAACTGAACTCCACGGTTACCATAACAATTCCAGAAATGGGTTTTGACAATACATTTATCACCACTATTCTTTTCTCCTCCTTGAATAATGTTATGCCACCACGGACCCCTGAATTTAACCTCAGTCTTTTTAATGAAACCAGCAATGAAACTTACCCTGAGAATGTCATCAATGCTGCTGTCCTGCTTGTCAAAGTAAGTGAAGTGATTAACAATGTCACTCTGAGCTATCAAAAGCTCAATACCACTCTGGAACTGAACCCTCAGTGCGTCTTCTGGAATTTTACTCTCTTTGATAATCTTGGTGCCTGGGATGACCAGGGCTGTGAGTTTGTTTCTGATATAAACGACACTGTAACCTGCACCTGCAACCATCTCACATCGTTCTCAATTCTTATGTCAACTGACATCCCTGAAGAACTAAGATTATTACTGGATATAATGACATATATTGGTGTTGGAATATCAATGATCAGCTTAATTATTTGTCTCATCATTGAAGGAATTGTATGGCGACCCCTTACCAAAAACAGCACTGCCTTTATGCGCCATGTTGCCATTGTTAACACAGCCCTGTCCTTGCTGATTGCTGACATCTGTTTCATTATTGGGGCCGCCATTTCAAAGAACCCCAAAGAAAACCCAGGCGAAGACTACAAAGTTCCAGTTGGACCATGCAGTGCAGCAACCTTCTTCATGCACTTTTTCTATCTCGCCATGTTCTTTTGGATGCTTGACTCAAGCCTGCTGCTCTTGTACCGGTCAGTCATGGTCTTCTCCCAAATGTCCAAATGGACGATGTTCGCCATTGGCATGACTGTGGGATACGTTTGCCCTCTGATAATAGCTGTTACTACAGTTGCTGCCACTGCACCTGGGGGTGGATATGTAAGGGAAGATCAAGCTTGTTGGCTAAACTGGACAAAGACCAAGGCTCTCCTGGCCTTAGTGATCCCTGCCTTGACTATAGTTGTGTTCAATATTTTGGTTATTCTGGTGGTTTTGTACAAGATGCTCAGAAGACGAAACACAAACCAGGCAGATGAGAAACACGCCTTGGTAGTCATTCTAAGATGTGTGGCTATATTGACTCCGTTATTTGGACTGACCTGGTGTTTGGGAATTGGAACCATGGTGGACCCAACAAATGGAGGGATCCATGTTGCCTTTGCTTTCTTCAACTCCTTACAGGTATTTGCATTTGTGTTTGAGTTGGATACAGATTTAAAACTGGCATTTTAATCCTTTTTTTTTTGTCTTCTGGACTGTTAACGAATGTTTTACTCTCTACAGGGTTTCTTTATTTTGGTGTTTGGGACTCTGTTTGATTCCAAGGTATGTTTTCTTCATTAGACTAGCTAATACAAAATGATAATAATACTACTACTAATAATAAAACATTGTTCTTTGGTTTTACATTAGTCCAACAAAAATATGTCTTAATGTTTTGGGTAACTTACCAAGAATCTAACAGTCGTCTGTATAATAGTTAGCTATTTTAAAAAGGTAGGAAATATTGCTCACTTATAATTTTTCATTGAAGTGTTAGAAATGCATATTTTGTTTTTTTCAATTTATAAAGCAATCTGCACTGAAAATATCACCAACATGTTTGTCTGTCTGTAGATCCGTTCCCTGATTTTAAGGAAAATACCAGCTCTAAGCACGACCTCTAATCAAACAAGAGTAAGTTGTAATTTGAAGCTGCAAAAGTGTTGCAAACAATCAATTTAACCTGGTATCAGATCAACTGTGTTTTTCTGAAGTGTTGCATCATCAAATTAAATTCAAAATTTTAACTTTTTTCTGTAACTGCTTTTTTTTCTTAGAGCACCAGTGGTGGAACTTCAGGTCTGAGTAGTGTTTTTGGTCGACTTCGCAGAGGAAGGAGTAAGTTGTTTTGCTTCGTCTATCTTTTTGCTACCTTAAAACCACTTTCCTTACAATCTCTTGTTTATGTTCCAGATGGTTACAATGTTTCACAGGTTGGAAACTCAAACACCAGCAGTAGTGGATCAAACACCTGATTCTGTACAAATAATCTGTTCACTTGTAAAGCTGAAATGTATCTTATCTTTCAGTTATTTTCATTCAATCACATATACAGCTATGATATCTTGAATGTGAGGCTCTGTGGCAATAATTTGTGAAGGAAACTGTGCAATAGCATTTTAATGAACTTGTATGTCTTTAAATATATAACGCTGCTGTTTATTTTAATTAGAAGTGTAAAATCACAGTGTTATGGTTTGTATGTGCAATTCAAAGAGCAACATCAGGGGAAAAACCTCCAAAATAAGATGATTATAAAAGAGTTAATATATTTACTATTCTGTGACATCACAGGAATGTCAGTACTTTAAAATATTTATGTGCAGACATAAATGGAGTCTTCAAAGCAAAGAGATCTATGTATCTTCTATCAGGAGTAATGGGCCAAAGTTCTAGCAAACTCTTACTGGAAGATTGTGAAAGGAATCCCAAAACACTTGACTCAAAAAAAAAAAAAAAAACCTGCCTAATACTATGGAAATACACTGAACAAAAATTTAAACATAAGAGTTTCGTGAACATTTGGGTTCCGCAACATATAGAGAAATATAAAGTATATTTTTAGTAATTAGTGATCTTTGTATCAGCGTTGACAACATCTTGGTCTGGCATTTTGTGGCAGATTGACAGTCCTTTGAACATGATCAGTTTGAGGAATATAATTTTGACCCAGTTGGTTTCTCATAGGCAGTTATGGACAGTCTGAGGTGTGATGTTGTGCAGACCAATAGTCTCATGAGCTCCATGTCGCTGGTCTTGGCCTATTCTCCAGTTTGACGAGCCGGATGTGGCAATCTGGAGTGGTCATGGCCGACAAGGATGTGGTGGATTTACAGTCATGCCAGTCTGTTGGAAACAAACTCTTAAATGGCCAGAGGTCCGATAGTGGACATTGAGCCATGTGGCTACTGCTCTGCTGGACATCCCTGCATCCAACATGCCAATGGCATGCTAGTGCATGATGTGTGACATCTGGAGCATTATGACTTGTGACAAAATTCAACATGTTGTGGTGGCCTTTTATTGTCGACAGTCCAAGGATTGTCCAGTTGCTGCTCATTTTCTCTGATCACCCACTGGACATGTCCCACCCATGCATTGAGTAACAACTGAGTAATGGTCACTGACAACAAGTTGGATTAAAAATTATTCACAAATCAAGAGAAATATTACTTTTGTACAATAAAATGTCAGCAATGGCTCATTAATTTAACACCGCAAGGCAACAACATTGGTCATGGGGCCTCAGTATATATGTGAACTTGTGACTTTGAAAAAAGAAATAAAGATTTTTTTTAAAATGTCCTGTCTCTCTTTTTGATGTATTTTATTTATTTAGAAATTATTGTAGTAATTCTGGCATGAACAGAAAAGCATAATCATTAAATGCCACGGTGACATGAAAAATTGTCTTTTCATACAGTGCATGTAAACATCTGCTTTAAGTTGTATATATTGTAGGAAAGGAATATATATACACATCATATATATATATATATATATATATATATATATATATATATATATATATATATATATATATATATATATATATATAGGGCTGCACAGTGGCGCAGTGGGTAGCGCTGTTGCCTTGCAGCAAGAAGGTCCTGGGTTCGATTCCCGGCCCGGGGTCTTTCTGCACGGAGTTTGCATGTTCTCCCTGTGCATGCGTGGGTTCTCTCCGGGTTCTCCGGCTTCCTCCCACAGTCCAAAAACATGACTGTCAGGTTGATTGGTCTTCCCAAAATCTCCCTAGGTGAGTGTGTGTGTGGTTGTTTGTTCTGTTTGTGTCTTTGTGTTGCCCTGCGACAGACTGGCGACCTGTCCAGGGTGACCCCGCCTCTCGCCCGGAACGCAGCTGGAGATAGGCACCAGCAACTCCCGTCCCCGTTAGGGAGAAGGGTGACGGAAAATGGATGGATGGATGGATATATATATATATATATATATATATATATATATATATATATAGCGCGAATGTGTTAAATTGTACATGTAAAACACGCCAAACTCTTAAGATCAGATCCGACCAAAAATTCTCTAATATATTCAAAGCTTTTTTGCCCCTCTGTCTTGGGAGTTGTCAACATAAATATTGAAATCACCGGCAATTATTAAACAATAATAATCGATGCATATGAGAGATAGAAGCTCATTCACGTCAGTAAAGAAATTTACTGACGTGATGTTGGGAGTTTTGAATAAAGTTAGTGTCAAAGTTCTTTTGTGGCCTTTAACCTCAATTCCAAGATACTCAAGAGGTGAAATGAACCAAAGACATTTTACTACAATTGATAGTATTCTTAAATATTTTTTATGTTTTCTACTCTCACTTAAAAAATTGTAGTTCGGAGGCGTGGATTCAATAAGTACAGTTATTGTCATTCAGTCATGTTTCTGTCAGAAACATAATATCAATATTAAGCCCAGTGATGAAATCATTAATAGAGCTTTAGCACAGAGAGATCTGGTATTTAAAACAGCCAGTTTAAATGAGTTGGTAGCTGATATGACAAGATCAGGACCGCTGTATTTTGTTTTTCTGTTTTTTGTACATTTTCTTGTAGTGATCCGGACAGGTAATGTCCTGTTCTGCAGGGCCGGGGGGGTCAGACACGTTCTAGAGGAAGACGGGTGTAAAGGTAATACCTGGACCCCGGCCTCAGAAACGCAGAGTGGTGGATCCACTGCGGAGTCAGAGGCAGGCGGCTCAAATGAAGTGAGATTTGCTACGTGAGCGCAAAGGAGAGACGTGCCGAGGTGAACCTGCTGATATATCCGCTAAGTGGTCACCATGTGCGGACAGCTCGCCTTCATTTCCATAAGCCTATATGACGAGATCCTTATCGACCTGTCACATATCATTCTGTTACCTTGGTGATTATGCATTGCACAGTTTAAATTATGTTCAAAATTATTGTAAAAATCTCAACTTGTTAAAGTGCATCCATTTAATAAGCAAATATAACCATGGCTGATGAAACATTCTCCTGGGGTACAGTCTTCAGTTTGGTTCATTTCAGTCTTACTTCTATTAAAGAAAGCAGTAAACATGTAAACATTATTTGTACTCAAAGTCATAGCTGCTCACTTCGGTAAGAGAAAACAAATTCAATACATTCCTTTTCCCTGAACTGTTCAAGGTGTTTTTCACAAAATCTGGTTTTATTCAACATTAAATCTTTGTCTATGAAGTTATTTCTAATGAATATGTAAGTATAAAGCATAATCTTACTAATGTTTTTAACAGAAACATAGATGGATGAAAAGAGTGAGACACCTATACTAACAGAAAGTTCCTCCTTAATGGAATTTCCTAAGCAAGAGAAAGAAACAAATGTGGGAAGTTGAGGATTGTGGGGAGGCGGTGGAATTTTACTCTATTTCATATTTTAGTGAATTTTATGCAAATTTAACTCTCTTTAATATCTGGACATCCAGGCAAACGGCCCAGTTCAAGTCATGTGTTTAACTTCTGCTGTCCGTCCAACAAGAAGATTCACATGTATATATGTAAAAGATGTGAAAGCAACGACAACATTACTGATGAAGTAAATTGAAACTTGAAATACACAAAATAAAATAATTTGCATGTTCAGAGCGCCATTGGTTTTACTTCATAGGCATGGCATGGAAGACTAAATATATAGAGAGAAAAAACAGAAACAAAGTATTAGAACACAATTCTGCATATATCACAACAATTTTGTATTGGAAAAATCTCCCTGAAATATTTGACCAGAAATGATCATAGTAAAAGCTCGACTGAACCACCTGTAGAAAAAAGCATGAATAATATCTGTCAATGGATATGCAGCACAAGTTTAAAATAGATGATGTACGTAGTAATATATAAAATATATCTTTATTTTACTCAGCAAATAACTTGAATTCCAGCATGAGCTCAGAGACAATATTGTGAAATTATTATAATCATTCATAGTCAAAGATAAACTGCTATTTCTGAACAACATAATGCAAAATTTAAACTAAATAAAATCTCTAGAAGTACTATATATATGTAAACGTTATTGACACCTTTCACAGACAAGTGTTGCACAGATAAAACACAATAATACACAATTAAACATCAAATTCATAGATGCATAGTGACCCATATGTTTAGAGAGAAATAACAGAAACAATAAAAATATATATAAAAAAAACATAAACATAATTCTGCATATATCACAATAATTTTGTATTGGAAAAATCTCCCTGAAATATTTGACCAGAAATGATCATAGTAAAAGCTCGTCTGAACCACCTGTAGAAAAAAGCATAAACCAGAGGATTTAACATGGAATTGGACCATCCTAACCATAAAAACCCTTCAATGGCTGCAACTGGTATTGTGACTATTCCCAAACTGTAAAAACCTATGGATAGAAAGAAAGGAGTCCAAGATATGAGGAAGACTCCCATCACTATAGCCAGAGTTTTGTTGGCCTTTTTCTCCATCTTACTGAGAGCTGTTTCAGATTTCATAGTGTTCTGGATTTGTCTTGCCTGCTTCTTCGCCACCAGGAAAATCTTAAGATAAATTGATAAAATTATAAAAGCTGGAATGTAAAATTGAAAAATAGTTTCAGGACTGAATTGTTTTGTAGGTGTAAATAAATTACACCTCCTGCTGAGATTTTCTTGATTTATCCCTCGTGCTATGATGACAACAGCAAATAGAGCTGAAAGAGTCCAGCTCACCAGGATCATGGTCAGAATTACACGAACATTTATTTTACTTCTATATGTCAGAGGATGACACACTGCAAAATATCTGTCAATGGATATGCAGCACAGATTTAAAACGGACGATGTGCAGAGTAATATATCAAACAGGCCTCGCATTTTACAGAGTAAATAACTTGAATTGGAGCATGAGCTCAGAGACAATATGGTGCTGAAAGGTAAAACTAAAGCCCCAACCAGCAGGTCAGTCACAGCCAGAGAGAGGATGAGGTAGTTTGTTGGAGTGTGGAGCTGCTTGAAGTAAACGACAGAGATGATGACGAGAAGATTTCCACAAATTATCAGAATTGACAAAGAAACGACAAAAGCGTTAAAGACAGAAGACGTCACAGTCTGTCCATGCAGCTCTGCTGACTCATTACAGAGACGCTGATCTTCAATCATTTTTTCAGTCCTGTTATAAAACAAGTCAATGTAGAAAACAGTGACGAACAAAAACAAATTGGCTTCCTTTCATGTATTTGTGGAGATAACAGATAATTCAGTGCTGTCTGTGATTCAGTGTCAGTCAGGGTGGAGAGTTGTGCCCTTTGGTATCTTCATGACTAAAGTGAATCCATGTGTCTGATTTATTGTTCCATGTTCATGTGTTCATTGGTTAATATTGTGGTCGTTCCCAAGAGTTCTTTGTATCCAAGTGACGTTCTCCCTGGTGTCACAATGTGGAACAATTCACATATTAGTGCTAATGCTACTCTGATATCAATGCTTAATATCTTAATTACGCTTATATGAATAATCTGCGTTAAACAAGTTATTTACTGTCAAACGGAATATTTATTGGACACTTTTTCAATTACGTGACACACAATAAACCAGATGTATTTTGTCTTTATTTTTGGATTTGGAGGAAAGAGTAAGTTTCACTGAAAAGTGTTTAAAAATACTGCAAGCAAAGACAGAGATCAAATCAAAATCTAATTTTATTTGTGTAGCACATTTCAGCTGCAAGGTGCTTTACATCACAACAAACACAAAAACACAAATCATGCAACATAGAATCAATAATCAAAACATGATATTAAGTCAAATGCCATCATTAAATTCATAATTGATTACGTTTCAAATACAATTCTTAACACGTCGGATTTTAGCTGAGATTTAAAGGAACTCAGTGTTTCAGCTGTTTTCCAGTTTTCTGGGAGTTTGTTCCAAATTTTTGGCGTATGGAAGCTGAAAGCTGCTTCTCCTCTTTTGGTTCTGGTTCTGGGGATGCAGAGCAGAACCAGAACCTGAGAGGTCTGGATGGTTGATACAACAGCAGATCTTTAATGTGTTGTGGTGCTGAACCGTCCAGTGATTTGTAAACTAACAACAGTATTTTAAAGTCTATTCTTTGAGCTACAGGGAGCCAGTGGAGGGACTTTAAAACTCTTATTTGTTGAATCAATGCGACTAAAGATAAACGCTTGGATGACTTTTTCTATATCTAGCTGAGACATTAGTCCTCTAATTGTCATGTTCTGTGTTTACTTTTGAGTTTCCTGTTGTCTCCGTGTGTTCCTGTCGTCTCTTGATTACTCCCAGGTGTGTCTTGTTCCTTGATTACCTTTTGTATATTTAACCCCACCTCTGACTCTTGTTCCTCGTTGGGTCTTCGTCTATCGAAGCCTTACGTGGCGTCTCTTCTCCCTGTGGTCTGTGCTTCTGTCCGTTCTCCTGCCCTGCCCTTCGTATACCCAGTGCTATCATTGTCGAGCCCAGGCTTCCGCTCGGCCGTGCTGCCCGGTGTAGGAACTAACTTTGGACTGTGTTTGCCGTTTTCGTGCCATTAAATCATTTATTTCAACTCTATCCTGGGTCTGCTGCCTCTGTCTCACCCCCTCCATTCCACCAATCGTGTCTCTAATGTTCTTCAGGTGACAGAAGGCCGACTTTTGACTGTCTGAATGTGGCTCTGAATGTTCAGGTCAGACTCCATCACTACTCTCACGTTTCTGACTTGATCTCTTGTCAGGATCTGTGTTTTTCTGTGTTTAATTTTGAGTTTTTTGACAGTTGTCCTGTCTTCCCCTTGATTGCTCCCAGGTGTGTCTCGTCTTCATGATTACCCTCTGTGTATTTAATCCCTCCTGTGTCCTTTGTCCCTCGTCGGGTCCTTGTCGTTGGTTGTCGTGTCATGCCTGTTGTCCCGGTCACCTGTATGACCAGTTTTCTACCGGTGTGAGCCCTCGCTTCTGCTCAGCCATGCTGCCAGGCCGTGGAACTTTCACAATCAAAGAGTATGTCGAGGCCATGGCCAAACCCTATGCCACCTGCAGACGGCTCGGATTTGCAATTCGCCTGGGACTGCTGCAGGACTACTGGGTTCCGTGGCTCTCGTACCTTAGGTTGGTGGTGCTGCAGCAGGACGCAGAGTGGGAACATCAAATAGCTCTCGCCAGTATGGCTGTTGACCCTCTGCCTCGCAAGCCGGGCATTCCTATCTTTTGCTCCACCAACCCAGCTCCAGTCTCTGCCGCAGCAGAATCTGCCGCTGCTCTGGATACTGCTCCGGCCACGGATCCCTTGGTGATTGGTTACCAGGCGGCCCGTCTGGCACCGGGTCGACAGGTGGCTCGATTGGCGGCGTGGCCCGTCCCAGCTCCGCTCGCCGCCGCCGCAGCAGGCCAGGCTCCAACTCCTCGTGCCACAGCGGGCCAACAGGCAAGACCAGGCGGAGAGCAGGACGGAGGAGCGATACGACTGCCGGTCAGGGATTTCCAGGAGGATTTGTGATTTAAACGGAACAGGTGAGTCTGGGTGCTCGGACAGCTTGTGGAAGGTCCCACAGTTTCACCAGGAGGTTCCAGAACGCCTCGGGAGAGAGACCTGAAAGCAGGGAACGACAGGGCAGGCGTCACTTGAGATCTGACGATGATAAGAAAACACTGAGATTAGCTCAGAGAGGGCTCGGAGGTACCGTTACTTGTAAAACACTCAGGCGTCGAGGTCCTGGCAGACTGCTCCTCTTCTACTCTCATCTGACGAGCGAACAGATTACAGGTGCGCCAGAAACACGACACACCCCTCTGGAAGGCGGTGAGAGAGGCCATCTGGTGGTGGATGTAGGCGTGGCCGGCTGACAAACTCCACAAAGAACACAACAACCCCGGAACACAACACATAAGGGATAAAGATGGTTCTGAAAAGAAAAAAAGAAGACGAAGAAGAACGCAGGGGGAGGAGCCTCGCAGGGGGAGGAGCCTCGCAGGGGGAGGAGCCTCGCAGGGGGAGGAGCCTCGCAGGGGGAGGTTCTTCCCCCTCATTTATTTTGAGAACTCGAAGAGCTTGTACACCTGAAGAAGACGGAAATTTGTCGAAACGTCACGTTTTGGGCATGTTTATTTATTGGTTTTTGAATAAAAATAAAAAACTATTTTTTTATCTTTCATCTCATTTTTTTACTTTTTCTAAAAAAATAAAATTACAAAAAAAACAAAAAAATTACAAAACCATACCAAAAAATAAAAAAAAAACCCTACAAAACACAAAAAAAATAAATATATTGATCAATAAATATTTATACCACAAACTAAACATAACATTATTGATTAAGGAGTAAAGCTACCGGCAGAAAATAAAATATATATTGATGTTGAATATTTATACAACAAACTAAATTTAAAATTATTGGTCAAGAAATAAAGCTACCAGTGGAAAACAAAACAACAAGTGGCCAGATGAGAACTGGCAAGTGGTGAGGTATGGGAGGAGATGCAGAGAGCGTCCCCCTGCCTATTACCACAAGTGGGATGATGAGGGGACGTGGGGAAGGAAGGACCGAGCACCTCCTGTCTTCCACAGAGGGCAGCTCGAACCTTCTGTCCTAACCCTACCCTACCCTAAAGTAAAGGAAGTGATTTACAAAGTCAGCTGAAGCTACAACAAGCTCAATACCACTTTGGAACTGAACCCTCAGTGTGTCAAATTTTACTTAGATAATTTTGGTTCCTGGGTTGGCCAGGGCTGTAAGTTTGTTTCTGATATAAACGATACTGTAACCTGCACCTGCAACCATCTCACATCGCTGTCAATTCTTATGTCAACTGACATCCCTGAAAAACTAAGATTATTACTAGATATAATGACATATATCGGCTTTGGAATATCAATAAACTTTTTTACTTATTTCATCTTTGAAGGAATTGTATGGCAACCCCTTACTCTAACCCTAGCCCTAAGGCTAAGGCTAGGGTTAGGGTTAAGGCTAATTAAAAACCAGCGCAGTGGAGAAAATAATCCTTTCGTTTTGTATTAACAGTAGGGACCAAAGGGCAAACGAGACAGGGGTGAAACAAATAGAAGCAGCAGTTAGAGCAGCAAACGCCACGTTTCCATTTGCAGAACTTTGGATTCCACTCATTAACTTCTCCTCTGATCTACCAACAAAACAACAGGGAACTCTACAGATTCTGAATGGTCACATTTCAAGAAATATGCCCTTTATTCCACTTCTGGATCGGTCAAAATTCAGAACTGAGAATGACAACATTCATTGTACATAAGATACTGGTTCAGAGATGTTAAAACATTGCACAGCCTGGTAAACCTGGAAAAGGACGGGAATGGGGTGAATCAGCCCTTTTCTTTTCAAAATGTGATGGTTTTAGCGAAAAACTTTACGTTGACAAAACCCCACATACAAATTTTGAGCTGTGGCTTTACTTTTGTCCCTACAATTAATGAAAAAGATTCTAAAACAAGACTCAAATTAGATGTACAAAATTATCACAGAAAAATTAAATTAGCATTTTATTACAAAAATTTTGATTTTGAAGAACGAATACCATTCATGGGCCCATCCAATTGGTCTCTACGTCCAGATGAACTATCACCAATAGTAACTGAATTAATAAACAAAGATAATGAAAGCATTAAGAAACAATTGAGACCCTACAAAGAAAAATATAATTTATCAAAACAACAAGTAAAATCACTAATTATAAAACCAGCAGATAAAGGAAGTGCCGTGGTAATTTTCAGCAGAGAACAATACATGAAAGAAGTAAACAGACAATTGAATGACACGACTTATGAAAACCTTAAAGAGGCTACATATCTTGAAACATTTTGGACAGATTACACAAAGAAAAATTCATAAATGCAAAACAAAAAAATACATTCAAGGGGGAGACAAGACCAAGACGATATTAGATATTACCAAAAGTTCACAAAGACCCACGAAAATGGACAATACAAACTGCCACCAGGAAGACCGATTGTTTCAGATTGTGGAAGCGAAACATATCAAACATCAGAATTTATTGGCTATTTTTTGAATCTCCTTTCTACAAAACATCCATCATATATTAAAGATGCTTATCATTTCATAAATTTGGTGAAGCAACTTAAAATTCCACATAAATCATGTCGTATTTTCAATGGACATTGACAGTCTATATACGAACGTTGATATTGAAGCTGGTATAGAATGTGTTAAGGAAATATTGGATCAATACCTAGACTCTTACAGACTAGTCAGAGCAATTATAGAATTATTATAAAATAATCTCAAAAGAAATGAATTTGAATTTAATGGTGAATACTTTTTTACAAATTAAAGGAACGGCTATAGGCAACAAATTTTCACCAGCATATGCAAATATTTTTATGGAAAATTGGGAAGAAAAAGCACTACAAAAATGTTTTAAAAAACCTCTTCATTTGCAATATTTGGATGATATTTGGGGAATTTGGACCATCACTGTTAAGGTATTTGAGGAATTTGTAGAAATTTTCAATGGACATGGTCCTGCAATCAAATTGAAACATGTTATTAATGAAAACGCTGTAGATTTTATGGATACAACAATTTATAAAGGAACACATTTTAGAATGACCCAAAAATTAGATATTAAAGTTTATTAAGAATTGTATAAAACATGTTTTTACTCAAAACAGACTTTCAAAGGATTAGTGACATCACAATTGATTAAATTTAAAAGGATGTGTACAAAAAAATTAGGATTTCATGGTTAAAATAATTTAGAAATAGAAATGCCCCCAAATAACCCCTAAGGCATTTTTAAAAATATTCAAAGAAAAAGGACAAAAAGTAGAAAAGCAAATTATTCCTCTGATAACACATTACTCAACTGTAAATAGGATAAATTTCATTTTGAACAGTAATTACCAACAACTCATTGAACAATGAGGATTATTCAAAGATTATTATTATTCGGCATATAGAAGAAATAAAAATTTGAAAGACATTTTAGAAAGAGCAAAAATTCAAACAGTACAATGAACTAAGACCAAAGTATTAGAAAAAATATTTAAAAATATAAATTTTGTAAAAAATCACACAGATGGAAAAATATCAATCAGATTTTATCCCCAATCAAAAAATTGTGTGTACATAGTCATTTGCTCATAATGTGGAAAACAATATATTGGAAAGAAAAAAAATACATTAGCAACATGAATTTCGCAACAGAAACACATAAAAAAGAAACAGACACAGAGTTGGTTCAGCATTTTATTAATCATGGTTGGAATTCAGTTAAAATTTTGGGCATTCACAGTAAAAAGAGAAAAATTGGGAAAGATGGATTAATTGGTTGAACAGAAAGAGCCCAAATGGATTACACAAAAAATAAACTAAAACAGGAACATCTTAATGATTGGATATTGAAACCAAAATTTTCTATCTAAATTCCCCCCTTTTGCCTAACCCTAACCTTTCAGCTTTTCCTAACCATAACCTCTTCTCCTAGCCTTAACCGTTCCTCTTTTACTTTTGTTTTTATTTTTTATTTTTTATCTTTTTTTATTAATTTTTAGAAATTATACATTTATTTTGTAAAATTCAAATCTTAATTTACACAAAACTAGCATAACAAAAATACTTTACATAATTCTCATGACTTGTTGTGTGGAGGTGGTGAGGCAGATGCTTGCAGACCCAGGTAAGATGCAAAAGGTGGATATTTAATGACGCTGACAGTTATTCCAAAAATACAAATAACCAAAACAGCAAGTCCTCGGCCAAGCAGCACGGCTGAGCGGAAACCAGGGCTCACACCGGTAGCAACTGGTCAAACAGGCGGACAGCACAAAACAAGAGACGGCAACAACGAAACAAGGACAAGTAACGACGAGGAACAAAGGACACAGGTGAGATTGAATACACTGAGGGTAATCAAGGCAACAAGACAAACCTGTGAGTAATCAAAGGGAAGACAGGACAACGAGGAGAGCACAGAGACAACAGAAAATCAAAAGAAAACACGGACAAACTCAGAACAACGATAATAAATAAAAACAGAGCCAGAATGAAAAGAAAAGAGATCACAAAAACAAATGTAGGAGGAGGAGGATAAAAATAGTTTAAAATCTTGTGACAGTCATATCGAAACCTGAAGAAGACGCACAGCAGTCGAAACGTTGCAAATTAGGCACGCATTTATTTAATTCATTTCATATATTTTATTTTACATAAAAAACATGTTTTTGGGTCATTTTTTCAAGTTTTTTTATTTCTCCAAAAAAAACAAAAACAAAAAAAACAATGAATATATCACAATAATTTTGTATTGGAAAAATCTCCCTGAAATATTTGACCAGAAATGATCATAGTAAAAGCTCGTCTGAACCACCTGTAGAAAAAAGCATAAACCAGAGGATTTAACATGGAATTGGACCATCCTAACCATTTAAAACCTTCAATGGCTGCAACTGGTATTGTGACTATTCCCAAACTGTAAAAACCTATGGATAGAAAGAAAGGAGTCCAACATATGAGGAAGACTCCCATCACTATAGCCAGAGTTTTGTTGGCCTTTTTCTCCATCTTACTGAGAGCTGTTTCAGACTTCATAGTGTTCTGGATTTGTCTTGCCTGCTTCTTCGCCACCATCAAAATCTTAAAATAGATAGTTAAAATTATAATTGCTGGGATGTAAAATTCAAAAATGGTTTCAGGACTGAATTGTTTTGTAGCTGTAAATAAATTACACCTCCTGCTGAGATTTTTTTGATTTATCCCTCGTGCTATGATGACAACAGCAAATAGAGCTGAAAGAGTCCAGCTCACCAGGATCATGGTCAGAATTACACGAACATTTATTTTACTTCTATATGTCAGAGGATGACACACTGCAAAATATCTATCAATGGATATGCAGCACAGATTTAAAATAGACGACGCACACAGCAAAATGTCAAACAGGCCTCGCATTTTACAGAGTAAATAACTTGAATTGGAGCATGAGCTCAGAGACAATATGGTGCTGAAAGGTAAAACTAAAGCCCCAACCAGCAGGTCAGTCACAGCCAGAGAGAGGATGAGGTAGTTTGTTGGAGTGTGGAGCTGCTTGAAGTAAACGACAGAGATGATGACGAGAAGATTTCCACATATTATCAGAATTGACAAAGAAACGACGAAAGCGTTAAAGACAGAAGACGTCACAGTCTGTCCATGCAGCTCTGCTGACTCATTACAGAGACGCTGATCTTCAATCATTTTTTCAGTCCTGTTATAAAACAAGTCAATGTAGAAAACAGTGACGAACAAAAACAAATTGGCTTCCTTTCATGTATTTGTGGAGATAACAGATAATTCAGTGCTGTCTGTGATTCAGTGTCAGTCAGGGTGGAGAGTTGTGCCCTTTGGTATCTTCATGACTAAAGTGAATCCATGTGTCTGATTTATTGTTCCATGTTCATGTTTTCATCGGTTAATATTGTGGTCGTTCCCAAGAGTTCTTTGTATCCAAGTGACGTTCTCCCTGGTGTCACAATGACTGAATATCTATTGGACACTTTTTCAATGACGTGACACACAATAAACCAGATGTATTTTGTCTTTATTTTTGGATTTGGAGGAAAGAGTAAGTTTCACTGAAAAGTGTTTAAAAATACTGCAAGCAAAGACAGAGATCAAATCAAAATCTAATTTTATTTGTGTAGCACATTTCAGCTGCAAGGTGCTTTACATCACAACAAACACAAAAACACAAATCATGCAACATAGAATCAATAATCAAAACATGATATTAAGTCAAATGCCATCATTAAATTCATAATTGATTACGTTTCAAATACAATTCTTAACAGGTGAGATTTTAGCTGAGATTTAAAGGAACTCAGTGTTTCAGCTGTTTTACAGTTTTCTGGGAGTTTGTTCCAGATTTTTGGCGTATGGAAGCTGAAAGCTGCTTGTCCTCATTTATGGTTGTGGTTCTGGGGATGCAGAGCAGAACCAGAACCTGAGAGGTCTGGATGGTTGATACAACAGCAGATCTTTAATGTGTTGTGGTGCTGAACCGTCCAGTGATTTGTAAACTAACAACAGTATTTTAAAGTCTATTCTTTGAGCTACAGGGAGCCAGTGGAGGGACTTTAAAACTCTTGTTATGTTCTCTATCTTCCTGGTTTCAGTGAGAACGTAAGCAGCAGCTTCTGGATCAGCTGCAGCTGTTTGATTGATTTGTTGAACAGACGCTGTTACAATAATCAATGCGACTGGAGATAAACACATGGATGAGTTTCTCTAGATTTGGCTGAGACATTAGTCCTCTAATGTTCTTCAGATGATAGAAGGCCGACTTTGGAACTGTCTTTATGTGACTCTGAAGGTTCAGGTCAGAGTCTATCACTACTCCCAGGTTTCAGGCCTGATCTCTTGTTTTTAGTTGTATTAGCTGAAGCTGTGCATTGACTCTGGATCTGTAACTCTAGCTCTCTCTTCTTTTGGTCCAAAAGTAATTACTTCTGTTTTGTTTCTGTTCAGTTGGAGAATGTTTTTGCACATTTATTTGTTCTAAGCATTTATTCAGTGACTGGACGGTTCTGAGTCACCTGGTGACATCGTAATGTAGAGCTGAGTATCATCTGCATAGTGATGGTAGCTAATATTATTTCCTGTTATAACCTGAGCTAGTGGGAGCATATAAATATTGAATAAGAGGGCTCCTAGGATTGAACCTTGGGGTACCACACATGTGACCTCTGACCTCTTTGATGAGAAGTTTCCAACTAAAACAAAGAAATCCCTGTTCTGTATGTAAGATTCAAACCAGTTGAGCACCGGACCGGAGAGTCCGACCCAACTCTCCAGTCGATTCAGTAATATGCCATGGTCCACACTGAGGTCCAACAGAACCAGCACTGTGGTTCTCCTACAGTCTGTATTTATATGGATATCATTGAACACTTTGGCGAGGGCAGTCTCCGTGCTGAGGTGAGATCGGAAACCAGACTGGAAGGAGTCAAAGCGGTTGGTTATTGTTAGGAAGCTGTTTGATTACTTGAACAGCTTTTCCAATAACTTTGCTGGTGAATGGGAGGTCAAAGGTCGGCCTGTAATTCTGCAGTAGCAATTTGTCCAGATTGTTCTTTTTTATCAGTGGTTTGATAACTGCTGTTTTCAAAGCCTGGGGGAAAATGCCTGATGTGAGTGATGAGTTCACTGTTTGGATCAGATCAGTAGCAATAACATGCAGGACTTTCTTAAAGAAATGTGTGGGTAGAACATCCAGACACCAGAAATTGAAAGCTTAATTGACTTTCAATTTATTCCAGGGTTTTATAATTAAGTAGTAGAAACTGGGTCATTTTTCCTATATTTGTTTGTTTGGGTACACCATTGGTATTGGAAAGTTCCTCCTTCGTGCAATTTTCTAAGCAAGAGAAAGAAACAAATGTGGGAAGTTGAGGATTGTGGGGAGGCGGTGGAATTTTACTCTATTTCATATTTTAGTGAATTTTATGCAAATTTAACTCTCTTTAATATCTGGACATCCAGGCAAACGGCCCAGTTCAAGTCATGTGTTTAACTTCTGCTGTCCGTCCAACAAGAAGATTCACATGTATATATGTAAAAGATGTGAAAGCAACGACAACATTACTGATGAAGTAAATTGAAACTTGAAATACACAAAATAAAATAATTTGCATGTTCAGAGCGCCATTGGTTTTACTTCATAGGCATGGCATGGAAGACTAAATATATAGAGAGAAAAAACAGAAACAAAGTATTAGAACACAATTCTGCATATATCACAACAATTTTGTATTGGAAAAATCTCCCTGAAATATTTGACCAGAAATGATCAAAAGCCATGAGCTTATGAGAATTTACTTACTTTCATTTACTTGTTCTGTTCTGAAAACAAACCTTTCTTTAGTTGTTTTTACGTTTGTGTAATATTTTAATAGTAACATGAACTTTACTGTGGATATATTTAAGTGTTTCATGTGTGTAACTCAAAGGATTACGCAGAGAACAACATAACGATGACAATTCTAACATACTAAAAAAACATATAGATTTTTATTTTTTAAGAAAGTGGGAACAACAAAAACAAGAGCAAAGACATGCACAACAAAATTGTTAGACCTTTACAACTTTGATGCTGACGTTATCAATAAATATGAATAATTTCGATTTAATCTCATTTTTACTGTAGCTACAATATGCGACCAGCGATAAACAATCTATTGACATACATCGGATCATGTCAAAATAATTATTTATAATCACAACAATTTTGTATTGGAAAAATCTCCCTGAAATATTTGACCAGAAATGATCATAGTAAAAGCTCGTCTGAACCACCTGTAGAAAAAAGCATAAACCAGAGGATTTAACATGGAATTGGACCATCCTAACCATTTAAAACCTTCAATGGCTGCAACTGGTATTGTGTCTATTCCCAAACTGTAAAAAGCTTTGAATAAAAAGTAAGGAGTCCAACATAGAAGAAAAACTCCCATCACTATAGCCAGAGTTTTGTTGGCCTTTTTCTCCATCTTACTGAGAGCTGCTTCAGATTTCATAGTGTTCTGGATTTGTCTGGCCTGCTTCTTTGCCACCATGAAAATCTTAAGGTAGATAGTTAAAATGATCACAGTTGGCATGTAAAATGTAAAAATCGGTCCAGGGCTCGATTCCTTTGTAGCTATAAATATCTTGCACCTCCAGGTGGGATTCACTTTGCCGATCCCACGAACTGTGATGCTTATCGCCAGTAGAGCTGAAAGAGTCCAGCTCACCAGGATCATGGTCAGAATTACACAAACATTCATTTTACTTCTATATGTCAGAGGATGACACACTGAATAATATCTGTCAATGGATATGCAGCACAGGTTTAAAATGGACGATGTACATAGTAATATATCAAACATGTCTCTTATTTTACACAGCAAATAACTTGAATTGGAGCATGAGCTCAGAGACAATATGGTGCTGAAAGGTAAAACTAAACTGCCAAGAAGCAGGTCAGTCACAGCCAGAGAGAGGATGAGGTAGTTTGTTGGAGTGTGGAGCTGCTTGAAGTAAACGACAGAGATGATGACGAGAAGATTTCCACATATTATCAGAATTGACAAAGAAACAGCGACGACATTGAAAGCATAAGACGTTACGGTCTGTCCATGCAGCTCTGCTGACTCATTACACACACGCTGATCTTCAATCATATCATCGGTCCTGTTGAAATATAATCAATAGTGAAAATACCAATGCACTTGTTTTCAGATTACAGTCCAGTGTGTGTTTCATTCTAAGCTTAAGTGTGAAGACCAGTGTTTTTTACTCTGGTCCTAACCAAGCAGCCTGTTGTGAGATTTATTGCTTCATCTCCATGTGTTCATTGGCTCAACTGGTTTGTGTCTTTGGTATCCACGGTGACGTGTTCCCTGGCGTCACTGACAGGACTAATTTACATTTTAGTGCTAACAGAGCTGTGCGTTTACTTTAGATCTTCTTTGCCCTTTAGATCTTATAAATGCATAACCACGATGCATTAACATTTCAGTCATTTAGAGTAGATAAAGGGGTAAACAGCAAAATAGCAGGATGTTTCTAAAAAAGGAATTGACTGAAGTGAGAGCGCTGTGCAACGCAAACAATGACCTGGCCAAACAGTGCTCAAAATACTAAAACATAATTTAAAGAAGCTTTGAGGCAGATACATTTTCCGTGAGGAATTTTAATAATCGAGGAACTCGAATCATTCGAGGAACCGTTGCAGTCCTTAACAGCACTTTATAAAACGTCTAAGCAAACGTTAGCGGCCAGCCTCTGGTGTCTGACCCGCTCAGAGGTTTTGCTCCATGAGTTCCGGCGCCAGAATGACTGTCACAAAGTCCTGCACTCTCCACAATCAGCCAATCAGAAGCCTCAAAAACGCGGAAACTGAAACGCGTTGCACTTAACCACCAAAAGCTGGAAAGTAAATCATAATAACGTCACTTATTGATTACTATTTATCACTGCTATAAACACGCCGAGTCATTGAAGAATTTAATCAAAGACTTCAGCAGTGAATTTTCTGTACAAGTCAGAATAATTTGCTCGTGGACCAAAGTGACTTCCAGTTCCTGGGATGAATCTGTGAAGTGATGATGGGTTGATCATTAATATGGGGTTCAAACTGTGACCAAGATTCAAGTGTATCTCTGTTAAATTTGTTTTTTGAACAGGATTCATGCGTTTTAGACCAATGGAAATATGAGATTTCATGCAGCTGCAGACAATAGATTCACCAGCATAGCGCTGATCAATTATTGTTACTGTGGGCTTACTTATATTCTGAATGCTCAAATGAGACATGATTCAAGTGCTTTTTATTGATATGTTATTATTTCAAGTGGTTTCATTGGCAGAAGGCAAGCGGTTGCAGACTTATCTTTGAAGATGAAAGCATAGAGCGTTGGCATAGACCACCATTCAGAAAAACAAAGTTTTATTTGAAACTTCCGAATGAACATTAAGAAAAGAGTTAAGACAAGGAAAAAGAATATGGTTATAAGAATGTATTAGTACAACATGAACACAGATCTGGCAGGCGTCACTAATCTCTAACACAGAGACTTGCTATTTATTTCATTATTCCAATTCACAGGGTGAACCACTGCACAGGTCAATACAACAGACAGATGTTTTCAAGGCGGCTCTATTTCTGTTAAGTACTATGAATTTCTGCCAACAAAAATAAATGTATTTGTTAAATTAGCAAAACACACTGTTCAAACAATTAGATATAGAAATGTGAGCCCAGTGAAATGTTTTAAATCCTCCCTGAACATTATAGTCAAAAACAACTTTTAATCTGACAATCACTGCAATGCACAGTTTAATTTAATAATAATTCAGTGAGGAGGCATGAAGTGCCAGAAGTATTTGAAACCATGCAGGTTGTGGAGGTTGTCATGGACTACACTGTTCCCAACTTTCCAAAAGAAAGAAAAAGGAAGGTTTCAATTGGGAATAAAATGGGCTGTCAAAACATATGATAGATGTTACATTATGTTACAGATTAAAATCAAAAATATAATACCTTCTATTTTCTTTTCGTATTTGTAATATTTCACAGTTGAAAGTAATGAAAGTCAGCAAGATGCATCTTGTAACATTACAAAATTCTACAGTGTTAAACTAAAAATATTGTGAACAATAAAGACACAACATGTTCAATTGGATAAGAATCAAAATATGTCACAAAGTTGCATTGGAAAAATCTCCCTGAAATATTTGACCAAAAATGATCATTTTAAAGGCCTGCCTGAACCACCTGTAAAAGAAAGCGTAAACTAATGGATTTAACATAGAATTGGACCATCCTAACCATTTAAACGCTTCCATAACAACGACAGGTATTGTGAATTTTCCCATACTGCATAAACCTAAAGATAAAAAGAAAGGAGTCCAACATATGAGGAAGACTCCCAATACTACGGTCAGAGTTACGTTGGCCTTTTTCTCCATCTTACTGAGAGCTGTTTCACACTTCATACTGTTCTGGATGCGCCTCGCCTGCTTCTTCGCCACAATTAAAATCTTAAGGTAGATCGTTAAAATGATAATAGCTGGAATGTAGAATTCAAAAAATGGTCCAGGACTGGTTTCCTTTGTCGCTATAAATATAGCACACCTTTGGTTGAGATTTCCTTGAGTTAACCCACGACCAATGATGCTTATCGCCAGTAGAGCCGAAAGAGTCCAGCTCACCAGGATCATGGTCAGAGTAACACGGACATTCATTTTACTTCCATATGTCAGAGGATGACACACTGCAAAATATCTGTCAATGGATATGCAGCACAGATTTAAAATAGATGACGCACACAGCAAAATGTCAAACAGGCCTCGCATTTTACAGAGTAAAAAACTTGAATTGGAGCATGAGCTCAGAGACAATATGGTGCTGAAAGGTAAAACTAAAGCCCCAACCAGCAGGTCAGTCACAGCCAGAGAGAGGATGAGGTAGTTTGTTGGAGTGTGGAGCTGCTTGAAGTAAACGACAGAGATGATGACGAGAAGATTTCCACAAATTATCAGAATTGACAAAGAAACGACAAAAGCGTTAAAGACAGAAGACGTCACAGTCTGTCCATGCAGCTCTGCTGACTCATTACAGAGACGCTGATCTTCAACCATTTTTTAAGTCCTGTTGGGGAAAAAAACAAAAAATCTTTGAACAAAATCTTGCCTGCTTTAATGGAGTTAAAAAAATGGCAAATATTTAAGTGCTCTGTGCTTCACTGCTCGTGTCACACGAAGCTGCACATTGTGTTCTCCATGACTGAAAAGCACATTTATACTAGACTTATCATTCCACGTTCATGTGTTCATTGGCTTCACAAGTTAGTGGGTGTAGCCAAGAGCAACAATATGCAAGTCATTTATGCTGTTAGTGCTGAAGGCAGTGTAGTTATGCTTGCTTGACTTCGATGACCTTTACATGTCATGTTTGTTAAACTCACACAGGGACAAATCAAAAAATCAGATACATGTCGCATAAGGTAAAAAAAAAAATAAAAAAATTGATCTGGATTACTTCGGACTGCTGTGTCTGAAGTAACATATAAAACATAAGCTTAAACATATAGTTTAATTAGGCTTGGGAGATTAAAGCGCTGCGAAGGCCCATTACAATCCCATGATTTCTGCATGAAAATAGAAACTTGGGGGCCGTATTTAAAAACTCACCGAGCTTTGACTAAAATTGTCCCGAAATAGCAAGTTTTTAATGGAATCAAAAGGAAGCCTGACAAAAACGCTCCACAAACAAAATCTTAAGACAGATACAAAGCATCATGTGGAATATGACAAATGAAACACAGCTGATTGGAGTCTGCAATTTCTCATGCTGAGGTCGTCAAACCAAATTTCAGATCTACCATCACTGATCGATTCCTGCTGCCTCAAGGTTCACAAACAGCTTCTGACTATGATAAATCATTTATGTATATATAAAATCAACATCAATATTTCCACAAAATAAGAGTAAAAAAAAAATAGCATATTTGACAGAGGAAAAGCCTCTCAGGCTCTGAGCTCAAAGCCAGATGCCAGAGAACACCAAACTATTTTTTTCCCAAATGACGGACAATTAATTTAATTTGACATAATTATGGCGATAGAAGCCATTTGTTTGTTTCAGTACTTAATGAAACACATTGACCGTGTTTGATGTTTGTTGTGAATGAAGTATAATGGCAGACGAATGAGGTAATTAGTCCGAGTTTGTCGCTTATTTAACGTCAGCTGTTCTTTCTACATCCAGCTCTTCCTCCAATGTTGCCAGCTGTTCTGACAGATTAATAATGTCAGTTTGAAACTTAGTGAGAACTTATTAAAATAAGGTTGCACTTTCCTCCATCTTTCTCTGTGAAAGTGTCTCGTTTTCTTGAGGAGATTTTAGCTGTTGGAGAGCATTAAGTCACCGGCGTTCCATCCTTTTTTTGTCTGCATTGTTTTCATTAAACTCACATTCTTGCAACTTGAGTTCTGTGTCATGCAATTCTTTTTCCAGGCCATTTGCTCTTTGGTTTTCTTCATTGAATCTGGCTCTTTCTACATCAAAAAGAGTTTTGAGCCTGTTAATCTTCTCCTCAATATATTTACCACACTGGATATTTTTGCCTTGATTCCAGGCATTTTGCTTGGTCTTTTAATCCTTTTCTTGTAAATGAGCTTCTTTCTCAGCAAATTATTTTGTCTGAGTTTCCATTTTTGTCAAAATACCATTTAGGAAAGACGTAGTTCGTCTGCAGCACTGCTGACCCGGCTGAGAGTCTTGTGTCAATGAAAACAGGTTCTCTAGATTTTAACTGCCCCAGAAAATAGTATTGAATAAGTAAAGGGATTTGAGTAGAAAACAATTCATTTCTTTTCATTCTGTAGGAAAATAATGGGAAATATATATATATATATAAAATTCCCTTCTCACTGGTATTTCTCCAGTTTCTCGTGCTCCTTTTTCCTGATGTTGCAATCGCTTGGTATTGCTACATCTACCACAACGGCTTTCCTCTGTTGTTTATCCACTATGACAATGTCTGGTTGGTTTGCCATTACCATTCTGTCTGTCTGGATCTGGAAGTCCCACAGGATCTTAGCTCTGGCATTCTCCACCACCTTTGGGGGTGTTTCCCACTTTGATCTTGGGGTTTCCAGTCCATATTCTGCACAGATGTTTCTGTACACTATGCCTGCCACTTGGTTATGTCGTTCCATGTACGCTTTCCCTGCCAGTATCTTGCACCCTGCTGTTATATATATATATATATATATATATATATATACATATTTTTTTTACTTAAATCTGTTGAGTTCAATTTGAACATCTCAAATGAAAGTTTTTGATTTCTATTAAATGTCTTTATGATGCAGTGAAGTTGCTTTAACTCAGTATGACAAACGTAACGGTTTGTTTTCTAATGCAGAGACATAATGCAACCAAACACCTGCAGTCATTAAAGGTGTAAATGACCACAGAGTCTTCAGTCCCTGAGCTGCTGCTGCTGCAGAGCTTTTCTTCTCCCCAAGGTCTGCATTATGTAACCAAGCCAACTGTCTCAATGCAATTATGTCCTATTTACAAAGTTTCCAATAAAGTTAGAAAATAAACAAGGAATACTTGGGTAAGACAGACGGTGTTCATTTTTGTGGTCACCTTAGCCACAATGTTTCAGAAAGGCAGACGACTTTGTTGGTGTTAAGGTTTCCTGTTTTCTATATCTAATTAGTTATCCATTTTTTTTCTCACTACTGTGAAAAGTCACAAGAATTTTGCTTACAGTATGCAGACTGACTTTAATCTCGGTCCAGCATTTCAATCAACCTTAACCAGGATTATTCTCTGCTTAGACATTTGGCTATTTCAGCCATCTGAGTCCAAAGCAAAGCATGAAATGCATCATTAAAAATTTATTTTACACATACCTCCAAAGTAATCAAAGTTTTTCCACACTTAGTTGACAAATGTGAACATATAGACACAATAGAGCTTTCATAGGCATTTCATTGAATAGTTCCACTTTGGCTATAGCGATAATCCCTGCCTAATCTGTGTCAGGCTGTAAAAGAACCAGGTTCTGGTCTGCAGCTCAGAGTCAACGGTTCATGATCAGGTCACGGCTCCAGGAACTACAGGAAACACGGTGAGGCGGAGAGGAAATGTGTCAAAGATTTTAGTTGTACAAGTCACATTTATTTGCATCACATTTCAGCAACAAGGCAGTTCAAAGTGCCGTAGATCATAAAAACTATTTACAGTCACAAGTTGAATGGGTGACTGATGACAAAATGTCATCAATAGCATTATCAGTACACATCAAATATGTTGATCAGTGTTCCAATTACCATGATTCAAGATCAACTTGAACCATAATAAGGATGCCTTTAAATCGAGGGATTTAAGCCTCGATTTCAAGGCCTTCAGTGTTTCAACTTTTTTTTTTTTGCTTTCTGGAAGTTTGTTCCGGCTTCGTGGTGCATAGAAGCTGAATGCTGTTCTCGTAACTCCATCAGCAGGCCCTTCATGCATATTGGTGCCAAGTCATTCAGTGATTTATAAACTAACAACAAGATTTTAGACTCAAGTCTTTGGGTTCATCAGAGATGGAAAAGATGCGAATGAACCCTGATGAACTCTGGTGGAGCTTCATGGTGTGGGACCATGTAATGTGAACAGAACAAAGAAAACACTTGTTCCGTTATGGGTGACAAAGTATTGGTGGGGAATATAAATACCTTAGTGTTCATCGAGATATGATGCAAAAATATTCCTCATAAAATCTGACATTTTATAAACCACCCTGAGCAACGTCCTCATCAGTGTTATCAGTCAGAGTGTGATAACACTGTGATACAGACTGCTACAGGAGTTCCTTCCTGCTCACCGTCATCAGTATCTGCAATAACTCTTTAAAGAACGCTGGATGACATGAACTGCAACATTTATTTATTTCTGTGTTCAATAAAATGTTTTTGATTTTGAATTTTAGAATTTGTCCAAATGATAAAAAAATCTAGTTGAATCAGACCATTTAATGTGTTTGACTTTGACTGGATATGTACCAAACTTGTGTTTGAAAAATGTATGAAACCTAAAAAAAAAGAAAAGAATAATAAATTAAATAGTGAAAATGTGCAAAAGAAAAATTGGTCAGCAAATGAAAGTAGTGCTTTATTGACGTAATGCGATTAAAGATTTTTGCATTGATTATTGAGAATGTTCAAATAGTTCTTGACATTCTTCTTCATGCAAATAAAAACAGACTAGGTACTTATTCAAAACTGTACTCCTGTTACATGATTTTATCATTAATCATCATTTATAAAAATCCCAATATATAAAGTACAGCGCTATATAAATATCAAAATAATCTGGAGTTGGCTGAATCGCTGCGGAATATCTTTCCTGAGACGACCATCCTGAAAGCTGATCGGAACCAGCTGTAAAAAAAGGCGTAAATCAAAGGATTCAGCATTGAATTCGACAGCGTGAGCCAGTTCAGCGTTTCTATCACGGGAAGTGGCGGCGGGTTGTGGTATAATGGCTGGAAGACGACGCAGATAAAGTAGGGAGTGAGACACAAAAGAAACACTCCCATCACAATCGCCAGGGTTTTGGTGGCCTTCCTCTCCATCCGGCTCGCCGTTGCTCCAGACTTCACGCTCTGGCCGTTTGTGCTCTGGATGCTGTTCAGTTGTCTCTGAGCAACCAGAAAAATCTTAAAGTAAATGCAGAGCATGATGACTGCTGGAAGGTAAAAGGAGAAAACAGGTCCCAGAGTGTTGGCCACTATGATGTCAACAGAGCACGCGTCCTCACATGCGCCTTGGCTGAACCCGGCGACAATGATGCCGATTCCTATCAGAACGGAGACGCCCCAGCTGAACAGGATCATCGCCCCGGTTACACGAGCGTTTATTTTCGCCCTGTACGTCAGGGGCTCGCACACCGCATGGTATCTGTCGACGGAGATGCAGCACAAGTTGAGGATGGAGGACGTGCACATTGTGACGTCGAAGCTGTCGCGTATTTTGCAGAACAGACTCTCGTAGTGCATGCATGAAGTCACGGTGAAAGCCATGCTGAAGGGGAACACCAAGACCCCGACAAGCAGGTCAGCGACAGCAAGAGAGAGGATGAGGTAGTTGGTAGGAGTGTGAAGCTGTCTGAAGTAAATGATGGAAAATATCACAAGAAAGTTTCCACAGACGGTGATTACAGAGAGTAATCCAAGGAAAATGTACAAAGATACACATATGACAGAGGGGTTATTTGGAAACATGTTAGTGTCATTGGCTGAAATGTAGCAGGGATGCATGGGGTCAACACCATTGCTGCTGCTGACCGTAAGGTCAGCATCCATGCTGAAGTGTTTACTGGCATCAACCTGTGACGATGAGAAAAGCAGACAGGATTCAGTTCAGCGTGTTGCAGGTTTGCTAGACGGACTGTTTTCACTCACCCTCACCTTGCGACGTGTCCACAGCTCAGCTGTGTGCACATGGATTATAAGAACCACTTTTCATTACCATATTCACCACATGATTTGATTAGCCAATTAGACGTAAGCTCCTTTATCATGTTTGCATAATATATGCATATTAGTGTGGGAACAGGTACCCTTACAGGAAAGTACTCCAAAGAAAACTTTCAAAATTAGTCACATCTTCATACGACCAGCAAGATTTATGAATGCCATTTTGAGAAATATATTTAGGTTTTTGTGAACACTCCTCACTGCAACTCTATTCCTGACTGGCATTTCAGAACTCCAGTGATTTTTGTATGAAATGCATAATGGTGTTTGTAGATTTTACTGAAGCTCTGATGATGATCGGAGTTATTCTAACTTTTAAAATTAACTTTAAAGCATCAAGTTGTTTTTTACCTCAGTTGTGCAGATTAAAAGTGAAACTAACTCGCAGCATTTTGCTTGCATTTTATTTGCATGAGTCTGCCTTAGGCTGCCGATGAATCAAAACTAAGATAAAACTGGTTTGCCTATATATAGACCACAGTTGATGCTTTTCTGGTCGAAACAGGAACAACAGTTTGTAGCACCAGTTTAGTGATGGGAAACATAAATAAGGTAAAAGTATTTGTTTCTTATTACATGAAAGACTCAGAGTTAAGTCATTCCTGTGTTTAGTTTCAAAGTGGAAATCATTTCAAAACATAATGAAACATTCATGCTGTTTCTGTAAAATATTGTGGAGGCCGATTTGAATGCCATGCAGCTGCAGGTTAAGCAACACAATAAAAACGAAAAAGCTGTTGCATCTGATTATCCCATAGGAGGCAACATTTCCTCTGTGGGAGTTGCCACAACAAACAGCATTCCTTGCACATTTACAGAAACACAAGCGCTCTTCATCTCATCCTATCAGACGAGCTTTCTTTTCAAAGCTATGCACAGATATCAGAAGCAGCTGAAGCTGTCAGGTCAGATGAAAAGCATCAGACAGCAGTCAAAGCTGAGGCCAAATCTGACAGGGTCAGATGTTGAGATGAAGTCTAACTCAACGTTTATCTAGAGCAGGACAGGCAAACCTGCGACTCTTTACCGGCTCCTTCGTGGCTGTTTTTATTTATTGTTAAATTGCTGTTTAAAAATAATGATTCTGTGGCGACGCAGAAATTTCCCACATTTCTTGAAGGTATCGTTGACAAAAGCGATGTAACGTGCATGAAGCGCTTAAAGGTAGAATTTTATTAAGCTTGTGTTACTACTGACCGGATAACAATAACAGTCATTTTATTTGATAATGCCCTTGTTGAAGTCTCAAAGGGCTCATTCACTAACTGAAGATGTCAAGCTACTTTTATTGTGAGCTATGGCAGTTAGGTTGAGCTTTATATATTTCTCTTTACTCGTGTTTGAAATAGGCTTTAATCTTACATTCACACATTTTCATCCATTTTGGTCTTTTTTGTTGTCGGCATCTTGTTTAAATGTGCCGTAAATAAACACTATGCTGCAGAAACATTCACATTTATTCACTTTATGAACATCAGTCCCCAGGGAAAGTCATTTGTCCTTTAAAACATAAGGTCAGAAGAGCTTTGTGTTTGCACAGTCTCTTTGAAAAATCTTTCCAGAAATCATCATTCTGACAGCTGATCGAAACCAGCTGTAAAAGAAAGCATAGATGAAAGGATTCAGCATAGAATTCGACAAAGTCAGCCAGTTTAGAGTTTCAATAACAGAAATTGGTGTTACGTTGTATGTTAAAGGCTGAAAGACGATGCACAGAAAGTAGGGGCTCCAGCACAAGATAAAAACTCCCATCACAACAGCCAGGGTTTTTGTTGCCTTTCTTTCCGTCTTGCTGACAGCTGCAGTTGACGTTTTGCTTCGACAGCCAGTGCTGTGGATGCTGTTCAACTGACTCTGCGCAACAAGAAAAATCTTTAGATAAATACCAACCATTATAATGACTGGGATGTAGAAAGAAAAAATGCAAGCCAAAGTGGTCGATATCAAAGCATCAATTACACAGTCCCCTTCACATTTCCCCTGATTGAATCCTGCAATGATGATGCCAATTCCAATTAAGGCCGCCGTGCCCCAGCATCCCAGAATCATCATTGCAACGATACGATCAGTCATTGTGCTTTTGTAAGTCAGCGGCTTGCACACAGCGTGATACCTGTCGACGGAAATGCAACACAGGTTCAAAATCGAAGCTGTGCTCAGCGTGACGTCAAAGCTGCCTCGCACTTTGCAGAGCACATCTTCGTCATACCAGCAGGAAGTGACGGTTACCGCCATGCTGAAGGGGAAAACCAAAACGCCGACAAGCAGGTCGGCCGCAGCGAGGGAGAGGACGAGGTAGTTGTTGGGAGTGCGGAGCTGTTTGAAGTAAATGATTGACGTTACCACAAGGAGGTTTCCGCACACTGTTAGGAGAGACAGGAAGCCGAGGAAAACATACAATGCCACGCAAACGAAAGAAGGGTTGCTTGTAAACTTGTAAGATGAGTCGTATGATTCATAACAGAGATGAATTGTAGATCCACTGGCATTCACCACTGGTTCCATAGTGGATGACATCTGAAACATCACAATCAATATAAATACATTTTACCATTAAACACCACAACATCAACACCAGAATGGATCACACACATCAAAACATCAGAATAAAACTCATGGAGTTTACCAGGCATGTCAGAATGCACTCACTCTCTTCCCTCTATGTGCGTCACCTTGCCGAGGTGCCTGACAAATAAATAGGGGAGTCCATCTAATTATCATAATGAATGCAAACATTCAGTCACCAAGTCAGATGGGACACACTACAACTTGTCCATGGTGATGTGAATATATTAGTTTATGGAGTGTCTGTATGTGTGATAGATTTGGTTTAGTGTTGATCACCACTGAAGCAAATACAACAGAGTATCTTAATGGGCTACATTAATGTAACCCATAAAAAACTAATGAAAACTGAGGCCTTGTCAACATGTAACCTTGTCTTTTTAAAATGATGTAGTGGAGATATTCGCTTTTATGAAATAATCTCGTCCAGACCCGATCAGTTAAAGAAAAGCGTTCATCCACACAAACTTGATGAATTACACCACTGAGTGTCGTGTTAAACATGTCAAACCCGTAGAGAGCAGCAAAGATAAAACCTACATCAGCCAATCACTGCCCTTCAAAGCAACCACCACTTCCTGTTAGAAATGAAACACGGCACCAGGAGATGCATGTGTGTACAAGCAGACAGGTTTAAATACCGTGTTAGAATATAAAGTTAAAACACAAGAAGATGTGGACATGGATATGGAGGATTAACGGCGTTGTGACTCCGTATCGGGAGGGATAGGTGGCGCTGACCTCAAAATCTCCGGTTCCCGAAAATTAGCAAATCTTCATATATATTTGGGACTGTCATTTCATTCAGCTATTTGCACGAGGGTAGTATCATTACACTGACCCACAGGTGAAATGCAAAGCATCTTTTTTTTTTCTTTATCCCTGTTCAAACGACAAAAACACAAATGATTGTACATGTAATAAATATTACATGACCCAGAATCAGTGTTGTGTAAAGTACTGAAATCTCAGAGTCAAGTAAAAGTATAGGTACCGCTCCAAAATATGACTTTGGTAAAAGTAAAAGTCACTGACTGAAATGTTACTTGAGTTAAAGTATTAAAGTATCTGAAATGTTTTGTACTTAAATATGGAAATTACTGTAAAAATGGATGTACTCAAGTAATGTAATGAAAAGTACAAGTAAAAAGTAAAACAAGGCAAATGCAGTTTGAATGACATTTTTTATATTTTGGTAAACTTGTAAAATACACTTAAAATAATGTACACAACCAAGTGCAGGCAAAATGAAACCTGCTAATAGATAAACCTGCAGGCATAATTTAGTTAATAAAGTTAGGTGCTTTACCTAAACCACAAGGTTAACTTAACCTGCTTTATGTTAACTTAACCTGCTTTACAACTGAACCAGCTTCTTAGTAAACCCTCCAGGACAGAAAATACAAAGCTTTTGTAAGCCTTAAGTTTTCCCTTTAACAAAGATCAATGCTGAAAATGAGAAAAATAAATAGTCAGTACAGAAAATGATACGATTACTCTACTTCACAAACTATAGGTGCACACAACTGGTCATTTTGCATAAGAAAAAACGAATTGGGAGGGAAATGCAGCTTATTGGCATCTGAAGAGGGAGAGCTTTTTTGTAAACTTTGTGTTTAATGGGAGAAGCGAAACAGGTGCATCCTATTGGTGGTGATGAACAAGCCCAGGCAAGCAGGCTTTGTTGCAGTCAATCAGTAGGTAGGTCAAAACATTTGCGTTTCTCTCTCGCTTTTTTGTAATGAGTAACTAAACCACACATTGAAAATGTATCGGAGTAAAAGTATGCAATTAAGTTCGGAAATATAGTGAAAATGAAAGTGAAAGTTATTAAAAATTTTCATACTCAAGTTCAGTATGAAGTACTCCAAAATATACTTAAGTAAAGTAGTGAAGTGTTTTTACTTTGTTACTATACAACACTGCCCAGAATCACAGTGACTCTAGAGTTTTTACCAGGTCGCCGAAACCATCATTTTCAACTCTGTTCTATGGCCGTATGTCCTTGCAGACATTTATAGTGACAGCTTTCATTGTCTTCTGTGTTTGCAAAGAATTTTCTGGTAATTTGCATTCAAATGCTTTCTCCAGCTGAACTTATTCGAGGGCAGAGGCACATTGGCAGGTTGGTTGTGTTTCCACAATATTTCACACCCATCCATCCATCCATTTTCCATCACCCTTCTCCCTAACGGGATCAGGAGTTGCTGGTGCCTATCTCCAGCTGCGTTCCGGGCGAGAGGCGGGGTTATTTCACACCCACAAAGCAAATCTTACATACCATTTGTTTTTTCTCCAGTTTATTGCTTTGTGTTTTAAATACAAAACACTTCCACACATTTACCTTCAAGTCTGTTGACAGTGATTTCAAATCTTCCACCAAATTGCTTTGCAATGATATTAGTGACACGTACTAATGGTATCTTACTTCTTCTTCTTTCGCTTTTATTGCTGGTTGGGAGTCTAGTGCATTTCCATACTGGCCCAACACGAGACCAGAAGGTGAGTCTGGAGAAACAGCTGACGTCATGGGAGAAGTCGCATGGCATTATGGGGAATTATGTATTAAACGGATCAATTTAAGGCTTTTATGAATGGATAGCCGACATTTCAAAGAAAAATCGATTCAAATCAATTAATTGATTTTTTTAAAAAACATTACTAAATCTGTTGCTTTGCAACTAATTTCTATTTGTTGAGACCAAGAACAAATGAAATATTTCATAACACATATTAGAAAATTGTGATTGAAAGCCTCCATATAGCCCATAGAGTCATTTAATTTGAGTGTGTAAATAAGACAGTTTACAAAATACACTTCTGGAACATAAAGGAGTTTAATTGAATTAGTTTTACATTAATAAATTGTTTTTCCATTTTCACTGACAGAGATTTTACTTTGACAAAGCTTTGTTTGCAGTCAACATATTCTTAAGCACATACAAGCACTCAGAAAGCTACAGGCACTATCAGCTCATTTCAATAAGGCATTAATCTCAGAAAAACTTCAAACATCAAAACAGTTTGAAGTCGGTGAAATCTCCCGAAACAATTTTTCCTGAAATAACCATCCTGAACGCTGACCTGAACCACCTGTAAAACAAAGCATAAATGAACGGGTTGAAGGTTGAGTTGGACAGCGCGAGCCAGTTGAGGATTTCTACCAGAGGGCCAGGCTGGGAAGCGTTGCTGAACGTAAAAACGGTTGTACATAAAAAGGAAGGCAGCCAACAGAGCAGAAAAACTCCCATTACGATCGCTAAGGTCTTAGTGGCTTTCCTCTCCATCTTACTGACCGACGCCCCGGAGGCTTTCATGCTCTGGATGCTGTGCGCTTGCTTCTGCGCGACAAAAAAGATCTTCACGTAGATGCATATCATGACCAGAAGCGGTAAGTAAAACGTAATCAGAACGATCAGGATTTTTCCCAGCACAACGGTAAACAAACAGTTTTGCCCACATTTTGATCTGTTAAACCCGACCAGACTGACCGCGACCACAGCTGGAACGCCCCAGCTCACCAAGATCATCACCACAATAACGTGGCTGCTGATTTTAGTTCTGTACGCCAGCGGCCGGCACACTGCGTAATACCTGTCAACAGAAATGCAACACAGGTTCAGAATGGAGCACGTGCTGAGCGTTATGTCGAAGCTGCTTCTCACTTTGCAGAATGTCTCCTCGTGATACAAACACGAGCTTATAGAGAACTCCATCGTGAGAGGGAAGACCAGAGCGCCCACAAGCAGGTCAGCCACAGCCAAAGACAGGATGAGAGCGTTGGTCGGAGTATGAAGCTGTCTGAAGTAAACGACGGAGATTATCACCAGGAGGTTTCCACAAACAGTTATTACAGATATGGAACCAAGAAAAACGTTCAAAAATACACAGGCAATAGCAGGCGTCTCTGTCGGTAGATAGGAAGCAATTTTAAAGCAAGGCTTTACATTAGACTCGGTGTTGTTAACGGCAAAATGACCAAAATCAAGTTCCATTTTCAGTCACATTACTCAGTAAAATCCACAGAAATAAATTTTAAAAAAATCAAGATCTGATCAGTCATTTAAACCAAAGTCAAGCAGTCAGCAATCACGTCTCTCTGCAACTCATTCCCTGTGCATGACAGACTGTCAGCATGACCTCAGGACTTCCTCTACTCTGTCCACTGTCCTCATGCATTCTGAACCCTCCATTTTCTACCTCTGTCTTCATGAACCAGTAACTCCCTACATAAGTCCGATGAGGTATCATGCACCCCAGAGATCCCCTAGCAACAACCACGAGCAACACGTTACCATTTGTCATGCAAACTAAGATAAGATCATTGATTTTCTCCCATAGGAAATATTTGTCTCGGACGAAGGAGCAACAATAAGCAATACTTCAAAAACGACAATAACCATAGGTACATAAAAATAACATAATTCCAAAAAGTAAAAAAATACATAAAAACACAAACGTCAGTTTGGCAGTACATCAAAATAGCCATGTCATTTCCATTCATATACATCCTCTTCATGCTATTCTTGATCAGTGTCTGGGCCTCCTGTTACTCTGTACAGGCCTCACTGGTCGACCATCTATCAGACTGATGGCACAAACAAATATTTAAGATGGTTTTATTTACACAAAGGAACCCTGGGCCTTCTCTCTGAACTATGTGAACTTCTGTTTATTTCATCCAGTACATTAACTCTAGAGCAGCATTTCAGTTCTCTGGCTCCACTGTCCTGCATATTTTGGATGTTTTTGCTCCTCTAGAACACCTGATTCAAACGACTGTATGATCTCCTCGTTCTGAAATTTGAAATATGACCAGGTTATTGCAAGCGACTATTAACCCTCCCACGATCTCAGTATGACGGTCAGACACAGAGGAAACGGGGGGGTCAGTGGGCTGTCCCATCAGACCGCCAGTTTCCAAAACCCCACAAAAAATAAACCTTGTAAAAGAGCACACAGGTTCAGCATAGGAGTGGAAAACTCTTGGAGTACCAAACTAGAAACTCTAAGAAGTTTTTTTATTAAAAAAAAAGAAGTAAATATAAAAATAAATACAATGAAAATATCCTTTTCTTTGCACTTTAGTCGTTTGATCCTAATAAATGTGTCCAATTTCTTTTGTCTCTTTATTTGCTGAAGTTGTTCGAATGTAAACCAGTAAAGACAGGCACTGGTTTCAGAGATCCAGTGAATAAAAGAAGACACAAAGACACCTGAACCTCAGTGTCCCACATTGTGACCATTGTGCTTCCAACCATTTCACCAGAGACCTGCAGTCATAGCTGGTGTAGACATATATACTGCTGAAAAAAATAAAGGGAACACTCAAGCAACACAATATAACTCCAAATACATCAAATTTCTGTGAAATCAAACTGTCCACTTAGGAAGCAACACTGATTGACAATCAACAATGATTTTGTTATCAGCACATTCAACTTTGTACAGGACAAAGTATTCAATGAGAATATTTCATTCATTCAGATCTAGGATGTGTTATTTGAGTGTTCCCTTTATTTTTTGAGCAGTGTATATAATCAATAAATAGACAATGTGACGCCTGGTGGGAGTTTTCCCCAAGTTCAGCCTGGTGAGTCAAATTGGATTTGAAACTTGTTTCTATGTAATTTTCACATAAAAACACTCATCCTCAGCTGGTTTAATTTTTATTGCATTTTAACTTTTTTCTTTTTTTATTTTACTTCAATAGAAAGCAGACATTTTATGTTACATGGTTAGATGGATAAAAACATTCAGTCCAAAACAAGCCAGTCTTTAAAAGTAAATAACTTATGTTCTTTACGTTATTCCTGAGTCACCAGGTTTACTTGGGGAAAACTCTGTGCTGATCGCTGTGTTTCAGGATGACTCAAGGTGATGAGTAACAGCGATTGTATTCAGTTCTCACTGGTCCTGAGTATTTACTCAGCCCACTTCTCTTCACTTATATAATTTGTGGATATTTCTGATAGTTTAATCACTAAAACTATTCAAAAGGTTTGTGCAAGACACCTTTATGGAGCATCAGATAATATTTTTAAAGCCATAAGAATCCATTCTATTCTTTCAATCTGTTTTTCACAATCATAACCATAATCATAATTATCTGCATACATTTATATTTTCAACTTTATCACTTTTATTTAAGTCGATTGTACTTTATAGCAGTTTAACATGTATTTCATTGATAGAATGAAATACTGTCAATGAAATACATTCACAGTATGTATTTTTGTATTTTGCATTTCTCTTTGAAGGTTAAGGAACATTATTATTTTTTCTAGTGGGAAATTTTTTGTGAGCTTTGTAAATTATAATATAAATGTGAACATCTTCATGTATATAACAGTGATGAAATTCACAGAGTGCACAAGAGAAACTGAGATAACTACACAAACTGTCATTCTCTCCATGGCACATTATTCTTAACTAAAGATTGCAGTATGTTTTACATTTTTGTTCTAAAGCCTAACAATTTAGGCCATATTAAGTGTAGCTCTGCAGACATTTCAGTACTGAGACAAATTTCTCTTCTCAGACTCCAAACATCTCAAAGGAGCTTGGCGTTTGTTAAATCCCCCTGAAATATTTTTCCTGATATTATGATTCTGAAAGCCGACCTGAACCAGCTGTAAAAGAACGCATAGATGAACGGATTGAGCATTGAGTTGGACAGAGTGAGCCAGTTCAGGGTTTCGTACACCATCACTGACACACCACCTAATAACTGGAGGGAAAAACAGAGAAAGAAAGGCAGCCAGCACATCAGAAAAACTCCTAGAACAATGGCCAGAGTTTTGGTTGCCTTTCTTTCCGTGTTGCTCACAGTTGCGCCAGGCTTTGCTGCAATCTGGATGCTGCGAGCCTGTATCTGTGCAACAAGAAATATCCTCAGGTAGATATACAGCATTACGGTCACTGGCAGATAGAAACAGAAGACTGGAGCTAATACCTTTTCAAGCACAACATCAGAGAAGCAATATTCTTGACATTTTTCCTGATTTACCTCTGCAACAATGAAACCGATCGCAACAAGTATAGATATTCCCCAGCTCATGAGGATCATGACCAGAACAATCCCAGTGTTTATCTTAGATCTGTATGTCAGAGGCTGACACACTGCATAGTACCGGTCCACAGAAATGCAGCACAAATTAAAAATAGAGGTCGTGCTCAGCACGACGTCGACGCTGTCTCGTATTTTGCAGAACAAGTCTCTGTAATACAGACAGTAGCTGAGCGAGAAAGACATGCTGAGAGGAAACACTACGATCCCAACAAGCAGGTCGGTCACAGCCAGAGAGACGATCAAGCAGTTGGACGGGGTGTGGAGCTGCTTAAAGTAAAGGATGGAGATTATTACAAGAAGGTTTCCACACACTGTAATAACAGACAGTAAGCCAAGGAAAACGTAGAGCAAAGAACAGATTGTAGAAGAAGTCCTTCTCATTATCTTAGAGACGTTGTTAATTTCATAACAAGGGTGGAAATCATAACCAACATAGAAACCAGTTTCTCCTTCCATTGATTGCTATTAATATTTACTTTAAATATCAATAATATTCATATACCAAACAGACTACAAAGCCACCTTGTTTTAGAAAATAACACTTTAGTGTAATCTCTCAAATCAGCTAAACCACCTAAACAACATCAAGTCTTGCTGTCATGTCAATGTGCTGCTGAATCACCTCGTCTTCATAGTTATTATGCTGAAACATTACGCAATCCAAAACCCATCCAATAGGAAGGGAGGAACCTGCAGACCAATGAGAAACTTTTATTGACCTTTTTTTGTTTCTCAGTGTAACTATTTATGTAACTATTTACGTTTTTTTTGCGACATAACATCATGTGGTATTTAGAACTGAAAGCACATTAATGGTGTTTATGCTCTGATTCTGGACCCAGTTCTTTTCAGGACAATTTTAAAACAATTTGCAGAGAAAAGTAACAAATTACACTGGCATGATAGCCATGCAATAGGCTACGGTCAGGGAACCATGTAGTAAAAAAAGGTAACATTAGCTGTTCTTTTTGGGTTAGATGTTAAAAGCGATCCATATTATAATATGGGTTCCTCTTAATTGCTACATGGAAGTAATGCTACTCATCCCAAAGGTCAAATCCTGTTGTGTGATTTTCTTTGTAAATTTAAACAATTTAGAATCATTATGTATTGAAAATTATACATTGTTTTGAGGGAAATGCACATACAAAACGTTAAATTACATTTTTAAAAAACAAAAACCAAACCTGAATTCACTGGCGTTGTGCTAACTTAGCCTTGGCTACTCAACATGAAGCCTTTCTTGTTCCAACATCGGTTAGGAATTTGCTACTCATTTCTTTGTTGTTCATTGGGCATTGCGACTGCATTTTTTTCTATGTTTTTACCTGGTTCATGGCTGCTCTCACTGTCATGTTAGGGTAGTTTATGGTTGTTACCAGGGGTTGAAGTAATTGTCTATATGTACTTGCGATTATGTACTTCCAGTGAACAAATGTGAGCCAGGCAAAGCAACTGGCTGGCAACAGTATGGTCTAGTAGTAAAAACTGTATTAAACAGCAAAAATACACGTCAGTTGTTGTCCGATTCTGCAGGATTTCAACCACAAACGACGTGATGCCAGAAACACATGGGCAGTTTATCCTGCTGTGAACTGTCGCTGACACCTCCGGTATGTGGCACACTTGCCGATTTATTAATGTGTTCACATGGACACCATTATGTGGACGTTTGCTTCAGCATAAACACAGTATTTATAAGTTATTGTTTAACATGTTTTTTTTTTTTTTTTTCTTCAAAGTCCTAGATACCATTTTAAAGCTTCTCTGTTTTTCTAAAACTGAAATATTTACATTATGTTGTTGTGTCTGTTACATAAAAAGCCAAGTTTAGCTCATTAATTGATTGTCAATGTCTGTTTATCCTAATGGGTTTAGATTCAAGCTTTCCCTTTTATTACACTTTATGGTAGGTAGTTTTATCTATTAAAGATTACTTTTGTCAGTTGAATAACAGCCAGGAAGCCTAAACACAGTAGCTCAATGATTGAAATGTAATTTGCCGGCAAGTATCTACGATGATATTTTTGCTCTGCCAACTTTCCTGTTATGAAGCAGGAAGTTTCTTTTATGTCACCACGACTTCACTCCTTCCTTTACATTCTTCTCATGCAGCTCTGGATCCAACTTCCCTCCTACCCATGTAAATAAAAGCCAAACACTTGACAACTGAAATGCCAATTCAGGCAGCAGCTTTCATAAAGCGCTTCTCATCGCTGTGGAGAAATTTAAGCTGACGCCTCCATGGTAACGAGCGCCACACGAAGCTTAATCAGATTTAAATTGAGTCATTTATTTGAAGAAAGACTAATTGTGGTAAAATAGTTTAAATATGTTTATTGTTCAAATTAATAGATGACAAATAGGTGGAAATATTTTCCTTCGCAATATTAATAATAACCGGTACCTTACATTCAGGACTTTAATAAATTTTCTTGTTCATAAAACATTGCAAGATCCTGCTGTCACATTGTCAGCATGCCATAAACAAAGTCAATAAGAGTTATCTACAAAAAAAAGAGAGACTGCATTAAACTTTTTAAATCCAATATGATGCATTTTTCACAAGTATGTTCCAGACTGGAGGGTTATTTGCTCCTTTGAATTAAAACGTATCAAAATAGCTTAGTGTTTGCATTTCCTTGAAAGATTTTTCCAGAAATGATCATTTTGAAAGCCGACCTGAACCAGCTGTAAAAGAACGCATAGATGAACGGATTGAGCATTGAGTTGGACAGTGCCAGCCAGTTCAGGGTTTCGTACACCATCACTGACACACCACCTAATAACTGGAGGGAAAAACAGAGAAAGAAAGGCAGCCAGCACATCAGAAAAACTCCTAGAACAATGGCCAGAGTTTTGGTTGCCTTTCTTTCCGTGTTGCTCACAGTTGCGCCAGGCTTTGCTGCAATCTGGATGCTGCGAGCCTGTCTCTGTGCAACAAGAAATATCCTCAGGTAGATATACAGCATTATAGTCACTGGGAGATAAAATGAGATCATGGGTGCAAAAACCTTTTCAAGCACAGCATCAGAAAAGCAATTTTCTTGACAGTTTTCCTGATTTATCTCTACAATAATGAAACCGATCGCAACAAGTATAGATATTCCCCAGCTCATGAGGATCATGACCAGAACAATCCCAGTGTTTATCTTAGATCTGTATGTCAGAGGCTGACACACTGCATAGTACCGGTCCACAGAAATGCAGCACAAATTCAAAATAGAGGTCGTGCTCAGCACGACGTCGAAGCTGTCTCGTATTTTGCAGAACAAGTCTCTGTAATACAGACAGTAGCTGAGCGAGAAAGACATGCTGAGAGGAAACACTACGATCCCAACAAGCAGGTCGGTCACAGCCAGAGAGACGATCAGGCAGTTGGACGGGGTGTGGAGCTGCTTAAAGTAAATGATGGAGATTATTACAAGAAGGTTTCCACACACTGTAATAACAGACAGTAAGCCAAGGAAAACGTAGAGCAAAGAACAGATTGTAGAAGAAGTCCTTCTCATTATCTTAGAGACGTTGTTAATTTCATAACAAGGGTGGAAATCATAACCAACATAGAAACCAGTTTCTCCTTCCATTGATTGCTGTTTATATTCACTTTAAATATCAATAATATTTGTATATATAATGGACTGCAAAATGTTTTTTTAAGTAAAGCAAAGTAAATTTGTTGATTAAAAATAATAGCAGTTTAAAGACATTTGCACAAGCAGCTTCTTTCCACATTAGATTACCTGCACCTGTCCTGCCCCATGTAGTTCAGTTACCTTCCCTTTAAACATATGTGATCTCATTATGTAATCAAAAGCATGTCCAATGAAAAGGGATGAAACTGAAGACCAATGAGCAGAGTCGTTTTTTTATTTGCAACACATGACATTAGGAAGCAGCGTGCGTCTTTTTGTGACAGCGTTTCTTATATTTTTTTCATAATCTGGAAATGAAAGTAAAATAGGCTTCAACTAAGCATGGCTAGAAACAAGCGTAAAATATGCTATAGCAGTGTTACATTCATCATCTGAAACCATGAAAAGACTCTCACACGTTCAAATCTACCGAGACATCAACGTCCACCTCAACTGAAAGGCTGTACGAAGGCCGATTAGAAGAAGCCAAAGAAGCCAATGGTTTATGGTGCAGTCACGGCAGAGATTGACAACTCAGGAGAAAGATTCCAGTACAGGGTAACTATTAGTCATCCCTTTAAAAATCTAGCGTTTTGGTTGCATCCATTAAAAACATTACTTAAAGTTGTACTAGCATTCAGTTGAAAAACTTACGTTCCTTTTGGAGCTGAAGGAAGGTCTTTTTTTTAGGCTTTTGGCATCATATGGAGGACCGGAGCATCGGTTGGGCCCATAACGGTTTGCTGGCTCTGTAAGCTGTTTTGCACACATTCTAGTGTGTCTTCAAGTGATAGGATATTCTTTTGTCTTCGTTGTTGGACAAGTTCAAGCTTTAATTTATGATGTTAAATTCATGTTATGTTCCCTGGCATGATTCTGACTTGGTTGATTTTCAATTACTCATGTAATATACTATTGCCATTATGATATTTGTGTTTGTGTATACTGTGGTTTTGATGGGTGAAAAATGTGTCTCCTGTCTCATAACAGCAGGTGATGATCATTTCACCACAGAAAGTCATTTCTGCCTGTTGCCATCAGGCTTTACAATGCCCAAGTTTGTGCTAATTGATTAAAAAAATTTCTGCGCTCATTTATAGGTTATTTATTGATTAATATATTGCATGTGATTGCATGTTATTTATTTGTTTACATATAGTCATTTTGAACTTATCACTCTTAGGTATATACACTGCTCATAAAAAATAAAGGGAACACTCAAATAACACATCCTAGATCTGAATGAATGAAATATTCTCATTGAATACTTTGTCCTGTACAAAGTTGAATGTGCTGATAACAAAATCATTGTTGATTGTCAATCAGTGTTGCTTCCTTAGTGGACAGTTTGATTTCAGACGTTTGATGTACTTGGAGTTATATAGTGTTGTTTGAGTGTTCCCTTTATTTTTTTGAGCAGTATATATACTGTATATACTTATATATGTAAAGATAGATATTGATTTGTAGACGTTAATTTGTAGACAGGTAAAGATCTATCCATAGATCTATAGCTCTAATATATATATATATATATATATATATATATATATATAATATACTATCCATAGATCTGTAGGTTCTATAAAAATTAAAAAAAAATTCCCTTCTCACCCACTGTGGGTGGTTCTTATCCTCTGAGCTCGGGTCCTCTACCAGAGGCCTGGGAGCTTGAGGGTCCTGCAGTATCTTGGCTGTGCCAAGGACTGCACATTTCTGGACTGAGATGTCTGATGTTGTTCCTGGGATCTGTTGTAGCCACTGCTCCAGTTTGGGGGTGACTGCCCCGAGGGCCCCGATGACCACAGGCACCACTGTGGTCTTCACCTTCCAGGCCCTCTCCAGTTCCTCCCTGAGGCCCTGGTATTTCTCCAGTTTCTCGTGCTCCTTTTTCCTGATGTTGCAATCGCTTGGTATTGCTACATCTACCACAACGGCTTTCCTCTGTTGTTTATCCACTATATATATCCACTATATATATATATATATATATATATATATATATATATATATATATATATATATATATATATATATATATATGTATAAAGAGATCTGTCTCTTTATACATAAAAAGATATTTCTTCCATTGCTTTAACAGTAGACCAGGTTGACCCTGACCTGTATTTTTTACTGCAGGTAAAAATCACCATTTAACTTTTCACTGTTTAAGAATGTGTCAACAAACACAACGAATCTGTGCTTTGGTTCATCGAACAAGATTTTTAAAATGAGCGTAACTTAAATTCTTCAAATTTGATATATTGCAATGAATTCGCATTCACTTAAAAAAATCTCTACTACTTGCATATTGATATTATTCAATGCAGTCTGAAGTTAGCAAAATTGCCTCGCAATATTTTCCCAGAAGCAATCATTTTAATAGCTGACCTGAACCAGGTGTAAAAAAAAGCATAAATGAATGGATTAAGCATTGAATTGGATAATGTTAGCCAGTTAAGTGTTTCAATCACTGGAATTGGCACTGAATTACTGATAAAAGGCAGAAAAGTGATGCAAAGGAAGAAAGGAGACCAGCAAAATAGAAAAACTCCCAGAACAATCGCCAGAGTTTTGGTGGCTTTTCTCTCCATCTTACTGGCAGTTGCTCCAGACTTCATGCTTTGGATGCTTCGTGTCTGTCTCTGTGCAACAAGGAAAATCTTCAGGTAGATGCAAAGCATTACAACCACTGGAAGGTAAAATGATAATATAGGTCCAATAGTGTTTGCCATCAGAACATCAATGAAACAGTTTTCAAAACATTGTTCGCTTTTTAATCTAGGGATTATCACTCCGACGCCAATGAGAGCAGAAACGCCCCAGCTCACCGCAATCATGATGGCAACAACATGACGGCTGATTTTAGATCTATATGTGAGAGGCTGACACACAGCATGGTACCTGTCAACTGAAATACAACACAAGTGCATAATAGAGCATGTACTAAACAATATATCAAAGCTATCACGGAACTTACAAAATACACTCTCATTATAGGTACATGAACTGAGAGAGAAGGCCATGCTGAGAGGAAACACTAAAATCCCAACCAGCATGTCGGCCACAGCCAGAGACAGAATGAGAGTGTTGGTGGGTGTGTGAAGCTGTTTGAAGTAAATTACTGATATTATTACAAGCAGGTTTCCACATACAGTTACAACAGATAATAGCATAAGAAATCCATATAGCATTACACATGTAACAGAAGGAGTCGTGGTCAGTTTGTAACTGAAGTCAATCATTTCATAACATGGATGTACGTCAGTGGTAATAACTGTACTGTTCACAGACACATCTGGGTCCATGACCTAAAAATAAAAAAATGAAAAAACGTTTCTGAAGCATAGACAACATAACACATAATACATGTGATAGCACATCAGAAATACATCAAGTTCTTAGTTATTTGAAACTTTCAGTCAACACTTACCAGCACTCAGTTCACTAGCAGTATTTGCTTTGTGCCGAGAGTCTTTGTGCAGTCTTTTATAGGACCGTCTTGCCAACCACACTTACATCATCATAATTACTGTCCAAGGAGATTTTTGTAACTTTCAGACAGAAGTTGGCAAGTGAGTCTAAGCGTATGTGTGTCTGTAAATCCTACCTGTTGAATAAAATATCGCCAATTTTACTCGTTTAAAATGTTACTCAACATTGCAAGAAAGTTTGTGTCATCAACAATGGGGTAACTATTGTTTTGTGTAAACGTGCAGACAGATCTTGGAGCACCGATCTGTCAGTCATCTTTACAGTGGTTGATTCTTAGAACTTTGCCAAGCTAGATAAGATCAGTGGATAAGAATGACTTCACATCTCCCAAAAGTAAGGAAATCGGCACAGAGAAATTGGTGTACCCCTAATCACCGGTCCGATTTTCAGCATGAAATATCTTTGACACTATGGGGCAAATTTTCTGCCATAATCCAAGAGCACACATTTTCAGTCTGAAAGCAGGATTTCATGTCTTTCTTCTCAAAACTTGTAATGCTTGTACTCAAAACTTCTCACGCTCAGATATAGTCTCTGCTTGGATTCTCTGCTCTCTTATAAAACATTTTCTGCTTGCTTCTGGAACAAAAATGCACAGTCACCTTGGCAACCTCTCAGCCAATGAAAGTGTTGTACTTGGTGCATTTGTTTCCTTTTTGCGAGTGTGCTTCTATGGCTACTATCGATTGTAGCACCCTGCATCACTGTTTTCATCTGTAATAAGTGGGTCAATCGTCGGAGCCATCTCGTGACGTAATGAGGGTAAGTCAAAACGTAAACAACTAAGGCTGGGTACACAACAATGTGGAGGAAGTCGTGAGCAATTTCAGCGAAGAATTTAGCAATTGGAGGAAGAAGCTAGATTGAGTGATGGAGGGATCTGGTTCTACTGAATAACTGCAACGCTATTTTTGATCCACATTGTTCAACAATGACGCCTCCATTGTTTCTGGGGAGGAAGGGTCCAACAAGGACCAAATCACCCACCGTAATAAATAGATCTATTTATGTATAATGATTATTCATCTTTAATTCTGGTTGAATTCAAATAATTCAGTTACATCAAAGTAAAGAAAAAAAAACAACAACCTTTAATTGTATTTATCTACAGGTTAAACTGTCGATGAATACAGAAGTTGCTGTTGCCTTGGAATTATTCAACACCCTGCTGACTGAAAAGGAATGTAAAAACGTCTAGAAAGTTTCTTGGTAGAAATGTGAACAGACTGAACAAAGGCTTCAGTAAATTCCAAGAACGATATCTAAGATCTCTAATCAGTGGAGGGTTGTGGGAAACTTGGTAACTTTGTCACTTTCGTACATCTGGCTTTCAGAAAAAAAAATAAAAATAAAACAATAGACCTTTCTGATTAATTGGTGAAAATATGGAGCTGGGAGAAATCCAGCCATCTTGACACAGCATGGTTCAATCAGGTACATTAATTCAACGTTATGTGGGACCCAGGTAGAACATTGCATCCAAAAGCAAAGCAAGACAAATACTATTAAAATTAACAGGAAAACGTATTACAATTCCATCAATATCAAAAGGTGAAACGTTGTAATTTAGTTTGCACTTTTTCTTTTTAATATAGTTTTTAAAATTAAGATAACATCATATTTGGAAAAATGATATCATGTTGCACTTTTTAAAATAAACACAAACTAAAAACAATGCATGTTTGATGATGTCTCTGGATAGACGATGTTCAATTAGAGGTGTGAATGTGTGTGGTCTGTTTACAGTCCCTGAGCTACCGTCGCCTCAGAATACTCATGCACACTGTAAACTCATCTTTTCCACAGGGGCTGGTGAAGCAAACAAGATCTAAATGAAAACAAAGTCACGGCCACTGAAGGATAGAAGTGGTGAAAATGGACTCGCAGAGTTTAGAGTGATAATGAAACAGAAATGACGCGACAAGGGACTCGCATGATGAAAGAACTGCATCCTGTTTATTTTCAAAGTGGTGAAGTTGGTGGTGATTACTGACTAATTTGTTGTATTACCATGAAGTAATATGACAAAACAGGCTTAATTCTTTTTTGACGACTTTTTGGGTCGTATCTACAACAAACCTGCTCCGTCTTATTTAGAATAAATATTCAATCTTATTTACGATGCCCTAACTAGACTAAACTTTAACAATTCTATCAGATAGCCTGGCAAGTTTTTACAAAGGGTGAAGCACAACCCAAGATGTCTTCTAGTGATAGTGAAAGAACCGGATGTGGGTTACCCGGTGAACAGCATGCCTTAAATTCCAAATCGGACCAAGACTGGGTGGATTCAGTTTCACGGCCAAACTTGATAAAATTGGTTTTCATCAAGCCACTATATGCGAATATTGCAAAAATGAAATCAGCTTTGACATTAAGCTATAAATTTTAATGGGAACTCGTGAACAATTTATATCTTCAAAACCAAGATTCTTGATAAAAGATCCAGAAGGCAAAGTAATCTTAGACGTGTCAAGTTCTTCTCTGTGAATTTCTCCATTCTCTCAGGGTACTCCTTACATGCTGATATTTAAAACACGCATTTCAGCTCATGACGATTCTTCACTGCCAATCGTCATGAGCTTGTCCATTGCTAAATATCTCCAGCTAATTTTGAAGTAGAATACTTGTTTGAATTTTGCTCTCTGTCTGGTTTAGATTTGGCCTTTTTAATTAGTTTTCTAAAAGACCTGTTAAACAGATTGAGTGTATAAAGATGACAATCTGTTGCTTAAAGTGCACAGACCTTTATAAGTTTAAACCAAGACTGCAAATCCGTCTGTCTGCCTCATTAAACAGATGAGGGCAGTTGACCTGCTAATTTGGATGTTTAAAATGATTAAAAAAAAAAAAAAACTCCTCACTTTCCTTGGGTAAAAATGTGGCTTTTTAACATAGCATTTTTAAGCAATGTGCTGTAGTTCATTTTCTGAAAAATTAAACAAAGTGTTCCACACCAGAGCCTATTGTAGTCCTGAAGCAACACATCTGAAATTTTAATAATTGTTCAAGAGTTCTCATAGTAGCTTGTGACGTACTTGCGTGGTGCTGTGTCGTTTTGATGTTTTTGCTGTGGCCTCTCTCTGTCAGTCTCATGTAGATGGTGTTGATACCATTGGGGCATTTCCAGCACCCGTTCCTGGGGGTTAATGTTTCTTTGCTCAGGCTTCTTTGATTGCTGATCCTTAACTATTATGCGCTTCCAGTTGTCAAACTCACACACTCACGTTCTGGAGCTTATATTTCTATAATATAAGACAACAAAAAGTCACTTATCTAATCACAAAGCCCTTTCAGTTGTTGTGTTGTGCAATCCCCTCCTTTGCCTCCACTTCTTCAGTCTATTTTCCCTGCCTGACTACGTTTATCCAGTCTTTCTTTTAAAAAAAATGAGGTGCCAACCTTCTAGTATTGTCATTACCAGTGACGTGCGGTCAGGGGAGACAGAGCTAAATTATGGAAATTAATTTAGCTTAGGGTTATGTGTGTACATAATGTACATTATAATGTACATAATGTGTGTACATTATGTACACACATTGTACATAATGTACAATGTGTGTAATGTGTTTTGTGTGCTGAGGAGCGATCATAAACAGCAGAGAACAGATTCAAGGCGAGACAGGTAGTTCTCCTGCCTCATGGCAGGGGGCGCTCACGATCCCAGACATTCTGACTCCACAACTGTGGAGACAGTAACAGCGAGTCATACAGTAAAGTGCAGCAATATATTTATGTAAATCTAAAGATTTCTGTAAATCCTCATAGAGTAAAAACATCTTTTAAAATTCTCAACTTTTGATCTTGTGCTTATTTTCCTGCTTTCAAAAGTTCTTTGGTTGAAAATATTGAGGTTATAACTAGCTCAATAGTAATAACTATTGAGCTTATAGCTATGCAACTTTCTAACTACCTAAAAGGCTAAATTTCATAATCTGTGCAACAAAACTTCATTCTGTGGAAGAAGTTTTGTTGCCTGATCTGATCATTGAATTGCCACATTCAGCAGCATTTTTCTGTGCATCATGAACAGATTGAACTTTTATGTGAAAGGTGAATTGACACGGCTTCACAGAGCTAACAGTTGAGTCTAATAAATAACCAGCAGCCATCATGGAAACATTTGCTGACATAAAATCAATCTGGTCATCAAAATAAAGTGGCTGCTGTCTAAACAGCTTTGTTCATTTGCCTCTTCAAATGAACAAAGGAGCAAACTATGAACAAAATATGACCTCTTGTCAATTGTGACCCAGGAATTACTACTATTTGAAATCAGACACCTCATATCAGGTCAGAGATCAGATTGTACTTTGCGTAATTCATCGATACACTTTAGGATTTAAGAAAGATTGCATTATTTATGAAATCTGTGAGGCTGCTCTGTGTGTGTTGATAAAAAGACAAAGATGATCAGCGTCGCACAAATACAAAAGCAGCACCAAAGGAAGTAGGCATGTCCTCCAGGTACACAGTGGTACTCTGAAAAGGCATGACGCAGACATTTGTTTTGACAGGACAATCCCCACAGTCAAAGTGAACGGACAATTGCCCGAGTATTTGTTAAAAACCTGTTTTGCTCAACAAGCCTGACGAGTTTGATTTGAGGAAGTTGAATCAAAGACTTTTACTTTGCAGGTATCATAAATCAGTGTGTCTCGAGCGAAGAGCAGGAAGATGAACGTACTGTCTTGACAGGAGCCTTTTAGGAAAGCCTGAGGACAAGAGGTGAGTTGATAATTTGTTTTTACATCTTCGAGCATAATATGAATGACTAATGTTATCCAAGAGATACTTGTCACACTTTTAAGTTCTAAGCATCCTGTTTACCATCCAGTTAAACTTTCTAATTAATACATTAACGTATTAATATAGCTATCTATACCCAGTCACATGATTTTATGACACCACTTGGTATATAGTTACTTTTTCTAGATGGAGTAATAAACATATCTAGGCACAAGTTTAATTACATTTTAAAGTGACTTTTTGACAAACTCTTTTAGCTTGGTTCAAATTTTGAAAGTCACAATAATGCAAACAAAAATTTAAAATACAATAAAAAAAATCTGCGTTATCTTTGAAACCTAATAATGGTTTTTAATTGTGAAGTGCTAAAACCTTTTCAAAAGTCTTATCCTTCAAATATTTTCACTAAGAGACAAGAGTCGCTCACGCCGTCTTCTGAGTTTTAAGTAAAGAAACAAACTACTCCCTGTAGTTAGTCCTATGGGTTAGAAAGCAAAGAGTAAAGTTTTTCAAAAAATGTTGGTATTGCATTTTAGAAGATGAACAGGCCACAGTTTATCCTAGTGACATTTAACGTCATGTTGGGGGAGAACAGAGGTTTACGTTGGAATATTCCATACAGAATGAGCTGAACAGCACTGCTGTCGGATGATACAGGTATTTAGAAGAATAATGGAAACATTTTTGTGTCCAAAAATGAAGGTTATCCACAGTTTGGAAATTACATTCATTTTTTTTTTTTTTTTTATAAATTCTCTTTTCCATCATGGCATATGATCTTTCTGTGAGTTTTAAATGAAAATCAATTCAGTTTATTTATTTTGCACAAGTTCACAACAAATCAGACATGCATTCCAGTTGATCCTAATTATCAAACAGTAGTTTAATATTCAAAGTAGTTTGATTCTAAGGATATCCAGCAGATTGCACTGAGTCACTGCATTCACTCCTCCTGGACGAGTAACAAGAGAAAGAAGAGATGAACAAAAACACACATATGAACTAATGTAAGGTTACTTTCAATGTTCATGAAAGTAAAAAGTTAACAGCGTGGTGCATGAGCAATCTTTAAAAAAAAAAAAGAAAAAAATCAAACGACTGGGTTACTGTGTCCAAGCTCTATGGTTTGTAATTCTAGTACATTTCAACTATCTTGACATGGTCAAACGCAAAAAAGCATCATTGCCTTTCCCTTCGGGATGATGATGGCTGGAAGTATTCATTAGATTTTTTAGAACTATGGTCTTAATCTTGATTGATGTGTGTGTTTAATTAGCTTGCCTTCTCCATTTTTCCTCTTGCGTTTTGAAGCTTGCAAAGTATGACACTCTTAGTGCAAGGTTTGGCATTCACAGCAGTTAGTAGCAGTGTGCATAGCAGGTGGCATGAGAGTTATCTTTACTAAGTCGGAAGGCATGATGGCTTCTGGTCGTAAGAGAAATAACTTTCTTAAGTGGAGAAGTTTAAATATTTTTTTGTGCCTTGTTCACAACTATATTACGTATATTACGTAGATCCATTTACCGGTCACTCTACGTTCCTACCCTCATCTGCGGTCAAGAGCTTTGGGTCATGACCGAAAGAGCAAGATCACAGATACAAGTGGCCAAAATGGGTTTTCTCTGTAGGGTGTCTTGGCTCTCCCTGGGAGATAAGGTGAGAAGCTCAGTCATCCAGCAGGGACTCAGAGTAGAGCTGCTGCTCCTTCAAGTCGAGAGGAGCCAATTAAAGCAGCTCGGGCATCTGGTCAAGATGCCTCCTGGACGCCTCAAATGAATGTTCCAAACACTTTACATGAGTAAAACACTGTCCATATCTGATTTACCTATGACTTAGACTTGATATCTCATTCATTGTATTGGGGAGCAGAGAAAGAAGAAAAAAACTTCGGAGAATAATTTCTGCTACCGCCACCTACTGTTGTGTGTGTGGTACTTCAGACTAGAATTCTATGACGTTATATTTTTATTCAAGACTAAAATATTCCGGTACATTAATGTAATCATTTCTTTCCCCCACACGTGTTGAAGAGTATTTCAGAATGACATTACCAAGTACTTTACTTACCTAAGATGTTAGGAACTCGGAGAATAAAACAAAACAGTAAAACAGCTACAGTGTTTTACTGTGAAGATGGTTTGTAGTTTGTTTTGTGGCAACCTGAAGGGTGAAATGAACTTCAGTGGAGTTTGAAAACAGAATATGTGTTTTAGGTTTGTGTCTGGTTGAACGGTGCGTGTGCCCAGTTGATTTTGATTTTCTTCTTTGGAGGGGGGGGGGATTTTATTGTAAATTTTTTCAAAGAAGGGAAAAACTTTTCATTCTTCATATTTCGTTGTTTGCTTTGTTTTTTCGGCCAAGTGGAAATTGCTGAAAAGACAACTGTCATAGATATTTTTGTGGGTTGTTAAGGATGTTTATGTGATTATGAGGCCAAGAAGTCACCAAGAAAAAACATCCCGTGTCACTTTGTGCTCCTTTACGAGTGAAACAGGTGTGAGACGGTCAACTAAGTTGAGCTACGTCATGTGAGCTTTTATGCTGAAACATGCCGTTAATTTTTCAACTCAGTGAATTAATAAATAAGCTTGTGCACAGTCTCACCCATATGAATAATTGCCTAGACAATGAAACTCACACAGTCAGCTGTATTTTCTTTTGTGTATTTATAGAGAAACCAGTTTAACAACTTCTGAAGAGTTACGCAAGTAGTAGGTTTGTTTCACTTTAGAAAAGCATCATTTATATGTTGGTCAATGGCATGAAATAGGGCCATTTTAATGGATAAAATCAATGTAGTTAATAACAATGACTCTTTAAAGATTGAAATTGAAATTACTTTACATTTTTATGTAAAGTAACAATTGTGTCCAAAGAGTTAGCAGATAAAACAGGGTAGCTCCACCCTGGACAAGTGTCACTGGATTACAATATGACGTTGCTGCCAGTAGTTGTCTTTAGTCTTCAAAGTCCGTAGCTTCGCTAACTAAGCAAGAAACACCATAATTGGTGGATTCCACATCAGAAATTTTTTATTAATTAAATAATGGAATAAATATCTACATAACACTGTTGTACAGCTATAGGAAAAAGTACAGTTAAGACTCAAAACTGGGTGTAGCTGCTCAGAACCATTTTGTTTGTTCCAGACCTAGACAAAACATGGCATAAGCTCTTTGGAGCAGAGCCATACTTTCTGTATCATAAAGAGAAAGGTGACTGAACTTCAGTAGTTGTCAGGAATTTAAGTTACGTGTAAGTTACGCACTTATAAAGAGCAGCCTATCGGAGTGAAAAGTCAGACATTTGTATCCATGGTTTTCTTTACTAACAAACCTCAAAAACAGTGGAGACATTGTTAGTTTTGTTCACATACTTTATCCTTCAGATGACTTACATTCACTCATCGAACCAGGCAGATAAGAAATCTTGAAAAACTAAAGCAAAAAATGCTGACAGTTTCACATTCCTGAGGAGATCAACTATATTCATGTAGCAATAAGCAATCCTTACAAAACTTGCAAACACTGCATTTTGTATCCTAATGTTGTCATAATGTCATGTATAAATCTGGGAGTGATCCTGTCTCGTCTTCAATTCTGCATCACCTGGAGGAATTCTTAAAACTTTTTACTCCCTGCTAAGATTTTAGTCCTTTTATAAGATCATGGCCTCCATAGCAGGTTTGGAGAAAACTTTTAATCATGGTATATTATAATCATTCTGCATCTATGGTTGGAATGAACTCCAAAGGCATTTAGTCCTTTATTAAATAATTATAACTATTTAAAATATTTCTTGATATGTAAACAGCTGTGTTTATGTCATCTAAACTGACAATAATTACGATTATTGCTGTCATTAGGCATCAATGCCTTTGTAATTTTCTGATATTAGCTGCATCAGCGTTGCATACATGTAAAGATTTTAAGATAAATAGATGTTTACACTCAATCATTTGGCCAAGTTAGCTCAAAGTTTACTTACCTGGTCAATTTAAAAGACACGGCATGATTTCAAAATCCTCACATTTTGAAATCATGCTTGAAATTATGCATTGCATAATCCATAACCCATCACTCTCACTGTTATGGTGTTGACTGCAAGGGTTTTGTCTTTCTTCACCGAAAGAAATGTGTGAAACCCGTGTTTATCATTCAGATTCTGAGCAGCCATCACTGGGTGAAGGTGATGAGTGTCAGGGCCACGTTTCCCGTTTAAGATCATCTCTGCTGATGTTAGAGAATTTAGTTGACCAGAATATAATCTTCCCTTAAAACACTGGATGAGGAAGGGAGTAAACATTTTCCGGGAAAATAAATAAAGTTCGTAGTGTAGTTTTGCTTTAGCCAATCAAAGGCATAAATAAAGCAAAACATGTGGTTTCACTTTGTCTTCTGCTGCACAAACAACTTCTGCCAAGACAAGTTTTTCTTTCGTTTGTTTGAGTTTGATCTTCTAACAAACTACTGCAAATATAAACCAAACTGTAATAACCATTCACCGTTCCTAAATTATTCTAACAATCCTTTTTAAGTAAACACTGATGGTTGAACCCAAATAGGTATGACTGGTCTCTTCGGAAATGGGTGTAGCATTTATGTCTATTCCGGGACGGGAACATTTAACAGCTCAGCTTTACAAGATTAAGTAAAGCTAAATCATGTAGTCGTACAGGTCCAACAACTACAAGAATTTATAACATTAAATCAGTAGCATTGAATATACGTAATAGCTGGTCTTATTGTAGATTTTTTTTTTTTTTTTAGGAAGGTATTTATGTTTATTCTCTCTTTAGTGAGGATGGCTTTACCAAAGGCCCTGCGGTTCGGTGTTTTGATGTTGGTTATATGCTTCACTTTCAACCAACCAGGATTCAGACAGTCTGTGTCTGTCTTCTTTCAGGTGAGCCTGACGTGTTACCAAACTTATTATAGCTTCATGAGATTGTCCTTTCACAGTGTAAAACACATAAATGGTTGCTTTCATTGGTCAAAATTGCAAAGATAAGCAGATGTGCTGATGCTTTACAGGATCTGAGGGACGCCACATCATCCATCCTCCATGCCAGAGAGAAAAGACAAAGTGAGTCACTGTAGAAAACAATGGCTCCTTTCTGGACAGAGTAAATGTCTCATTAATGCCACTGTCGGGACGATCATTAAAGGAAGTTTTTGTTGCAGCCTCTTCTGCTCTCTCAAACTTTACTGAATACGAGCTACAACTTGTCATAACCTTCTCTGACCTCGAGAGTCTCCAAACGCTTCTCAGCAACATCAGCTTCCCCTTTGCGATCAACAACACTGTGGAAGTCAACAGCATCGAGACCACAACAGGTAAAACACGGCTTAGTGTTCGACAAACATTAACACTTTATATTTATTTGTATTGAACTGATGTTTTTTTTTTTTTTTCTTCCCACAGTGTGTACGCCCAACATAACTGGGTACCAGTGCGCATGTGAGGAGAACTTTGCCTGGTCTTACAACAACTGCATTACGTACGGGGTCTGCGACGCCATTATTGGTGACACATGTGGCTGCATTAATGGCCTGCCAGCTGACGATCAGTTCTGCCAGTCAAACAGCAGCCAAACAGGTAGGCCTGAAAAACCAGCGTTCAGCATTTAGTAGAGCATTAGTTTTATTCAAGCTTTATGTTGAACTAAAAACCTGTAAAACTGTAAAATATATACCACTATCATGAAGTCAAATCACAATATAGCAACATATTACTGCAAACTAATGCAATTGTGAACGTCACTGACCAAGGACAGACAGGCTGTATGGAGAGCATAAAGAGAGACTTTTGAGTGTTTTTTGGTTAAAATAGTGTGGATATATTCACTTCTTTAACCACTCAAATCTAAGAGACGAGGTGAAGAGAGAACACGAATGCAAGTATGTTGCTGGCAGATGCAAGATAGAAACCACTACAGTGACAATACTGAGGCATCTGGGTGATAAGGAGGTGTGAGGAACAGATGATGAAAAGGGAACAAAGAACAGAGGTGAGCGAGGACATCTAGTGGCTGTGGAAGTACAAGAGGAGCATTTTTTATATAATTTGTTATTTATACTGTTGGCTTAATTTTTTTTTTTCTTTTTTCTTGAAACTGTGACGTCATTTCTGTTTTGTGGACTCATAATTTCACTAACTTATGGAGGGCGGTTTATCAGAGGTTAAGGTTATTTGAAGGTGTGAACCACAACCAACAACAGAACTTTGTTTTACTGGAACAAATGTGCAAAATAAAGATATTTTGAAAATATTTTAATTTATCCCTCATTTGCTGTGGCGGGTCCCATTAACTGAAAGGCTAGTTGTGCTAACCCTAAAGCACTCATCATAAAATGTAGTTCTACTAATGCTAAAGCAAATACTACACTAATGTAGTATTTAGTGGACGCTGAGGCTAAAAGCCTAAGTTAATGCAAAAGATGTCCATGAAAAACGAAACATAATATGAATCTCAAACTTTGACTGAAAGTTTTATAAAACAACCAAATAAATGTATCCAGAAAAATGTATTTGGAGTAAGCTAAATGTTTTCATTTAGCAACAAAGACAAAGACTGGTTTTGAGAATTTTTTTTTTTTTTTTGCCACATGCTTTTTTTTCCCCCTTCTGGAAACTTTGAACCAGTGGCTTTTTCCAAAATTTTGACAATGTTACATCAATTCCCAAAATCATAAAACACTGTCAAGTATTTGAAAACTCAAAAAGATGCAATTACTACAGGGAGAAGGTATAAAACTAAAACCTTTACCCAACCGAGGCGTTTTATTTGCGACTAGAATACATTTGATCGTCCTTTTAATTGTGGCTTTTCTTTTCCTTTAAACAAAAGAACCCAGATGTGCTTAACTTAACCATTCTTTACCTCACAAAAAAATGTAAACAAGGAAGAGCATTCTGTTATGCCTGCAAGAACAAAGAAGTTTTCTCCGAATAGTTTTCTCAGAACCCTCATATCTGTTTCGAAGAGATCCCATTTCTGCTTTTACCACCATGTCTGCTATTTAAAAAAACACATCATGTATCTGATACATCAGGGAAATTTTCTTGGTATGCCATGACAGCGTTGAGCTGATGGATTCCCACCCATTTTGTGTTTCATTTCCACAGTGAGAACGACCGCAATGCCATCTTCTACACAAGCAAATGGTACGACACGCTTTATTTTTTCTTGTGTGTGGAGTCAAATTAGTCTGACGGGGAAAAGAATAAATAATCTCTAACATTGTGCTCACGCAAATCTTAGTCTTATTTATAAATGTAACCTGGCCTCTTAAGGCTGCAGTGTGCAACTTTTATAACAATGTTTTTTTTTTACATATTTGTTAAAACTGTCTCTATGACCTGGCAGTATGATAAGAGATGATGTGTGAAATAATCAAGCACCTCTCAGTGGCCCTACTGCCATCTGAAGAAATACATCACTTGGTCAGAAATAGCCAATCAGAGCCAAGAAGAAGGTTACTCTCTCTTACTATTTGCTAGTTACCACAACAGAGCCTGCCGTGAATGCTAAGGTTAGTTAGCACGGCCACTGACGATGGCAGATAAACAGTTTTTCTATAATTTTAAGTTGTTCTCCACAATTAGCACAGCTGCACCAAACCAACAATCTTGGCGGTCTTATAAGCTCCATGTACAGGAGGCAAAGTGTGACTGACAATTCTAAGCCTTTCCCGCTGGCTCTGATTGGTTGTTCCTGCAAATAGCACTAGGCCTAGTTTTTTCAATGCAATGAACTCTTCTCTTATCCCTCCATCGATGCCCACAGATCTAGTGGACATAGATGTGATCATCGTCGTGTTCATCCCAACCTCTAGTGTTCTACCAAGTATATTCAGCGATGTCAGAAGCACTCTGCAAAATCTTACCTTCCCAATACGCTTCTCTGAGTCTCTGGAAGTGAAAGAGATCTACTTCACCACAGGTATGTAAGAGAGTCTGCTGGTTGAGTGGTTTACCTCCTGAATCAGATTTGATGTGGATAAGAATTAAAAAACCGTCTGGATTTTTTTTTAAACAGCCTGTGATCCAAACTCTGCTAATGGGCTCCAGTGTCAATGTGAGAGCGGCTTTGCTTGGCCATGTGACACGTGTAACAGCAGCAACTCATGCAACAATCAAACCTGCACATGTTTATATGGACTTCCTCCCAATGATGAGTTCTGTCAGCCAGTCTCAAGTAAGAATACTGTTTTGTTGCTTTTTAAATGAATATTGTTACTACTATTCTATTAGACGTCTGAGGAGGATCATAGAGACGTTGCTTGTTTTGCTGCCAATATGTGTCTTAGATTCTAGTCCTGATGATGCAACATTAGTTGCTTTTTTTTAGCCTTATTTCTTCTCTTCTTCTCCCCAGATGCCACTATATGTGAGCCAACTCCTACACCTCCCACAGGTAAATAAAAAAAACAAAGAACTGAGTTGCAGTTCAACAGTTGAAATTACCTTAGAGAAAGGTTCAAGTTTAAGTTACATTTGGAAAAATCTGCACATTTTCACTCAGAGCTCAAGTAAAATCATGCCATGAAAAGATGGATGTTTCCAATTATAATCATATGTTTAAATTCCTGTAATAGATGTCATAAAAATGTGTTTTTGCAAAGCAACATTTGTGTATTTTCTTATAAATCAGAACCAGAGTAGGTACAAGAGCATTTTACAGTTTTATAAAAAGTGAGTTCAGTTAATCAGGTGTAACTGCCTTATAAAGGTGGACTTGGTTAATGTCATATCATTCTCCTTCTGAATAACTCAAATCTGCTTAAGCTGAAGATGTGGTAGCAATTTTGCCGTCTGTATCCCGGAACATGTACTTGCACTGACATTTTTCTTCATATTGTAAATGATCAGTATTGTTAATTTTATGTTCATTTTACTAGAAATCGATCTGGTTCTTGAAGTGCACATCCCAGTGAACAGTTTACTCGCAAACACACTCGATACATTCAGAAGGAATCTGCTAAATAAAACCATCCCTGATGTACAACAGGCTTTCACAGTGTTAGAAATAGCACTGACCACAGGTAAAACTTTGAGCTAAATTATTTCAAATATGATGCTGTTTATTAGAATATGTGTAATTTTGATCTTTTTGAAATATCCTCAACAGTCTGTGATCCAAACTCCCCTTATGGATATCAGTGTGTGTGTGAGAGCGGCTTTGCTTGGCCATGTGACATGTGCAGCAGTGACGTTTCATGCAGCAATCAAACCTGTACGTGCATATATGGACTTCCTTCCAACAACGACTTCTGCGAGCCAATCACAAGTAAGAAAGACTTAGCTGAAGGAGTAACCTGCACAGAGTCAATAAGATTCTGTTTTAACTATCAGGTTTTATTATCACATTGATTATTACTATTAATGTGATAATAAATATTATCACATTGATTATAGTCACACATTTAGAATTTAATCTCTGATTGGTCCACAGATAATTCCATATGCCCGACACCAACACCACCTCCAGGTATGTAAAACATGTAGATTTGTATATTGGCTGTTTCAGAAAGCAGGTTCAGCAAAAACTCAATCTCCCAGAATTCTTTGCTGCTGGGCCAGGAAATGCAAAGCAGTGAAGCATAGAATGTAAGATGGGATGATGTGGAAGAATTGAATTTTACTGAAGTAAATAAGAAAGCTGAGCAGTATTTAATTAATGACAAGTAATAATGAAGGTGGTCACGTAATGCTGGGTCCAAAGTCTCAGCACCGAGCAATAAGTCAGAGGTCCAATAGTTGTTGATGAGGTCATGCAGAACCAACACCTGGAAAGAGTTCAGAAAGCTAAATGGAAAAGCGAGGCGGAGTGGAAGGACATTTCTGAAACATGTCGGACAATGAAGTCACGTTCTACAAAACTGCATTGTTTATATTGGGTACTGCAGCTTCCTCATCCATTTTCATATTTAAAACATGACCTATAAGAATTTAACATTTTAGAAATACAATAAAGACACAGATCTGACCTCACGCAACTTTTATCACCAATACCTTAAATTACCCGTCATTACATTACAGGTCAGTTACTGTAACGCACAACTTGAAAGACACACTGATGTCAAATAAATGATAATACTTCCTTCTGTTGTCCTGAAAGTCTTGTTCATCAAACCTCTCATAACCTACATTATCATCATCACTGTCAGATGTCAACACACAACAAGTCAAATTATTAATGTACTTTCTAACAGTTCATGTTGTTGTGAACATTACCAAAGCTTCATTTTAAAAATAATTATTTTTCTAAATCTGACAAGGCAAAATTCTGTGGATAAAATAACATTTACAGATCCCATAAAGTGCTGTGCATGAAAAAAATAAACTGTCCTCTTCCTCCTCCGTCCACCTAAACACAACAGATCTAGTGGACATTGATGTGGGCGTCGTCGTGTTCATCCCAACTTCTAGAGTTCCATCAAGTATATTCACCTACGTCAGAAGCACTCTGCAAAGACTTACCTTCCCAATACGCGTCTCTCAGACTCTGCAAATGAAAGAGGTCAACTTCACCACGGGTATGTAAGAGAGTCTGCTGGTTGAGTGGTTTACTTCCTGAATCAGATTTGATGTGGATAAGAATTAAAAAACCGTCTGGATTTTTTTTGAAACAGCCTGTGATCCAAACTCTGCTAATGGGCTCCAGTGTCAATGTGAGAGCGGCTTTGCTTGGCCATGTGACACGTGTAACAGCAGCAACTCATGCAACAATCAAACCTGCACATGTTTATATGGACTTCCTCCCAATGATGAGTTCTGTCAGCCAGTCTCAAGTAAGAATACTGTTTTGTTGCTTTTTAAATGAATATTGTTACTACTATTCTATTAGACGTCTGAGGAGGATCATAGAGACGTTGCTTGTTTTGCTGCCAATATGTGTCTTAGATTCTAGTCCTGATGATGCAACATTAGTTGCTTTTTTTAGCCTTATTTCTTCTCTTCTTCTCCCCAGATGCCACTATATGTGAGCCAACTCCTACACCTCCCACAGGTAAATAAAAAAAAACAAAGAACTGAGTTGCAGTTCAACAGTTGAAATTACCTTAGAGAAAGGTTCAAGTTTAAGTTACATTTGGAAAAATCTGCACATTTTCACTCAGAGCTCAAGTAAAATCATGCCATGAAAAGATGGATGTTTCCAATTATAATCAGATGTTTAAATTCCTGTAATAGATGTCATAAAAATGTGTTTTTGCAAAGCAACATTTGTGTATTTTCTTATAAATCAGAACCAGAGTAGGTACAAGAGCATTTTACAGTTTTATAAAAAGTGAGTTCAGTTAATCAGGTGTAACTGCCTTGTAAAGGTGGACTTGGTTAATGTCATATCATTCTCCTTCTGAATAACTCAAATCTGCTTAAGCTGAAGATGTGGTAGCAATTTTGCCGTCTGTATCCCGGAACATGTACTTGCACTGACATTTTTCTTCATATTGTAAATGATCAGTATTGTTAATTTTATGTTCATTTTACTAGAAATCGATCTGGTTCTTGAAGTGCACATCCCAGTGAACAGTTTACTCGCAAACACACTCGATACATTCAGAAGGAATCTGCTAAATAAAACCATCCCTGATGTACAACAGGCTTTCACAGTGTTAGAAATAGCACTGACCACAGGTAAAACTTTGAGCTAAATTATTTCAAATATGATGCTGTTTATTAGAATATGTGTAATTTTGATCTTTTTGAAATATCCTCAACAGTCTGTGATCCAAACTCCCCTTATGGATATCAGTGTGTGTGTGAGAGCGGCTTTGCTTGGCCATGTGACATGTGCAGCAGTGACGTTTCATGCAGCAATCAAACCTGTACGTGCATATATGGACTTCCTTCCAACAACGACTTCTGCGAGCCAATCACAAGTAAGAAAGACTTAGCTGAAGGAGTAACCTGCACAGAGTCAATAAGATTCTGTTTTAACTATCAGGTTTTATTATCACATTGATTATTACTATTAATGTGATAATAAATATTATCACATTGATTATAGTCACACATTTAGAATTTAATCTCTGATTGGTCCACAGATAATTCCATATGCCCGACACCAACACCACCTCCAGGTATGTAAAACATGTAGATTTGTATATTGGCTGTTTCAGAAAGCAGGTTCAGCAAAAACTCAATCTCCCAGAATTCTTTGCTGCTGGGCCAGGAAATGCAAAGCAGTGAAGCATAGAATGTAAGATGGGATGATGTGGAAGAATTGAATTTTACTGAAGTAAATAAGAAAGCTGAGCAGTATTTAATTAATGACAAGTAATAATGAAGGTGGTCACGTAATGCTGAGTCCAAAGTCTCAGCACCGAGCAATAAGTCAGAGGTCCAATAGTTGTTGATGAGGTCATGCAGAACCAACACCTGGAAAGAGTTCAGAAAGCTAAATGGAAAAGCGAGGCGGAGTGGAAGGACATTTCTGAAACATGTCGGACAATGAAGTCACGTTCTACAAAACTGCATTGTTTATATTGGGTACTGCAGCTTCCTCATCCATTTTCATATTTAAAACATGACCTATAAGAATTTAACATTTTAGAAATACAATAAAGACACAGATCTGACCTCACGCAACTTTTATCACCAATACCTTAAATTACCCGTCATTACATTACAGGTCAGTTACTGTAACGCACAACTTGAAAGACACACTGATGTCAAATAAATGATAATACTTCCTTCTGTTGTCCTGAAAGTCTTGTTCATCAAACCTCTCATAACCTACATTATCATCATCACTGCCAGATGATGTCAACACACAAGTCAAATTATTAATGTACTTTCTAACAGTGCATGTTGTTGTGAACATTACCAAAGCTTCATTTTAAAAATAATTATTTTTCTAAATCTGACAAGGCAAAATTCTGTGGAAAAAATAACATTTACAGATCCCATAAAGTGCTGTGCATAAAAAAAATAAACTGTCCTCTTCCTCCTCCGTCCACCTAAACACAACAGATCTAGTGGACATTGATGTGGGCGTCGTCGTGTTCATCCCAACTTCTAGAGTTCCATCAAGTATATTCACCTACGTCAGAAGCACTCTGCAAAGACTTACCTTCCCAATACGCGTCTCTCAGACTCTGCAAATGAAAGAGGTCAACTTCACCACGGGTATGTAAGAGAGTCTGCTGGTTGAGTGTTTTACTTCCTGAATCAGATTTGATGTGGATAAGAATTAAAAAACCGTCTGGATTTTTTTTGAAACAGCCTGTGATCCAAACTCTGCTAATGGGCTCCAGTGTCAATGTGAGAGCGGCTTTGCTTGGCCATGTGACACGTGTAACAGCAGCAACTCATGCAACAATCAAACCTGCACATGTTTATATGGACTTCCTCCCAATGATGAGTTCTGTCAGCCAGTCTCAAGTAAGAATACTGTTTTGTTGCTTTTTAAATGAATATTGTTACTACTATTCTATTAGACGTCTGAGGAGGATCATAGAGACGTTGCTTGTTTTGCTGCCAATATGTGTCTTAGATTCTAGTCCTGATGATGCAACATTAGTTGCTTTTTTTTAGCCTTATTTCTTCTCTTCTTCTCCCCAGATGCCACTATATGTGAGCCAACTCCTACACCTCCCACAGGTAAATAAAAAAAACAAAGAACTGAGTTGCAGTTCAACAGTTGAACTTACCTTAGAGAAAGGTTCAAGTTTAAGTTACATTCGGCAAAATCTGCACATTTTCACTCAGAGCTCAAGTAAAATTATGCCATGAAAAGATGGATGTTTCCAATTATAATCATATGTTGAAACTACTGTCAAAAGAAACAAACAAAAAAACAGAGTAGGTACAAGAGCATTTTACAATTTTATAAAAAGGTGATTTCATTCTAAATCTGACATTGCAAAATTCTGTGAAAACATAACATTTACAGCTCTCATAAAATGCTGTGCATAAAAAAATAAACGCTCCTCTTACTCTTCCCTCCACTTAAACACCACAAATCTAGTGAACATCGATGTGGGCTTCGTCGTGTTCATCCCAACCTCTAGTGTTCTCCCAAGTATATTCAGCGATGTCAGAAGCACTCTGCAAAGACTTACCTTCCCAATACGCGTCTCTCAGACTCTGCAAGTGAAAGAGGTCAACTTCACCACGGGTATGTAAGAGAGAATGCTGGCTGAGTGGTTTACCTCCTGAATCAGATTTGATACAAATAAGATAAGTGTAGATAAAAATAAAAAAAATATAAATATCTTTTTTGAAACAGCCTGTGATCCAAACTCTGCTAATGGGCTCCAGTGTCAATGTGAGAGCGGCTTTGCTTGGCCATGTGACACGTGTAACAGCAGCAACTCATGCAACAATCAAACCTGCACATGTTTATATGGACTTCCTCCCAATGATGAGTTCTGTCAGCCAGTCTCAAGTAAGAATACTGTTTTGTTGCTTTTTAAATGAATATTGTTACTACTATTCTATTACTACTATTAGACGTTTGTACAGGATATGAATCACATTTTATATTTGCGTCTTTAAAAACTTTCAAGTTCTCCCTGAATGTTCAGTTCTGGCTCCCAGGACTGAAATATAAAAACGGTTTTCTTCGTTGCTCCACAGATTCCTCTGTGTGCCCAACTCCTACTCCAGGTATGTAAAAAAAATTCAGCTGTAATTTAACACATTTAATCACATGTAATCTGCTTCAGAAACCAAAAAAAAAAAAAAAAGAAAAATCCACCTGAATTTTATCTCGACAAACCTAGGAGAAAACAGTGGAGCTTTGATTCAAACACGCTCCTATGTTTTATATAATGCAACATCACCAGGTTGTTTATATTTTTGAACCCAAACCTAGTGAGTTTATGGTCTGTTACAGGATCATACAGACCGTATTTGTTAAACTGCAAATATGGATTTAAGATTCTAGTCCTGAACATCCAACATTTTCAACATCTTCAGGATCCATCCAAATGGGTGAAGCTCATTTTCACCCAGAGTTTTGGCAAAGTCAGGCCATGGAAAAAGAATGTCTCTCATCGCCATACACATCAGTCCAGCATTTGCTTCATTTAGGAGTCAGTGTTTTGCCAGAGAGGATCTTTATCACTCTGCTGTTGAAGACCTCACAGCAACCAGGAGAGTTTGTGTTCACAGTCACCATGACACCATAATCACCCGGACAAACTCAGAGTTTAAGTTATCTTGCTGTATGAAATGTACACCAATGGATTGCTGAACTTTCTGATTCCAAACACAGCTGACCCGACAACGACGGCCACGACGGCTGTAGAGACCACCAGCCCACTGAAAGGTATGACCAAACCTGTTTAAGTTTGCGCACTCATTTGTGAAATGTCATCAACTCTCTCTGTGTAAACCGGTAAGTTAAAATAAAGCCTTTTTGTTCACTTCGCTGAACAAAAAGGGATAATTGTTGTACACATCAGCCTATGTTTGTTTTCATGATCAAATTGCTTCGGATATTGGTTTACTGTCAGCTTATTACAGAAGTAGACATTTTTCAATGTGTCTAGTGTTTTTATCCATGTGACACATTTTTGTTTTTGTTTGTTTTTTGCTCTTGCATCTCAGTTATGAAAATCTAAGCATTTTTAAAAAAGTCTTCATCAACTTTATTTTGTAGGAAAATGTGTTAAATCGTTTAATGATCACCACATAAGACGACACATAAGATTACTTTTGTATCACAATGTGAATAGTAAAGTTGACCAGTGATTACTGGAAACAATGGCATTTTTTTTTTTTATTCCTCCTCATGAAGTCTCCTCTGTTTATTTCTGCAAATTCAGACACTGACGTGATCCTTGTCTTCCGGATCCCAGCATCCATTGTGCAAAATTATTCACTTCCACTACTCAAAAGCAAACTTTACAACTTAGCCAACAACGTAACCCTCCCAGCGTTTTTGAAAGTAAAAGAAATAAACTTGACCACAGGTAAAAAAAAAAATAAAATAAAAAATACAAGTGAAATAAATAAATAAAATATATTGCATGACTTTCATCTTTTCAAATTCCTTTTAAAGTCTGCTTTCCGATCCCATCGGTGCTACTGCGCTGTGAATGTGAGGACAGGTTTGCATGGCCATGTGATCTGTGCAACACCAGCAACTCATGCAATGGCGACACCAGTCAGCAGTGCACATGCAGAAATGGACTCTCTTCTATCAACCAGTATTGTCAACCCCTCCGAAGTAAGCATGTTGTTTTATGTCTTTCAAAAGGTGATATTATCAGCAAATTAGGTAATGAATTAAAAAAGAGGCACATAAATCAAAACTTTTGCTTGTGTTTGCTTCACAGGTAGCACACCATGTACCGGTAGGGAAAAACATTTTCAGTTCTTCTCTTCATGTGTTGAGTTGTTTAGATCTAAAGCATCCGAGACCCTTAATCGGGTCTTTTCATTTGTTTTTTGTGATTTTAGCCACAACACCCCTGCCAAACATAACCACACCGACACCAACCATAACAACACCAGAACCGACGCCAACGCCAACCATAGCAACGCCAGAACCGACGCCAACGCCAGAACCGACGCCAACGCCAGCCATAGCAACGCCACAACCAACGCCTGTAGTAGGCACCTTTACCATGGACATGCCGTTCAACAGCTCATTCAATGACAAGAACAATCAAGTTTATAAAACCATTTATGACGCTGTAAGTCATCGTTACTTAACGTGCCTGTCTTTCTGCTCTCTTAACATAGCGCTGAAATTACAGCAAGTACTTTTATTTATTTCTTGTCTTTGTCATTCTCTCAAACAGACTTTAAGCAAGTGTATGAGTGTTTTATCAAAGTGTGCGGTTAAAAATCTGACTTTCACGTAAGTACTTTTTTTTTCGTGAATTAAGTTACCTACCAAAATCAAACAGAAGTATAATTTGCTTTTACATTAACTGGAAGTTTACTGAAAGAGTAATTTTTTTTTTTTACTTTGTACTTACACAAATGGATCCTTTAGATCAGTTTCATTTTCATGTCACCACAAATGCTGTTAGCTGGTTTGTGCCATCAGTACCCAATGGACTCAGCCATGCATTTCATGGAGACCATACAAGGTTAAAAGAAGAGTGATAGATGGAGGATTATGTATGTGGGGAGATGAAATCTATGAAACATGAAAACATTTTGCAAGGTGTGAATCCTGGTATATGTGAGAAAAAAGAAAAAAAAAAGCTTTTCAGAAAAAACTACTCATGCAGCCACTCAAACATGGTGTTGGTGTGATTAGACCCCTGGGTTATCCTGTAACCATTTATGTAACTATTTATTTGCAACAACTTTGCAGATTTAAATGAAGATTTCTTGTTTTTTCATTGCAGGCCCGGGAGTACAATTGCTAATTATGAGCTTAATGTTTTTTCACCTGACCCACCACCAGATTTCAGAGTTACGATAACAAAAAATGAAATTTTATCAGAAGTGGCGTCAAAATACCCTGTCAGCATTTCCAGTAAGTAGACCTTAACAAGGCTGGGGAATATTTAAAATGTCTATTTAATACTAAAACGTTTGAGGAGAGCTGGTTAATGATGTTCTTATATCTGTGTAGGTTCGAAGTCGTTGACTGTTGATCAAACTCCACTTTACATCGGGGACAGTATAAAAGTGACCTGTGACCCGTCTGACCTCACCTCAACTGGCCTCACCATTACAAACGAGAAAGTATTATGGACACGAAAAGAAGGAGCCCTTCCCAAACAAGCTATTATTGATAAATATTCAATCCAAATCCCTAAATTCTCAAAATATGATGATGGTAAGAAAGAAATCTACCAGTTGGGAGCAAACAGAAAAATCAAAAACTGGAAATAATGCCAAGACATTTTGTTAGCGCCCCTATGCACTGTATTCAAAAAGATATTTTCTCCCATCTCCTTCTACACTTTACCCATGAATACAAGGACTCAAGGAGAAATGGGACAAAAGTTTATCTTACACAGCAAGAAACAGCAAATATTGTTTATGTTGCACTCTTCAATAAGCATCGATAAAGAATGGATTCTGATTGGTGTGTGGTGTGATTTGATTTAAAACAGGTCAGAAAATAAGGGAAACCTTTAATAAACACAAGAACATAAAATATATGTAAAAAAAAAAAAGAGTTACAGAAAATGTTTTTAAAGTAACAGCTGTTACAGCTATTTGTTTCCTGCCATATTCAGTCTTTTAAAAGAAAGATTTCCGTTGCGTTTTTAATATTTCTGAAAACTCAGCTTGCGCTCAGAGCAACATTTCTGTGCAGTGCCTTGTGAGAACATCCGTTATGAATTGGTGTTATAAATCTAAACTCAATTGGATTGGCTGCTCCTCTCCTACAGCTGTGCTGCTGCGCAGCAGATCGTTGACTTGCTGTGAATTTGGTCAAATCCAGCGTTTCTTCACTTCACATATGAAGTAAACGTGGTTGAAGATTGTTGGAGCCAAACCACATTTGTAAACCTTAATTGTTTTTTTTTTCTTTTTTTCTGGCTGTTCTATTTTGCCTAAATTCGCCAAATGAATAAATTAAATCCTTTCTACTTCAGAGTGAAACGCATCCCAACTTTCCTGCGAATATTTCACATTTCCTGTTTCCTGTCATCACTGTTTGGGATTTTTATTTGACTGACTTTAACGTTGCCACATCATGGCACTGAAACTCAGGAACAGCTGTGATATTGATCAGGCTCTTCCTCAGGATTTAATTCAAATAAAATTCAATTTATTGCAAAAAAAATAAAAAAAAGTTTTCTAATTGATTTTTTTTTTTAGGGAAAAACCTTCTTATTTATAAGGTGAATTTCTAACCTTATGCAGCATATCAGAATATATACAATCAATCAATTATGATGATGATGAATTGTTAACACAATAACTAAACTCTGAGAGTCATTTGCAGCATCAAAGCTTTTGGTATGGCATGAGCTATCGAGCCATTTCTTCACGACCTTTTTATCTTTTTCCCCAGGGACCTATGAATGTAAGGTAACCTGGGGAGCCGGTTCAACTTTCACACAGGCGGGGCAGCTGACTTCCAGACCTCTCCCTCTGATCACCGCGACTCCGATCAGAGACACAGTGAAGTGTTCTGGGTCAAAGGTCCTGACCTGCGAAGTAGCTGATTTGACAGCTACATTGATCGATCCAAACGGTTTTAGTAAGTGTGACACAAAGACATAAGTGAAATATTTCTGACACTCTTTACAATACAAAAAAATGATAATTTGGGAATTTATCTTTTTTTTTTTTTCTTTACTGATAGATTTAGGCGTAACAAGCTTCACCTTCGTGCCCTCTGCTTCGTGTAATGATGGTGATGTGTTGACGTACAAATGTAAATTGACAGAAAGGGACAGTGCAAAAGAAATCACACTGGTGCTAACCAGAAAACGTGAGTATTAAATGAACAAGACTTTTTCCCCGCATTTTTTTAAAATCCAGTCATGTTTACTAGCACTCATAAATTATGACCTTTTCTTTTCCTCCAGCGAACTTTGACTGCACAAGTGACATATATGGAAATGCAATAATTGGGAACATAGGTGTTGGAGAATGTGACCCTAACTATGAGGGAGAAAAGACGGCAGTTTGTATGGAAGATGGTAACTATGGAGATGAACAAGACAAGTGTGTCCTACAAGTGATTGTGGACCTGCTTGATCGATCACAGGTGATCTCTCTCTTTTTTTTTTCTAGCTTTTTCTGAGCTTTTCAATACAGACACTTGTGTTGCTTTATTTTGAACCTATTAGATTTTTTTTTTTAAATGTTAGGAATTTTAAAAAGAAGTCACACATGAAGCATGTCAATGTGTCGTAGTCGGTCAAGGAGACGCTAAGAGGGTGTGAATCTGAGCTATGCTATAATGAATATTGACTTATTACAAACATAAACAAGCACTAAAATAATTATGATTCTGTTTTCAGTTTTGTCAAATGACAGGTATAGCACATTCATAACAGAGACATTATACATAAACAACTGCTTAGAGTAATGTGATCATAATGAACAAGAAAATCTCTTTTCTCTCTTGTGGCAGGAATTGAATGAGTTGACTATTCCAGTGTTCTTGGAGGACCTCAAAAATGCGACTGTACAGAATAATATTGAGATCATTGAGTCTCCGGCGACCCTCATTGCCATGATTAAGATCTTTGAAAATGTCGCCAACACGTCCACATCTTTAAAAATCAATCTGGGGAGAAATTCCACGACGGTAGGTGCATGTGTGCAATTAAACGTCATTCCATCCAAAGAGGCGACGTGCTTCAGGTGTGAGTTCATACGCCCGCGGCACAGCACCGAGTCAAGACGCACTTTATTAGCAATGTATTTGAGGACACAGACTCACAAATAAGGGTTCAAACATTCGCCATCGAAACCGGGGCAACCAGCCCCACTAGACCAAATTCACAATGAACAAACAAAGAGCCTAACAGAAGCGACCACATGTCAGGTGGGACGCATCCTGGCAGTGATGCAGCAGGTGAAAGAGAGAGAGAGATGAAAGGGGGGTCTACACACTCCCTAAAGCGCCACAGCTTTAAACAATCAGATATTAGTTACAAAACATATAGAATTACCCGAACCTCAAAAAATATTCAAAGGGCAGAGAATATCATTTAACTGAAGTCTATAAACAAAAACAATCTAGAAAAATAGACAAAAATAATTCAAATGTGCCCAAAACACATCACAACATGCATTCTCACAATCACAAGCTACATGTATTTTTCTCTGTTAAAATATTAATACGCGCTGTTTGTGTCGCTTTTTTTTTTTTTTTTTCCTCTAGAACTTCCTAGAAAGTGCCGGCCTTCTCACGATTGACGACGCCAGGAGGTCTTGGGATTTTCTAAATTTCAACGACACCAGAAATACAACGGAAGATGAACTATTGAAAAATAGCTCCAGCTCTGCATTCTTGAACGTTTTCGAAACCTTACCGAGCTTTATTGGCAATGACACGCTGGAGATCGACACGGAATTCATCATCCTGAACAAAACCAGCCTCACAGACCCTTTCAGCAGTGTGTATAACTCCTCGGTGGAAATAGAAATACCAGAGGCCGGTGGAGACGAAAAATTCATCACCGTAATCATTTTTGCTTCAATGTACAATGTGCTTCCTGGAAGAGACGAGCTCAACACCTCCTCCAACCGCGTCCATGGAAGGGTTGCTCTTGTCCGTCCTGAAGTTGAAATCTCAAATATTTCATTGACATTTGATGTCATAAATTACACAAATGACACGATAGGAAACCCCAAATGTGTCTTTTGGGATTTCAACCTCTACGATGGTCTGGGAGGATGGAGCGACGACGGCTGCTCGTTAGTTTACTTTGAAAACGAGACGGTCAGCTGCAACTGCAACCACACCACCTCCTTTTCCATTCTGATGTCGCCCAACAGCCCGAGAAGTCTTATTCTGGACTTCATCACCTACATTGGAGTCGGAATTTCTATGGCCTGCCTGGTCATTTGTCTCATCATTGAAGCGGTCATATGGAGAAAAATCAACAAGAACGCAACGTCGTACTTGCGTCACGTCTCCATTGTCAACATCGCTCTGTCCCTCCTGATTGCAAACATTTGGTTCATCATTGGAGCGGCCATTTCAGACGCAGACCAGAAGAATCCTCCGGCCTGCACAGCCGCTACCTTCTTCATCCACTTTTTCTACCTGGCCCTGTTCTTCTGGATGCTAGCCTCGGCCCTGCTGCTGCTCTACCGGACTCTCAGCGTCTTTGACGGAGGGCTGTCGAAACTGACCATGCTGATCATCGGATTCTCTTTAGGATATGGAGCGCCGCTGATCATCGCGACTATAACTATAGCTTCAACTGCCCCCTCGAACGAGTACATCCGAGAAAATGTCGTCTGCTGGCTCAACTGGTACGAGTCCAAAGCTCTGCTGGCCTTCGTGATCCCTGCGCTTACGATAGTGGCGATAAACTTTATCATCCTGATTGTAGTGTTGTACAAAATATTGAGAAGAAGAGTCGGAGGAAGTGCAGCCCAAACAGGAGAGAAGCACGTTCTGTACGTGATAGCCAGGAGTTTGGCTGTGCTCACGCCGTTTTTCGGGCTGACGTGGGGTTTGGGAATCGGAACCATGGTTGACCCCACAAACTTTGGGATCCATGTTGCGTTTGCTTTCTTCAATTCACTGCAGGTAGGAATTTTTACTTTTCTGCCCATTACTCTGTAGCTCTATGTTCCAGTTTTTGACCGTTTGCTCCAAAATGATGGACTGAAAAAGTGAAACTAAAGTTATTCCTTTGTGTTTCTCAAGGGTTTCTTTATTCTGGTGTTCGGAACACTGTTGGACAAAAAGGTGAGTTTGTCACTTAAATAGAAGCTCATGATGGAGAACTCTCACATGTCATGACGCATTAGCAGCAGTGCGCTAACCTCTGAGAATTACCCTTTCAGGTGTGGTCGGCAATGAACATACGATCACTGACGTCACAAGGCAGAACACAGGTAAGAAAAGTTTCTATGTTAAAGGTTTTGGTCTCATTTGCGTTGTTCCATTCTTTCTCTTTTATAAATTCTTACTGAGAATTTGGTTCTGCTTTCAGAGCACCAGTGCTGGAACCTCATCCAGTGGACTGAGCAACTTGTTCCAGAGAATGAGAAGAAATAGAGGTATGTTACTTCATTAAAAGCATCTCTTTTAAGAGAGCTTTAGAGAAACGATCCACCTCTTGACCGATTAGCAAGAGATTTTGACCTTTTTTGTGCAGCAAGTAGAATAAAATCAGTCTGTTTTAATATGCATGGCCTGGAAAACTTTGTATTTTTATCTTGCTGCTCTAACAAATCTGGGTTTCCCTAGAATAATCTGAATGTTTGAGGTTATTTTACTTCTAAGGAAAATTAAAGCACCAAATGGCAAAAAAAAAAAAAAAATCATCACCTCTGATATTAATGTTTTTTTGTTTTAATATGATGGGGGTTTTTTGCAATGGAGGGTATAAAAAATGAGATAATGCTTAAGATTTTACATATTTCAATATGTGTATGTATTTGTGTGTTGCAGGCTCCAGGAGTGGGTACAATGTGTCTTCTGGACCAAGTGGATCCAGTGACTCATTCAACACATAACATGTGCAGGAAGCCATGCCCATATCAGGAAAACAACAAACAAACAAATTTTTTTTTTTCTCTCGTTACTACAGCTTTAAGTTATGACATTATAATCTAACAGAGCCCCGCTCGATTCTCTTTTTGAAAAATGAAGGAAGCATTAATTCTGCCATCTTGTAAAAGCAGCATTTTAGAAAACTTTTCAAAGGTGTGTAATGCAGAAAAGCTAAATATTTTAATATTACAGAACCTTTGTTTGTGGGAAATGCACAATGATGTAATACTACATAATTAAAAAAAAATTTTTAAGTAATATATTTTACTTTCCTCAGATGGAATGGCATTAAAGTACATTTTGAGAAAAAAAGTTGTTTTTAGTTTAAATGTCATGTTTTATATCCACCAAAACTTTGGAAAATATCTTGGAATTTTTTATTAAACTATGTAACTTGGAGCAAAAAAGGTCAAATCCCCAAAATGGAATTGAGTTATTAATCAATGGTAATCATTGTATTGAACAGCTACTTCACTTTGTTTGCATAACGTCTATGTGATCGGTGTGTTATGCAATGACAGCCATTTATAGAAGCATTTTCTGTTAATATTATTTACATGTAAAACATTGTATTGAGTCTTTCCTGGTCACACCAGGATACTAAAAATGCGTAACATTCACCGTTCCTGCATTTGCATTGGATCAAGGAGGATTCTGGGATTTCTGTTTTTTGTTGTGAGTCCTTAAAGGACACGACACAAAACTCAGCGTTAGACACAAATGCTGTCAGAGTTAAATCTCACCCCTCAAAGAAATCCTCTTTAAACCTTCGGCAGCTCATCTCCACAGAGCCTCTGGTGTTTTTGGATGTGAAAAACGTGTTTATCTTGCTTTACGATCCGTGTTTTCATTGTAAAGTAAGGCAGACATGTTTCCTTTGTATCTCAATGAAACATCCACAAGCTTATGATTAAGATTTTGTTTGGAAATTATTATTTTTGTGTGCAATCACTTTCTGGAATATATCACATTATTTTGAAAAATAATTTAATTATTGTACACTATTGAATATTAAAATAAAGTTTTGTGATAAAGCCTCTTCTTTCGACCGTCTGCAGTTGGTCAAGTTTATTTGTGTCAAACATTTCAACAGCAAGGCAGTTCAAAATAAAGTATTAAAAGCGTCACACAGTTACTGAGAAACCATTAACAAACATTTCATTAAACTCTAAACAGCAAAAGAAGAGACGATGGTTTAATGATGAATTTGGAAAAAAACAACAATCCAGGCAGCACAGATAAATAAAAAAAAAAATAGATTGATTCAAAAAGCAACTGGAAACTCAATGGACGGTAGCAACAGATGTAACTAGACAGCTTTGCCAAGACATATACAACAAGGACCCGACAAAGAACATGGAACACAGGTGGCATTAAATACACAGAAGATATTCAGGGAACGAGACTCAATCAAGGGGCAGCAGGACAACAGGGAGGCTCAATAAACACATACAGAAAAAAAAACAAATCCTGAGAGAAACTGTCTTTATGTGGTTCTGAAGGTTCAGGTCTGAGTCTATCTGGGCTTAGTAGTTATACTGCAGTGTGTGTAATATAATTACTACACACAGAGTGATCATTATATGCAATAGATGATAGATGCTCATTCCCTGCCAGAATTATGTTCCGGCAATTTTCCTGTTTGCCACTAGGTGGCAGTAAATACAGCATCTGAACATTTTGGAAATCTCCACTGCAGTTTGGTTGTAAACTTGCAGAGTCCACTGGACCCCGCCTCTTCACACCGCATGAGAGTTAAAGAGGCGGAGGCCGAATTTCAACCCATTTATAAGCAAAGTTGAATTTTATTGAAGTCATATTTGATATATTTTGAACTGAAGGTAACATAGTTACTTGATTGAGCTACAAAGTGTCACTATGGGCCAGGAAAATACATAATACTGCCCCATTCAAAACCAGTCCTACACATCCAGATGTCCTGGAAAAATGCTTAGCGTGTTGACGTCAGTCTGAGTCAGTCTGAGAAGAACAAGCAGGTCAGTCAACCTGAAATAGCTCAGCAGGGAACAAGCATTTGACTGCATAATGACAGATAATGCATGTGACTCCTGCAAAACACAAACGGCTCGTGTGTGTTTGAACGTCAGGAGGAAAAGTAACGTTCAGGTCTGACACAACTTCTTTGGATCCAGGACACAGTGACGGGTCATCGTCTTTTTTCACACGCCTTTCTCACAGCACGGAACTACAACCTACTGCAGCACCTCATGATGTTTAGTATTAGCCTGGTATTTAAGAAATGACTACATATTTGAACTCCAGCTGTCATTTTTGTGTTTACAGGACAGACTAGAATAAAATATCTTTTGAAAGCTCTTCTCTTCTTTGGATTATTTTTTGGGAATTTGCTTTAAGTTTATACAATTCAACACAAAACATTACTGGAGACAAGTGATTAAATACTAAAAACAAAAAAAAAGAAAAAAGATTCCCCTTTTTTCGGAGTCGGTTTGCGTTTGATGAAGGTAACAATTGTGACGCATTTTGAATTTCGGGTGAAAAATTCCAGACGTGTACTATTTCTGAGATGAAATGATCGGTTTCTCTTTTTTCTGAGAAAGCAAACAGAGGTCTGTGGTTACTCGGCAACAGCTGGTAGAGACGACGACGTGGGAACCGCTTCACGGAGTAGTTAAGGACTATAGGTGAGTTCGACCCGCATCACTGTACTCAGCTGATGGGAAAACAAAGTATTGTTTGATTCCTACCACAAATATCCAAAAATCGTCATGGAAACCATTCTGGCTTGGCTTAGCATTGCATTCCCATTCTATCAGACATGACAGAATATCAGACAGTTGACCATTCATTTATAAAAGATTTCAGAGTGCCACAAATCTATCATGACTCGAAGTTAATTAGAAACAATCAAAAGCTTTGAAATGTTAGGGGGGGGGAGAGAAATCTAAATCCATAGAATAAGATTGTTGCTATGAGAGCTGCTTCACCGAGTGTTTGCAGGCATTAAAATGAGTGCTGCTGCTTTAATTTAATATTTTAGAGTTCTGATAACAATAATTAAAGATGTTGTCAGTGTGTGGGGGAGTTTGCTAACTGGAAGAGTCCGGTGAGAGCATTTTCAAGGCATCAAGAGGAGAGCAGTTATATAATAAATAACTCTGGTCACAGAAACAGGATTCAAGCATTGAACTGAGAAATAACTCAAGGACGACAGAAAAATCTGCTTTGATCACTGCTCTAACCTGTTGCATGCATACATTTTTTTCAAAATAGTTCAATATTCTTAGATGTACAACAAATTTACATTTTCCGAAGTACAGTGGCCTATTGTATCATGAGATGCAAATTACTCAAACAAATTCACCTCAAAACTCTCACGCTTCAGCTGTATGGGAACAGGTGAACCATGTTTCCATACTTATGAACATAACAGCCTTTATTTATGAGCGTTGCCAGTACAGACAGGCAGGCGGACGGTTGGTGGCCATTCAAAACCATTTGAATCACTTCTAATGAAGCGCTTCTAAAAGGGAATATGTTGTTCCAGCAAGCAGCTCCGGTTCCTGCCATTCAGCCAGACAGTGCAGAGAGAAAAGTCTAACAAAATGAAGTGACAAAAACAAATAAAAACAACCCAATGAAACATAAGACATCTGTAAGAAGTGAAGACAGAAGTTTACTTCAGCTTATCCCGTTGAGTAACTTGTTTCCGTTGTAAGGAGAACAGCATTACCACCTGGGATGGACAGAACTCCTACTTAATGGCTTGGGGTGTCGGTTCGAATCCCCGTAAAATTTGGGTGGCTTTGTCCACCCAAATGTTTCTACTGAGCCCTAGAATTTCTAGGCAAAAAATAAATTAAATCACATGAAAAATAGTACAAGTCACTGATTTACAGAAAGGCTAAATGTGTTTCCACATTCTGGACTTAAACCTGATTTTGCTTTGTGTAATGAAGCCTAGGCGCAAATTCAAACTGGAAGACTCTTTAGCCACACCTGCAGCTCCCAATCGGCGCACGCCACGCATCACCCTTGACCAATCAACGCCGGACCAAGCCACGTCTCGTCCTATCATCGTTCAAGCCCCAGCTGAAAAGGATCTCCATCCAGGATCCCTCTGCTTTCGACCGAGCTCATCCCACCTCCGCCCCATCTCCACCTCCACTCTCCTAGCTCTTCAAGGATGCATCCTTCATCGATCTCCACCACCAGTGTCGGGTCCCGGGGATGATGTTCCTATCAACGGTGGGAACGCTCATCCGAGCTCATCACCATCACAGCTCGATGTCTTCAGCCGGGGCCCGAGCGCCAAAGACTTTAATTCATGCATGTCAATAAACTCTCCTAATCGCTTCTCTTTCTCTGTCTGAGTCTCTCCAGATTGAAATATCCGTTAGTATGAGGATGATGAAGAATCAATTATTAAACCGCTGAAAGTAACTTTATTTTGAATAAGCTTTTCTCTAGTAAGCTCACGTCATTTAGAAACTATTTTAATATTTTCAGAAGATCTCTGGGAATGATTATCTCATTTCTTTTTTTTTATTGCCTAAGCTCTTGGCAGGCTGTAGAATCACCTTTGTGTCAATAAAATAAGACGGTTCACCTGTTGCTGTGTCCAAAGACGTTGTGTCAGGATTGAATGTTCCATTTCCTGCTCATGTTCCAATACGGAGACGTTGAACCGTTTGTGGGCGTCCTGGAGTATTTCCCATGAATCCATGTGTCACCCACTAGAGCTCGGTTCTTTTGTGAGAGTTTTCATACAAATTTATTCAGACATGTTGAACCAGTCAATGACGGTAGTTCTGTTCATTTTAACTTCCCACTACATTTGATATCTCTTACCACCAACTCGCCAATAGGACTTTCATAACCAGCTTTAAAAAAAAGTGTGAAACACTGTCACAGGCGATAATTTTATTTATTTATTTTTTTGATGATGATGATGATGATGATGATTTGTATTTTTATTCTCTCTTTAGCAAGAATGGTTTCAATCAAAGCAGTGTGGTTTGGTTTTATTCCTCTGGTTTTATGCTACACTGTGAGCCAGCCAGGGTTCACGCCCCTCTATGAGGTAAGCACTGAAAACTAAACCACCAGGTATCGTCGCCCATTCGATCAATACCAAAAACAATTATCGATCAGTTTCACAGTCGGATTAATCCAATGACTTTCACAGGACTTGATGGAAATCAACTCACCCAGGCTTTATGGAAGAGAGAAACGAGAAGGTGAGTCGCTGCAGAGCACAATGTTCATTATTTATTTGTGAAATATGCCTTACAGAATCAACATAAAGGTTTCAATGTGTGTATCTGTTTCCACTCTAGTGCCAGCAAATACCAATGATTATGAGTTCCAGGCTGTTCTGGGCCTTTCTGAGCTGGAGGTTCTGAAACTGTTTCTGAAGAACCTCAGCTTCCCCATCCTGATCAACAGCACAAGTCAAATTTCCAGTATGGACACCACAACAGGTGTTGTTCAGTTTACAGATCCACATTTGAAGTCTTTCAGCGAGTGTGGCATTAAACATTTCCACTTTGTGCTGATGTTTTTTCCCCAGTATGCTCACCTAACGTAACTGGGTACCAGTGTGTGTGTGGGGAGAACTTTGCCTGGTCTCATAACAACTGCATTGCATACGGAGTGTGTGACGTCATGCTTGGTGAGACATGTGGTTGCATTAATGGCCTGCCAGCTGATGGTCAGTTCTGCCAGCCGAACAGCAGCCAAATAGGTAGGTTTAGAGAGGAGTTAACAATGCAAATGCTGACATTTCAATACATGCAACTTCTATACGCCCTCTGGAAGCCAGGAAAAGAGTAAATGACACCCAGAGCACCAGGTTCCTCCTGCACCAAAACAGCCCTGCAGCATGATGCTGCAGCCACTCACAGTTGGGATGGTGTTCCCAGGTTTAGACTTAGACTTACTTCATTGTCATTGCTCAAAGAAACATCAGTAAAATTGGCAATGAAATATCATTGCTGGGCCACCAGAGCGCACACAGAAACACAATGTGCCTGAAATTACATAATAAAAAAATAGTAAGCTTTACAATGCTTCCCTTTTTTTCCTCCAAATGTAGCAACGGTCAAACAGTTCCACTCTAGTTTCATCGGTTCACAGGACATGTTTCTAAATATTAAGGCCATTTCTCTATCAGTACTTGAAAACTGTAGTCTTTTGTATGTTTTCTACGGCTTCCTCCTTGCTCAGGAGCCTTTCAGTTGATATGGGTACAGGATGCGGTTCACTGTCGGTAATATCGACTCGCTGTTACCAGCTTCACAAGGTTTTTGCTCTGGGGCCAATTTCCAAATTTCACACCAAAACACAATCTCCCAGCAGACAGATTCTGGGACACAGTCTTCTTCTTGAGTGGTATAATGACTGGACATTCCCATCATGTATATATTTGGGTGCAATTGTTTGAACAGATTAATGCTGCATCTTCAAGCTTCTGAAAATTGTTCCCAAGGATCATTCAGCTCCACAATCAATTCTGCTTTTGACATCTTGGCTGATTTCTGTGGATTTTCCCACGGCGTCAAACCAGAGAGCAGTTTACTGGTGCAGTGGCCTTAAAGTACATCCACAGCTGTGTCTCCAATGAACTCAGTTAGGTCAGGTAACATATCAGAAGTTTCCCATGACATAATTGAAGCAACATCCAGACTCCACCTGGATGTTCAACCTTGGGGGCAAACGGATGATGACCTTAAGCACACAGGCGGCGTGGTTAATAAGTGTCCTAAGACGATGATTTGGTGTAAAATAAATCTGTTCAGCTCGATAGAAGTAACTGAACCTCTTAAAGTTTATGCAGTTTGACTCGCCTGAAGTTAAGCTGTCAATGTGGAAGGTGTTTCTCATTGACAAGCTTCATGAACTCTTCTCTTACCTCTCACACACAGACGCTGTGGACATCAATGTGGGCATTGTCGTGTTCATCCCACTTTGTTTCATGCACTAGAGGGAGCACTGAAGGAGCATATTCAGCTCCTTCAGAAGTACTCTGCAAATCATTTCCTTCCCATTAACGCTCTCTCAGTCTGTGGGAGTGAAAGAGATATCCTTCACCACAGGTAAGTAACAGTGTAAGTTAAGAGGTTTACCTTGTGAATCAAATTAAATGAGAATTTCAAGACCTTTCTTTTTAAAACAGCCTGTGATCCAAACTCTGCTAATGGGCTCCAGTGTCAATGTGAGAGCGGCTTTGCTTGGCCATGTGACACGTGTAACAGCAGCAACTCATGCAACAATCAAACCTGCACATGTTTATATGGACTTCCTCCCAATGATGAGTTCTGTCAGCCAGTCTCAAGTAAGAATACTGTTTTTTATTTTTTAATAAATGTTGTTAGTGTTAATCAAATAGACATCAGTCCAAGATCAATAGTTGTGTTCAGTTTACCATACCCACAAAAACTGGAATTATGAAAATAAATTAGCTTAATGAAAACAGCAATATTGAAAAAAAAAAAAAAATGTTATTTTTTTATGAAAAGTTTTTGCATTAGGATGAGTGCATTTTTCAGTCACATTGAAATTTGTGTATTTTGTAAAGCTGCAATGCAAACACTGTTTTACATCACACGAGTCACTGATCAACAGCTGAATGTTTCTACTGGTGGAAAAGACGAAGAAGATAACAGGAAGTGGTAGGAGGAGGACATTAGTAGAATATCGACAAAGTTTTGCAAACATTCGGAATGGAATCGCGGCTGTAGAGACTTTGTTTGTTTCATTGCAAATATGTATTACAGAGTCTAGTCCTAATGATACTACATGTGTTGCTTTTATTTAGTTTTGGTTCTTCTCTTACTCCTCAGATACCACGACGTGTGATTTAACTCCTGCACCTCCCACAGGTATGAAAAAACATGGAGATCTGAGTTGTAGTTCAACAGATGAACAGAGCTTAGAGTTTGTTTCAGCAAACAGGTTCAACTTCTAGTTGCATCAGTCAAAACCTGCACATTTTCACAAATTCAGATGTTTCATGAGCAGATTATGCCATAAAAACATATTTTTGCAAAAGCAAACTTTTATTTTGTCACATTAAATCAGCAAGTGTTGTGTTTTCTTTGTATTTAATGTGATATTGTAATAAACCTACATAAATGTGTATGTTGATGTTGAGTGAAGTAAAAAAAAAGCGTACATAATTGTGAACGGGTGACAATTAAGTTTAAGTTGCACAGCAGAAAAAAATAATTCATCTCTTCAGTTTCATCCAAATGTTCTGACTGTGTGTGAAAGATATTGTATTTTATTAATTTATCATTGACATATTTTTGCTCTCAAATCCTTAAAAACAATCAATGGCTTCTGTTAGCTTTTTAATTGTGTTGTTTTTTTAAACTTAAAACTTTTTTTAACTTAACGTTCTTTGATTTTTTTTTTGTTTTTACAGTGACATCAACACCAACAATAAATTATTCAACTCCAGACAATAAAGTTACAAACACAACATTATCAAAAGAATTGCAAACTACTGGTGTAGCCATGGAAACAGTAATAACACAAATAATACAAAATGAAACTCTGAAAATCTCAACACCTGATCCACCAGTGATGAATGCAACCAAATCGATATTACCAAACACAACATTAAATGTAACCACACTAGAACCAAGTCAAAAGGTAATTGTTTCTTTGATTAATGAACCAGATCCTTACACAACAGTGACAAAAGTAACCACAGCAGGAATAGTTGATGAGGGAAATGCACCTACCCTGGGAATAACACCAAACACACCAGTTTCAAATGCTACCGCACCAAAGCGTAGTCAAAACACAACAATGGCAAATGCATTGTTAAAAGAAACAACCCCAAACACGACAGACACACAAACATATTCATCAGAAACAACACTGAATACTAGGTTCATAGATGCAACTTCATCAGGAATGGACCTGAGCACTAGAGTGACAAATAAAACCACAGTAGACCAAAGACAAAACACAACAATGGCAAATGCAACTTCACCAGAAATACTTAACACAGAACTGACCGATGTAAGCAACAAATAGCAGTTAATAAAACAGTGGCAGATGTAGTTACATCAGAAATAACACTAAACTCAACACTAACACATGCAGCCACACAGGAAACAACTCGAATGCTGCCACAGTAGACCAAAGACAAAACACAACAATGGGAAATACAAAGTCAAAAGAAACAATCCCAAGGACGACAGACGCACAAACATATTCATCAGAAACAACACTGAATACTAGGTTCATAGATGCAACTTCATCAGGAATGGACCTGAGCACTAGAGTGACAAATAAAACCACAGTAGACCAAAGACAAAACACAACAATGGCAAATGCAACTTCACCAGAAACAATGATTGACACAACAAATGTAACCACAACACAAACAGCAGTTAAGACAACTTCAAATGCAGCTACACTAGAAATAACGACAACAATGCATCCATCTTCATTAGGAACCATGTTAAACACAAAATTAGCAGATGCAGCCTCACCAGGAATGGTTAACAGAACACTAAAAGAGTTTAATGGAACCTTCACAATTAACATGGATTTCGATAACTCACACAACAATCCATCCAGTAAAGTTTATGCAGATGTCTATGGTGCGGTAAGTATTATTTTATATCCATCTTTCTTATTATAACATCATTGAAGAATTTCTAGGTAAAGAGAGACATTCATATTTGTGGCTTGACTTTTTTTTTTTTTTGTCTTAAACAGGCTGAACGCAGCTGTCTGAAGTTTCTGTCAAAAACATGTGAAGTCCAGAGTTTGACCTTCAGGTAAGTCTTGTTTTTTATATACATTTGAAATATGCATGTTTGGACACACGTGCACATAATATTGCACAAATGTAGCAGTTTAGAAATTTGTCAAAACTTTCCAAATAAAGCCATTCACGGCGGTCGTCTGTGGAAACAGAATATTTCAAATATAAAAGGCACCATATAATCCTTCCAGCATACAAGAGTTTTTTTTTTTTTTTTTTTTTTTTTAGTGATTAAACAAAATTAACGTTGTAGTCTTTATTAAAAAACAATAGTCTCCATTCGTTTTTGGAGGATATAAATATCAGTATGGAATGTTCATCCTCATTGTTTCGAACAATTTTTACATCTCTAACTTTCGTTTGCAGGAGTGGAAGCACCATCGCTTACTACACCCTCGCCGCCTCCTCTGGCGACGCTTCACAAGTTAAATTAGCAAAAGACGAAATGTTAAAGCGCCTGGGAGAATCATACCCGGTGGAGTTTGTCAGTAAGTGAACTGGAGAACGTGCTCTTCTTCTAACAAATGACCTGTATGGAATGAGGATCGTCTAATTATTTTCTAATATTCTGCTTATGTAAAAAAAGTGGAAGAAGTTAATACCATGACTGTATTTGCTGGGGAAGAGATGAGATTAACTTGTGGCCCTCCTCCTGAAGACCTCAATTTCACTGTGGTCACAAGCGTAGAGTGGACACACATGGGTAGAGTCATTGAAGAAGGGATTTCTTTGAACAACAGAGAGTCGGTCCTGACGCTGCCTTCTTTTTTTCCACTGAATGACGGTAAGAATGTTTTTTTGTCCATTTTTGACAATATGATATTCCCAGTTCCTTCAAATATGTTCTTATTTTCAACGCTGATTTTGCAAAATATCAAATGTCAACACTGCAAAAAATGCTGTCTAATGTTTTGCAAAAAAATTTTATAGGTTATAGAATAATAGAAATATATTTGTTCATATATTAGAAGTTATACACATTACAATTTAGTTACACACAAACTTAATTGAGAACTGAGAAACATCAGGTGGGAAATTGTTGAGAGTAGAACCTAAGAACTGGAAGATAGAACTTTGTTCTGATGAAGAATATCAGACAGTCACTTGAGATCACCTCAACTGAACTGAACTGAACTGAACTGAGCCCTGGGTTTGTAAGCAGACCAGAGTTTGCTTTTTTTGGGTTCATTAAACATTCACCTCTCATTCAACTTTGTTAACCAAACTAGAGTCTGATTGAAGAGGGCTAAGCAGGGCTGGTGTGAATGCACCCTTACACCCAAAAACACGATCAGACAGACTCCGGGCTCTCCCAATGATCAAACTCTCAAACACAAAATCTTAGTTTTGTGCTGCCTGCAGTCCAGTGCATCAACGAATGTTAATTGGTACCGATTTCCACAAGCACATGCAGTCTTTGCTCGAATGCAGGGATAAGTGGCTTCACATACTGCAGTGCTGTTTTCCATGTTTGTGGTGCCACCATAATACTTTGATCACAACGTTAACAGTGACACGTTTTGTTTTGTTTTCCTTCTTTTTTTCCACCAGGGATTTACGTCTGCAAATTAAAACGGGGAGACAATTCAACTTTCAAACAGAGCATAAATGCCAAAGCCGTTCCGATCCCTCAAATCTACGTGAACCCGGTGAAGATTTCGGTGGATTGCGAGAAACCATCCTCTGTGTCACTGACCTGCTCTGTCAACAACGGCCACACGGTTACATTTCTAAACACAGGTAAAATCTAACAAGGAAAAGAAAAACCTCCCGGTCTGTCACAATGATGTGACGATTTACACAAAGAAACCATCCTCTAATCGAAACTACAGCAACATATACACATGTTAAATACGATAAATGCTTTTATTTTCTAACAAAAAATAAAACCTTGCGTCACTTTCATTCATCCTTACATGTTTACCTACCTTTTCTTGGTTTGCCACAAAATCCCACTAAACATTGGAGCTTGTGGTTTGTTGTGTGTCACAATGAGAAACATCGATACTTTTTCAAGGCCCCTCTCTGTAAGAGTTTTTTGAACGAATGTGGCCTTTAGCCCGTCAGTGGCATCTAATGTAACGTTGATAACTTTGTGTTGCAGCTGTCAGGGCGGCTTCTCACGTCACCCATGAATATAAGGTGCAAAATTGTTCCATTAAAGAGAAGATCTTCACCTGTGAATCACAAAACTCATCCAGATTTACAAAGAATATCACACTGATGTTCAATCCGTCAGAGAGTGAGTTTTAATCGATGCCAAATAACATTGAAATACATAGAAAAAAAATACGTCACCATTTTTCAAACGACAACTTTAACCACAACTGAACTTTTTTTTTCTCCAAAGATATTACATGTCGCGATGACATTTACGGTAACGGATCGATAGGTTTTTTGGCCGTGTTGGGCTGCGCAGAGGGGAAGGCGGGAGAAAAAACAGCAGTTTGTCAGTCGGACGGTGAATATGGACAGATCCAAGACAAGTGCGTTTTAGAAGTTGTGAAGAACCTGCTGGATCAGTCTGAGGTGATCTTCATCTTGTTCTCTGGATTTTCCTGACCCTCAATCATTTCATCCCCCTGCTGAACTGCATTTCATTAAATGAACAATTATCTAACAATAACAATAATAACAATGACAATAATTCTCCGAAATGCTGCTGAGAATTCTGCTTTACTTTAATTCTTGCTTGGATGTATTCAGTTTGTGTGTAGCACAAAATAATAATACCGAAATTTCAATTCCTTTTCAGATCATATTAAAAATATATCTTTTTAAAAAGACTGATTTTTTTTTTTGTTATATGTTACAGGTTTTGAATGAGTTCACGCTTCCAGTGTTCGTTGAGCAACTATGCAATGTGACCGTCGGCTTCACCGATGCAATAACTGGCTCTCCAGCCGACATTGATGCCATCGTGAAGATCCTTTCCAATGTAGCAAATTCATCATCATCTTTAGGAATTAAAATAGAACAAGATTCCATGAAGGCATGTAGTTGTGAGTTGTTGTTGTTTTTAAGGAAAAATATACTTTTCAGCTTTGATATATTGATTTTCTGTCATTCCAGAACATCCTGGAAACTGCAGGCACACTCACTGTTGGCAAGGAATCGTGGAAAACCCTCAACAACAACAACAACACAAGAAACGCTTACGAAATAAAAACAGGCGTCAAAGTAAAAAGTGCCAGCTCTTCACTACTGTACTCTATTGAAAGAATCACATCCCGTCTCGTTAACAAGTCCTTCAGCATTGAAACGCCCCATGTGCATTTGAACAAATCCACATTCGTGAACGCCTTCAGTGACGACTTAAACTCTTCGGTGAAAATAGACATAGCCAACGCCGATGGACAAACTCACTCAATAACTACCATAATATTTGCTTCCATGGATAATGTGCTTCCTGTGAGGGATAAAAGCAATTCGTCCTCCAAAGCCATCAATGGAAAGGTTGCACTTCTTTGGACCGAAAACAAAATCACACATATTTCTTTAGCATTTGATGTTCTTGTCGACAGGATGATAAATCCTGAATGTGTTTTCTGGGATTTCAACCTCTTTGACGGCCTTGGAGGATGGAACGACGATGGCTGCACGCTGGTATCCAGTGAAAACAGAACGACCAGCTGCCAGTGCAACCACACAACCTCGTTTTCTATTCTCATGTCATCCAACAGGACTTATCATCACACAGTAACCTACATAACATACATTGGAGTTGCACATTCCATTGCTTCCTTGATTATATGTCTCATCATTGAAGGCATAATTTGGAAAACAATTGGGGACAACATGACGTCGTACTTTCGTCACGTCTCCATCGTCAACATCGCTCTGTCCCTCCTGATTGCAAACATTTGGTTCATCATTGGAGCGGCCATTTCAAACGCAGACCAGAAGAATCCTCCGGCCTGCACAGCCGCTACCTTCTTCATCCACTTTTTCTACCTGGCCCTGTTCTTCTGGATGTTAGCCTCGGCCCTGCTGCTGCTCTACCGGACTCTCAGTGTCTTTGACGGAGGGCTGTCTAAACTGACCATGCTGATCATGGGATTCTCTTTGGGATATGGAGCGCCGCTGATCATTACAACAATAACCATAGCTGTTACTGCTCCCTCAAATCGCTACACTGGAGAAAAAAATGTCTGCTGGCTCACCTGGGATACGCACAAACCGTTACTGGCGTTTGTGATCCCTGCCCTCACTATAGTGGCTATAAACATCATTATCCTGATTCTGGTGATATCCAAAATGTTAAGGAGAAGAGTCGGAGTGATTGGAGCCCAAGCCAGAGAGAGGCATGCTCTGTTGGTTATCATCAGGTGTTCGGCTGTACTAACACCGATTTTTGGTGCAACTTGGGCTTTGGGGATCGGAACTATGGTTTCCCCAGAAAACTTTGGACTCCAGGTTGCATTTTCATTATTAAATACACTTCAGGTAATAATAATTACATAATTTTTAAATTGCAATTTGTCAGTCAAACCATTCTGATGTGTTAAATCTGCCTTATCTATGTGTTTCTAAAGGGTTTCTTCATTCTGATGTTTGGAACTCTGTTGGACAAAAAGGTCAGTGTCCCTTGGCTGTCAGACTTGTTGTAGCCAAAAATATTATGCATAAGTTACCGCACTCAAATAAGATGTAATATTTCCTTATACTAACGTTTTAGGTAACATCAGAGCTAGCAAAGAAATCCTGCTGCCAGAGAAAGACAAGGGTAAGAATAGTTTGGCCAATCAACTTTCATTTCTGTTATTGTTTGTACTTCATGTGGTGTCCTCTAATTTTTTATTTTTTTCCTTGTTCTGGTTTCAGACCGCCAGTTCAGCATCCTTCTCTCTGGGAAGGTTTTTATGGAAGTTAAGAAGATCCTCAGGTACATCAGTTCGCAAAGCGTCTTGACTGCTGCTACTCACACGTAGAACCTTTTTACAAAGACGCTCCAGTGAGCTCTGCTCAACTGAAATGTCTATAGGAAACAACTTTTAGACCCATGCATTCTTCCTTGATAATCTCAAGACAGGCATGTCAACACCTGCACTAATACATTAACTATACTTCTACACCTAACTTGTAGAGTGCGTTCCAATTGAAAAAAGTGAAGAAGAGGGAAATGTCCTCTCTCTCTTTCCACAATGGCCTCCCTTTTGTTGGTGACAAATGTTACAATGGTCCTCTGTGTGTTCTTGTAGATACTACATAAACACACAGGTTTGTATTTGTAGATATAGAAACACAGCTTATGTCCTGAATGAATACTTGTTAACATTCAGGACATAAGCTGTGTTCCATTTTGCACTCTCGGTGGCACTACAAGACCAAAACAAAAAACAAAAAACAAAGCAAACAGACTCACCAGCATGTTTTTGTAGAACAATTGAAAATTTCAATCTTAATTCGTACTTTGTAACTTTAAAAGGCACTTATGTTTGTTTGCATTGTTCTTGAAGGAATTATTTATGTGTCGTCTTTAGTCAACATTCAGATATCTCTGTTTATATGATGCTACAGGTTTCTGTCAGTTATTGTTTTTTTTTTCCTCTGTCTCTTTATCACAATGATTTTGCAAACCTTTTTTAAAAAGTAAAAATTTTGTTGTTGCAGTTTCCCAAAAAGGCTACCATTCGTCTTTTGAATGATCCTCTGATTGATCGCCCAACAACTAATGACGCCTCCGTCTGAGCCAAACAGCCTCAAAGTCCCAGTGATGGAAGCACTAGTTTGATTTTTGATATGTTCTTAAAGCGTTAAGCTTGATGTGTTTCCTTGTTGTTTATGTTGAAGGTGATACCAAACATGGCAGAGCATTGTTACGTCTGCCTGTTTGTTACAGTCTGTCAGAATCAGTTGTTTCAGGTAAATGAATACGTGTTTGGCTAAATGTCAAAGTGGGTTGAGAAGTGAATGCTTCTGTTTTTACAATTTCTATGTTTGCATTCTGTTACCTCAACATTATGGAAACCTGAACTGAAAGTGGGGTACTTAATATTTATTATGTGCTTTCTATTGTGTTTTTGCTTTTTTTTTTTTTTTTTTCCTTTTTGATTTTTTTCTATGTTCAAGCAAATGCTGCTTGAGCTTTTGATGATATGGTTTGTTGAAGTAGTAAAACATGGGAGCTTCGACTCATTCATTTCTGACTGATCATTTTCCTTTTCACAAATTATAACTATTTCATTTTGCTCATAAAAATGTCTCACCCAAAACTACTGATCCGACTTTAGTAATGCAAATTTCTGCAAGAGCAAAAAAGTATTTCTTGAAATAACCTTGTAACCTATTTTTGGAAGTTTCAATCTGTAAGATCTGTTTCCATAAAGTACATCTTTTTAATTTTCTGTACTTACATAATCCTGTTCAGGATTTTTCAAAGGGAGGTTTATTATGTACTTCCCAGGACTATGATGCCATTTTATAGTACAGTCAAGTAATTGTTACCGTTAGTTATTAAAATGCTGTATATAACAAATATGACTTAAAATAAATTTTACACCTCTTAAGGTGCCTGTTTCTTTAAGCTCCTCCTCTTTCCTACAGTCCCTTGTCATTACAACGTTCCTCCATTATGCTGATTACAACTGTTCTTGTCAATCAATAAATAAAATGGCTTGGCTTTGTACTTGTATAATGCCTTATCAAGTCCAGAGGACCCCAAAGCGCTTCAGTCATTCACCCAAGCACACACACACACACACACACACACACACGCACACACATCCACACACACACACACGCACACACGCATACACACACACACATACATTACTGGCGGAAAGCTACTGGATAGTAGCCACAGCTGCCCCGGTGCCACCTGCTGGGCCCTCTGATCATCACCAATCAAGTATATTTGCATATCACATTTCAGCAACACAGCAGCTCACAATACTTTACTGTGAATACATAAGAATGAACATTCTCAACATGATGTGGTCAGCAGTTGAGAAAACCAAAAATAAACATATTTTGTCTAGTGCCGTCATCAATACACATCAGATATGTTGGTTAATATTCCATTTCTTAGGAGCTTTGCATTCAGAAATAGTTTGTGTTATGAGATCAGCAGACACCAGCACAGTTCCACCAGGTGTTTGCTAATTGCTGCTGCTGCTAGTCTGGAGGAGTTGCTCTGTGGGGAACTCCAAGGAGCTTTGGGTAACCAGGCGGCGCCTTATGTAATGAGCAGGCGTTTCAGCAGCCTGAATGGTTGCCACGGGAGATTCTAGAATTCCTCAAACATTCAAGAAAGAGTCAAAACGTCCTCCGGGTCTGGTTTTGATGAGGGAATAACGTCACAACATGATAGAAGACTCAGGACACTCCATTATACATAATATCTTATTCATCACCTCCAAGCCTCCCTTAAAGCTCTGCTAGTTTTTCCTGAAGTGAACCGTCTCTCTTCGTCCACTTACTCTTAAAAGACACCAGTTATGTTTGCACCAATGTCTCAACAACCAAACCTCTACAGAAATGACCTTAAAGAAAAAGTAGCTATAGTTTATGCAGCTATTTTTAACTTCAAGCTCCCCTAAAAGTCAGAATGCTAAAATCTGGTTCAAACAAGCACTAGAGAGAGAGAGAGAGATGAACAGATCTCTCTGAAATCGTCTTCAGGAAGTTCATACTTACAAGATGGAACCAGTTTACATAATGTTGATCTCCAGGTGTAGAATTACCTGAGACCTTTTTTGTGTTCTGATTGTTCTGATTGCATTGTAACTGTGGTGGACAGATGCTGTGCAACATTCTTTGAGCATTGTGATTGTGCATGTTTTGTTTTGCCTCAATTTGTGTTTAGGTTTTTTTGTGTTTGTATGTCACAAGAACATAAACTGAGCAAATATTTATGCAAACGGGAAATAAAATGTCGCTGAATGTTTTTTTTGGACACCGAAAATAATTATGGGTGTGTTTGGCAGAGATTGTGCATTCATGAAAAAGACTCCAGGAAGTTCACAAAAGGTGTTTTACTTGTTTGGAAGACTTTTCGTCTTCCTCTTTGAAGAAGAGCAGCAAAACAGACGTGCCGTTAAGACACCAGCCGCTCTGGAAGCCAGGCTGCATGGAGAGGTAAATAATTCAATTCCACTGCTATCCTACTCAACACTATTCTACTTTTATCTCTTACCGCCTGGTTCATTACAACTTTTTATCCGAAAACTGATATCTTTCAGCTTCTCAATGCTGCTTAAATCGCCAGCAAATTAAGAGTTTATAAAACTCCTGTGTTTAGTCAGATTGTTAGAATTTGAGCCGATATGTCTCAAATCCTTATTTATTCAAATGTTGACGCTGTTAGAAGCTGGTAGGAAGCAACATTCAACCAAACAGGTGACAGTCTGTAAGTCTTTGTCTTTCAACTGTTGGCTTCTAACTGTGTAACTACTTACCATAAGAGCTACGTGGCTATCGCCATTAGGGTATCAGAGGTTATAATTGTGGGGTCGCCTGAGTGAGAAACCTTTTGAAAGCTAAGCCTGCAGTGCTGTCTGAGAGGAATGTTCTCAAATGGGATAAATAACCACATGAAAACACAAGGAAATCATCATCATTATTTCCTTGTAGCTTTTCCTAGAATCAGCTTCGTTTTCAATGTGAACAGTGTTCCATGTATTAGACTTAATGGTGTAACGTTTTTTTTCTGTAATGGTGATGTTGAACTTTTCCGCAGCGAGGATGGCTTTACCAAAGGCGATCCGGTTGGCTGTTGTTCTTTTGGTTATATGTTGCGCTCTGGACAAGCCTGGATTCAGACGCTCTGTGTCCGTCTTCTTTGAGGTCAGCATGAAAATTAGTTCTGCAACAAGCTGTAGTAAAATTTATAAACGTGAGACAAACCAATGACGCTTCTTTTTGATACCGTAAATAGTTGGACGTTGATAAGTTCTGGGCTGAACTGTGTGTTTCTACAGGGACTGACGGCTGTTAAATCACCCAGCATTCATGTCAGAGAAAAAAGAGAAAGTGAGTCACTCCAATGCACAATGACTATTGTCTACGCATCGGTGTGGTTTGGTGAAGAATGATTGGCTCGGACGTGTGACGGTCTTTCTTTGTCTGTGTTCACTTTAGCGTTTACGAACTTCACTGATTTTGAGTTCCAAGTCGTTCTAAGTCTTTCTGAGCTGGAGATTCTTCAGACGGTTCTCAACAACCTCAGTTTTCCCATCGCCATCAACGGCACCAGTGAGATTTCCAACATCGACGCCACGACAGGTACGGTACAGTTTAGCGCCAAGGTCACCAACCTTTCTGAAACGTTGAGCCGTTGTTCCCCCTCACTAAGTAAGACCTGCGTCTCAAGAGCAACAAGGCCACGTAGAAAACAAAAGATTTGATATTTGTAGGTTGATATTTGGTGAACATTTTAATTGAGTGAAAGAAATGAGTCATTTCATAATGATGGATGTCTCTTCCTCTCTCAAAAAACAACATTTACAATTTCCACTGGGTGCTGATGGGGTTTTTGTTTTTCCCCTCCCCTCCACAGTGTGTTCACGAAACATAAGTGGGTACCAGTGTGTGTGTGAGGAGAACTTTGCCTGGTCTTATAACAGCTGTATTACCTACGGAGTGTGTGACGCCATCGTCGGTGACGCATGCGGCTGCATTAACGAGCTTCCAGCTGACGGGCAGTTCTGCCAGGTGAACAGCAGCCAAACAGGTAGGTTTAGAAACTCTGTCACATATTCAGGAATGTCAGGACAAAAAGGTCCTTAATCCAAAGTATTATGGAAGTAACATTTAATACATATAACTAATTTTAAGTTTGCCATTAAAGAGGCAGTTTTATGTCAGATAGACTTTTGTGAGCTTTACATCGTGATGTTATTTCCTCATCAGAAACATACCTGGAGTGCCGCTCTGCTTCTTTCATGCATGTTTGACAAATCCTTTAATCTCCATGGCAACCATTCCCCGGGTGAACATAGCTCCGCCTTTGAGGACGAAGCTCCTCCTCAGAGCTGCCGTTTCCACGTCGAGCTTCTGCCTCACAGAACAGCCCCCCGCTCTCTCAGCTCCTTCAGACTAGCCGGCAGCAATTAGCAAAGACCTGGTGAGCTCATCAAACGAGCTCCTTCTCAGAATGACGCCGGTAAAAGCGTTGTTAAAGAGTTAATAGAGGAGCCATGTTGTGATGGCTTCCTGGAGACCTAATTTCAAGGTGCTAAATTAAGAAGTCAAAATTCTTCTAAGTCATATTTGATATATACAGTATTTTCATAACAACTGAAGGTAACATAGTTGCTTGATTGTGTTATCAGAAAGTCCTGATTTCCATCCCATAACAGATATATTTTCAGAGCTGATAAATTGGCAGCTCCACCTGACTTACACCAGCTCTGTTCTAATGTAGGTCAATCTAAAATGTATAATCTCCATCACTGTTTAAAGGTAGTTCTGAGAAATATTAAGAACGTTTATGTAGACTTCTGACCAATCTATGAAATGTCATTCATTTTATAGAGGGCTGTTCTGTGAGTCATCATTTGTCATTGATGACTTTATGTTTTTATGATATGAAGCACATTGAACTGCCTTGTTGCTGAAATATACCATACAAATCAGCTTGACTGATTGATTAACTTCAATGGGGAACAAAGGTCATGTGATTTTCATACAGTGTCTGGAAATGATTGGTTTTAGTTGAATGCTTCATGTTAGAACTGGAGCTTTTTTGTTACTCAACGGGGACAACTGTTCTCGTTCCAGTTACAATTGATTCAAATGACTTTTTTAAAACTTTTTTGGCCTCCAAACGATTTTTATCCGCTTCTTCAGATGCTCGTCAAACAAGGAATGTAGTTGTGTGAGCTGAGCCGAGGCGAGAGCTGCAGCTGGTTCCCCGGTCAGTTCAGAAGAGTTTTTAAAAGATGATCCCTGAGCCATTCAACTCCCTGTCCTCTGATTTACACAAGCAGGAAACAGGAATGAAGATGCCTCCATGCCTGTGGGGCAAAGGAAGAAGAATTTGTTGGACTCAACACACATCAGACCTGTTTTCTTGAAACCGCAACATTTGAATTTGACTGCAGTAAGAAGCAGCAGTTTATACAGGGTTGAGGAAGTGATTATGTCAAAAACTCTCATTCCCTCAACCCTGAAGCAGAAATGTTTATGCACAATGTTTTTGTTTGAGCTGCAGCAGAAAATAGTTTTACTTCAGATGTTGATAAGAGTGTCTGTCTCTACTAATAATAATGTGTAAAACTTTCAGTCACGACCCAAACGCCACCCTCGACAACAGCTCCAGGTATGAATATTATGGATCATGTGTTTTTGTTTTTTTACGCTCCTTTTCCATTTGATCTAATCTCAAATGAATGATAAATAAATTCAACGTTCCAGTTGAATTTAAATACTTTTTTTCCTATATTTACAAGCTTTATGAATAATCTTGGGCTTTTCCGTCCCACTATACAGTCATACATAGTGATGTGTGCGCTGCTGTAAATCTGTTTTGTTCTGTATAACTGCGTCCTCCTCCGTCACATCCACAGAGCCGGTGGACGTCGATGTGACCCTTGACCTCCACATTCCGCTCTCCGGCGTTCCGGACGACATACTCGAGTTAATCAGAAGCGTTCTGGGGAACGAAACCTTCCCTGCGACCATCTCACCGTCTCTGGAAGTGAAAGAGATGCTGCTGACCACAGGTGACACTTTTTCAACAATTTGTCCAATGAGTGTGTGAGTGCAGTCCTCGCAAACTTCTTGATACTTGTTTTGCGTGTCTGGTTCTCCGCACCATGACTGAATAGTCAGGTAAATCCCAGGACTAGAACCCAACGATGAGCTTAAGAAATAATCCAGCCTTTTGTTCACTTGGACCAGAGAAAAATCTGAAAGTAGCAGGAAACTGGCGACCCGTTTGAACCCCCATCTCCTGGGGCACTTGCCCGTCTGCAGTCCATCACCTCCAATACTGATTCATTATCCATCCATCCATCCATTTTCCGTCACCCTTCTCCCTAACGGGGTCGGGAGTTGCTGGTGCCTATCTCCAGCTGCGTTCCAGGCGAGAGGCGGGGTTCACCCTGGACAGGTCGCCAGTCTGTCGCAGGGCAACACAGAGAGACAAACAGGACAAACAACCATGCACACACACACACACCTAGGGAGAATTTGGGAAGGCCAATTAACCTGACAGTCATGTTTTTGGACTGTGGGAGGAAGCCGGAGAACCCGGAGAGAACCCACGCATGCACAGGGAGAACATGCAAACTCCGTGCAGAAAGACCCCGGGCCGGGAATCGAACCCAGGACCTTCTTGCTGCAAGGCAACAGCGCTACCCACTGCGCCACTGTGCATTAGTTGATTCTTAGTTGTTCTACAATCACAGATTTAACAGCGCATTCAGGTTCTAAATGGTTTAGACATGTTAAAACAGCAATTATATAATAAACAATCCTCCTTGTGTGAAACACACAGCCTGCTCTCCAAACTCCACTGACAATCTGCTGTGTGACTGTGAGGATGGTTTTGCTTGGCCGTGTGACAAGTGCAACGGCAGCAACTCATGCAGCGACGTCAACAGTCAAACCTGTACGTGCATATATGGACTTCCCCCTGACAACCAGTTCTGCCAGCCAATCACAAGTAAGCGAAATCTTATTGAGTTGATATGTATGCAATTAGATTTGAATGGTGCGACTGTGTCTCGGTGGTATGATTTTGATATGATTTTGCATTTTTGTCGCTCCACAGACAACTCCTTCTGCCCAACTCCACCTCCAGGTGTGTAAAGGATAAAGACGTTAAAAGTTTGCAGTCGAATCCTGAAAACAGTTTAAACAAACTCTGAATCGAAGTGAAACTGATTTTAAGCTACCAGGATATATACATGTTATGGAATACATTATTATTATGTCACATAAAAAGGTAGAAGAAGGTCTGAAATGATTAGCATTTTACCGACTATAAGTTATTTTAAACAATCTTACTTCAGACTGAAGTTTGCGTTGTAGAAAACAGTTACATGAAAACACTGTTTATGTTTTTATGTAGGAAAGAATGTAAAGTCAATTACGTGCTTTGATTTTTTTAAATTCTGTTTTTGTTTTATTACAGTTTTGACGACGATGACAACAGCCATGCTAAGTACAACAACAACATCTCCTCCAACAAATTACGGTATGACCCTAAATATGCTACAAATCGAGTTCTGGCTGCGAGATTGAGAAGATCGCTGTTGCTTTGCAGACGAAGCGAAAGACATGACAAAGAGAAAATGATTATGTGTTTGCATTTCTGAAGGTGGTTTTCTGCGATCATATTGTTTGTGTAAGTTCAAAACGAAGTATAGATCTGCACAGAAAAGTGAAGCGCGATGATGTGTTTAAATGTCAGCGACTGATGTGGGAAAACTGAAGAAATAAGTTCTGTTTTTTTCTTAAACTATAAAGCAAGACATTTTAATTGATCTGAACTAATTCCAGATCTGTTCCTTTTTTAAAATTCTAAGGCTAAAATCTTTAGACTAACTTTAGACTTAGTTAGTCTAAAGCTAAAAAGATTGGCTTTTTAGTGCAAATTCTTATTTATGTCCTAAGCACTGTACTTCAAAAAGTAGTCATAAAATTACACTATCTTGCCAAAAGTATTGGCTCACTTGTATTTTCACACATGAGAACTTAAATAAAATAAAAAGTGTTTGTTCTAAACACTTTGATATACCTGTTGCTCCATGTTGCATCTAAAACAGGCCTGTTTTCAAGGACTAAGGATTTATGTTCATTAGACTTTTTAAAACCATTTTTCTAAAAGAATAAATAAATAATAAACATCCTTAATTGCCCTTTCCTTGCCAATGCAACAACGCCAAAAGAGCAAGCCCTACCGATGTGAAACAGACCTGTAACATAATCCTGTTTGCACCAAAGTGTACAATTGACACAATGCAGTCAGGCAAGTGTGATTCTCCCTGCAGCTGCCAAACACAGATTGTTTCATTGGATATCCAGAAAATATGATTCACACCAGGAAGCTTGTCTCTCAGATCCAGAGTTCAGCGGCTGAGAGCACCGCTGCACCCGATGCCTGGCATTGGAATGAAGGTTGAAGGTTTGTTCACTGACCTCCATGAAGTTCAGTGTGCATGACTCTGGATCTAATCTGAAAGCCTGGTTTGCCTCACGTGACAATGCAGGACATTGGCGACTTATATCCACAATGCTGCCCTCTTCTGACCGAAGTTGGATGTTTCTACACAGCCTGTCACTTTGTGATGTCTTTGATACAAAGCCACTGAAACCATACTGGAGTTCACCATGTAAGTCTAAATGCCGAGGTGTTGGGTTTTATACACCTGAGACCAAGAAAGTGATTTCAAAACCGACTTTGATAGTTTGAAGCAATGACTCAAAAGAAAAATCTGGAAGAAAAGAAAACCAGGAACCAGAAAAAAGTTGAGAGGTCAGAAAAAATGGAGTCTTTCATTCTGATGGTAAAGTGATTTAATCAAAGGGTTGACAAAACTGGATTTTAGAATTACATATATGAAAATGTTTAAATTTTAACATAAAACAGGTTCTAAAATGTTTTTTATATATATTTTACAGAAACATCAGCCATCCTGACAAACACATCATCTCCTCCATCTTATGGTACGATTCACTAAATGTTGGGCGGTAATATTTAATTTCTCTGACTTGGATCTTGAAATTCCCATTTTTAGATATAGCAGGAAAAAAAGACCAAATGTGTAGCCATGGGAAAGAGAGAACTCAGAATAAGCAGACATTTTAACCAATTGTTTAAATCCTATACGGACCTTTGAAACCGATTTGAGATGATTGTAAGATCTTTTTTTTAATTACAGAAACATCAATCATCATGTCAACTACATCATCTTCAACACCTTATGGTATGAAACCGATTGCAAGGTTTTTTCCCAGGTCAAGTAAGAAGAATTGACGAATGTTTGCATTTTGGCCACATAATCTGACAATGTGTACATTAATATAATTACCCACATAAGATGCTGTACATTGCATCATTAAGAACTCTCTCTTTTGTCCCACCATTGAGTAAAATGTGTTTTGGTAAAAAGACAGTTGATTTTGACACAGACAGGCGCTCTAGCAGGGTTTTAGTAATGCATGGAAATAATGACCAAGTATCTCTTATGCAAGTGCTAAAAGGTTTTTCTGGATGGCAATTTGCATGATTACAAAAAAAAAAAATAAATAAAAAAATGATGAATTGTCTTCTGTTCACCTCAACAGAATCACAGGACATTGCCATTGTTCTTGATTTGCACATCCCGTTCTCCGACGTTCCACCTGATATCCTTGATTTGACAAGAATGGCTTTGGAAAATGAAACATTTCCTGTGGCCCTCTCACAGTTTGTAGAATTGATAGAATTAAACTTGACCACAGGTAAGAGAGTCTGTTCATTCAAAGCCTAATTTGTAAAGTTAGCATTGCTGCTGATGACAATGATGACTTTATCCTTTAAAATGTCACCAGCCTGCTCTCCAAACGCCACTGATGGACTGAGGTGTGAATGTGAGGATGGCTATGCTTGGCCGTGTGACATGTGCAACGGAAACAATTCATGCAAAGATGTCAGCAGTCAAACGTGTACTTGCAAATATGGCCTTCTTTCCAGTGAAGAGTTCTGTCAACCAATAGCAGGTAAGCTTGCTAATTTCCTTTCAAGGCATTACTATAACAAGGGGATTCTGCTTCTTTTTTTTTTTTTTTATACATGCAGTTATATCATTTTTAACTGGAGCATTTATGTTTTGGCTTGCAGACATTGATTTGTGTCCCACAAGTTCTCCAGGTATGAAACACATTGCTCTGGGTTATTGTAATTTTACCTTTTTGTCCTGGGAGGACAAAAAGATTACAGTCGACTGAAATGATTTATCCAAATATGTGAAATATGTGTTTCATAAATACTTTAGCACAAGTAACATAAAAGCATTTTATACATGTCACATGTACTGTAAAAGTCTTTCCGTATTTTCCTGCTTCCATCTTGTCTCACTGTACATATAAATGTATGAGGTCTAAAAATCTTGGTTGGTTAGAGAAAACTTTCCTTGGTAGATCACATTCACAATATCCACATCTAAAAAGCATAATAATTTTTCTCTGTCTCACTGTGGAAGTCATAAGGGGAGAAAGTGAGATAGAATAATTTCAATTGGTATTGTTTTGAACATTTACAGAAGAAATCAAAAATAGAAAAACAAATGTGATTAATTGCACCGCTGTTATATTTACCAGTAATAACAAGGATGTTATCTCTGTCAACAACTACAACACTAATTCTCACCACTTTAATTGTCATGGCATCCACTACATCAACCATAACATCCACGACAAAAGCCATTCCAACCACTACAACTGCCATGGAAACCACTACAACTGCCATGGCAACCACCACAACTGTAATGGAAACCACTACAACTGCCATGGCAACCACTACAACTACAATGGCAGCCACAACAGCAGCCTTCACAGGAACTACAACTCCCATCCCAATAACAGCCATTCCAACCACATTGACTGCTACCCGGACCACACGACTGCCAGTCCAACCACAACGACTGCCAGTCCAACCACATCTACTGCCACTCCAACCACATCTACTGCCACTCCAACCACATTGACTGCCACTCCACCACAACATTTGTCATGCCTACCACTATGACTGCAAAGTCAACCATGGAAACAGACTATCCAAATACATCAACTCCTTCATCAATTTATGGTATAGCATTCGATTCAATTCAATTTACTGCTACTCAGTCTATTACTAAGATTACTCACAAGTTTGATATTCATGAAGTTTTTCTTATCGCCATCAGTTCTGATAACTCAGCAATGGTACTGCTAATAAAGATAAATATTAAAACCATTAGCTTGTTTTTAAACATGTTGGCCATTGAATGTAAGGGAAATGTCTCATACGGTACACCTTAATGCATGTCCTAAAAAAAGTATTTTTAAGAAAGGTTGGAAAATATTTGGGATGGAAATGTTCTGTTCAGATAACACAAGGTATTAATGAGTTGTAAATAAATTCAAACTTTAAAACATTTCAATGTTTTAGCATCAACCCTGAAATGCATGTGCTTCTCTCACATTCTAGTGGAACTTTATGTGCTCGTTGAATTGTTCATCGCAGTCGCCAGTGCACCACCAAACACAGTTGACTTATTCAGGGCAGCACTGAAAAATGAAAGCTTCCCTGTAACCCTCACATCTTCTTTAAAAGTTATAGAACTAAATACAACAACAGGTAAGTTACACATTCCATATTTAACAAGATTTTATGCCAATAACTAAACATACTTTAAGATAAAATTGGGCTAAATATCTTTAACAGTCTGTCATCCAAACTCCACTTATGGCCTGGAATGCAAATGTGAGGATGGTTTTGCTTGGCCATGTGAGATGTGCAACAGCTACAATTCATGCAGTAGTGACAACAGTCAAACCTGTACATGTATTTATGAACTGTCTCTTGTACACCAGTACTGTCAGCCATTCACAGGTAAGGTTTTAACGCATTGTTTTCTGGGATCTGCATAAACTACTCGAAAAATAATTTTGGACTCCTCTCATTGCTCCACAGAAATCGCTCTGTGTCCTGGTATGAAGATTATGTTATTGACCAAAATTTTCAATAATCAGTGTTTTCATTGACATTTGAAGTCACCGTTTCAATGTCTTTTTCAACAGTGCCAAACACAACAACAATACCAGAAATAACAACAGTGACAAACGCAACAACACCAGAAATAACAACAGTGACAAACGCAACAACACCAGAAATAACAACAGTGACAAACGCAACAACACCAGAAATAACAACAGTGACAAACGCAACAACACCAGATATAACAACAGTGACAAACGCAACAACACCAGAAATAACAACAGTGACAAACGCAACAACACCAGAAATAACAACAGTGACAAACGCAACAACGCCAGAAATAACAACAGTGACAAACGCAACAACGCCAGAAATAACAACAGTGACAAACGCAACAACACCAGAAATAACAACAGTTACAAACGCAACAACACCAGAAATGACAACAGTATCAAATACAACATCAATGATGACAACAGTGACAACAAAAAACGTCCCTACAGTTGCCACAACTGTAGTTTCTGTTACAAACGGGACCTTCACTCTTAACATGGATTTTGAAGCGTCATTTAATGATGAAAGCAGTGCTGTTTATAAAGACATTTATGATGCTGTAAGTCACATTTAATTTCTATGTTTCAATTTTGCAGCAATATGGATGAATTTGTGATACAAATTGTAATATTGCAATATTTACTTGAACATGTTAATGTCCCAAACAGACTAAAACAAAGTGTCAGGAGCTTGTGTCAAAAGATTGTACTGTGAAGAGTCTAACCTTACAGTGAGTCACAATTTATAGTTTATCATACTACTTCAGAAATATATGTTTCAGAACCACATGGCATTAAAGTGTGAATGTGTGTGTGAATGGCTGAATGTAATAAATAGAACTTTGGGGTCTTTTGGACTTGATAAAGCACTATATAAATATAGTAAGTATAAACCATTTACAGAAATGGTTTATATGGTAAAGTTAATGTGCTAATGATTCATATAGATCACTAGAATTTAAAGTTTAAAATTACTTTTTTATTTTATAATCAGTGGCTTGCTGGTTTGAATCCCTGCACCGTCTGTCTAGTTGTTGTTTCCTTGGACAAGACACTTTACCAACCTTGCCTGCTGGTTTGTGGTCAGAGGGCCCGACAATAACTAGTCAATATAAAATAACCATAAAATTCTCAGACGTTACACAGTAAAAAATAACAATTTACTGTATTGCTGCTTATGTGAACAATATATCTGCCACAAACTGTCTAAAACTCTGTTAGAATCAGGTTTAGAAATAATGAAACCTCACTTCACTTTGTGCTGAATTTGAATTCAGATATAATTTTGTATTCCAGGAGTGGAAGTACCATTGCTGTCTATACTCTCAGTAGTCCTTCTGGGGATGAAAAACAATTTGATTTAGCAAAAGATGCCATGTTAAATCAACTGGCAACGAAGTATCCTGTGGACTTTGTCAGTAAGTGACCCTCAACAAATTTGGACCATGTTTCAGCCGTCTTCATATGTTCTCACATAAATTTATACATAGTATAGTGGGGAAAATCTTTAGCTTTTTTGTGATTTTTTTTTTTTTTTCCCCCATCTTTGTGTCACGCAGGTGTTGAACAATTAACTACATCGGTTAGTCCCGAGACAATAATTGCTGGGGTTCCGGTCACCCTGACATGTGGACCTCCTCCGACTAATCTGGGTTCAGACCTGACGGTGGAGTGGACACGTTCTGGAACTCTCCTGGACACAGTCAAACCCAGCCAAGACGGAACGTCGAAATACACAATCCCAAAATTTTTGAAAATTCATGATGGTAGGAGTCCACGTCAAAGTGTTGAAACATTGCTGCTTGGGATGGTTAAGTGTAATTTAACATCCAGCTTTAGGAGATTACGGCGACAATGACGGCTTTGGTTTTGTCTTTCAGGAGCATATGTGTGTAAAATGAAGCGGGAAGACGGTGCCACTTTCACACAGAGCCTCACCTTAACATCCAAACCAGCACCGCAGATTACCGTGAGCCCAGTCAGAGGAACGGTGAAATGTGGTGGTTCTGTGACTGTGAAGTGTTCTGTTAACACCGGCTACCAGGTTCAATTTAAAGGCCTGAATCCTCCAAGTAAATATTCAAGAAGCAAATATTTTAATGCTTTATAATAACACCCTATGGCACTTTAAGTATGTATTATGAACTGTACTCTAAGCAAAGTGTTATGATTCTGTTGTTTAGTTCCTGGTTTGGAAATCAGCTACACGTACACAGCCCCTGGTGGATGTACCAAACCGGAAGAGACGATAACCTGCCAAGTGACAACAAACCCACAGGATTCTAAAATAATAACTCTGGAATTAATCAAAAATGGTGGGCATTGATCCAAACAACAGAACCCTGAAAAGCTAAATAAAATACAAACCAGGTCACATGTACAACTGTGTCACAACTTAGAAGTGACACAGGCCTCTCCAAAAATATACTGGGATAATACATAATCTTAATAGTTTGTACAAATTCCTTTCATGGCAATCAAATCATACTCAAAATCTCCAAACAATTTTTTGCATGTTTTAATGGGCTGGTACTCTGAGCGGGCCTCTCCAGAACAATAATATCATTTCAATCAGAAGAGGTTGGTAAAATTAACACAATGTTTTACTTGTAAATCTGCCAGGGTTGCGCACATTTTGGGGATGTACAGTGATCTGGATAGTGATTAGAAAATATGTTGAAAATCAGCTAAATTGCTTTGTTTATTTTTTTTAGCTCTTTGTCAGGCTAACGATAAATTCAGTGCCGGATCGCTGGGTTTTGTGGCTGTTGCATCCTGTGAAGAGGGCAAGGTGGGAAACATGACAGCCGTCTGTAAGGCGGACGGCACATATGGAGACATCCAAGACAACTGTGTTCTAGAAGTCATTCAGAATCTGCTCAGTCAGTCGGAGGTAAACCGGTTCATCTCGTATCTCGACTCTTCTTCATGACACATTTTATTTACTGAAATGTTCGGCCCTCAAACAGACAAATTCCAGGAAATGGGGACGACTGATGAGAAATATGAGAATATATGATGTCCTTTAACAATAAAATGACCATTTTATGTAATTCTGATGACATTTTATTCCAATTATACCATATCCCGTCCTTATTGTACACATTCTAAAGCTGAGAAAACCTGAACTGTAGTACTAGACTCTTAAATCCAAAACCAAATTGATCAAAGGACCACATTTAGCAAAAGTTAAGCTAAGCACACAAAACTTCATGATACATGCATGAGCCCATAATTTGGATAGATATACTGCAGTGATACAACTTCTGCATTTTATGCAAGTATTTCTATAACTTGTAAATATAAAGTTTGTATGTGAACCTTGACAGGCATTGGATGTGGCTACTCTACCAGTATTCTTGGAAGACCTCAAGGGTGCAACGATCAACAACTCTAAGACCATAACTGACTCTCCGGCCACCATCAGCGCCATGGTGAAAATCTTTGCAAATATTGGCCAGAGGGCCAATTCTTTAAAAATCACATTATCTGAGGACTCTACAAAGGTAGGCAGTGCGGATTTGTGTGGTTGTTGTGCAGGACTGTATGGGCAGTTGCAAGGGCCAGTATTAAAAAGGGAATTGCATAGACAGCAGAAAAAAATGAATTATCAATTTTTTTGATGAAAAAAAAAAATAGACATATTATATTTGCTCTTTTTTTGTTTTGTTTTTTAATCCAGAATATCCTGGAAAGTGCGGGTATTCTCACCACTGACGCTGCAAAAGGCACATGGAATGAACTGAACAATGACAACAGAAGTGAAAGTTCAGAAAACAAAAACTCCAGCTCTTTATTTTTGAGCGCCTTTGAAGTGATAACATCCCTCGTCGTCAACAAACCTTTAACCATAGAAACACAGTATATTCTTTTCACCAAAACTAACTTCACAAACAGTTTCAAGAATGACTTTAATTCCTCTGTGGAAATAGACATACCAGAAGCCGAGGGAAGCAGGCAGTCGGTCGCAGTAATATTATTTGCTTCCATGGACAACGTCCTTCCTGTAAGAGAAAGCGTGAACACATCGTCCAGCGTCATCAACGGCAGGGTGGTGCTTATTCAGCCAGAATCAGACATTAACAACATATCCATAGCATTTGATGTTCTGAATGAGACCCTGGGAAAGCCCAAGTGTGTTTTCTGGGATTTTGATCTGGTTGATGGTCTTGGAGGATGGAGTGATGAAGGCTGCTCATTTGTACTGAATGAAAACGGGACAGTCAGGTGCAGATGCAACCACACCACCTCCTTCTCCATTCTGATGTCCCCCGACAGCCCACAGGATCCTGTGTTGGACTTTATAACCTACATTGGAGTCGGCTTGTCCATGGGCTCCCTGGTTGTATGTCTCATCATTGAAGGCATCGCATGGAGAAAAATAAGAAGACATTCAACGTCGTACTTGCGTCATGTCTCCATCGTCAACATCGCAGTGTCTCTCCTGATTGCAGACATTTGGTTCATTATTGGAGCGGCCATTTCAAACACAAAAAGTGCGCCGGCCTGCACAGCCGCTACCTTCTTCATCCACTTCTTCTACCTGGCCCTGTTCTTCTGGATGCTAGCCTCGGCCCTGCTGCTGCTCTACCGGACTGTCAATGTCTTTGAGGGAGGGCTGTCGAAACTGACCATGCTGATCATCGGATTCTCTTTAGGATATGGAGCGCCGCTGATCATCGCGACTATAACTATAGCTTCAACTGCCCCCTCGAACGAGTACATCCGGGAAAATGTCGTCTGTTGGCTCAACTGGAACCAGTCCAAAGCTCTGCTGGCCTTCGTGGTCCCTGCTCTCTTGATAGTGGTGATAAACTTGATCATTCTGATTGTGGTGTTGTACAAAATAGTGAGCAGGAGAGGCGGAGCAAACGCAGCCCAAGCAGAAGAGAAGAGCGTTCTGTACGTGATAGCCAGGAGTTTGGCTGTGCTCACGCCGTTGTTCGGACTGACTTGGGGTTTGGGAGTCGGAGTCATGGTCAGCCCAAAAAACAGAGCGATCCACATCACGTTTGCATTGTTCAACTCAGTCCAGGTAACATTTCACATACATAATCACTTTTCATACTCCTATCCTGCTTCTCAATGTGAGAAAACTGAAAAAGATTTATTTGATGTTTTTTCAAAGGGATTCTTCATTCTGGTGTTTGGGACACTGTTGGACAAAACGGTGAGTTTGTCTCATCTGTCAGGATTTTGCTAATGATACAGTATGTTATATAGCTTTCAAAGTTATAAATTATGTAGGATTTCCTTTTCCCACATAATTTGTCGGGTTTTCAGTAGCATACTAACCAACGGAAATAACTTTTTAGGTACGTTCAGCGATGACCAAATCTCAGGGATCTTCGTCGCTTAGCAGGACAACAGTAAGAGGTTTTCTTAATTCATTCATCTCATTGAATAGCTACAGTTCAGGCTTCTGACATTTTCTGTTATTCTTGTTTCAGAGCACCAGCGCCAGAACTTTTTCCAGTGGAGTGAGCAAGTTCTTCAGCAGGCTGAAGAAACCAAGACGTACGTCATTTTTATTTTTCATGATGACCTTTTTGATAGTTCTATTTTGGTCACATTACATAGATTTTAAAATCACACCACAAACTAAATAAAACCTGTTTTTGTTGCAGGTTCTACCAGGGGCTACCACACGTCTTCTGGTGGCTCCAACACTTAATCCAATGCAAAGTTGAGCAAATTCATATTATTGTTTGATTAGATTCGTTCTCATCAAGTTTGATTTGCTTGTTAATGGATTGTGAACAAATGAAGGAAACTGAATCCACTGCTTTCAGCAGCTGCTACTTGTAATAATAAATCTTTCTTCACATAATCTGTCCATGTCTTTTTAAAATGTATAATAATCTGCAGTAATATCTGTTTGTAAACATTTTTAATCCCAACTTCTGACAAAAATGTTTCCTTTGTTTCTTATGGTCAAAACAAAGTGCAAATTATGTTAAATATTGAGAAGCTTATATCAGATTATTTTAAATAAACACATAATATACAAAAAAGATGGAGAAAAGTCGCATTTTTGCAAAGTTTCCCAAATCACTTTAGTCCAATTATGACTCTAATGTAACATAACTCTTCTAATATTAATGTGAAGTAATAAATTTTATTCCATGAGTAGCTGTTGACTCTTCCCTGTTTCATAAAATGTGTGTGTGTGTGTGTGTGTGTGTGTGTGTGTGTGTGTGTGTGTGTGTGTGTGTGTGTGTGTGCGTGCATGGGGGTGTATGTGTGTGCATTGGCATGAAGAGTGTAGAAATCTGTTTTGACAGGAGGGTGTGTGTTATACTTTTATAAAAGTACTATATATTTTATTTATTAATGTTTTCCCAAACCTAAATATTCTTGTACAGAAATGTCATTTCTCGTGCCTTTCTGCTTTCATTTTGTTTTTCTCTTTAATAAATTCATCGGCCGGAGTCAAAGTTAGAGGAGTAAACTCACATAACTGGTTATCTGCAGTTCTTGGCAAGAAAAAAACCACCCTGGCATCTTCAGTATCCAGCATTTTAAAAGCTGCTGGATACTGAAATACCTGAGGTTTAAGTTCAAACAGAGACACTGAAGTACTTTCAGTATCGCATGAAGGAAATGAAAATGGTTTCAGCCCGTCTGCTGAACGCTGTTGTGCATCAGTATCTGTTGGCACTGAGTTTTAATCTGTTTGTTCTCATCTCAGAAATCAACACTAAATACAACTATAAACCTGAGAGATCCTCGGATGCTATGATCCCAGTAGATCAGCTGTTTTCAATTACAACCAGCCCATCTGGCAACAAAGTCTATGCTACATTTAAAGATCTATAAATCCTCTTTCCTCCCCGTTCAGGACGTCATCTTCATCGCTTCACCAAATACATTCAGTCACAGCCGTGAGATTGGGTGCCTCACCAGCAGTTAAACATGCGTACCTAATAAAGTGGCCAACGAGTGAACATCTGTATCTCTTTATCCTGTCGGCAGCTATCGAAAACATTTCTGCTTTAACTGAAGGATGGCGCTGGTCATTTAAACAGAAAAGCTCAAGTCCGACTGTAGGAACCTCTAATTAGATTCTCAGAATTTAAACCAAAACATAAAATATTATTCAAAAATAATTGCAAAGAACTGAAGGGGTCAGTCTGACCTCGGTCACATGATGCTGCTGCAGGTTAAGCAGTGCACGTCCTGCATATGTGCTTGTCAGAAATGAAGTTGCTGAACCAGACTGACAAGTTTCTGCAGCTTGTGGACGATATTTAAGGAGGTGAGCGCCAACACGGTGAGTCATCAGAGGACAAGAGGAGGTAAAGTAATCCTGAAGTTCGTTTAAAATGTTGTCTGAACTGATTTTATTACTTCATGCTAAGATAAGAAAAGCTTCCTATTCACAGAATGATTGTAGAAATGAGTTAAAGGGTTTTGTGTCAGACTGAGGCAAATGGGCGACGGGAGCAGAACATTAACATGTTGGACTTCTCAGTTTACAGCAAAGTAGTTTTCAGTTTTACTTTCCATGGACTTTTGCTGGTCTAACTTTAAGTTTCTCCCGTTGCAATAAGAAAACAACACTTCCACGCTTTACAATGCGTCTAACAGTAGAAATTCAAAAAATAAATAAAAATCAATGATAGGAGAAAAACAAATTCCACTTCATTAATGCTGCATCTCTCACAGGTCACGTTTTTTTGTTACTTAATTGCATGATTCAGTAAATCAGGGCTTAACTGTGTTACTGATGTTTGGTTTTGTCTTCTGTCCAGTCAGGATGGCTTCACCAAATGTGGCCTGGTTCAGTTTTATGCTGCTGGTTCTGTGCTGCAGACTGGATGAACTGGGATTCAGACAGTCTGCGTCTGTTGTGGAGGTGAGCATGAAAATCATCCTGACTGCGTCGGACCATGTGACACTCAATGTGTTTTAGTTTAGATGCACATCAATTCCTGCTACCTTTGTTGTTAGGTACAGTTTGCATTCTTAGCTAACTTCAACTTGTCTATTTTAGGAAGTGACTGGGACTGAAGCGCTAGTTGTGAATGTTGGAGGACGGAGACCAGGTGAGTTGTGCTCTGAATTGGCTGTTCCCACAAAAAAACCGACACCAGCTATTAGTGGTTCAAGACTTGTATCTAAATAGGTCGCCAGGTCACATGTCAAACGCAGCTTTCTGTTTTCATCCTGGGAAATTTGAGTAACATTTCATATTTTTGATTCTAATGTTTTTAAATTTCTCTTTTTAAGTGAGACAAAATGGTTTATTCTCCTCTTTAGATGAATGAAGAAGATGGAAAAAAAAAAAAAGATACCTTTCCTCATAATTGCTGTTTTTATACATTTTTCACCAAAATTTATTTTGTTGTATATTCAGTATAAATCTGATAACCTCTTCGTCCACAAAAGACTTCTTTTAGGTGTGGATCTAGAATTTAAATAGCCAATCAAAGAGCTGCAGTAATAATGACCATTAAAACTACTTTCTGTGTATTTTCTGTTTTTATTTTCTAAGTACTGCGACAGACTGGCGACCTGTCCAGGGTGAACCCCGCCTCTCGCCCGGAACGCAGCTGGAGATAGGCACCAGCAACTCCCGACCCCGTTAGGGAGAAGGGTGACGGAAAATGGATGGATGGATGGATGGATTTTCTAAGTATCCATGACAACCTGCTGTCCAATGTCCCTCTGATGGACTGCGGTGTCAATATGACGATGGTGTTGCTTGGAAATGTGACACCTGTAACTCCACTAAAACATCCAGTAATTCTAGCAGTCAGATCTGCTCACACAGATATGGACTCAGTTGTGATAGAAGGTTTTGTCAACCAGTCACAAGTAAGTTAACTTGTTGCCTTTTCATGGTAATTTAGCTTTCTGAATATGAAAACTAAATTTCATATTCAGAAATTTAGCTTTCATAAAGCTAAATCCTACAACCATGTGGGATGGCCCCGAGAAAATGGCATATCCACCATTAGATCCCATTTGACTCCAAAATCCCATTCAAAAGTATATCTGAATGGCAAATCCTCCCAAATGTCCATTATAAAGAATACCCACATTTCCCCATTGTCAGTCTTCCCAAAAGTCAATTTTATCCCAAGTTTCCCTTCACCCTAACCCAAAAATCCCATCCTCGAAATGCCCATTAAAAAGTACACTAAAAAATCCTAACGCCCCCCTGGTGGTGGTTTGTGGTATTTAAATCAAGATGGGCCAGATGGCAGCATTTGTTGGAGTTGAAAGCGATTTTTTTTTTTTTGGTGTCCGAAGCCAACTCTGGGGTTCTCTCATAGGGTCACCAAGGGTAAAAAAACATTCAAAATGAGGGGGGGCACAGAGGTAAGGAGGGATGGATCTGTCAGGTGACCTTTGTCCCGCCTCCCGGGACCTTTGATTAGCCCCCTAGGATTTTCCAAAGTTGGCCATTTTTCCCCTTCTTTTGTTCCATTTTGGGGGGTGACCCAAACAAGGTAATCCAGCTTTCTGAATATGAGCTGGTGAACATGTTTAAATTCACTTCTTATTAATGATCCTGTTTGACCTTTTTTGGCAGTGATAACAGTAATGCCACCAACTATAACCACAGAACAAAATCACAAACCCGTTTCAATTCCTAATGCCTGATATCAATGCAGGAATGGCAGCCTTGGCAAATGCAACAAAGGCTGATTCAACAAAACCAACAATGACCAGACAGTCAAACTTCACACCAGAAAGACAAACAGTAAAGACGAACTCTGAGGAATGGACAGAAGGATTCATGACATCAGAAGAGCTAACATCACCTTCAAAGACAACCATTGCAGTCAAACGAGACAACTTCACCATTAACATGCCGTTTCAGGAATCATTCAAAGACCAAAGCAGCAGAGTGTACAGAGACATCCATGATGCGGTAAGTCCTGATCTGCTTGAAGTCCTGAAGTGCTGATGGTTTACATACCAGCTGTTTGTCTTACACAGATTGAAAAGCAGTGTCAGTTCTATGTGTCAGAACACTGCAGAGTGCAGAGCTTAACCTTACGGTAAGTTAAATTAATTCAAGAATTGAGCAAATTTTATGTGATTCAATGTAACTGAAAGAACTTCAACAGCAACCTGTTGAAGTTCAACCCAACAAACATTCCAGTTAGTTGGATTCAAACTGGAATGCTTTCACCCAGCTTTCACCCAGCTGACCAATCGTTTAGTCAGACAACATATAAAACTAACCAGAGAAGTCTACAGCATAATTACAACCAACATCATTAAGATCTTAGGAGGTTGTCAGACAGATAGCTTATATTTCTGCTAAGAGCAGAAACAGCTTAGTTCTCAGTTTCTTTTATGGCCTCCTTGTTCTTCCTCACTTCCTGAAGCTGAAATTTATTTGCCAAATTTCAGCTAATCCTGGCTTAGATGCTCCATTGTATTTGGCTCTACTGCTTATTTTAAACTGATTTATTTTATTCTTCATTACAGGGAAGGAAGTACTGTTGCTGATTACGCTCTCAGAGCTCCAGCTATTGATGACGACCAAGTTAAAAGAGTCAAATCTGCGGTATTTAATGAACTAGCTGCAAAAAGTTACCCAATGGAGTTTGTCAGTAAGAAAGGCCCGATAAATTCAGGACATGCTGAAATGATTACATAAACTGTAATTTAAATGATCTTAATGAATGACTGTGTGTCCTTTTCTCCTGTAAAGGTGAGAAAAAATTACAGTTTAATCCAAGAAAAGTCTTCTTGAAGGAAAGTGTGACTGTGACATGTGGTCCCCCACCAAGCACTCTCAATCTGGGCGTCCAGTGGGACGCTGAATGGAGAGTTAATGGTGTAGTTATTGAGCCAGATGAAACCCATAGCATCTCCAACAATTACATGGAGGGGAAGTCAATATTGACAGTGTCCAAGTTTCTTCGAACTGATGACGGTAAGCAGAACAGTCACCATGTAGATAATTATGACATCACTGAGTTTTTGCTAATGTGTTAACGGTCAAGCTTGAACTTCCTAGAAAAAGTAAATTGGTTTCTGAAAACCATTCATGTTTTTATCTACTGCCATATTCTGCAGAATATATAAACATAACTCAAGCCCAAGAATGTTCAAACGCCACACAAATGTAGATTTAAATCCATCCTGTAAAATACAGGTTGTTGAGGGGATAAACTCAACAACCTGTATTTTACAGGATGTTAAATTTACACATATGCTTTAGTTTGTTGGAAAACGTGCACATGAGAAAATAAGCCATTCAATTTTCTTGTCAAATGTACTTAAAACAGTTTCCAAGATCTAATTTAAAAAAATAAAAATACCTACCTTTATTTTCTTCTTTTCTTAGGTTTTTATGAATGTAAACTGAAAAGCACTAAGTTCATTTTCAAACAGAAAGAAACCTTCATATCCAAAGCAATCCCAGTGATTCATGTTAAACCAGTCAGAGGAATCATGAACTGTGATTTTTCCAATACAATCACACTGGAGTGCTCTGTCAACAGACCCTACGTTATAGAGTTTATCGAATCAGATTACACAGGTAGGATGGATGGATGGATGGATGGATGGATGGATGGATGGATGGATGGATGGTCAAAAATCTGTTTATACTGCTATTATATTATGTAAAAGTTCAAATGTTTTAACTTCCTCTCAAACTAAACGTTCATGTTTTTGTTAGTTCATGATGAAAAAAATCACAGCTGAGATCACCGTCCCTCATGACTGTGCAGACAAGATCGTTTACACTTGTGAAGAGGAAACTTACACAAAATATCAAAAAGTAATCACAGTTGAATTCACCACCGAGCATAAGTAATCTAGACATTACCAAAACTTTTAGACAATGCTAAAAACCAACTAAAACACTGTTATTTCCTTTAGCTCTGATATGTTTCAGTGAGGAGTTTGGTCATGGACCATTGGGCTTTAAGGCGGTGGCAGATTGCAAAAACGATAAGGTGGGAGAACGGACGGCAGTTTGTAAAGAAGATGGTAAATTTGGAGATCTACAAGATAACTGCATCCTGGCACCTGTTCATGAGCTGCTTGATCAGTCTGAGGTGACAAAGTCCTCATGCAGCATTTGAACCTGTTTTAGTTACGTTTAGTCACCTAAAGCAGTGGTCCCCAACCTTTTTATTACCGACAAGTGGACCGACAAGACTTAGCAACTTAGCAGCAGCCTGAGGGACTGGGGGAGATTCCCTTTACAAAAATCTTACAAAAATCAGGCATTTTAGAATATGCCTGATCTAAAATCGGGCATATTTAACATTGTCTTGGCCTGATTATCGCAGCCTGTGGGGTTTTCAGTGACTGAACGCAGCCATGTGACAGGTAGCCAATCAGAAGGATCAGTAAGAACAGAGGGGGAATCCCAAACAGTTGACAGTGCTCTTACATCATGCTTGATTATTCTAAATTCATGTTTGGTATGTTGGGGGTTTCACTGGATTTTCTTCTTGAATCGGTTCGTGTGTGGTATGTTGCTCCTGCCGTGTGGCTGGACACACGAACCGATCAAACCTGTTGGACTTTTATTGGCTCTATGGTCACACAAGTTTGGACAATCAGCCCACAATCCTTAAATTGTACCGTGTGAACCAGACCTAAAACTCACAAGCTCTACTCCTCTCGTCTCGTCTCGACCACTGCCCTAACACTCTCTGACTCTGGTCGCTATGGTAATGTTTACATAGCCCTTCAAATGAAGATATGGATGCGCCACAAAAACAAACATGAAAATTTTGTGAAAATTTTAACTGTCAATAACGACTAATGGGAGCCTTGAGCTTGTTTCTATGCAACAAAACGGACCTTCTGGGAGAGATGAGAGACAATGACACTGAAGTGTTGCTTATGCACAGGGAGCTACTTCATCTCTATATGGAGAAGCAATTTGAAGCTTCATTCCCTCATTAACATCCTGTCATCATATCATGTGGAGCATCTTGGATTGTGGGATTTACCTACCTGGATAGGTAAATCTGTCTCTTCTCTGCGCCTTTTCTCTTCACAAAGAAACTTTCCAAAAATATCTGATCTGTTTCTGACTTATTTTGCTGCTTGTGGCTCAATGTTGGCGCGCAAGACGTAACCAAGAGAATCCGGTTAAAGGACTTTCAAAATAAAAGATCCTCCAGACTCAAATAATACATAAAATGAAAATATTTAATTACTTTTTGCTTGGCCCGGAACCAATTGCTCCTCGAACCGGTACTGGACCGTGGCCTGGGGGTTGGGGACCACTGACCTTAAGGACAAACGAATGATGTAAATTCATCATGAAAAGAATCATAAGTGCAAGGACTGAAATTTTGTGGTTAAAATCAGATGTAATAGAACAATTTTCTTCCCTCAAACACAACAGGCTCTGAATGAATTTACACTGGCAGCATTCTTGAAGCAACTCAGGACAGTAACTGTCAGACATGCTAAGGACATAACTAGCTGTCCCGCCACCATCACTAGCATTGTTAAGATTTTCAACAATGTAGAAAACATTACTTCATTCTTTGGAGTGAAAACAACTCAAGATTCAATGAAAGTAAGGATATTTTTTTCACTGACATTCTAAAATAATCTCTTTATGCGCTTCAGTATCTTCAGTGTTTTTCTTTCTATTCAATCCAGAATATCCTGGAAACTGCAGGTGTTCTCACTGCTGAGGAGGCAAAAGATTCATGGTCATTTCTCAACAACAAAGTCAAAAATGGCACAAAGGAAAGAGATGATGCTGAAATGAAACGTGTCGGCTCTTCTCTGTTGAACTTCTTTGAGAGGATGACAACCCACCTGGTCAATCAAACCTTCAGCATCAGCACACCTCAAATTCTACTGAACAAAACTACATTCACAAATGCGTTCAATGCAGACTTCAACTCCTCAGTGGAAATAGGCATTCTAGAGGCTGATGAAGGGAATCAGTCAGTGACTGTAATATTATTCGCTTCCATGGGCAGTGTGCTTTCTGCAAGAGATGAAAATGATACGTTTTACGGTGATATCAGTCAAAGGGTTGTGCTCATTAAGTCAGAAGCTGAAATTACAAATTTATCATTAATATTTCATGCGTCAGATCAGAGTTTCTATGACACACAATGTGTCTTCTGGGACTTCAGCCTCTTTGAAGGTCTTGGAGGATGGAGCAGCAAGGGTTGCTCGCTGGTGTTAAGAAAAGATAAACTGGTCTCCTGTAACTGCAACCACATCGCCTCATTCTCCGTTCTGTCACGTTTCTCGATGATAGACTTTTTTTCCATCTTATTAAGTTCAATTACAGTTGCCCTTTCTATGTTTTTTCTGATCATTTGTCTCATCATTGAAGGCGTCACGCTGAGTCGAATGAGCCAGAACGACCCATCTTACTTCCATCATGTTTCCATCATTAACATTGCTCTGTCCGTCCTGGTTACTCTGATTTGGTTTGTTATTCGAATGACCTGGTCACTTCCAGAGACTCCGCCGGCCTGCACAGTCGTTATGTTTTTGATCCATTTCTCCTACCTCTCCCTGTTCTTCTGCATGTTAGCGTCGGCCCTCCTGCTGCTCTACCGAACTCTTAGTGTCTTTGATGGAGGGCTGTCTAAAAGATCCGTGCTGACCATCGGATTCTCTTTGGGATATGGTGCACCTCTGATCATTTCAACAATAACTATAGCTGCAATTGCTCCCTCTGATCAGGACATCCAGGAGAACATCATATGTTGGAGAAACTGGGATGAGTCCAATGCTCTGCTGGGGATCGTGATCCCTGTGTACATGATAGTGGCTGCAAATTTTATAATCCTGATGGTGGTGATATTCAAAATACTGAGAAGAATTGAAGGAAATGCATTCCAAGCAGGACAGAAGCACATCCTAGTGCCAGCTGGCAGTTTGGCTTTGCTCACAATGTTCTTGGGAGTAACTTGGAGTCTGAAAGCTGGATTTCTGACTTCCCGAAGTCTAACAGGAATCTATTTTGCATTATTTGTCTTCCAGTTATTAGAGGTAGTGTCTGATTTTTTGTAAATTTTCTCTACTAATATTCAAGTGTTTCCAGTTGTTTATTGTTATGATATGATAGACTTAGAAATGTGACGCAATTTGACAACACATTCTTCCTGCATTCATACAGGGTTTGGTCATCCTGGTGTTTGGAACCTTGCTGGATCAGACGGTGTGTATGTCTCAATCTGTGAATTACGAATCAAGTAATCAGAGAATCCCACCCTGACTGGTTTACGATGTTTTACATGTGGATAAAATATGTCGGCCGACTCACTTCCCTTGTTCTGTTTCAGGTGAGGTCAGAGATCAAAATGTGTTGTTGCTCCTTGGTGGGAAAGAATAGAGGGGTAAGAAAACTGATCGGTTATGTTTGTTCTTTTATGTTTATAACTTTTTTTGTGACTGAGTTTCTGTTTGACTTTTGTTTTGGTTTAGAACAACATGGCTGCCACGTCATCTAGTGAACTGGAAACATTACATGAGGAGGTATGTCAGTAAAAATGAATATGAAGAAATATATTCAATATTATTTTTAATGACCTTGGAACACATTTAGAACACTAATATAGAGTGAGAAATACAACAAGTATCAAGTATATAATATCTGTCATTTAATTAGGGCAAAGCCAATGCTGTATATCTGTGGTTTAAATTTGACTGTTTATTTAAGACAGCAAATAATGACAGTTCATTCTGTTATTGGGTACATCGTGCACATAATGCTGTATTGAATGACTATGAATTGACTGATAACAATGTATTTTTCCTCATAGGTTTTTTGAGTGGTCCTCTAATGCAGTGGTCGCAAACCTCCTTCCTTCACCACCCCGCCACTCCTACCCTCACCTCTCTGCATTGTAGCCCTCGCATGGAAAGCGCACGGCAACAGTGAAGGAAAAGCGTTGCTTTTATTTCAACTGTTGATGTGAAAAGGAGATCCAACGTTTCCTTTCAAATTTTCGTGGGAATCAGTTTTAACAGCTATAGAGTGACACATCTCATGTGCCAAAAAGCTGTAATTGTCAACTGATCAGTATTTGTGTTGACATCTGTAGAGCTGCGCTATAGCCAAGGACACTGATAAGCTTCCACCACGAGACAACGGTGGGGACAGACGTCTAACACTTAGTGCTCATATATATTCTTTATGGCTAATTGAGCTTCTGTACAGCAGCAATAAAAAGGCACTGTGATTCTGATTATGTACCAAAGCCGGATTGAATACAAAATTAAAATGTATTGTGCTTTTAAACGAACATTTAAACTGGCATGTTGAATGTTAAGCTATCAATCACTCATTTAACATTGACATTTCATGAGAAATAAAAGTAATGATTATCTAGTGCCCAGTTATTATTTGTACCAACAACGTTCAATGGGAAAAGCTCTTATGGACCCACTGTGATCCTAAATCAAACACTAAAAGAAGAATTAGTCTAAATTATAAGCAAAAGCTAAAAGACCCCATATGTTTTGAAATAATGTATCACAGAAAAATTAGACTGAGACTCAATGTTAATTATGACATTGTTTTTTATTACAGAAGATGAAACGTATTTCAACATTATGTAAAAAGTTTCCTGCTGCTATGGTGCAAAAATCTGCTTTATATGAAACAAAAGCAGATTTTAAGCAAGATTTATTGTAATTTCATGAATCTATAAATTCAAGTCTTTTAGTTTGAAATGTAAACTTCACTGTGGAAAAAAAAGATCGAGAAGCAGACAATCTGTGAGACAAAAAATAACTTATTTTGCACTTAAGAGTGTCCTTGAAGTATCTAACATAAAGCTAATGTCTGTTAATTTGACAAGTTTTAATAATGCTGGAAAAACTGAAATCTCCCAAATTCAGTAGGTTTCAGAAAAATAGAAAACACGAGCATTAAAAAAAATCATCATTGCAACTTAAAATTAACAAAATTTCCTTTCAGGATTTTTCCAGAAACAATTATTTTGAAAGCTGACCTGAACCAGCTGTAAAAAAAAGCGTAAATGAATGGATTCAGTGCAGAGTTGGACAGTCCGATCCAGGTAACCGTTTCAATCACAGGAACTGGAACCAGTTGGTTTGTAAAAGGTAGTAAAGTTATGATGAAGAAAAAAGGAGTCCAGCAAAGCAGAAAAACTCCCAGAACAATCGCCAGAGTTTTGGTGGCTTTTCTCTCCATCTTACTGGCAGTTGCTCCAGACTTCATGCTTTGGATGCTTCGTGCCTGTCTCTGTGCAACAAGGAAAATCTTCAGGTAGATGCAAAGCATTACCACCACTGGAAGGTAAAATGATAATACAGGTCCAATAATGGTTGCCGTGATTACATCAAGAACACACATGTCAACACATTTGCCGAGGGACAGTCTGGGAATTACCACTCCGATGCCAGTGAGAACAGCAACACCCCAGCTCACTGCGATCATGATGGCAACAACATGACGGCTGATTTTAGATCTATATGTGAGAGGCTGACACACAGCATGGTACCTGTCAGCTGAAATACAACACAAGTGCGTAATAGAGCATGTACAAAACAATATATGAAAGGTGTCACGGACCTTACAAAGGAAATCTTCATTATAGGTACATGAACTGAGAGAGAAGGCCATGCTGAGAGGAAACACTAAAATCCCAACCAGCATGTCGGCCACAGCCAGAGACAGAATGAGAGTGTTGGTGGGTGTGTGAAGCTGTTTGAAGTAAATTACTGATATTATTACAAGCAGGTTTCCACATACAGTTAACACAGATAATAGCATAAGAAATCCATATAACATTGCACATGTAACAGAAGCAGTCGTGGTCAGTTTGTAGCTAAACTGATTTATCTCACACCATGGATGCTGTAAGACATTCACTCCATCTGTCCTGTTTTCCATGAAGACCTAAAACTGAATTCAGGTTACATTGAAAGTAAGACAGACATTTAAAATGAATTTAACAGAGGGTTAAACAAAGAGTGGCTTTTCTGATACCTGATACTGCTGATCAACCTTACATGCTGTGCAAACTGCTTACAGCAATGTGAGTCTTAGTGCAACAAGGCAACATGTCAGTGCAGGTTGCTCTGCAGCATGATGGTTTCTGTGCACAAGCTTTTATGTCTTACTCACCGACCTATATTTGGACGCCACAATTTCCCTCCAATAAGGAAGGGCAAACTCCATGTTGCTTTGTAGCATGGCAACGTGTGTGTGGCTGTATTGGGCCCTCACACAGATCGACCAGATTCTGATCCATCATTAACATCATGGATGTTGTCACACTGTTGATGCATGGTTATGTGGTTTTCAGCTGTTTGGTTTCACAGACCTGTAGTTCTCATGCCAGGCCAATATGTGATGCTGTGTTTTCAGTGTGTTGTTTGAAATGCGCCGAAGTTTTGACCCATAGATTCTACCTCAAGTAGGAACTTGAACTCATCAACGATGAACTGAGTGCTCATGTAGCACATCTATACTTCTTATGAGAAGCTGTTTTAAACTGAACAGTTTCTCGCTCACAGCACAAGACTATCTGCCATCCTAAACAAACCCTGCTGTCATACGTTCTGCACATGTGTGCTTTCACAAATTGTGGAGTATTTCACAACTCTGGGTGTTACTGATGACTTCCATTTTGAAACCCAGTTTAAAAACGTGCTGATGTCACAGACTCTGATCACCAGAAATGTGTAAACAACCAGCTTGAAACCTGGGACTTATAGTACAGGGTCAGAATCCTCTGAAGATCTTTAACATTAATGTTTCTTGACTGTGATTGCCCATCAACACAAAGAGACGACATGTGAAGTCTGAGAAGGAAAACCTCAGGCCACATTGTGAACCATAGAAGGTTTTTCTCCAGTTGTGACAACTTGACACACCTAAATAACTCTAACCCAACTTTCTGACTCGATCCTGTAACTCCTCCTGCTCCATACCAACTCATAACAATATAGACTTCAGCTACTATAGAATCAAATATAGCCTCATCCATCAGTCTGGACTGGTTTTCTTTTCGTAATCTTTACATTATTGTTAATCATTCATCGTCCACAATAAGGATCCTCACATTCAGTTTTGGGTGGGCCGGTGTCCTGCTTGTTTCAGATGTTTCCCTGGTTCAATACACAACAACCAAATAGCTGAATTACATCCTCAAAAAGTAGTCAAGTTTTTCAAAGTCTCACAATGACCTGACTAATTGAAGCGGGTATCGTGAGGCAGAGACACTTCTAAAACCTGCAGAACAACGGCCCTCAAGGCCTGGATTTGATGATCCCTGGTCTTGTGTCAAAAGATCATTTCAAGAAGTAGCCACCACCTTTACCTCCAGGTCTGCACAGCAGCAAGCCTTGCCTGAAGTCTTTAGATCAAGATTAGGCAACTGGTTCACTATCAGTTCCTTTTCTCTTAAAATGACAATGTTTGACTGTTCCCAAGTACTTTGTGGAGGTTGAGGAAGCTTGTCTTTGCCATTACCCAGTGCTATTCTCAGTGTTGCTCCAGTAGCAATCAAGATAATCTGCCTCTGCAGCTCCTTCGTAGTCTAGTGGTGGTCAAAAGGACCCATCTCAACCAAAGATAATTAATGTGCTCTGATGAGTTTCCAGTTTATCCAATAAGATATTCAAGATATGGACTTTTACCTAGCCTTTAATGAAGGCCTATCAGAAATGTTTTATTATAATATGACTCTAGGAATTATAAATGTTGCTGAAAACAGCTTGAAGTACAACAATTTGACGAAGTTACTTTGTGTAGTTGAAACATTTAGTCACATTTTTGTTTAGCGCAGCAGAAAAGGGAAATGTTTAGCTAATGTCACATATACTGCTGTCAGCTTAGCGAGCAAGTGTATTCTACCTGTATGGTGATTGACTGAGTCATTGATTTGGCAACTCCAAACCTCAGACCATAAACTTTGTGCCACTTCAGGATGGGTTTGTGGTTATTCATGTGCAATGATTTGTTCATATTTCTTTGTAGATCTACTTCACCCACCAAATTCAGAGCTGTGTTTTTGCTTCCATGTTTCCTGACCCAGGCCTTTTTCACATAATTATTTTTTCCATCACCTTTCTGTGGCCATGTCCAAATCTCAATAAACATTTAACTGGTATGTTGAATGTTAAGCTACCAATCACTCATTGAACATTTTCAGATTTTCATAAAAAATCAAAGTAATGATTGTCTAGTGCCCAGTTATTATTTGTACCAAAAACGTTCAATGGGAAAAGCTCTAATGGACCCAAATCATAGACTTGACCTAATTAGGTAAATTAGACTGAGACTCAATATTAATTATGACATTGTTTTTTAATTCAAGAAGATGAAATGTATTTCAACATTATGTCAATTTTTTCTGCTGTTTGGTGCAAAAATCTACTTTTTATGAAACAAAAGCAGATTTTAAGCAAGATTTATTGTGATTTCATGAATCTATAAAGTCAATTAGTTTGAAATGTAAACTTCACTATGGAAAAAAAATCGAGAAGCAGACAATCTGTAAGACAAAAATAAATTATTTTGCACTTAAAGTGTCCTTGAAGTATCCAACATAAAGTCTGATATCTGTTGATTTGACAAGTTTTAATAATGCTGGAAAAACTGAAATCTCCCAAACGCAGTAGATTTCAGTGTATTATTCTTTATAAGAAAAATAGAGAAAAAAGGCATAAAGAAATCATTGCAACTTAAAATTAACAAAATTTCCTTTCAGGATTTTTCCAGAAACAATTATTTTAAAAGCTGACCTGAACCAGCTGTAAAAAAAAGCGTAAATGAATGGATTCAGTGCAGAGTTGGACAGTCCGAGCCAGGTAACCGTTTCAATCACAGCAACTGGAACCAGATGGTTTCCTAAAGGCAGCAACGTTATGAAAAAGAAAAAAGGAGTCCAGCAAAGCAGAAAAACTCCCAAAACAATCGCCAGAGTTTTGGTGGCTTTTCTCTCCATCTTACTGGCAGTTGCTCCAGACTTCATGCTTTGGATGCTTCGTGCCTGTCTCTGTGCAACAAGGAAAATCTTCAGGTAGATGCAAAGCATTACCACCACTGGAAGGTAAAATGATAACGTAGGTGCAATAATGTTTGCCGTGATTACATCAACAACACACGCGTCCACACATTTGCCGAGGGACAGTCTGGGAATTATCACTCCGATGCCAGTGAGAACAGCAACACCCCAGCTCACTGCAATCATGATGGCAACAACATGACGGCTGATTTTAGATCTATATGTGAGAGGCTGACACACAGCATGGTACCTGTCAGCTGAAATACAACACAAGTGCGTAATAGAGCATGTACAAAACAATATATGAAAGGTGTCACGGACCTTACAAAGGAAATCTTCATTATAGGTACATGAACTGAGAGAGAAGGCCATGCTGAGAGGAAACACTAAAATCCCAACCAGCATGTCGGCCACAGCCAGAGACAGAATGAGAGTGTTGGTGGGTGTGTGAAGCTGTTTGAAGTAAATTACTGATATTATTACAAGCAGGTTTCCACATACAGTTACAACAGATAATAGCATAAGAAATCCATATAGCATTACACATGTAACAGAAGGAGTCGTAGTCAGTTTGTAACTCAAGTCAATCATTTCATAGCATGGATGCTGTAAGACATTCACTCCATCTGTCCTGTTTTCCATGAGAGACACTAAAACTGAATTCAGGTTACATTGAAAGTAAGACAGATATTTAAAATGAATTTAACAGAGGGTTAAACAAAGAGTGGCTTTTCCGATACCTGATACTGCTGATCAACCTATATGCTGTGCAAGCTCGTACAGCAATGTGAGTCTTAGTGCAACAAGGCAACATGTCAGTGCAGGTTGCTCTGCAGCATGATGGTTTCTGTGCACAAGCTTTTATGTCTTACTCACTGACCTATGTTTGGACGCCACAATTTCCCTCCAATAAGGAAGGCAAACTCCATGTTGCTTTGTAGCATGGCAACGTGTGTGTGGCTGTATTGAATTTAACACAGCTGGACTGATGTCACACTGTTGATGCATGGTTATGTGGTTTTCAGCTGTTTGATTTCACAGACCTGTAGTTCTCATGCCAGGCCAATATGTGATGCTGTGTTTTCAGTGTGTTGTTTGAAATGCGCCGAAGTTTTGACCCATAGATTCTACCTCAAGTAGGAACTTGAACTCATCAACGATGAACCGAGTGCTCATGTAGCACATCTATACTTCTTATGAGAAGCTGTTTTAAACTGAACAGTTTCTCGCTCACAGCACAAGACTATCTGCCATCCTAAACAAACCCTGCTGTCGTACGTTCTGCACATGTGTGCTTTCACAAATCGTGGAGTATTTCACAACTCTGGGTGTTACTGATGACTTCCATTTTGAAACCCAGTTTAAAAACGTGCTGGTGCCTCTGAAGATCCTTAACATTAATGTTTCTACACTGTGATTGCCCATCAACACAAAGAGACGACATGTGAAGTCTGAGAAGGAAAACCTCAGGCACCATTGTGAACCATAGAAGGTTTTTCCCCAGTTTTGACAACTTTGACACACCTAAATAACCCTGACCCAATTTTTTGACCCAAACCTCTGATTCCTCCTGCTCCATACTGTAACCCAGTGTAAAAACTGCCCTTAATTCCGTTTTTGCTGCTCCATTGGTTAGAGTGACAGTCAGTCACACACAGTATTCAGCCAATCATTGCAAGTGGAGTGGTTTTTCAGGCCTGCTCCAGCAATCGGATGTGAGGGGGAGAACTGGAGACAAAGGAACTGCAGCTTTGTGCTTCCAAACAATTAGTTAATCACTTTGTTTATTATGCACTTTTAAAACCTCACAATAAAAAAATCATGTAGATCTGAGTATCCAGTGAGCTTGGCGCCATGAAGTTGTCATACAATGATCTATAAACGGAATTGGTCAATAGTGAACACAATATTTTGTTTGTTTGGCATGTTGATGATTGTCGCCAATGCTAATGGTGTGATTATCAAACACACAATCTAACTTTTAAATTCAATACATGTTTAAGATAATGAGATGAATGCTGATATCTTTATTTTTGTTTCAAAGATTTGAAACAAAAAATAATTGCATTTATTTCTGGATATAACTGAAAAACTGTCTAGTTAACTAGCAGTCTGGTAATTTACTGGTCCTGTTTATTTCAATATAGGCCAGGTGACTCTTTTTGGGTTAAAGGATGGCAAGCTTCTGACAACTGGCTGGAGCCAGGAGAACCTGAAATTGACTCCATACTGGTCTGGTAGGAGGCTGATGGTCCATAATATTTCCCCCACTGACTCACTACATAGACACACAATTCATTATTCATCTTTTCATCGGACACAAATTGCGCTTGGACATTTTTCTCTTAAATATCTGGACAAATACACCACGGACTTTTAAATGTGTGTCGGTCAGACACTGTGCTGACCAGGGGGGAAAGTGAAGGACTCTTTGTGCACAACTATATAGAAGATCTACTGCAATACTGTGTATATATTTATTGTATTTATTTTCTTTTCTTTTTTTTTGTACTGTCTTGTAATGTTTACTTAATTTTTCCCTTTAAAATACATTTAAAATAAATCTCAATAAACATTTAAACTGATATTTTGAATGTTAAGCTGTCAATCACGCACGGAACGTTGATATTATCATGAAAAATCAAAGTAATGATTGTCTCGTGCCCAGTTATCATTTGTACCAACAACGTTCAATGGAAAAAGCTCTCATGGACCCAAATCATAGACTAAGAGAAGAATTGGCCTAATTAGGTAAATTAGACTGAGATTCAATATTAATATTGACATTGTTTTTTATTACAGAAGATTAAATGTATTTCAACATTATGTCAGAAAAGCTAATTTTAAGCAATTAAAATTGTAATTTTATGAATCTATAAATTCAAGACATTTAGTTTGAAATGTAAACTTCACTGTGGAAAAAATCAAGAAGCAGGCAATTTGTGAGACAAAAATAAATTATTTTGCACTTAGAGTGTCCTAGAAACTTCTAACATAAAGTCTAATATCTGTTGATTTTACAAGTTTTAATAATGCTGGAAAAACTGAAATCTCCCAAACGCAGTAGATTTCAGTGTTATATTCTCTATAAGAAAAATAAAAAAAACTGGCATTACAAAAATCATCATTGCAACTTAAAGTTAACAAAATTTCCTTTTCAGGATTTTTCCAGAAACAATTATTTTGAAAGCTGACCTGAACCAGCTGTAAAAAAAAGCGTAAATGAATGGATTCAGTGCAGAGTTGGACAGTCCGAGCCAGGTAACCGTTTCAAACACAGCAACTGGAACCAGATGATTTCCTAATGGAAGTAGAGTCATGAAAAAGAAAAAAGGAGTCCAGCAAAGCAGAAAAACTCCCAGAACAATGGCCAGAGTTTTGGTGGCTTTTCTCTCCATCTTACTGGCAGTTGCTCCAGACTTCATGCTTTGGATGCTTCGTGCCTGTCTCTGTGCAACAAGGAAAATCTTCAGGTAGTTGCAAAGCATTACAACCACTGGAAGGTAAAATGATAACGTAGGTCCAATAATGTTTGCCGTGATTACATCAAGAACACACATGTCAACACATTTGCCAAGGGACAGTCTGGGAATTATCACTCCAATGCCAGTGAGAACAGCAACACCCCAGCTCGCTGCAATCATGATGGCAACAACATGACGGCTGATTTTAGATCTATATGTGAGAGGCTGACACACAGCATGGTACCTGTCAACTGAAATACAACACATATGCATAATAGAGCATGTACAAAACAATATATCAAAGCTATCACGGAACTTACAAAATAAATCTTCATTATAGGTACATGAACTGAGAGAGAAGGCCATGCTGAGAGGAAACACTAAAATCCCAACCAGCATGTCGGCCACAGCCAGAGACAGAATGAGAGTGTTGGTGGGTGTGTGAAGCTGTTTGAAGTAAATTATTGATATTATTACAAGCAGGTTTCCACATACAGTTACAACAGATAATAGCATAAGAAATCCATATAGCATTACACATGTAACAGAAGGAGTCGTAGTCAGTTTGTAACTCAAGTCAATCATTTCATAGCATGGATGCTGTAAGACATTCACTCCATCTGTCCTGTTTTCCATGAAGACCTAAAACTGAATTCAGGTTACATTGAAAGTAAGACAGACATTTAAAATGAATTTAACAGAGGGTTAAACAAAGAGTGGCTTTTCTGATACCTGATACTGCTGATCAACCTTACATGCTGTGCAAACTGCTTACAGCAATGTGAGTCTTAGTGCAACAAGGCAACATGTCAGTGCAGGTTGCTCTGCAGCATGATGGTTTCTGTGCACAAGCTTTTATGTCTTACTCACCGACCTATATTTGGACGCCACAATTTCCCTCCAATAAGGAAGGGCAAACTCCATGTTGCTTTGTAGCATGGCAACGTGTGTGTGGCTGTATTGGGCCCAGCACAGCTGGACTGATGTCACACTGTTGATGCATGGTTATGTGGTTTTCAGCTGTTTGATTTCACAGACCTGTAGTTCTCATGCCAGGCCAATATGTGGTGCTGTGATCTCAGCGTGTTGTTTGAAATGCGCCAAAGTTTTGACCCATAGATTCTACCTCAAGTAGGAACTTGAAGTTGTCAACTGAGTGCTCGTGCAGCACATCTACATGTCTTATGAGAAGCTGTTTTAAACTGAACATTTTGTCGCACACAGCACAAGACTATCTGCCATCCAAAACAAACCCTGCTGTCGTACGTTCTGCACATGTGTGCTTTCACAAATTGTGGAGTATTTCACAACTCTGGGTGTCACTGATGACTTCCATTTTGAAACCCAGTTTAAAAACGTGCTGATGTCACAGACTCTGATCACCAGAAATGTGTAAACAACCAGCTTGAAACCTGGGACTTATAGTGCAGGGTCAGAATCCTCTGAAGATCCTTAACATTAATGTTTCTGCACTGTGATTGCCCATCAACGCAAAGAGACGACATGTGAAGTCTGAGAAGGCCCAACAAAATTTGCCATGACAACGTCCATGAAGCACATGTCTGTGCATTCATCGGGGTTTGATCTAGTCGTCACCACGCTGATGGCGATCAGAACAGAAACGCTCCAGCTCACAGAGATCATGACGACGACAACATGGCCGGTGATTTTAGATCTGTAGGTCAGAGGCCAACTCACGGCGTAGTACCTGTCCACTGAAATGCAGCACAGGTGCATAATGGAGCATATGCTGAGCAGCGTGTCAATGCTGTCTCTTATCTTGCAATACAAGCTGACATTGTATACCAGGCAGATTAAAGTCAGGTAATGTTGGTGTGTTTCCCCATCAGCTCTGTCTCTAACAGCCTGAGGACTTCTGGAAGCACCAGCCTCCACGAACATGGCTTTATCGTCTCCTCATCCTCACGCTGTGGGATTCACAAAGATCGACCAGTAACAACAAGCAGGGGACTGCATTCTGTGATGACGTCATCATGGCACAACTTCTGCCTATTCCAAGTATTTCAGTTATATTGATCGATCAATTAGTCAAATTTTATTTTGCGCAGCACATTTCAGCAGCAAGGCATTTCAAAGCGCTTTACATCACAATGAACACAAAAACACAAAGTCATGCAACATGGAATCAACAATCAGAACATGACATTAAGTCAAGATCCATCATTCAATTTGTAATTTATTACGTTTTAAATACAATTTTAAACAGGTGAGATTTTGGTGGAGATTTTTGATCTGAGCCTTAGATTTTTCTGAAGCTTCTCAGATCAAATGTAACATAAACACACATTACAGGCCATGTCCTTATTATTGTTTCTAACAAGATGATAGTTCATATCAATTCTTACAGTGGAAACATGCAGATCTATTGAGGTTTCCTAAAACTGTTTACAATGTTTCTTTTTAATTTGTTGCTAATTGATAGAACATGTTGCATTTCTTGTTGTTAGTACCAAAACCAACATGGTAACATGTATAATAACTGTAATGTATTGTCTCTTTTAGCCAGTGGCCTCCTTTGGTTTGCAGATGAACGTTTTGGCTCCTGGGCACAGATTATCCATCACACTGAGGTTTGGGCTTTGACTGGGCCACTCCAGAACACTCACCTTGTTGTCTTCAAACCGACACGACACTGATGATCACTACTTTGTGTGACTCAGGTTGCCTTTGTGTCATTCAAAATATTTTTCTCTGAAACAAAACAATCCAGAACAGGAGAAATATTTTCATTGTAATTAGTTCAAGTGTTTGGACTGTGCCAGAATTATTCCATTAATAATAATAATAAAAAAGACATTTATAATTGAAGTTACAAGCTGTGTTGGGAGCGGCCCAAGACTTTAATTTTAGTCGAAGTTTGGTGAGTTTTGAACATGTTAAGGCCTCTAAAACGCCGCATAAAGAGGCATAATAATAACGATAAATAATGATAACCCTCAGTGTTAGGATGGACTTTCTCTGCTCGGGTCCAACAAAGCCTCATGGTGGATCAATTAAAGGTGCGAAGTCCCCAAACTCCCCGAGTCTCCTAACACTCACACTCCACCCGAACGCAGCGTCACAGTCTGTTCACACACACCTGCACACACACCTGGCTCCCTACAGCTTTAGAGAAACAACAAAACCTTTCAAGGCCACCAGACAACGTAAACAAGGACAAAGTAAAACCCAAAGAGCTTCATTAGATGGAAACGTTACAGCCTTCAATGTAGTCAAGAGAATTAATACGTTTTTTTTTTTTTTTTCTTTACAAAGATTGCTTCCTGCTCAACTATGATGTAATCTATGAAACATTTGGAAAGTTTAACTCCTGTTTCCTACAGTATGAGGACACATAACGCACCAGCATCCTAATACTGTTGTGTGGTTTTATAATACAAGGGGAAAAGCAGCAGCGGCTCAGTGCAACGTCGGCGTCTAATGAGGGAAATGGCGCAATCTGAATCTTTTCTTTAAGATATAGAAAAGATTTGCATGGCTGGGAATGTTAAACATGAATTTTATGCACATCATACAAGTGAAACCCGCATTCTCTCTTGATTCATGACAGTGAAATGTTTCCAGCTTTTCTTTGTTGTCATTTTTTGACAATTGTGGCTCGCAGGGAACGAAACCCCTAAAGTCACGGCCTTGGAAAATGATGAAAAAAGTTAAAAATTTGAACCTCCTGGTGTCACATACTAATCAGCAAATAAACTCAGAACATCTGGTCTAATTATGTCCTGCAGCAATGATAAAGTTAATCTTATCTCAGTCTGTGTCAGTAGGAAGATAAATATTGATCAATCCCGATTTATTTTCTTTAAAGTTTATATGTGACTGTTGTTTTAAGGAATCATGTTAATGTGGGAGGTCAGAACCCACATAACTTGTTTTGTTTTGTTTTTTTTTATTGAGCTGGCCATATTAAATATGATGCAAATTACTAAAACAAAACCAGGCTGTTGAGCAAACAGATGAGCGTGTTTATTCAGCTGCATTACCACGGTAACCCAGCCTGATCAAATGTGTTTTGCATAGTCTTCAAACCACATTAGAGATATTGAAATAAAGTTTTGAGATTGTTTTCTTTTTAAAGTAAAAATTCAATTAAATAAAACTTCTTTCATTTTGACATTACAGTTATATTCCTAAAGTGTTAAGTATACTAGCATGCATATATATGTTAGTGATTATTTAAAACATTAATTTTATAATAATTTATAATAATAATTTTATAACCTTACAGATTATTTTTTTATTATTATTGTTATTGGACAGATATGCTTGTTTTCTCAGTCGTTATTCTTCCTGTGGTTGTTGGATGTTTCTCCATTATTTTCTCTTCCTCTAGTTGAATGGATGAGAAACAGGAAGTGAATGTTTACTAATGCAAAACCCAAACTCCCAAACCACCAGGGGAACATTAGCCTATTAGCCAAATAATGGTGTCATTACATCCACATTTCCAACAAAAGAGACATTTGATGCAACTCTCACACAGCAACAAATGTTTCCAAATTCACAACCTTTCGTACGATGCTGATTGGTGGTCCTGTTGTTGGACTGTATCTGACGGCACCATGAATGCAAATTGGCGGCCAATAAAAAAAGCTCTAATCCAAGAGAACCCTTGATCTCCACCATAATTTCCTGATTGGCTCCATAACCCAGACAAATACGTTCTCTCTAACAGAACGCAGAGTTACAGGAACAGTTTGATTCCCTTTCTTTACTTGCCAATGCTGGGAATATTTTGCTGTCCAGCTGCGGAAAGTTGGAGGATTTATGTTCTTTTCTTGATTGCAACAGGAAAGGTAGGATATTTCTGTCTTGTTGGAGTTTTTTTTTTTTTTTTTTTTTATCAAAGCCTTCAACATCACTGATGTGTAACTGAATAGCTTAAAGGAATCTGAACGCAAGATGTTTTAAACTATCAGGAGAAGGTTTCACAGGAAGTTGTTCTTTAGTCTCCAATATGGCTTTTTAAATGAAAGTATTTGGAGGTTCTTCTAAGCTGACAGAGGAATAAAAGCCAACAAGCTGTGTGGGATGAGAATCTAAAGCATAGATTGAACTGAAATGAATATTGAAGTTGAAATACTGAACTTAAATTGAATTGGCAAAAGCAAATATTGTTATATCTCATATCATCCAAGTGTCTTCAAAGAGTCATTGTTGATGGTGATCAGGCCATGAATTTGACTGAAGACGTTTTCTGCATGAGACTCATGACTGTCATGATGTGCTACGTTGTTACTTGAACTGTCGAATACTAATCAGCTGCTCCCAGCTGTACAAACTGGCTACGATGTGCCATAGTTGCACAACTAGTCCAAAAAGTATGAGCAAAAGTCGACAAAACAAACGAATCAGGAATAATGTAATAGAGTTACATCAGCAAACTGCCACCATGAGCGGCGCAGTGCTAGAATACATCACAGGCAACGGAACGGATTTTTCTCAGCACTGTATTGATGATCACGCAGTGTTCATTGGCATGACATTCACAACACGTATCAGGAACAACCAAAGTAATCCACACACTAAAGAATCTATTAATTATTGCGTAATAATGTGCAAAGGCACCAGGGATAAGAATTTAACCTGCTGACTGAAACTAGTTCATCACTCAGCGCAGTGGTCATGACAACCATGAGTTAACTTGGCTTGGTTAGCTTGAAGTTTTTAGGCAGAACTTTTTATTACTATTTGTCGAGCATTGCGCACTTGCGTCACAAATTTTGTAGTTATTTTATGTTACTGTGCTGACCTCAGACATTTGCATAATGCAATAAAGATCAAATGTGACCAGTAGCTACAGCAGCTATGACAAATGTAGTGTAGGAGTCTCGTGAAAAGACCAAATCAACATTTTCCTAACACTAGCTGACCATTCTAGAATATACTCTACTTTTAAATATGTATATCTATAACATTTCTATTCATGTTGGAGGAGTTCACAGCTCCCTGGAGATGAACTGTACAACTAAAGCATTTTAAACCTGGATGCAAAGTGATGTTTTTCTAATTTGTGTTCAGAAAAACACAAATTATAAAATTTCACAAGCAATTTAGCGATCGCGTCAGTGGCGAGATGTGCACGTTTTTGAGCTCTGAACAGAGATGTCAAGCATCTCTGAACACGGAGATGCTCCACCAACATGTGGAAACAAATGACGCATCGCCCCCATGCCGAGCCAGCAGGTTATCTGATTAACCGGTGAAGCCAAACCAGAAAACTGCCAACATAGCCGAGTTAGACAAAGAAAGTATTGACTAAACCAAGCAAATTACTTTGCATGCAGGTACATCTAAAAAAAATTGAATACTGCATAAATGTGCACTAAATGTGCGCTAGTTTTAACACCAAACCAATGTTTGGTGTTAAAACATTCTTTTCTAATTGGTTTGATGTGATACTATAATTTTCTCAGACAGTGAAACTGCATAAAATAAAAGCTTGAAACATTTTACTACTCGGTCTCTAAAATGACTGAGATGACTGGTGAGAGAAATTGGACTTTTACGCAATAGTCACATTTTTTTACAGAACTATATGTATATTTTTGGTGAAGAAAAAAAAACTACCTTCTCCTTTTTTAAGAATGTATTTTACATGTATAGTTACAGTGTTTGTAAAAAGGACCTCCCCTTTAAATTCTACAGTTTTATTAATAAGGGTGTATTAAAAATTGTTTGGTATCAGCACAAAATGTGGTTTATGTGTATTATTTTTGCTGTAATAAGATAATATTTGTGTTGTTTGATGTTCTGATACTGAAGTGTGACAAACAAAACGAAAACTGCAATCTGAAAGCGGGTGAACACTTCCACCCCACTGTATCCGTCGTATTTTCTAATTTATTGAATATGATTGTATAAAGTTCTTTCTTAATGCCACTGTGTTTTGTGCTTTTGCATCAGGTTGACAATGTGGATCAGAGTGTCTGTGTTTCTGATTAGAGCTGTCTGCATGTGGCAGGTAGGCATTCATTTCTTTATCATCTCTATTTTATAATATTGCACCAACATGAGACCCATTGAAAAAAATGTGCAAAGCTTTTTACTTGAAGACTAATTTGGATATTTCGTTTCTCTTACAGATTATTTCAAAAGGTGACAATGGCTTACTGATTTTTTTTTTATTTATTTTTTTTGTGCTTAATTCATTAGAAAAATGTTTTAATCTGTGTTTAACTTCCAAACTCACACGTCTGTGTCTAATGTGTTTCAATGGAATAATCCTGGCTACACAGCGGAAAGCAGCAATATTGAACAACTATTCCAGATGTTTGACAGCTACATCGTCCACACGTCCATCTATGCGTGTAAAGACATCAATGGTATTCTGATTTTAACAATTTTATGTTTCTGATGATGTTTTTTCCAGGCTGGGTTTTGTGTTTAAGGGGCTCCTGAGAAATAAACCATCTAAACCAGTGGTGCCCAAAGTCGGTCCTCAAGGGCCGGCATCCTGCATGTTTTAGTTCTCTCCCTGGTGGTACCAACAACCTTTTCATCACGCCAATGTTCTTCTTAGGCCTTCTAATGAGCCACCATTTGATCCAGGTGCGTGAAACCAGGGAGAGAACTAAAGCATGCAGGATGCCGGCCCTGGAGGACCGACGATGGCCACCTCTGATCTAAACGGATAAAAGCAGCAAATCTGCTCACGACTTCATTGTCTTTCTACAGTTTGCGTTTGGCGCCACCTGCTGACTTCCTTCCAGTACTATTGTCCCTATACAGTTAGCATAGTCAGGGCTGCACTCGACCCGAACGTCCAAGAAAGTCCAAGTAAAATTTGCATTACCCGGACAGCGGAGCAGACTGAGTCGGTGCAGAATGAATTAGGCCTCAGTGTGATGGTGTCTCTATTGCAAAGACATAAAGTCTAATTGTTATTGGGAAAAATTGATCGTCAAGTAGGAAAATATTTATGCTATATTAAGAATATAGCATAAATACTCAAACAGCTTGCCAAAAGCAGGCTGTTATGTAACTATTTGGGTTGCCATATTGGCACAGTATTCTTGATTTGCTGGGATAGATCAAGAAACTCAAAACCTTTGGCACTGCTCAGTAGAACTACCCATGTTATCGTTATTGCCGGCAGGTTTATTGCTTTGGTGTGGAGAGCTTTAGATTGCTGCTCTAATGTTCTGCTGTGCCACTTTGCACCAAGCATTAAAACCCATAATGCATCTGGATGAGAGTGGCTGTCACATTCTTTGTCTAACTGTGTGCAAGCATGTAATATTTGCTGTAAAGCTGATTTAGCAAATGTGAAAGGGAATGCTTTTTTGCTCTGTTTTAGGAAATGTTAGAATCAGAAAAGTGCAACTTGTCAAATGAAATCTAACTAAACCGTCAGGTTTTTGTGACGCCCCTCTAAATTAGTAAACGTTGTGTGGTGATGAGGTTATGCCTTCGTTAGGATGACTTGTGCCCATTTTGAAAAATCGGAGCCCGTCAATCAAACTGTCAAAATCGTTTTGTTATCTTCTCAGAATTTTGGGTAGGTGGCTCAACTCAACATATTTTTCCATCTTCAGATATTACATGTACAGAGCCTCCATATGGAATCGGACTGGGAGCTCACAAAGTGTGGGCTCCCTGTGGCGAGGGCATGGTGGGAAATATGACCGCAGTTTGTATGGAAAATGGAAAATATGAGCAAAAAGAGGACAACTGTGTCCTCGCACCCATTCAGGAGATGCTCGATAAATCTAAGGTAACTACTCGTGCTTACTATTATGACACCAAAACACCATAAAAAAAAAAAGACTCATAATGCACTAGAATGCAACATTTGTATTTTTATTTTCAACGTTAGTAAAGAAAAATCAATTATATGACATCCTGTTAGCATGTTCTCCCTGTGCATGCGTGGGTTCTCTCCGGGTTCTCCGGCTTCCTCCCACAGTCCAAAAACATGACTGTCAGGTTAATTGGCCTTCCCAAATTCTCCCTAGGTGTGAGTGTGTGTGTGCGTGGTTGTTTGTCCTGTTTGTCTTTGTGTTGCCCTGCGACAGACTGGCGACCTGTCCAGGGTGACCCCGCCTCTCGCCCGGAACGCAGCTGGAGATAGGCACCAGCAACTCCCGACCCCGTTAGGGAGAAGGGTGACGGAAAATGGATGGATGGATGGATGGACATCCTGTAATGTTTTTGATAAGTGTTTCTGATGCCTGGGCCTCTTTACAAATATTTGTCAAAAAGAAAATATTTTCTCGCTGCCTCATATGAAATCATATTAAACTTTTCCTGTTCTGGGTCAGTTTGGATGTCTGAAATATTTATGTTATATGTTCTCTCTGAATTCATCTAAAGGAATAATTTATGTGTTCAGTACAATTTTTACCAGCTGTTTTTACATAAAACTGATTACAAATTTGAAATACCAGTGGAAATTTTACTTTTTGGCAATGATGATCATGTAAATTGAAAAATGAATGTAGCACAATCAAACAAGACTGTATTCTTAATGTATTGCCTTATATTTGGTTTTAGCACCAGAAACAATCTAAAGTTAACCAAATACAAACCATGACTCTTAACTGCGAAACTAAACATTTGTTTCTTTAAATGCAACAGACAATAAATGATACAACATTGCCAGATTTCTTGGAGGAACTCAGAAATCTGACTGTCAACAACACCGTGATCGTTTCTGTTTCTCCAGCCACGATCGATTCGATTGTTACGATCCTCACCAATGTGGCTGGCAAATCAACACTGTTAACTTTGCCGCTAAGTAAAAAATCAACAACGGTAGGTGAGGGTGTATGTCAAGTAAATTCTCCATATTTCAAAATATACATGTTTAAATCGAATATGCCTATATTGTGTGTCTTTAAAAACAGCATATCCTGGAAACGGCTGGCGTTCTCACGTCCACTGGGTCTAAGGGATCATGGGACACCCTCAACAAGAAAGAAGACAAAGAAAACCAAAACAACGGCTCCACAATACGAAGCACCAGCTCTGCCTTGCTGAATCTTTTTGAGACTGTAACCGGCAATCTTGCCAATGAATCCTTCGCCATTGAGACAAGTTACATTATACTGAATAAAACGATGTTCGAAAAACATTTTCATCAAGATTTTAACTTCTCAGTGGAAATATACATACCAGAGGCCAGCGGAGGAAGTCAATTCATTACCACAATCGTATTCGCGTCCATGGATAACGTGCTCCCTCCAAGAAATGAAGACCACTCCTCATCCATGGTTATCAACGGAAAGGTTGTTCTTGCTTCAACAGCAGCCAAAATCAGAAATATATCGATAACATCAGAAATTCTGAATGACACCCTCGGAAACCCAAAGTGTGTTTTTTGGGATTTCACACTCTTTGATGGTCTTGGAGGATGGAGCGACTCGGGCTGCTCTCTGCTGTCCCACAACAATGAAACCGTCAGCTGCAGCTGCAACCACCTCACCTCCTTCTCCATGCTGATGTCCTCTGATATTATTGAGGACGAACAAATCAATGACATAACAATAATTGGAGTAGGCATATCCATGGCTTCTTTGGTCATATGTCTTATCACAGAAGCTCTCACTTGGAAAAAAATAAGTACCAACACCACCTCCTTCCTGCGTCACGTTTCCATCATCAACATCGCCGTTTCTCTCCTGATCGCAAACGTCTGGTTCATCGTCGGAGCGTACATTCCAGAAGATGATAAGAAGAAAAACCCTGCGGTGTGCACAGTCGTGACCTTCTTCATCCACCTCTTCTACCTCGCCATGTTCTTCTGGATGTTGGCCTCAGCCCTGCTGCTGCTCTACCGCACCGTCTTCGTCTTCGAGGGCGGATTGTCCAAGGCGTCCATGCTGGTTATTGGATTTGTTCTGGGATATGCTGCTCCGCTGGTCATCGCCGTAACAACCCTGGCAATGACTGTCCCGTCACATAAATACGTCAGAGAAAGTGGTGGCTGTTGGCTGAACTGGGAGGACTCCAAAGCTCTGTTGGCCTTTGTGGGTCCTGTACTTGTGATTGTGGTGATAAACTTCCTCATCCTGCTGGTAGTGATTTATAAAATGTTGAGCAGAAGAGGAGTAAGGAGTACAAGCCAGGCAGGAGAGCAGCATGTTCTGGTGGTGATTGCCAGGAGTCTGGCTGTGCTCACACCGTTTTTCGGACTGACTTGGAGTTTGGGAATCGGAACCATGATTGCTCCACAACACAAGGAGATTCATTTCGCTTTTACCCTGTGCAATTCACTGCAGGTAACAACAATCACATATTAACTATCTATCAGTATTCTAAAACTCCTTACGTTTTAAAACTCTTTCTCAAATCCTTGATGCTTTTTTTTGCAGGGTTGCTTCATTTGGGTGTTTGGAACACTGCTGGACAAAAAGGTGTGCATGTCTCTGCTCCCTTTACACGCAATTTTAAGGATTGTGGAAATTTGTTGAAAATCCGTTGATTTGAAATATTTTTTGTGCACAAATCAATCACTACAATTTTTTTTTTCAGGTGCGGTCAGAGACTATAAAATCACTGACTTCAGCTGATAAGTCCACCGTTGGTTGAAGAAGTAATGTCCTGAAGAGTTCCTGTGATGAAGATTGTTGGTTTCAGCCTGTCATTCTTTGTCCTACATTCATTTTCTTGCATTTTATTTATCATTGTTGCTATGGAAATGTACAGTAATACCAAAGCCTTGTATATGAAAATAAAGCCTTTTCAAGCCCTTTTATCTTGGTTGACAAACCCAAATGATGACATATGCAACTATTGTAACCCTAACCTAACCCTACCCGACACAACCCCAGCAACTTCAAAACAACAGGGAGGCGTGGCAAAAATGTTTTCACGGTTGAGATGCAGCCATGTTGGAAGAAAATGATTCATATTTTTTTGTACAATAAACTGAAACTGATTTTTTTTTTTTTTTTGGCCGCATGTTGATGTTTATTATGTGTACATGCTGTAAAAAATAAAACATTGTAAGGCTTTACTGAATATCTTTTTTTGCATGGTTAAGATTTTTTATGCGCCTTTAAAGTTAGCTCATGTAACTTCTATTACAAAAAAAATGTTTGCTTCACATTTTTGACAGGACGCAGCAAAAGTAGAAAGAGGTTTGCTGTGGGGGTCTTTTGAGATATTTACAGATTCAAAGTGTAAATTTTAAGCTTAACAATGATGTCAAACAAGTGGAAATAAAAAAAAAGAAGATAAGGCCATTTGGATATTGGAACTGTGACTCCTAAAATTTAGAGAAAATGGCTTTCAAAGTTTTCCACTGAACAACCTGGGAGTCTCAAAATTAGCTGTTCATTTCCATCACTTTGCATTAGCCCCGCCCACTTAGCTCTGACCGCAAAACAGGTAGGCAATACCTGGGAAGCTGCACAGAAAAAAGCGCTCATAAGCCAGCTTTTGTTTGGCTTATCTAGCTGGGAAAATACAGTTTTTGTAAGTTGTCAGCTGATGTCCATGTGGACTTCCAATCTTGTGTAATGAGATTTTGGTGTCACCACAAGTATTATTTTCTTTGAAAATGAAACACAATTTTCATTTTCATTCACTTTAGCAAAATGTCTGTCCAAGTGACGACGTTCATTTGTATAAATAACGTTGACAATGGCCAAGCCAAAATAAGGTTGACATTTTTTTCTATTTTGCTAGATATGAAAATAAGAGACATTATCGGAAAAAGTTTTATTAGAAAAATTTTAAGGGTGAAAAGCATCAATTTAACGCTGTTTGGGAATAAAACCTCAGCAATAAAAAAGATTTCAAAAAAATGTAAATGATGGCAGACAGACCAGAAGTTCAAAATGATTTTAAAAACTTTAAAAAAATTAAAGGTCCTTTTTCCAAACATACGTATTTTTCAATATAAAACCTATTGGACTAATACGGAAGGTAATGTATATGTAGAAAATACTCTCATTGACAATCCTGCTGTCTGCAGCACTGTTGATAATTTGAATCATTTTCTATAAAAAGTAAATCTTTACACACACAACCCTCCTCAACAGACTTTATGGTGAGATGTCCAGGAGTCGACCCAGCAGCATGATTGCGGTCTCCAATGTAGTTATTGACAAAAGTGTGGCTTTTTAAGTTCTGAAAATAATTTTTACAAAATACTTCTTTCAGATTATAGATTACATTAATAAATGATCATATATGCCACACTGAAAATAAAAAGCCACAGTGCTACTGAAAGTCCAACAGCTTCATTTTTACCTCATTCTTCATTGTTATCACTGTGTTAAAGCAATCTCTTAAGACAGTAAATTAATTGTAATTTACATTGTATAAGAGATATATATTTTAACCAGTTTGGGTGTAGCTAGTGGTGTATTATGCAAACTATCGTTCACATTTGGAACCCATAGCACCACTTCAAACGCAATCAAGGCTGAATACAGCAGCCAGTTTGGTTGATGGACAATAAGACCTATGAAATCCATTATATTTCTTTTGTAGGAACTGTATGCTTCTGTAGACGTCCAGTACTCTCATGTCCTGGTGTCATCTTTTTGCTGCAAAAGGATACTATGGAAAAAGTTTGCATCTGCACAAAAGCATCCAAAGTTGAGAGCTCTCTCTTCTTCCTCAGTAGCATACAGTCAGATTTTCTCCATTTGGTTGTCATTTTCAAACATTGTGGTGGTGAATCTGGTGAAGGCTTCTGATACGTTGCTGCAGCTCCACCATGCCACTGGCATTGGCAGCAGCCTCGGTGCAGAAGTTGCCATAACCACATGTTATGACAGACACAATTTGGTTTGTTTTTTATTTTTGTCTGTTACCGCTTCCATTGTGGGTGTCCATTGAAATTAAAATAGAAAATAAAATAACTTCCTTAAAAGTATGTAAAACACTTTATCTACGCACAGAGGCGCAGTGTCCTCTGTGCTTCCTGGCAACACCAAAATTACGACGCAGTTTTTCTCATTAATCATAAGTTCTCACCTTACATGGAAAATATACTTTTTCATTATTCCTTGATGTAAAATCATTTTTGCAAAAAGCAGTTACTTTTATAGATATATCATGGTGATATTCAGTAGCTTTAGTGGCTTTAGTTCTAATTTGTGTAACAAATTTTATATTTTTGATGAAGGGTTTTAATTATATATATATATATATATATATATATATATATATATATATATATATATATTACATGCTCTATTTGGGTGTTTTGGTAACTAACTGAGGTATTTTTGTTTTATTTTCATTTCCACAGCATACGATCCCAGTGAAACTCTCCACCCCTCCCAGTCACACCCCGCTGAGCATAGTTCAGTGTTTCACAACATGATTCACATTTGAAATCCTTTTGCTGATGATCTGTGTTATGGGACGATTTAATGTCTTAATGCTGACATTAAGGGATTTCATGTAAACTAATATTACTTGTACAGGAGCAGTAAAGGAAAAAAAGGTAGGAGGCTTGTTTTTTATTAGAAGTAGTTCTTTGCCTTTTTGTGTCTGCACTGTTTAAAACATGACAAGTTGTAGTACACTGGACTGTTTAATTGAATGCCTGACATTAAAATGTCAGCAAAAAGCGTCAAAAGTAAGTTAGTCTGCCTCGGCAACGCCAGCAAATGGGATGTGATCAGAGTGTTCAGAAGAAGTTCAGAAGAAGGAGATTGTTCAACTGCTTTAAAGTTGAACATTGAAGCAATGTTCAACATATTTCGAATGAAAGTAATTTCTTTTTATGTTAAAAATGAAGATCAGATTTGTGATGTATCAGAAACTAAGTTTCTGATACATCACATAAAAACTAAGAAGTTTTTTTTCTGACCCATCAGGCAAATATTCTGGCCAAAAGATCTTTTTGCATCAAGAGACTTTGAACTAAACCACATTTATATTTATATTTGTATGAACACTTGGATAATTACCTCTTGAAAAACAGAGCAAAAGCTGCCAACTGGTTGCATTCATTGCTTGAATGCCAATTTATGTAAATTATCTGCAATCTACATAAAACAATAAAGTTAAAAATACATAATTACTTAACTATATATTAATCCCTTTAATACATATTATTTTGACTCATAAGAATTAAGTAAATAATAATATAAAATAAAACTAACTGCCTTAGGTATATCCTCACTCTCACATGTCATCCTTCATATTAAAACTGATTTTGAAATTCAACTATGAATATATAGTCTGTGTGTGTGCGTGTGTGTCCGAGTACTTGTTTTTGTTACAATGGAAGGTCAGAATTCAGGGAGCCCACCAACAAAGAGGGCCCCTGTGTCTTCATGGGACCCATAATCTTTGACTCCACATGGGAAACCATTCTTAAGCTTTAGATGCTCACACTCTGTGTGTGTGGCGGGGAGGGGAGCAAGGGGCGAGGTGCGCGTGAGTGTTTCAATGTGTGATTGTTAGCGTATTTTCTAAACTAGTTTATCTCAGTCCCTGTATCTGAATGTTTCAGATGTGTCTCTGTTCCAGAGTACCCGATTCAAACATTTTCTTGCAAATGTTTTGAGTTCCATGTTTATTTTTCATGTTATTTCATCTATGCGTCTAGATTTTTTGTCGAATATTAGCTTAATATTTTTCTCCCTCTTTCATTCTTAGATCCTCGTCTGTCCAAGTTAGTCTTCCATGTGTGTGATCTCTGTTTTCTGTCCCCCTGATTGGACTGGTCCAAATCCTTTCAGTGACTTCTCTATATTAAGCTTCTTTGGTTGTTCATTGCCGTTCCATTACTTTTCCTGTGCTTCATGAACTGTTCTTCCCCTTTTATTAAAACTTTCTTTTGCTTTAGCTGTTGTCTGAAATTTGATCCTGCTTTATACTCACAAACCTAACATACGAAGTTTATGAGTCAATATGCCTCACCTGAAATTAATACTGCCCATTTGATCTTTGCATATTGCATTTCATCCCTGTCTAGTTTCACTTCATATCCATACACCTAAACCATGATGTATTAGTTTTACCTTGTATTTTACAGTGGCACCACGACCACATTTCATAACAGTGTACTGATTACTATGTCAACTGGTCAAAAGTGGCCTGATTTCCAAGGGAACACTGGTATGTTAACTCATAAACACACAGTTGTGGATATGATAGCATTAGCCAGGACAGGTTACATTTCGTACCCAAATCTGCTTTGGTATTTTAGAACTGAGGCCCATTGTTTTTAACAGCAAACCAGAAAGTTGTGGAACCTGGTGCCACATAACCTGATATCAGACTGGAGATCTAACTTCATTATTCAAGGATCCAGATATAGAATTTTCCTAAACTTTCCATATGTGTGCTCACTTTCATGTTTCCTTTCTCTAGTATTTCCCTCCTCTAGTAAAGTCAAACAATTACACTGTGTGGCCAAAAAAAAGTTGCAATCTGAATTATTTGAGTTAAAAGGGATGAGTTTTCTGTCAGATGCATGGACAACTGTTTTGCAGCTGCAACCAGTGACATATTCGCAGCTGATACAATCACTAACTATGTATTTTTCAAGCAACCATGTGGAAAAGACATTCTAGCCAAAAATGTCCCTGTTTATGAAAGGTCAAATCTTTGCCATGAAGCAGATGATATATTTCAGGAGATTCCAGAAACTGCCAAAAATGAGTTGAGAACTGTCCAATGCATTATTAAAAACTAGAAGGAAAGTAGGGACCCACTTTCTTTGAGGAAGAAAAGAGGTTGGAAAGAAACCTGAATGGTGATCATTTAAGAATTTGGTGACAGAGAAACAGGATCAGAACTAAGGGCTACGTTTAGGCTTTGATTTCATTTCTTTGCTGGTTATATGTTTCCATTCTCGATCCATCATTAGTTATTGCTGTCACCCCAATCTCACCTCTGACTGCAGCTTCTTCTACAGAAGGAGGTTGAAACTCATGTGAGTGTCTGTGTGCTACATGCTACACAGTTAGTCTTTTAGGTTTGTCTTCTTTGGGTTGAGCACTTTTAGTTGGAACACCTGGTGTTTGTTAGGATGACTAACAAATTCAAAGGCAAGAACAAACTTTTGGCTGAGGTCAGCTCTCTGTCCACTATATTCCCTCTCATACTGCCCCATACAGGCAGTCCATATTCCTACTTGTCAAACAGACAGACAACTGTTCTTTTTTCTAAATATTACTATCACTTATGAATGCAGGATGGCTTTTACTCTTCACATACACAAAAAATTATGTTTCGTTTTTTTATTTGCCTTACGTAGTGTTAATTTAAATGTGTTTCCCCTACAGGGTAAAAATGCTGCTTGTGGTGGTTTTATTTCTTATTGGAGCCCTGTGCATGTGTCAGGTACCCTTCTTTCTCAAAGTCAAAAATAAACTATTTTTATTGCTCAGATCAGGTCAAAATTGTGTTATATTTAAACGCACTGTCTGTAACATCGTTGACATCACTAATAATTCTGAACACTTGTCTTTACTCTTGCAGGATAATACTGCTGGTAAGACTTACAATGTTATTTATATAACATAAGTTAAGTCCTTAAACATTTTCCTCTCCTTACCATAGTTCTTTATGTATTGTTTATTTTAAATGAACATTTTCTCTTTTTGCTTATCAGCTGCTAAGTCTGTATCTTTTACATTTATGGGAATATTCAAGGTATCGGCCAAAGCGTGGAACAGGAAATCAGTTATGGCATCAATGTCACATGGAAAAATGAAAACAAAAACTTCCAGTTATTTAATGGCAGCGGATTCTCCCACAACATCATAGTCTACACATGTGATGAGCTGGAAGGTATATTTTCTTAAGAGGTTGTGTCTGTGTCATTGACTGTATTGTCCACTAATCCAGCTGCATACTCTGTGTTTCTGGGAAACATCCAATTTGCTGCCCTGACGTTGACAACACAAAAAGCAATGGGTATCATGTGGAGACCCCTGTGCTTCGAAAAGACCAACGGCAGCAGTTTTTTCCAATATGTCATGATCCACAAATGTGTACAGTTTGCAGGTATACCTTTTGAACAAGCACTTTTCATCTGAACACACTTAGATTTATGGTGAAGCGTTCTGATTCCTTAGTTTATTTCATACTTCCAGGATTTTAGGCATATTAAATTGAAATCAAATTTGACAGATAGACGCAGATTTAGAATTTCTACTTGGAAACAATTCTTTGACACAAGTTAAAATAAAGAAAACTATTTAATAAGACTCTTCATTGGATTTTATTCTTTACAACTGACACTCTTCGCAGTTACCAGTTGCACATGGGTTGGTAGAGAGGTAGATTTATTTTGCATATTGTAGATAAGCCAGTATTTCTACAAACTCTGTTTATATTAACTGTGATACATTCAGCTCATTTGTGCCAGAGAACACAGGACAACAGTTTTTTACTCCTACAGGAGCAGATAATGCATACACCACGACAGAATCTAAGTCTACACAGAGCAGAACAGATTACCACCTATCTGCTGCCATGACGACCACAGGTGAGTTGACAATTTCTTGATCTAGCTCTACACATCTGTAATGTTATCTGTGAGATTATATCAGCATTTTCAACTTATCAGCATTCTCAGAGTTATGGATTCTCATGCTCACTCTGCCCAAAACTGCAGTTGCAGTTACAAAAGGTTTGCAGTTGCCAGTTGCACATGGGCTGGTAGAGAGGTAGATTTATTATTCGTATTGTAGATAAGCCAGTATTTCTACAAACTTTGCTTATATTAACTGTGATACATTCAGCTCATTTGTGCCAGAGAACACAGGACAACAGTTTTTTACTCCTACAGGAGCAGATAATGCATACACCACGACAGAATCTAAGTCTACACAGAGCAGAACAGATTACCACCTATCTGCTGCCATGACGACCACAGGTGAGTTGACAATTTCTTGATCTAGCTCTACACATCTGTAATGTTATCTGTGAAATGTCATCAGTTTTAAAAAGTAACTTATCAGCATTCTCAGAGTGATGGATTCTCATGCTCACTCTGGCCAGACATACTCCTCTCTGAAAACGGAACACAGAAACATGTTTTTGTCTGGAGATTGAGAATTGAAATTTCAAGTTCTCACATTCCTCAAACAATATTATTTCCTCTTTGGTAAAGCATTATAAAGAGTCTGTTTGTTTCATAGAGGTGACCACCAGAAAAGGTCCAGTAACTTGTAATGAAAATGGTACATCTGGAGGTGATCAAGGCGATTGCGTCCTTCCAGCTGTGATGAAGCTGCTTGGTGAATCTGAGGTATTGTAGCACTTTGGACACTTCTGACCCAACAAAACAGAATTTAAATCCGTCCACAACTCTGTTTTGGTACATATTGTCGAAAATGCTGAGTCCATTTAAAAGGTCTCCATTGGAGGAAGATTTTCTATTCTAACTAAATAACTATCACTGAACATATAAGTAGTAAAAAAATATATTTTTGACATTTTATGTAAACCACAGAGGTGATTGGTGCTAAATACCCGCGTTAAAAAAGTCTCTCCGTTTTGTTTTACAGAAATAAATGATTTCACAAAGAGAGATTTTTTTTATTTCTTTTTTATTATCATACTATAAGTGGGTTACAGATGTACAGATTCTACAGTAAAATCCATCCAGTGTTTTATTCAGCAAATCCTAAGCAAAACCCTTGACTACTTTCAGTTAATTGTAGTGGCTACAATGAACTGAAACGATTTGGTCCAAGTAGTAAAACTGGAATCCCACAAAAATATGCATACGACAGCGCCTGAGAACATCGCAAATAATAAAATAAACTTCAACTTTTTAGTACAACATATAAATGAAAGGATCACCAACTATGTACTTGTTCCAACAATATTTTACATGAATATAGCTGTATGTAAAAAAACTATATTTTACATAAAATGGTTCATTACCAGCCTCTACATATGAAGATAAGGAGATGTACACACAGTGATGAAACCCTTGAATCTCCGTTTAACTTCAGTAACTTTAAAGACAGATTTAACAACCAGAATCCCTTCAGTTGATTATAAAGAGATTATTACTTTCAGCTATGAGAGGAAATAATGTTAAATCTTTCTTCACTCCTAGAAACTGAATAAACAGACGCTTCCGGTATTCCTGGAGAAACTCAAAGATATGTTCATTAACAGCACCAAGAACATTTTCAAATCGCCAGATACGATCAGTACCATTGTGAAAATCCTCGGCAATGTAGCAAACAGATCTTCACTGTTATCCATGCCAATAAATAAACAATCAACAGAGGTAGGAGAAATAGGATATTACATAATATTTACTTCTTTGAAGACATAATCTTACTCATAATGTGATCATTATTACAGAACATCCTGCATATTGCAGGTCTTCTCACCGCGGATGAAGCAAAGGCATCATGGGATACCCTAAACACGAAGGATAAAACTCAGAGCTCAGGCCCAGAGAATGGAGGGAAAGTAAAAAGCTCCAGCGCTTCCTTGCTGAACCTCTTTGAATCAGTTGCCACCCTCCTTGTCAATGACTCTTTCTCTGTTGTGACGCCTTTTGTTCATCTGAATAGAACTCAGTTGAAAAAAAAAATGACTTTGGAAAATCTGCTTAACACCTCGATGGAAATAGACATACCAGAGGCCAGAGAAAGTCAGTTCATTACCACAATCGTATTCGCGTCCATGGATAACGTGCTCCCTCCAAGAAATGAAGACCACTCCTCATCCATGGTTATCAACGGAAAGGTTGTTCTTGCTTCAACAGCAGCCAAAATCAGAAATATATCGATAACATCAGAAATTCTGAATGACACCCTCGGAAACCCAAAGTGTGTTTTTTGGGATTTCACACTCTTTGATGGTCTTGGAGGATGGAGCGACTCGGGCTGCTCTCTGCTGTCCCACAACAATGAAACCGTCAGCTGCAGCTGCAACCACCTCACCTCCTTCTCCATGCTGATGTCCTCTGATATTATTGAGGACGAACAAATCAATGACATAACAATAATTGGAGTAGGCATATCCATGGCTTCTTTGGTCATATGTCTTATCACAGAAGCTCTCACTTGGAAAAAAATAAGTACCAACACCACCTCCTTCCTGCGTCACGTTTCCATCATCAACATCGCCGTTTCTCTCCTGATCGCAAACGTCTGGTTCATCGTCGGAGCGTACATTCCAGAAGATGATAAGAAGAAAAACCCTGCGGTGTGCACAGTCGTGACCTTCTTCATCCACCTCTTCTACCTCGCCATGTTCTTCTGGATGTTGGTCTCAGCCCTGCTGCTGCTCTACCGCACCGTCTTCGTCTTCGAGGGCGGATTGTCCAAGGCGTCCATGCTGGTTATTGGATTTGTTCTGGGGTACATTGCACCACTGGTCATCGCCGTAACAACCCTGGCAGTAACTGTCCCGTCACATAAATACATCAGAGAAAGTGGTGGCTGTTGGCTGAACTGGGAGGACTCCAAAGCTCTGCTGGCTTTTCTGGCTCCTGCACTTACGATTGTGGCGATAAACTTTTTCATCCTGCTAGTAGTGATTTATAAAATGTTGAACAGAAGAGGAATGAGGGATATAGGCCAAGGCAAAGAGCAGCATGTTTTGGTGGTGATTGCCAGGAGTCTGGCTGTGCTCACACCGTTTTTCGGACTGACTTGGATTTTGGGAATCGGAACCATGATTGCCCCCAAAAACAAGGAGGTTAACTTTGCTTTTGTAGTCTTCAATTCACTTCAGGTAACAATATCATTTTAATTCATTGAAATTGTTGTACTGCTCTGTACTTTAGCATATAGTGCAAGTGTTTATTTAAAAAAAAAAAAAAGGTCAAATTTTCCTTTTTTTTGACTGTATGCTCCTCTTCCAGGGTTGCTTCATTTGGGTGTTTGGAACACTTCTGGACAAAAGGGTTTGTTTGTCTCGTTTTTCTTTCACCTCATTCGTAATTGGTTTTAAATAATGCATCATTATCAAGAGTTATAGAATTATTACAGGCTATTCATTTTCAATCTTACAGACTAATCAAATATTCCTACATTGACAAAACGCACATTTTCTTACTGTCTTTTTATTTTTTTTTATTTTTTTTTTTTTTAGGTACGATCAGAAACGATAAAATATCTGAGCTCCCAGGACAAGTCGGTTACTGGTTGATGATGTCACGCTGCTTCATCAGTCTGCATGTGCCGGAGGAGTTCCTCTGTGAGAACATTGTTTAACCGTTTTCATCACCCCTCATTTTGTGACATTTCATTTGGCTTATTGGATTCCAAGATTGTAAGTTGACAGGACTTCAGCTAATTGGCAAATTTACACCCTGAACAGTTGGTTCCTGTCAGATTTGAGAGAGTCTGACTTTTTCTTTTCTTGTTCTCCACTGAACTATGATGGGAGCCATACGTGTGTTTTCACACGTTGTCGCCCAGTAGACTCGGTTTGACTGGGGACCAAAATTGCCACATTTGTTATACTTTCACCTGCTGGGTTTCACTTTCACACCGCACTGTCAAATGAACCAAACGTCGCTTTTCCTGACGTTACACTGAGAACCACTGAAGCAAATCCCTTTTTTACAAAATGTGAATAAAAATGTATTTCTCTTTTGTTTTTAGTAAAAGACCACATGCTTTTCCTCCCGCTAGCAGTAAGTGCAGACGTTTGTTTTGGTTGTGTTTACCAAGAATGCCCTGCCCTATAATCCGCTTCCTGCTTTTGGTTAAGTCTTCATCCCATTTGCCGTTCGCATATGCATTCAAACCGTGTCAGAGCTCACTTAAACTGAACAGAGACCGAGGTTTTTAAATGGACCAGAGTTTGCTTCTTTTTTTTTTTTTTGTTCCAATCACACATTCTCACCTCTCCATATGAATAGGACCTCAGAATTTGATAAAAGCAAACTAAACAGAGCTAGTGTGAATGCACCTTAACTTTAACAATACATGCTGAGCATTACTCTTTTAAAAGATAATTCAGTTCAGGATTTTTGGACAAAACTGCTGCAACAGCTAGTCAGGGAGATAGTGAAATATAATTCAGGACAAAAATAATCTTAGTTGAACATCTATGTTTTTAATGGCTCCAGTTCAGGAAATCAAGTGAGTTCAATGCAATGCAGTTTAGCACTGCAACTCTGAATGTCACAACCATCAACTGACCCCCACCCATGAACTCATACAAGTGTGGCTTTAACTGACAAAAGTGCACTAAGTATTGCTTCTTGGTGCCATTGTTTTAGGTCTTTCAGTCATCGTGTTCTTCTTTGTAGCAGAGTCTATAGACCAGAATGATGACCTGCTATTGATTACATTTTTGCTCTACAATTATTTTTTTATTTACACTACTTACACTAAGATTATCAAAATAACATGAATTTACATGCAGAATCTTGTATCATTTAAGAATTTTAAATATGTGTGAATTTGACCCTACATGACGGGATGTTCACTGGAATGAACCTTGTTACAACTTATGCACTAAATGTTGCTAAATATGGTTCAGCTCGATGACGTATCTCTGCTCTGGATGGAATATGCAAAATCGTTTCTCGAGAAGTGTTTCAGGTTTAGGTTTGTGCTCAAAATGAGGACCAGATTGAACTCTGTGGCTTTTTTCTGCTGTTGTAAAATAAAAAGCTTTAAATCTTTGTATTAAAAAAAAAAATCATGGATTACTTTCCTTAAATAGTTGTTGTAAACTAGACAGTGTAAACATTGTATTTTGTAGCTAAAATTCAAAGGTAAAGAGTGCTGAACGTGTATGCCTATTATGATCTGGTGGTGCTTGTCGATTTAAAACTTTAAATTCTTAAAAAAAAAAAAGAAAAAAAACAATTCATTACTCAAAATGCGTCGGGAATGTAGAAAGATAGGGTGAACTGAGTTAGACGTCTTACTCTGCTTGGACTCTATTGCTTAAAGAAAGTTGATGCTGTCTGTCTTCTACAGAAACCAGTCTCTTTCCAGAGTTTTTCTTTCTTCTCTAGCTGCAGTGGAGATTGTAAAAAAAAACAAACAATGAGCTAATCCATGTTTATTCAGCCTAAACTATTCACATTTTCCGGTACTTGTGAAATATTTTCACGTTTTTTGAATGTGACTTGCATGCGGAAAAGTTTTCAAAGTCACTGTTAATTAATTAACGTCATCTGTCATTTTATTCATTTGGATGTAAGTTGTGTGATTATGTTTCTCCTTTAAAACTGGAGGTAAGGATTTCTCAAATGTATATGTTTCTGTGTTTCTATATCTTATATAATGCTGAAACTCTTTCCCTCTAAATGTGTAACAAGAGTAAGTCATAAAAAAATCTTACAATGATACACTGAAAAAAAATAAAATGTGGTTAATTGAACCTCAAACACTTTGTTGATGAAAGATGTGATTTTTTAATAATTCCATCCTCCAGCCGGCTACAGCAGGAGGATTATATTGAGATTGATGATTCAACTCAATGTCGTCTACAATCCTGCATGAACATTTCTAAATTGGCACCACAGAACGTGCGATTTTGATTTTTTAAAAATCACTAAAACGGTCACAATATCCTGAAGGAACAGCAATTTATTGATATTTAAACAATTTAATTGGTTTTATTAATTTATTTCGACATTTTCATTTACGTCAAAAATGAAAATGAGTTTTCCCTGATTTAGAACAAGCAAGTGGCAAATCCTGAATCATTATGTGCAAACCAGTTTACAGATGTGACTCAGAAGAAAGTCAGTATCTGGATGAACTCGCCATGATTTGGTGGCTCTGGTCATGTTTGCACACAGATTATCAGAAAGAAGATTAAGTCAAATTTTAACAGTGTAGAAATATTTAAAAAATATTCACTTTATATAATTCCCTTTGAATGACCCCGCTACATTATGGTACAAGAAAATAAGCTCGAGGATGCACAGTTCTAATTTGTCAGTTACCTATTCTTGCCAGCAGATGGCAGTGTGCACTCATTATGACACTTGTATGGATGGAAAGCGCTGTGTTTAAGTGTGATTTTATTTCTTTTCCTGCTTACAATAAGCTGCAGGAACTTGTCAGATATATTTTCTCTTCTTCCACTGACAGAAAAAAAAACATCTGAGAAATCAGTCAAACAGATTCCAACAGCTGGTTTACAGCAATGAAGTCTCTTAATGTGTAAGACTGTCAGCAGGGTAAACAGAAAAACAAACTCTTGATTAATTTCATTTATGATCTGTTGATATGAAGATGTTTGATTTATTTTACAAGTGAATTCTGAAATCATGTCTGTTTTTTTGCACAGCTTTGTGAATGTGCTCTAAATGCATCAGAATGTTTTATTTCTGTCTTCAACAGTAAAAAGCTTCCAGTTTCACCACTGATACGAACTCAGTTTATGTTTTAAGACTTAATTTGATTCATTGCTTATTGCAAAATAGCGACAAAATGCTACTTTATTTTTTAATTTTTAACATTTATGTCAAACTTTCTATCACAAATGTGTTCAAAACTTTATAGATATTCAGCTAATATCGAAAAACCTCTATTTCGCACAATTTGTGTATCCATTAAAAAAGAAACGTATTAAAATCACACGTGAATAAGTTTGTTCATGCAATAAGTCATTAAAAGCACACCGCGCCATCGTCCTACTCAACTACTCACTGTCGTCTTCTTCGCCTTTGTGTCAAAGGAAACATCGGGTTGCAAATCAAGTGATGCGAAAATTGTGTTTCCTTTGTAGTTTTGCAAAATATAACAATTTTGGTAAGGTAAAAAACGTAAATAAAAACCTTATTCTAGCAAGAAAATTTTTTTATTAAAGAACAAGAGTTTTCTCAAAATTGGTCTCTTACCATTGAGCAAATTTCTTTTTGTAATTTCAATCTGTGCAGTTATCAGATCAATGGAAACTCAACTACTATTACTAAAAATATAGGGCTACCCCTCATAATCGCTAGAATTCGGTGGTTCAACCACTTTAACAGCTATCAGTGTAAAAATTTCTTCCGTCATGCAAGTTAGGTCTCTCTGATCACCTTAGTACAGTAAGTCCTTTTCATTACATTTCTGTTTTTCCAGCAATGTACACCATGTTCCAAATTATTATTCAAATTGGATTTAAGTGTCATAAAGATTACAGTTTTTGTTGTGCTATTAAATTTATAGAATGTGTTGTGTGTCATGGCTTTTTGAATCTTTTTGAATATAATTCATTTCAGAGACCTGGGTTGATTAGTTTGTCTGTTGAGCTCAATTAAAGGAAATTTACTTAAGAAGGATGAAGCTGCTGGTGCCTCTGCAACCTGAAGGTGGAGGATCCTCCAGAGGCTTGTGATGCATGAACCTAAACCTATTATTGGGCCCCTAACCAGCTCACAAACAGAACCGGTGGCAGTGGGCCCAGTCGGACATGAAGATTCATTTTCAAACAGACTTGTTCACTGATGTGCCACCCTGGATGGTCCAGATGGATGCAGTAGTGGATTGATGCTGGATGGCCACCAACACGGCTGTGATGTCAGCAAGGAGGGGGTAGAGTCATGCTGTGGGCCGAAATCATGGGGTGAGAGAGAGAGCTGCTCGCCCCCTTCACAGCCCTGAAGGCGTGAAAATGACCTCAGCAAAGTATATGGACTTTCTGACTTATCACTTTCATTCATGGTTCAAAAAGAAGAGCCACACATTCAATAGCAAAATCATCTTCATGCATGACAATGAATGCTGCAAGGATGCAGTTCATATCAAACAGCAGCTCTGGGAAGATATTCTGACATCCTGCAAAGAAATTCAAGCAGAAACTTTCCACAAACTCACAAGAACTGTGCAGGTGATATCGAAATAGGGGTCCTATGTTAACATGTAACTCGTCTGTTAAGACGTTTTTGATTGAAATAACTTTTGATTTCAGTACATGTGATCACTTAATGCTGCACGTGTGACCGTTTGCAGTTCTTCATAATCCACAAAATGTTTAGAAAATCTGCTGAGCATAATAATTTGGAACAGTGCATTTTGAGTTGTTTTTATTTTTGAAAAAAATACTGTTCTCATGGGGAACTTTGTGCAGTCAAATTTGATTTATACTATAATAGTTCATGACTTGAAAATTTTACTGGCCATCATTTGCATTGACTCTTTAAGAAAATCTGAGGAAATATCACTTGCTTAATTATTTGGAACTCGGTGTAAATGCAAACAGGAACAATAGCCGCTCAGTGACTGAGAACAGCTTGTGATAGCATACCTATAGCCATTAGCAATAGACTCCAAACTTTATTGTCATCAGCTAAAAAGCAGAGCAAACCCACTTTTTCAGATTGTCTGACATTTTTTTTAGCTTTTGGACTTTTGTCAGGCCCGTCATTAGCTGCGTCTAGGCTAAAGGTTTTTTATGTCACTGGCAATGGTACTTTTATTTTTCCCCAACTGGGAATCAATTTGCAATATGTTCACAGGTCCAAAAACACATACATTTCATAGCTCATGCAGTGTGCGGGTAAAACACTCTGATTTATCACCCTGCCACCGACCACAATGGTGAAAACAAGCTTTCTTGCGGTTAAAACCTGGGACAGATATTTACCTGTGTAAACATGCACTAGTCATAAAATGCAAGCATTTCCCGGAACTACTCCTCTGACCTTGAACTCCCAACAAATAAATTCAGGACCACATGCCTCCCAGCAGAGCTAACTGAATCAAGACTCCATCTGACATCAGTGAAATAAGAAACGTTTTTTTTGTGTGATCATCACCATTTGGATTGTGTGATTTCTTGAAACTCACACCATTGGCCGATTCTTTTAGTTCTTAGGCTTTGCTCTCTTTGGAATTCTTAGCTTCACAAGTCTCAAGTGTGACCTGACTGATGGACTCACATACAAATGCTGGCGACGTCACCAAGCGGGCTGTTGATAGGTCATCATACTCGAAGTTATGAACAAAACTTTACATTTTTCTTTCTTATCTTTTCAGGCACTCCACCAAAGCCGATGCAAAATGGCTCTTTTTTCATTGAGTTTGCTAACCAAATGAGGCCGTGTGGCGCAGACATATTTGTTCACTGGCTTATTTGTTCAAGGCGTTGCGTCACAGAAGACAAATTGACCAACCCAGTCAAATTGGCCTGCAGACACATAAGAGACTCAAGGTTTCCTGCTGCTTTTGTTTCTTATAATTAAAAAAAAAAAAATTCATTCATAATTTATTTGTTCTTTGTTGTTGACGTTTCATCGCCTCTGCACGAAGCGAAGAAATTACTAAAAAAAAAAATGTTTCAGGTTGCCTTTGATGCCTTCCTTACATCAGAATTATATAAAGAAACATAATAATCCAAAATTTTGAAGATGACTTCCCATCTCTACTGATGGGGATATAATCAAGGTTCATTTGTGGAAACTGATTCTTTTTATCTGTTCATTATATCTACAGCAGCACATTTCAAGTGTTTATTCCTATCACTTAGATCAGTCAGCCTTGCAGCTCAACAAGACCTAGAATTCAGATTCTCAGAACATTTAAATGACCTAAAATTATTAAAACCTCTCAAAAACATGTCTTTACACTGAACAGCACATCCGTATACATTATGAGGTTGAACGTACATCTTCATATAGTAAAACAACTGTCCGTCAAAGTGCTTGTGCACAGAAATTTCTGACCAGTGCTAATATTAATGTTAATAGTAATAATATTAATGTGAGTAAATAGAATAATAAATTGAATTCATAATCACTTTTATTTCTCCAGCTGATGTCTCAAAGGGCTCATTGATGATGGCTAGCTATTGGTTCGTCGCTGTGGCTGACAGAAGCCAGGCAGCCATATTTGTGCCGTCGAACCCGATGAACCTGTTCTGTAACTCACCTCCATAACCTGCTACATTTTTTGGCCTCACTCACTACCTGTCAGCTGCTTTCCATGTGTTTTTATTTCCTTTATTGCTAAATCAATGTTGTGACATCTGACACTTAGGTTATGTGTCATGTAATATTTCAGTTTTAGGCTGAGTTTAAAACAAAAACAAAGAAAAAACAACGTTTTTTTTTTTTACAGAATTTATATTTTGGAACTTAAGATCATGTTTAAGATCATGTCACGTTTTGCTCGTAAAATATCAGATTGTGTTCTTTGTTTCTTCCCTTCAGGACTTTTTATAACGATGTTTTAAAATGATAAAGGACATAAGGAGCTACTGTCGCTCCTTATGTTGCTTCCTTTCTTTCATCCTTTCTTCCTTTCTGTCTTTCCTTATTCCCTTCTTTCTCAGAGGTAATGTCGAATCCACGCAAAGTTCAAGTTTCTATTTCTAAACACGGTTTTAAATCCATTCATTTTGAATCTATTCAAAGAAGAACCCTGGTCTTCTTTTTTCTTTTTTTTTTCCTTTTTGTTTTTACAAAACGATTTACCTGCAATCCCCTCAACTTCCGACAATCGTTTGTTTAGCAGGCATGACATGAAAAAGTATTTTTATGAAACCATGAGCAGCAAATCTCATGCAAATGCTTTATTTGCAGCACCTTGTTTTTTTTTTAGGTGTCGTTTCTTCGGTACCTCCAGCTTAACTCATAGATGATGATGGTTACTGACTGGCTTTGCTAACAGGCTGTCTGACGATGGCGTCCTAATTCTGTGACTGACTTGATGAGTCTGGACCGGGCAGGCCGCGTCGATGGAAAAGTAACCTGCGTTTGGATTGACTTTAAACTGTTTGGATTATTTGTGTTTGGGTGTGAGTGTGACAAATCTTTGTCTATGTTCCGCTGGCGTCGAAAGTGATTCCATTAAATAAGGAACACAATTAAAACCACGCTATTAGTCATTAAAAAGACGTGCAGCTCCGTGATGCTCCAACCACGTCCTGTCGTCTTCTTCTTCGTGGTTTTTGCCAGCCGCATCATCCAGTTGATGATCGTGTGACTCGTTTGGTGGGAAAAAAGGTGTTTCCGTTGCAGTTTTGATACGGCCAAAAAAAAAAAAACCCACCAAAACATGTGATCAAGAAATGAGCTTTGAAATGAAAGTCAGTGAATGGTCATTTTATGCATCATGAACCTACGCAGAGCAAGAAACGGTAACCTTGAACGATTCTACTGGTGTTTGTTTTATTTGTCAATTGCCACCAGCGGTCACTCTGCAGGTCAACACGTCTCGCTTCATTTATCTGATTACTGATGGATCTATTGGCCTCCTTGCAGCTAAGGGACACCTGCATGGCGGCACAGAGGACCATGGCGTCCTCTGTGCCGCCATGCAAATCCCCAGCAGGAGCTTTTTGTTTGCCAACCTGAAGTTGAGCAAAGAATCATAAAAACCAGAAGTTGATCAATCATTTGTCAATGAGAGCAACTTTCTCAAAGTCGAATGCCGACTCTGCCGCCGACCAGGCTTTATTGTGAGCACATGATTTAAAGGCGTAGCGCGTCGGGTTGGTGTGGTTCTTCGGGACCATGTGGCGTGCCTGAAGTCAGGACATTAAAATGAGGAGGTAAATCTTGAGAAAATGCAAAAACATCATTTGCACAAGATTCCCTGTGTGTGCCTTTCCTCTTATGTTTCTTTCCAACAGAAATGGGATTCATTTCTTGAGCATTCTGCACTGACGAGCTCTGATTTCACTATGATTCTGATTCGTGATTATTTTGCTGTCCTGCTTTTTGAGAACTGGGTGGAATATTATTATATAGGTCGGGCCATAAGTTTCAATTCATAGAAAAAATAAACATTTCATATTGGACAACCATTTTTGTTTTTTGTTTTTTTGTGTTTTCTGTTTAAGTTTCATGCAACCATGCGAATGCTTCCCGATCCAACCATCAGTGTCATTTTAATTCTTTGCTCTTTTGTCAAACCCGTCCTGTTGGGTATTTGAAATAGTAAAGAAATATACATTTTACATTCTCCTGCGTATGGAAACTTATAGCCGACCCTGTATAGAGACATTGGTAAAAATACCAAAATGTAACTTCATGGCCTGTGCGCAAAGCATTCAGAGTGGAGAAAACTGAACACTGATATTGGCGTGTTAAACCATTCTGTGGTGTCAGAATCCCAACATGTCCCCAAAAACATGTGTGTATCAAATTATCAATTCCATTTCTAACCATTTCAATTAATATGAGTGCAGTGATGTTCTAACAGACGAATGGGTATAATCTATTTGTTTTACGTTTAAAAATGCATTTTGATTTCATTATTGACATGAATCATCACAGATGGTTTCCATCATGATCTGGTCCAAATTCAGCTGTTTCCTTGTTACAGACATATGGGACCTTCTTTTTTTTTCACACAGTGTTGCTTAGAATGAAACTGGTTGTGTCTTCACTGCACAAATTGAAATGACAAAAGTGAATTTGCTTAATGGAAACACAGCGACTTCTGATTGGCTGACACATGGTGGGTGCCATGGCTGAATTAACGTTAAATGTCATTTCCATCCATCCATGATTTTTAATGACTTAACGTGTGAACAAACTCACTCGTGTGTGATTTCAATTTCATTTCTTGTTTAATGAAAACAAAGCCATTGCATAATTGTGTTTGTTAGATGTAGGAATATATACAAAGTTTTGATAAACATAAACTGAACAGCTTATGTTCAGTTTTTGTCCAGTTTGCAAAATAATTCCCCAATTTTTCTCCAACTTCACAATTGCATCAATGTTGAGTCACATACAACCGTAATAAAAAAGTAATATTTAAAAAAAAAAAAAAAAACATTCAAATTTGTGTTTTTGTTTTCTCTAACATGGAAGAAAGGGCAACCTTCTCAGGAAATGGAAAAATGTGGGAAAATGTGTTTGTCTCTCTCTCTCTCTATTTTTGATAACAAGGTGTCATGAGGTCGTCTTAAGAAACGAACCTCAGAGTCACCCCAAGACGACCTCCTGAAGGAGACGGCTTGATTTGGTAGACAAATGTCCATGGAAAACCTGAAGACACGGGTCCTGCCCTGGGCAGCCCAGATGGACGGGAGACGAGCAACGGATGCAAATGAGCCGCCTACAGAAAGCTGCTGCGTCCAACTCACTCACTCCCTCCCAAAAAAAAAAAAAACAGCACCACCCTGCTCAGCATAAGCCAGCGTTAGAGACGAATGCGCACACTTCCTGGGATTCTGATCGCCGATCAGCTGCTGGTGGACATGGGACGACATCCTCACTGGGTTAGATAAAGTCAGAACATTTCATAGCTGGGTTTTCTGCAAGACAGTGGGAGCAAACAAACAAAGGTAAGACTTGCTTCAGATTCAGTTGAATGACTTTGTAGCATTTTTCACTTTTTTTTTTTTTTTTTAATCTGAGTGAACATTCAATTTAATATGCATAGCAATATCAAAACTCAGTACAATTTGAGATGATACTGCATCACAGGAAGGGCTAAAAGAAAGATCCATATTAATGGTTGTATTATGACCATGTTATTTGTTTTTATGACATTTTTACATTTACAACATGACTTTTGGGGCCCTAGGACACGTGAACAGAGTTGTAGCTTTAAAACAGAATATATAGTCAATAGTTTTCATCCTTGGGAATCTTCGTCTACTAAAGCAAGGCAGCATAAATATGTTTTTAACTAAATAGGTTAATTTAAAGCAGCATGTATTCCAAGGTTGGACAGAAAAATCATCTTCATTTCTCTGAAACTCTAAAAAACAGACCAAGCAAGAGATGAAATTGCTACATACACTGTGTTCAAACCTTCAGTGAGTGGGAGGAGGGGGAAAAAAAACATTGCATTTTTTTTTTAGGGCGTATGAAAGAGTGTAAGCGGGCCCTATAAATATGAAACTGAAAAAATGCAAAATTTACAGAATGACCCACGTTGGTTAAGCAGAAGTAAGGAGACACATTTATATATCTTTTCAATTCACATTTGTCTTTATTATTTTCACATTTCGACTTCTTTGGTTGTAGAGAAGATCAGCGTTTAGTCATTATGTATTTCATATTTGCTCATTTGAATGTGGTTTCACCTGCTCCTCTGGCTGCAGTCAGGAAGGGAAAACACTGCACGAGAGCTGCACGTTTCTTGTTTTTTATTTTTTCTTTGGAAAACTCCCACACACATAATTCCAAAGCGCCGAGGCTTGTCAGAGTAACTTTGAAGTAAAACTGAAGTCGAGGCTACTTTTGAAAATTATGAATAACTCTCAGTACTGGGATATTTCAGGAGAACGTCTTCATTGTCTTTGTGAATGCCAAGGATGTTGTTTTTTTAAATGTAGTCGGTTGCATACTGTATGGACAGTATGTTGTTGTACAAACCGCAGTGTTTGACAGGACAGAAAGATCTTGGAACATTTTTGAAATCTTTTGTCTTTCTCTTCCCATCAGCGGAACAATGTGGACCAAACATATTCTTTTTCTGGTCGGCGCCCTGAGCATGTGCCAGGTAGAGACAACCTTCCTTCTCCAACTTTATGTCCTGCACTGTGTTGCTCATGAAAACAATGTAAGCCCACGTCCATTTGAAATTTGACGCAGATACTAACTGTGGCGTTTTCTTTCTTTTTTTTTTCTTTTTTTTTTGCCTTTGTAGGTTTTTTCGCAAGGTGAGAGACTCGACAGCACAGTGGAGACGGGCAAAAAAACCAGATTTTTCACAAACACTATGGCTCAAGACCTCTCTCTGTTCACTGTATAATTGATGTCATTCCAAAAATGTCAATCTGTTACGTTAATCAGGACGGTAAACCGTATTCTACCTGTGCTTATCAACTCTTCTTCTTCCCGTTTTCTCAAGACGTCTACGTTGCGGAGGTGATGGTGGACAGCAACGTCACGCTGACGTCAGAGAGCATCCTGGCGAGTTGGAACTCATCCACTTCCTTCACTGTGGACAAAACCACGGTGACGATCTCCAGCAGCGAGCTGGTCGCAGGTATTCCATCTGAACAGCGCTTTCCCCTTTGAGTTCTCATACAATGAAGTCAGTGGACAGACGGGAGCTTGTTGAATTACTGGTTTAGGAAAGTACTGTCTGTTTGGCGTGAAAGACTGTTTTTTATTTAGTTTTGCCTTTATTTTACCCGTTGGACTGAATATTAAACGTCCAAAACTCTGATGCGGAGACGGCCAGGCGATCCTCATTGGGCGGCGTGTTAAAAGTGGGTCACACTTTGTTCAGGAACTCCTGCTGGCATTCAGCCACGTTTGCAGCATCGATGCCCCCGAATGAGTCCGAGTGGTTTCGTGATCCTGATCCTGAGAAGTCAAAGCGGAAGCAGAAACCGACCCAATTCTCGTCAACAAGTCCAGCCAAATTGATATGTGTAGCACATTTCTGCAACAAGGAAGTTCAAAGTGATTGACATGATAGAAACACAGCACAACAAAACAGAAGAGACCATTTTCAGTTTGCACCGGCAAAACAAAAATGAGTTTCACTCCCCTGATTTAGAGGAACTCAGTGTTTTGGCTTTTTTTTTTTTTTTTTTTCACTTTATTCTTTGCTTTTTGAGTCTTTGAATCTTTCAATTTTACCAAATTGTACATTTGTAAAAATGTGAACAATGCAGGACATCATCCTGTTCAAACTTTTTCTCAAAGGACTTGACAATGTGCTCTAAGCTGATGTTCTCGCACCTTTGGTAACGGAAATCTATTTTCTGCGTCGCTCTCTAGAATGCCTGGTTGTTGGAGAGGAATACAGCTGCAACTGCTCCACCGGCTACGCCTGGAGCAACGAGGTCTGCTACAATTACAGCTGCTGCACCGACACACCATGTTTGAAAAATGTGTCCCAGGCTTCATCCATCTGCGTTGAGAGATTGAACGGTAAGGGCCCATCCAAAGCCTTTCTGACGGTTTTTGAAAATTGGCCAGCAATCTAGGAGGTCCAAAGGATTTCAACCACGCTACCCTTTGCATATTCTTTGATTTTGCATCAAAACTTGTTTTTTCTCATTTTTGTAATTTGCTGGAAGTTACCATCAATGGATCCGTACAGCTGACTTCGGGGTCCTGGACTTCTGTGCAAACCACGATGGTATGTGTTGCTCTTGTCATTAGAAGAGGTTCATTCTACATTCAGCTAGGTGCTAGAACTGCTCTCTTCTCTCTGTTTTAAGCTTGAAAAAGGGCTGAGGATGACGAATGGCGTGGGATCCTTGAATATCACTGCGCCGAGGTTTGGACACCTGGATGTTGTCGTTTCGCCGACAGCTACAACACGACCCGTATCGCGAGATAGTTTTCCTTGAGTTTGATCACTGTACTTTTAACGACGACACAGAGTCTACTGCACACTTTCACGTGGAGAAGTGAAAAAGTGCAGTAGACTCACTTTCAGACTCAGATTTGCAGAGCTGTCTTTTCACATCTATAGTTAACTCCAAAAGTCAGAAGCTTATTACAAACTAATTGCAGATCATTTTACTGTGCTCAAGTTTAACTATAGAATTTTGCAACCATAAAAAAAAAAGACACATACAGACTAAAAGAGAGGAAGCAAGAAAGGGAAGAAAAACAGAAGGAATGAGGGCAGGGAGGGGAGGAGGGAGAGAAAAAAAAGAAGGAAGGAAGGAAGGAAGGAAGGAAGGAAGGAAGGAAGGAAGGAAGGAAGGAAGGAAGGAAGGAAGGAAATAATTATACTGAATTTGTTTTGTAAGCACCATGTAAGCACTATGTGCCTTGAAGTTGTGTTTCTCTGCCAACAAACAAGCTGTTTCTATTGACCGACATGTTTACTTTCATCCATTATGTTCTCTATATCCTCAGCAGTTCGTTACAGCCGCTCATTGCTGAGTTTGAGATGCTTGTCTATGTCAGATTAGACCTACCCAAGTTTCAAGAGATTCTGAATGGTCTGACTGCCAGCCTGTCATCGGCCCCGATTTACGTCGACACTAAACGTCAGTAAATGTCACACTTTCATTTTCATATTTCATAATCTGTGTGGTGTCACTTTCAGGCCTTGTACACACGTAGGCATGTCTTCATAAAAAAAATTAAAAAAAAAAATTCTGCATTGGTTACAGGAAAATGTTTTCTTTTACGTGAAGCTGCATAAATCCAGCCCTTAGCATTATTTTGAACATGCCAAACCCATAGGGGGCAGTGCAACACAAAGCTAAGACCTGTGTCAGCCAATCAAATTGCTTCAAAACATCCAAGTCCTCCTGTTAGGAATTAGCCATGGCGCCAGGATGTTTGTTTGTGTGGAAAGATAAAGGTTAAAGTACTTTTAAATAGTAGTTTAAAACTACAAAACAAAACTTCATATTTCAGTTTTGCCAACTGAAATATAAAGTTAACAAAACACAAGACGGTGTTAATTGGGAATCATGTCAAAGCAAGTATGTGGACTTGTTGACTCTATTACTTGTTGCAGACTATAATGCATCAGACCGCGACTTTTTTTCCACTTTGGTCTGGGTTTTTGTAAATAACTTTTAGTTTCTGTGTGGATGAAAGGCCAAAGCGAGTGAAAATGTGCTACTTTTCCCAGATATCTGGCTACATGTGGACGAGGCCGAAGTGTGAAAATAATTTCTAGCATGTGTGGTTATTTTGAAAGTTCTCACATCTCAAACGATTAACTATGTCTGTAGTTATTTTCTTAAAAGCTTTCTATAATCATTAGCAGTTGTTAATTTATATATGTCATTTGTTTCTTGATTACTCAGGTCAAACCCTGCATGGCAGAGGCACTTTTTTGGGGTTGTAAACCAAAGAACGGAATTATTTCTGGTCTATTAATCTGACTGATCTTTCTGTCTTCTACTGTGACATAGAAATGGTACACATCTCTGTGGGAAGCACTCAAGTGAACTATGAAGGCAATATTGATCTCAACTGCACAATGAAGGAAGTCACAGGCAGCGCTGGGTGGAACCTAAGTAGACCATTTGAGCGCTTTTCAATCAGCAAAGGCATTTTGACCGAAATTTCCACGGACTGTGTCAATGATGAATACAAATCCTGTGTGAAACTTATTGTAACTAAAGCAACAGGTGCATGGACAGGCAAGTATACCAACCTTATCTGGATTATCTTAACGTTTAACTGAAACCAGCTTTGATATTAAGATGAGACTAAATTTAGTGTGTATTGTATGTAATTACTATGTAATTAGGTTTTCTAAAGGGAAAATAAACGTCATAACGAAGAAATGCTTGAGAATCCCAGACAGGTGGTTCACACAGGATGACGCAGTCTGGGCCTGCAGTATTATTTCACTTCAGTCTCTCCTGCTGCCTGTTCACCTGATTTTCAGAGACACACAAGCAGTGAGGGTGACAAAATGGGGAAACAGCATCTCTTGATGTAGTTAAAGTAAAACATGTGGAAGCAGAAAAGTCTATGGTCAAAGTTGATGAAATATTTTGAAGCTTTAATGAATCCAATTCAGATTAGCCTCAAAACATCTCTATGATGCCCTGTCGTTTTTAACATTACCAGTTAGATTACAAAAGCATAGAGTACCATTTTATGATCAAGTGTGGCTCAAACCAAATTTTCTCAAGCTATGTATGAGCAATCATTTGAAAGAGAAAAAGTAAGACCTTGAAATGTATCTGTGTGTAAATGTATCTGTGTTCCCGTCAGGTATATATGAGTGCGGATTTACTACTGGAACAATCAGAAACACTGCCAGCGTTCACATAAAAGTAGTTCTCCTGCCGGATGTGATTACCATGAAGTTTAGCCCAATGATTGCAGATTGTTCTTCAGGGACACCTTCTATATATGTCACAGCAACTATCCCAAAGTCTGATGAGTCATACACATACTTTTGGACCTACAATACTAAGAGTGAAGGAGAGAAAAATGGTAAGAGAATTCTACAGTTTTTTTGGACATTTACTATTCTTAAACTTAAATCAGCTTCCTGACAGAGAAATCAATCTGTGTGTTGTAGGAACTCATGAACAGATTTTCAGTTTCCCACCTCCGCTGGATTGTAACTATAAAGGCCCACAACGTGTGAATATCACTTTTAAAAACAAGATGAAACAGGAGAAGTCTGCACAGGTGGAAATCCCCGTGTTTCGAGGTATTGAATCCATTCAACCTGACACAGTTGACACAATACTTCTAACTTGCCTTTACTTTGACTGACATCAAACCTTTTTTTTCCCAAGACACTACAATAGTCTGCAATGAAGAGATTCTCAACAATGAGAAGTGGCTAAAAACTCCGGGTGGAGTGACATTGTTTAATCAGACTTGTCCACCAGGCAGGGTAGGGTACAAGTCACGTACGTGTGATAAGGATGGAAAATGGCAAGAGGTTTTCTCCAAATGCGTCAGTGAGGAGCTGAGCAAAGTTACAGACGCAGCTAAAGTGAGTTTGGATTCACCCACACAGAATGTCACACTTATCTAGTCGATAAGTCTAATAAAAAGCATATGCTTTTTATTAGACTTTCAAAATAGTCTAATAAAAAGCATATGCTTTTTATTAGACTTTCAAAATATCAACCAACCATGTTTGCAAATTGCTGAACTGTAAACATCTGTCAGGACTGAAGATGTTAAGCAGTAACGCCTTCCTTTATGTTTTCACCTCTAAGGATGCAAAAGGAAAATCACAATCATTTCTACAAGATTTATATACTAGTATTTGCTTGTCCATTGCTGTTGATGTTTTTTTCTAGAATTTTCTGACTGGACTTGGAGCCACACAGGAAGTGGCTAAGGACATATTTGAAGGAGTCAAGAACAGCTCTAGTTTAAGTTCCAGTGGCTCTGCTGACATTGCTGACATTGGTGCTTCCATTGGCATTATAGGATTGATGGCCAGCGCCTCAACCAACATCGAATTGGATGAGGATGTGTTGCCTGTAAGATCATTTACTGTTGATATAATTCAGTTTCAGTGTAAAACAACACTAATGTTTTACATACATAACATAGAAAACACTATATTTTTGAGATTGCCAAAGAATGCATGTAGTTTTTAGTAAACAATGTGATCTTCAAAATGATGACATAAAGTAGGTAATATCTACAACTAAATATCATTTGGGCAATACTCACTTTTTAGAGTTCATCTGTTGTCTTGTGAGCCACATGGATCAAAAATTAGATTAATTCCAACTTAGTCATACTATCAGAAATATGAGTTAATTTCAGCTACCATTTTTATGTTACTCTCAAACTGAGAATAACCTAACCTGATGACCACATAAAGTGCATGTGTGTTTTCCTAATATCTTACAGGATTTAATTGATGCAGCCAGCAATATGGTCAGCTCAAACTGGAGTGAGGTAAATCACACAATCCGCCAAAGCATGTCTGCAGACTACCTTACCAATGTGGAGGATTTGGTGAAGAACATCAAGATCAACACCAGTGACGGTTTCAACAGTACAAACCTGGAGCTCAAATTCTGCTCAAGTGATGACTGCAGCATGTCTATTTTTGGCGTTGATGTGAATTTGAACAAGACCAATGGAACAATGAAAACCATGGGCGTGAAGAACCTGATGGAAAAATTGCAAAACAAAAACTTTCCGGGCAAAAATCACAGCAGCATATTGCTGTCAGCCACCCTCGTAGGCAACAGTGACTCAGATATTAAGATTAAAATGTTCTTCCCCGACGAGCAACCAACTGCCACAGAACGTCTCTGTGTCTTCTGGGATACATCTAACAAAGAATGGTCCAGCGAAGGCTGTATTGCCAACATCACCGAGGACAACCAAACACTCTGTGAATGCAACCACCTCACTTCCTTCTCCGTCCTCATGTCCAAAAGTGGCGAATTCAAGGATTCTAAGATCCTTGACATGATCACAAACATTGGACTGGGTGTGTCTGTTTTCTGCCTGCTGATCTTTCTTTTCGTCGAATCCTTGGTGTGGTCGGCTGTGACAAAGTCGAACCTGTCGCATTTCCGTCACACAGCCGTGGTGAACATCGCCGTGTTCCGCCTGCTCGCAGACTGCAGCTTCTTGGCTTCGACTGATCCCAAAAAGCTCTCCGATACCTTGTGCTTCACCTTCACCGTCTGCAAGCACCTGTTTTACCTGGCGATGTTCTGCTGGATGCTTTGTCTGAGCGTGATGCTCGTCCACCAACTCATCTTTGTTTTCAGCCCGGTCAGGAAAAGAGTCTTCATGTACCTCTCCAGCATTTTAGGCTATGTTGTACCAATTGGATTAGTGGGAACCAGCTATGTGTACTACAAATACAAAGAACAGGATTACTACAGTAGAAAGACCTGTTGGTTAACATATGTCCGGCTGTTGGAGGGCTCCATTCACGCATTTCTTCTCCCTGTGGGCACCATTCTTTTGTCAAATCTCTTCTCCATGGTGGTTGTCATTGTCACCTTGGTGAAGACCTCTGTACCAGACAGCAGCAAATCAGATGACAAGGAAACAGCCAAGAGCATTCTCAAAGTGATCGTCTTTCTAGCTCCAGTTTTTGGAGTAACGTGGATCATTGGGTTTGCTTTACTCATGCTGGAGAAAAGCTCCTTGTATGATGTCTTGGAGTACGCCTTTGTCATCCTCAATTCTTTCCAGGTAATTTACTATGCAACTCACAAGCCCCTTTCACATCATTGTGTCAATCCGTGACCTTCACACATTTCGTACACCTTACGATCAACTGAAAGAAATCAACAAATCAGGGGCGAGGGAGGGGTTGAAAGCAACACATAAATAATACACCCCACGGCTAATATGTGAGCGCAAAACACAAAATCTGATGCAAATAATAACAGAAGGTCCACAACAATTTTGCTTGTACCTAAAGCCCTGAATGCTTTCCTCCCAGTTGACAGAACAACAGAGAGTTGCTAGTTTGGTAAAAACCAGCTCCTGGTTCTTGACTTTGCTTCGGACAGAAAGGCTTGACCCTCGGCTATTGAGGAATGCTTGCTTGCTGTAGGCGTACACTCTGTCGAAGTTTTTTTATTTTACCCAACTGCTAACGTTTGGCCGTGACACTTGTAATGTGCCAGTTTGACGCTGAGCTGTAAAAAGCCATCTTGCATCGTGAAGACAGAAGTGCCGATCCAAATGAGGGCGCTGTTGATGATAATTCATTATTTAAAAGCACCAGCGATCTTTTCCTGACACAGAAGGCCTTTTGGTGCTTGCGTATTTTGCAGAACTATGATGTGAAATGAGCTTCGGTTTCAGTCATCAACCCAAACTTTATAACAGTTTGGCTAATTTTTGTCTTTGGGCAAAAATTGGCCAATTCAGACAAACTTGCAGTCAGTAGTACACATAAAGTCATATTGATAAATATATACAGGATCCATTTGAAAAATGTTATATGTAAGCCTTTTCTTTCCATTGTTAGTCCAACATCAGTGACATAACCACAGACTGAAAGACAGGCCTACTATAAACCCAACGTAGAGGTGTGGGAGGCTGAAATTTGCAGCTGTCCACACAGACAAGTGAAATATTTTCAAGATAAACATTTTATGGATTAGGAAAAACTCCATATGAAATTAGAACCTTAACATTTAATTGTTTTCAGAAACATTGAAGATGTATGTTGTGTTATTGACTCATCCCAAGTGAAGAATGTCTTCAATGAGTAGCTAGAGGTCAATTAAACATGACATTCATACTGATGAAGTCAGAACTGTACATATCTTCTCCTGTAATCTGATGGTAAATAAGCAAATCAGCAAACAGTGAGCCACTATATTCACAAGGAGCCGAAAATAACATTTCGGAAACAACTGTTGCATTGATTACAAGCAACGTGCAGCAGCTGGTAAAAGTGCAAATATCCCTGTTAAAATTTCATCTCTTTCCAGAATGACTTTAAAATTTATTCTGACACGATTCAAATGAAAATGTTGCGCACCCTTACGCCAGTGCTGTGCTTTGCTCAAACACAATGTGATTCAGCTTTCTTAAATTCTGACCCAGCGTTACTTGGATATTTCCAAATAGAATATAATAGACTCTCATCTGAAGAGGACAGTGGATCAGACGTGTCCTCACTATCTCATAGTTTTGAGAACTTTTGTAAGGTAGGCTAATATTACAAAGACGATATACAGAACGCAGATAGCTGTAACAAGCCCCCAAAAGTGATAATAGAAATTTAGTAAAAAGGTCTTTCAACTAAGCTTTAACCTGAATTAATAATCATATCAGTCATTAATTATGTCTAGACGACATGGACAAAATGTAAGGGGCAGCTAATTTTGTGATTACAAACCATTTTTAACAGCTTGACACTCAGGAAGAGGGAGGCAGATGTCACAGTCAGACAACAGGGAACATTTTACATTTCTAATGTAAAACATCTGCATCGTCAGAAGGTAGAAGACAGCGAGTGTGTTATGGACACAGTGGAATCTATAGGCTAAGTGATAGAGAAGAAAGCAAAAATACAGGACTAGTTTTGAAGGTAGTGGCACCAGATAGAAATCTTGTAAAATATACTTTTGTCTCTTTCAGGGCCTTTTCATTCTGCTAACAGGTTGTGTAGGAGAACAGAAGGTAAGTTTGTCTTTTAGACACTTTGCGCTTTAATTTATTGAAAACATAAAGGTGAAATGAAACCAAAAAATAAAGTGACTCTAAAGTGATCATATGTTAAGTTTTACACATCCCCTGTACAGAAAAATGATTCTTACCATCATTCTGTTTATGTTATCCCCAGGTGAGGCAGGAAGTGATTAGAATCATAATGGTAAGTACGATAGTTATTCAGCTGGATTACTTCAAGCTATGATCTGATGGAAACACCCAGAAGAAATCATGTTGTTTTTGGGGGTCTTTCCTCAGGTAAAAACTGGACGAGACACTGATAGTACCAAGAAACTGACTAATAGTTCAACTACACTCTACACAAAAGACAAATGATGAAGGTAAGATCTCCTATACATAGTCTATTATTGACTTTATTAAAAGCTAATGTTACTGAATGTAAGGCTTAGGAGAATGGTATAAGTTATAAAAGTGGAACTATTCAAAGTGTTGATGAAATGACAGTGATGCTGTGATTTATTCGAAACAGCCAGCTTCACTGATCCATATGGTGATTCCAGTTTATCCCCGTTCCAAAGTTGTGTTTAAATGGTAACACAACCATCATGTTTAGTCCTTGCTGTACAGTTTTTGGGGGAAGTGCTATGATGTGGGACTACATGAAGTCATCTCTAATATCATGGTCCCAACACCTGTTGATGAACTAAGATTCCTAATGACCAGGTTTTACAAGAAGAGTATGTTTAGGTACTTCAGGTCAGTTTACCCATTAAATCTTAACCCCAATCATACCTACATTTACTTCATACTTTCAAAATTTTTGACAAAACATTTTTTACGCATTATATATGAATTTGTCCTCTGCTGTATTTCAATATGTTTATGAAATATAAAAACCAATACATTTAAATGCTTACGTCTCAATTGTTACATTTTCTTTCTACGCTTACACTGGTTTTAAAATTTGTACACATCCTTGGCTCATTGATTTTAACTAACACTATTTTGAAATGTAACTTGAAAGCGTCACGTTCCGTTTAAAACTTGCATTTAGCCTTCAAAACATTAATACTTCACTCCAAATTAAGTTTCAGTGGACATGAAAAACATTGAAAGGTAGGAATGGATTGTGACATCGAAGCCAAGGTGAACCATGACAGTTAATAAAAACTTGATTAAATAAAACTCTAACATTCAGCATTTTGCAACCTTACACAGAGAGTGGAGACGACAGGTTTTCATGGTTTTTTTATGATATCACATACGGTTTTTCTAGAGAACTTGATTTGCATTGGTCAGCCTGCTCAGCATGTACCATATTAAAAGACTATATTATGTGGCTCATGGGGGTGATCTTTGGTTAAGAAAATAAAGTGGCACAGTAAACACCAGAGCGATGGAAACTACAGCGCTGCTGACTCGCTTGACTGGTTGGACCAACTGGAAGGAGGAGGGACAGCGCTGGGATGTGTAGCATCTGGGCTTCTAAAGTTTGTCTTCTGGTCTTAAATGTTGCTATTTGTGTGCCACAGAAACAGTGGAAACAGAAAGAGCAGCTCTGGTGACCACAGAGCCACCGTGACCCAGGAGAGAACACTTCTTGACGTGTGCAATGTGGTAGAGTTTGATCCGTAGACTGATCCAAATGTGTAGCTGGTTCCTTTAAGAACATAATCAAAAACCAGTCAAGTAGAAGACTAATGATAATTAGCAGTGAGTGGGTGACATTTCCAAAATGATGCATATATATACTGTAGAAGTACATTCCATATGCGTTACTGACCAATGAGACAAGCAACGCATTTAAATAAAGAAATATTTTTTTTTAGGTTTGGGGTCAATGTGGAGCTTTTAGTTATTAGAATTCTAATTAAATAATGCAAATAGTGAACAATGACTGTTTAGCTGTAAACTGTATGCTTCTCAGTACAAACAGCAACTTCATGCAATTTTTTGCATTCTGTTCCAAACCCATGTATATAGAACAAAGTACAATTTTATCAAGTCTGTTTGTGATCGGTTTATTTAAAAAACATTCATTTACATAGCTTGATGAACTACAAGCTGTAAACACTACTTGTATATTGCTGTATGTATTAGAAGTTATAGTGAAATAAAGATGTTTAGAAACTCAAGTGCCGTCATACATTTTTATTCACTGAATCTGACACCGGGACATGTGATACTAAAATAATATTATTAAAGTAATTTAGTGAATTAAAGCCTATATCTGCGACAGACTGGCGACCTGTCCAGGGTGTACCCCGCCTCTCGCCCAGATAGGCACCAGCACTTCCCGACCCCACTAGGGACAAGGGTGTAAGAAAATGTATGAATGAATAAAGCTTATATTGCAACAGAAATTATTAACTTTTTTTTACCAGTTGCACACCAAATGAATGTTTTGAAACCACTTCTGCTAAATTATCCATTTGTATCAGTGTTCTCAGTGTTTTCCCGTCTTTAAGCGCCTCTAGTAATAATGGAAGAGGTCATTTTTTTCATGTAAGACATTTCCGTATGTTTAAAGATTGAACCAGCACTGGTCCAACCTTTTGTTGTGCTAAACGAGAACCTGTACATTTTAAAACTGATTAGTGTGAGCTCTCCTGATGACAGCGAAGATGGCCAGCGTTAGAACCACAGTTCCCGCCGCACCGCCGATGAGAGCTCCCAGGATGCCTCTGTCTATTTTCACTTCCTCACACCTCGGGCCAGAGTAGAAGGTGGCCTGGGTTGTTGCACACCTGAGGAGAGAGACAAGACGCTTCTGTTCATATGTTAATGCTTTCTCTTCCTCTACCTTGAACTGCCGTCACTAAAGGTGTGAAAGGTGTGAAAGTCCAGTAGACCTGGTTCGATTCAGGACTAAAGTTCCAACATTTGTTATATTTTCAGCTGGTGTGGTTCAAACGCTGCCGTCAAATGAACCAAACACTTTGAAAACCTTTCTCACCCTCTCACCGCAGAGTTAACTTTTTTCTGGTCCGTATCAAGAGTTCAATTCAAACCTCCCCAAAAGAACCAGACTTTGTAAATTAACAGGACTGGTGTGAAAGCATCATAAATAAGACTACACTGTGGACATTATACCAGTTTTGCATATCGGGTTGGTAAGAATAACAGACAAGTAGTTGTGGAAACAAAAATACCTTGAATTTGTTTAAAGTCAGCCTATAAAATGATCGTGTGGAAACAGATCAAGCTTCTTTAGACATTCAGTTCTCAAAAGCCACTGTCCTGTTTCTTTTTTTTGTTTTGTTTTTTAGAGCCAATCCTACTCTAACTCATCTGAATCAAATGGGAATTTCTAAGCATATTCAAGTGTCATACAGTTTTTTTCAAAAGTTTTGCAGGCTCTAATTGCCTTTATTGGAAAGTGGTCAGACAGGAGAGAGGGTGATGAGAAAGGGGGAGGACATGCAGCAAATATCACCAGGGAGGTACACGAACCTGCAATGGCCATGTCGAGAACTTAGGTATCCATATGTGGGTTGTGCTTTGCCCCTGCGCCACCACAGCACCCGTACAAATGTTTTAATCTAATATAATGTCATAGATTTGTGATCATGTCAAATTTGAAAAAGTCATATAGGTCCACACTGGTCCTGTGTTAGTGGATTGGTATCCAATCAAGAATTCTCTTTTTTTCACCTTAAAGCTAATGAAGACTATTGTTGGCACTGTAATGTATTCAGGCAAGAAACTTCTGGATGTAAACAATAACATGCAACGTTTATGAAAATAATTATGTAACAGTTTCTTCCTTGTTACAGGATTTGCACTAAGACCAGATTTAGCCCATGGTACTTAAACAACCTTCTGATTCTGATTCTGCTTAAAGTCAGATTTGACTGTTTATGCTTTTGGGTGGCCCTAATCCTCTTCTGTAGGTAAATGAATGGGAACAAAATACGGCTGCAGGAACACGGATGTCGTACCTATCCAACATGAAAGCACAAACCTGCACGAGGCTTTGCCTGCAGCCTCCACACACACGCCTCCGTTCAGGCACGGGTTAGGGCGGCAGAGGTCGGCGGCACGCGGCTCCCTGTGCTTTGGCACTTCCTGTTCCATTTCCACCGCATGGCCTTCCTTCTTGTCCGGGAGGCCTCTGCCTTGTACGGAGCGCTCCACTGGTACTTCAGTCTTGATCAGGTGGGTCAAATCTTTTGGAGTGACATTTTGATAAACATCTTAGATGTGTCAGAAATATACACCTCAGAAGAAAAGTGCATTTTGGATCCTAACCATTGAAGTCAGCAGTTATGATGAGGTCATCATTCTTGAGGAAGCTCCTCCGCTGTAGTTGGTTATGGGAGATGAACGTGGTCCAGCCGTAATCTTGGCCCCGGTAGCACTGGCAGCTCTCGTCCCAGACTGCACCAGACGTGGGGGTCGGTTTGTCCCAGAGGGTGTTTTTGTCTAAGTGAAAAATTGGTAAGGAAAAGTAAATCCAGGTTAGACTACTCAGAAAATCTCCATGCTTTATCAATGTTGGACAACAAATTCTTTGAAATTCAAGAGAGAAAGGTCAATTAGTGCGATGACCAATTGCTAAAAGTTGTGAAAGCACAGCTCATCAGATAAACACATTTCTGACTTGTTTGGAGAGTCATGAACCAGCAGTACATTGAGCATTGCCTATCTCTGCCTACCTGTGGTGAAGCTTCTTGTGGAAGACATCCTCAGTGTCACATCTGGGTCCTGATCCAGCGCTACAATGGTGGCCTGCCTGTTTTCTGCTGGCCACTGCATCACTCCGTCATTTTCCCCACTGCAGAGATGCAACGTAGCGCCGACATAATCCTGGTAGCCACTCTGTCTTCCATTCGGGTAGAGACTGACTCCGAACGAATAGCCCTCCGCACTATAAACGCATTTGCTCTTTACAGGCACACCGACGGGAGTTGCGGCGAGAACGCCTGTGAAGTTGCGTATTTGCCAGACAAGACTGGGACAGACGGTCTCAGTGAGAGTGATGTCATCGATTAAGATGTTGCCCGATCCTCTGATTCCTTGGAAGATATAACGGAATTTTTTGGACATTCTAAGAGTCACCTGAGCAATTTTCCAGGCATCATCCCCGTCGCCTAAGAAACAAACGTGAACAAGTAGTTATTAATCCTTTGATTACTTTTATTAGTCATCTGTTAATCCCAGTCACAAGGCCTTCCTAATTTAATGCAAGTTCATTTTTAATTGAACACACCTGTGACAGTGTGGATCTTTCTGATGGTGTTCACAGCTCCTGTCCCATCATCACTTCTGATCCAGATCACCAGTTTGTCTCCGGCTGCTCCGGTCATCTTATAGAAGAACTGGAGACACTGTTCACTTCTCTTTGGGTAGAGGATGCGTGACTCCAGCAGGGCGCTGCTGCCCACTGCACCAGAAGAAGTGTCGAACTTCATAAAGTAGCCAGAATCTGAAAGAGATCACGCTTCAGTAAATGACAAATGTTGTTATATCTCTTCTGAGAGTTTTTTGTTTTTTTTTTTGGTTGAAGATTTTTTTTATGACTATGAAACCTGCGCAGTACCTCTACAACGTCCCTCCAGGGTATGATCCCCGTCGCTTGGGCTGCTCAGCGTCTGGACCCAGTCTGTGTCGTCGTCCTCATTCTGGATCATTCCACAGATGTTTATGAGCTCAAAAGAGCACTGATCCAACAGAGTATGTGTCTCAGCTGAAACATGTTTGACATCAAACAAAATGGAATCTTAATAAAGACGAAAATTCTCAATATCCATACAAACATTGGAGAACTGGTGTTTTCTTTTAAAAGAATAAAAGAAAAAAACAAAAAAAACAAAGGCAAATCTGTAATGTGTGATAAAGTAATAAAGTAGAAATACCCACCACAGTCATACATGCGGTTAAGCCTGGTGATGTCTACTTCGCTGAAGTCCAGCCGCTGACCAATGACGTTGTTAAAGTACGGTATGGTGGTTGTAATTGTGGGGATGCTTTCATTCTTATTAAAGGAAAACGGTCTGTAGTGCATGATGGACTCATAATCGTACGGTGTGTTCAGGTCTGTGATGAAGTCATCTTCATATTTGTTGAAATTGTGCCCCTTCCCTATAAGGACAGAGCTACATTATCACATGAATGTATGATAACTGTAGAAAATCTACCATAACACACAGAATACAGAGTTTCTATGTGCCGAAGTAACATTTAATACATTTTTGAAAGCTATTAAAAAATATGGCACAAAATAAATGCCTAATTTGTGATAATCAAGTGCACACAAAAAAGGTATTTTTCTTTTTAGTTTTTCTACTCTGAAATATATAGACGCACCAATGGTATGGAAAAGTGTGTTTAAATTAACATTCCATCTTTGACTTATTAAAAAAATAGTATTTGAGGTGACATTTGACACCACAGATAAACTGGAACTTTAAAATCACTTAAAATCACCCAAGCATTTCAAATTTCTTGGGTTTCAACTATGCCCTGGTGAAAAAATAAATATACTAAGTATGTTCAATTTTAGCATACTTTTTTATGCTAAAAAAGTATGTAAAAAAAGTATGCTAAGTTACACTTAGTATACTTCAAGTTCACTTAGGTATTGATTAACTTAAAGTGTGACATTTTGGAACAACTAATTTTGTGCTCAGTGTATTGTAATAGTATTTAAATTGTATCAAAGCACAATTTAAAGTGTACTAAGTGTACTTTCACATACTTTTTTGGAACAACTTAAGTTACACTTAGTATACTCTAAGAATATTGCTTTTTATGCAACATAAACGCACTTGATATTTTGAGTGTGCCATTTTTGTGATTGAATTACATTTAAAATATATTTAGAATGTAGTTTCAGCATATTGGCATTGCATATTTTATATATTACCGTAGTAGTGTGATTATAGTATGCCACAATTACACTTTTGGTTTAGTATTATTGTGAATGAAGTTCACTTTTTAGTTACTTAATGTCTTTTATTATTCTGCTTTGCCAAGTTGAACATTACACGCTACACACTACAGTATTGCAAACACATCCGACTACCAGAACACAGAAGATTTCAATTGCAAAACACTTTCCAGGTGAAACAAATGACATTGTGCTTTCAATAAATTCACATGTTGGTAACGCTTTCCGTGATAGGGTGTGTCTATAAGAAGCGTGGCCAAAGTTTGACTTCAGTTCTAAAGTCCGTAGCGGGAATTAATAATTGGGGACAGTGTGGTCAAAAACTAAACATTTATGTACCAAAGCGGATATTTGTTTTCCACCCACCTTCTTCAATTTCGTCCCACCAGATTCTGACGTAGTCGTCTCGGTCTGAACGTGACTGCTCGTGGTAGAAGCCCAGCGCGTGCAGAAGCTCGTGCTCCACGATAGCCTTGGTGTCGCACCGGGCGCCAATGGACACGTTCTGGCCTGTCCCGTCGTCTCCGACGTAAGACCAACAACTGTGCGGTTCACGGAGGGAGCAGTCAGTAAACTTTTCTGGTTCTGTTGAGTTTTACTTCGCTTATTGGGCAAATGAGCGTCTTTGGTGTCTTTGCGTAACTTAATGACTGGCCTATAAAAGTTAAGCTAGCTCTCTCTCACCCTGAGAGCTTGACGAAGGAGATGTAGGTGGATTCTCCCTCATAGGGTTTGAAATCCACGCAGGATCTCAGGCGGTATTCCTCAAACGCTTGAAGAATGACACCCTTAGCGTTCAGATCTAAATCAGAAAGAAACAAAAGGAATTTTGCTTCCTTTAGTGTTTTGCCAAATTATGATAATTTGCGCGACGTGTGCAAACCTAAGGAATCAGTTAGGATGTAAGGTATGGGGAACGTCCATCTTCTTGTTTCATCAAGGATGGCGTTTCTTTTTGGCTACAGAACACCATGCAAGAAAACAGTCAGTGTTTGACTTCTCGACAAAAACGCTTTCTACACATCCTTCTCCGTTCACTTACATTGACAGCAATGTCTCCCTCAAAAAGATGTGTCAACCCTGCAATGTGGGCAGTAAAATGAAAGTTGTGTGTTTAGTAGGTAGTGGAAGTCATTCAGACCACATCAGCGCATAGAAAATCAGCACAGAATACCTCTGTTAATTTCAAGAATGTCATCCCTAAGTTCACCGGCATCTGCTTCGCCATCTACAGGATAAAGTCAGTGTTAGACCCCCAAAAAGTAGCCAACAAAATCCCTGATTAATGTGGACTATTAGACACCAACCCGTTATTGCCGGAGCAGCCTGCACCTAAAGCACAACGAGAAGGTCTTCTCAATTCAAAACGCTCACCCAAAACTTTACTTTCAACTTTGTACAGAAAAGTGAGGTTTATTAACGCGACTTACCTTTAAGATGACAAACACGCCGATCAGAACGGCAATTTTCTTCAGTCTGCCTTCAGGTCCCATGTTGAACAGAAACACGCTTCTCTGACTGTACTGTGTAAACATGTCAGTCAAGAAAGCGGCCAAGGAGGAACTTTGATCAGGGTTGTTATTTTTAATGAGTAACTTTTTTGTACAGCTTTTAAAGCTGACATGGCATGTAGCGGTGATAACAGCCATAAACTGTAAGCTATGAACCGAAGATGTGCAGACAGTGACGATTACAGCGAGATGGAGCGATACGAAGATTTTTGTCGACCACTAAAGCTGCTCGGGGTTTTGCTTTGGGTGTTAGAAAGCCCATTCCTACTTTTGTCTCATAAAATTTTGAACCAAAGCAGCAACTTCTTGTCTGCACTTAAACTTTGTAACAAAAAAAAAAAAAACATTAGGTCCCCAAAAAGAATGTTACAATTTAGATGTTATTCTGTTACAAATGCAGACAGGTGATGAGTGAGTAAAGTTATTAGGTGTCTGTACTGCTAGGATGGGATTCGAGAGGGTTTAAAGGTTTTGAAGGTTTTCTTGGGTGACATTTCGTAAAATTATTGTGGTTAATAATTTTCTTGCTTATAGAAGAAACATAAATTTTCTGGGAATTGAAATAAAACTACTGGGATTGATAGAAGGCTAAGAGCTTGACACATATCTACCGCCTAATTTCGCTGACTTTAGCTTGTGAAATCAGCTTAAAATGAAGATGTTCACATCAGTCGGGTGAACAAACACATCCGTGACTGCACAGATCTATCCACATTCAAATCACATCGGAAACTCACTCTTTCAAAACACCTTTTAATGTACGACTATTGTTCTGTTTCATTATTTATTTATGTACTTAGTGTACATAAATGTTTGTCTCTGAGGATTTAGAAAAGTGCTATGCAAATAAAAAATATTATTACTATTAAATTATGTAAATGGCTACTGAGCCTTCAATTTTGTAACAGGAAGAAAATATGATTGCTGCAGTTGTGTCGAGGCAGGTAATGCTGACTGAAGCTCGCTGTTAAACTGTCAAAAGCAGCGAAAACATTGAGATTTTGCAATAGCCAGTTAGTAGCAGTATGTTCCTGTGCTTCAGTTTCTTATAATTACTTGAAAAAACAATCACAGTCAAGTGATCCTGAGAGTGCAAAAGTTTACTTAAAAAATAAGGTGAAGCAGGCAAAACTGGAAACCAAAGGTTTGCTATGACAAAAAGAAAAAGAAAAGAAAAATACTAAAACATAGAAAAAAGTTACAAAAAGCAAAAAGGAAGCTTTTTTATTAATAAAAATGCTATGTGGTTAACACTTGGATTTAAAGTTTTGTTTGATTTGGGTAAGTTAATGTGAGATTTGGCTGACCTTTTGACCTTTAGACGTTCATTAATATCCTTAATATCTTCAAAACAAAAACAGCAGAGTTCTTGGATGCCGTGTTTGATTTTGTGAAAGCAAAGGGGTTAGTTGACATTTCATGACCTCTGTAAACATGGAATATTTTTAAAACGATAGCAGCACAAACAAAACATTTTTGCTGCACAAATGGTTGACACTGAGTCGTTTTTTTTTTTTCTACTAAACACAATTTTTTTTTTTAAACAACAAAACAAATGCATGAAAATAGCAAACCACATTCTTGTTTAAGGCTTTTATTGACATTTCATAATGCATTAATCCATCCTGTGCCGTCATCTTCACAGATGTTTCTTCTCATTAAAGCTCCATGTACTCCAACCAAATGCTTCAAACAAAAACAAACATTTCACAATATTATCTGCATTGATGTCATTAAAAAAATAATACAGTTTGTAATTACTTACCAGTTTGTTGTGTTATAAAATTGTTAGTCAAGCGACACAATAGGAACTTCTGTTTTGATGAGTGATGTTATGTCTAAGAGAAGGAAAAGTCTTGTTTGCATTGTGGGAGTTGTAGATCTCAAACTTTTACTGATGGAGAGTAAAGAACAACAACAAACCTTCAAAATCAGCAAAGATGATGAGGTCATCATCCTTGAGGTAATTGCGCCGCCTGAGGTCAAAGTACTTGATGAAGTTCCTCCAGCCCCATGATGTACCTCGGTAGCACTGACAGGCGGGGTCATACGTGCCGATTTTGGAGGGATTGTCCCACAAAAACCGTCCGTCTGATGCTAGAAGCAACAAGAACAGAAAGACAGTGAGGAACACGATTCCACATCTTGAATGATGATGTAGAACAGCCTGTGTTGACAGATAACTAACATTACAGATGAAAGCAGGTATTAAGATCAATGATAGCATTTCTTGTCAAAGTAAATGCTGTCTCCCAAAAGTGCTATCCAGTTACTGCTGGCAAATTAAGTTTACACCCAAAGTGCCATTGATCTTTCTTCATCTTCTCCTCTCCCTAAAATCCCATGGCAGCATGGTGTACCTCTGCAACAGCTGAAGTGAAAAATAACAATGTAAATGCTGACCACCTGACACTAGAATGATTTTAGTAAGTAATAAGTGTGTTGTTTCTATAGTTCCTTTGATGAAATAAAATCACAGTATGAGTACATCTTACACTGGAATTCCACAGTTTTTACCATGGTTTTTACTGTCATGGCGTAATCTTGGTCCCGTTTCCCTCAGGGGAAAGAGACATACTCACTTGTCGTCATATCAGTTGTGAGGCTACGAGCAGAAGACATCCTTTGCAGAATGTCTGGGTCTTGGTCCATCACCACCAACGTGGCTTGTCGGTTGACAGCTGGCCACTTCAACACAGCATCATTCTCCCCACTGGTCAGGTGGAAGTAGAGCCCTACGTAGTTCCCAGTGTAATCACTGTAATTGGTCAAAGGAATGATGCGTATGCCGTAACCGTAGCCCTCAGGGCTGTAGAAGCGAGGGCTGTCAAGAACAGTGTTGAAATTAGCCGTTTCCATGATCTTGGAGAAGTTACGGATTGTCCACACAGCGTTTGGGCAGTGCGTCTCCGTCAGGCTGATGTCGTCGATGTAGATGCCTCCAGTGGAAGCGGTGGGATCTCCGCGCGTGGCTTGGAAAGCATAGCGAAATTTAACGTCCATCTCCAATGGAACGTGGGCGATCTTCCAAGCGTGTTCAGTATCGGCTGGGTAGAAAGTAAAGGTTAATGTTTGAGAAATAGCATAGTAATAAGGTTAATTTCAAGACATTGTTCAATATTGAGCAAACAGTTCTGATATTCTTCCACATTTACTACTTCAAATGTAGAAACTATTTTGTGAAAGACACCAAACATGGCTTATTATTTCTCAGAAGTAATATTGTGTTTTTTTTCTGCAAAAATGTGAAAAGTGTACTTTTATCTGTAAATTGATTCTTACTTTTGACCCAGAAAGACATTATCTTGATATGCCAAAATAAAAAGGGGAATGGAACCTGTTTGGTCTTGTTCTGTTAGCTTAACCTAAATGGCAATTTAAAGAAGTTGCTACTGTGATCAGCCATCATGTGTTGTCAGTTTTATAATTTGTCAATGCATGCAAAGCAGCACTAACAATTGCCTAATTTAGCATAAAGTCTAATGGCAGCTTGAAGGGCAAATTGTCTTAAACAGTTGATAAAAATCCACATCTGAAAGATTAACATTTACCTTTTAACTCATCCATGTTGATTACTCAAAATAGGAATGTGAGAAAAAAAAGTATTACATGTCAAATTTATTTATCAGCCTGTAATCTGATCAGGTTATATAAATCTTTGCAGAGAGTGGACCTCCACTTATTTTCAGATTTTTCTGTAGAACGTAACTCCAAATTATTTGCGGAGAATTTGCCTATTCTTTCATTTCTTTTGAAGAGAAAGATAATGCAGCTTGGGAACCGTAGGCCCAGTAACAGTTGTCATGCTTTTGGCTCCTGGAATGGTATGGCAGCCAATCCAGGAGCACTGTTAATTTTCATTGGCGTTGATTGACTGCGTCCCCAAGAGCAGAGATAAGGAAAATTGTCAATGTTAGCTTCTGTGGTAGTTATACAGTCCCAACCATTCAAATAAGCAGTTAGAAGCATTTTTTGGAGGGGTCTCAACTAAATCCCACGAATACCAGGGTTCACTGTGTTCTGAAACCATACCAAAAGAGTTTCAATATTTCAAAGTTAGGTGTTGTTCCATCAGAAGAGCCTCCTGTTTGAGAGTTTTTAAAAATACCTTAATTTGAATACTATATTTATTCACCTGTGCACCTGTTTCACTCTGGTTCATACTGTCTGCATGCAAATCAGATTAGATAAGCTTCAATGGGTTTCAAGGAAAAACTCCTGTTAACGACTGTGAAACATGCCCCCTGTTTACCATTGAAGGTATGTATTTTCCTCATTTTGCGCACAGTGCCGGTGCCATCGTCCATCTTTGCCCATACAACTAGCCTGTCTTGGACGCTTCCGGTCATCTTGTAGAAGAACTGCAGACACTGGAGCTTCCTTTTGGGGTAAAGGGTTCGGGATTCGAGTAGAGCAGACTGCAGACGGTCTCCTGTCCGGGTGTTGAAGTACATGAAGTAGCCTGCATCTGGAGATAAGTGAAAGAGGAGTCTTTTAAAGTAGTCTGAACTTCAGTTTTGTTGGGTTTTAGAAGTGAACCTCTTCAACTCTGACCTCTGCACCTTCCCTGGAGCGTATGATCCTCGTCCCCTGCACTGCTCTTCATATGGACCCAGTCGGCATCGTCATTAGAAGACTGGATCATCCCACAGATGCTTGCATACTCAAAGGAACACTGATCCAAAAGGGTGAGAGACCCAGCTATGGTAAAAGAGAGGGGCAACTTGAATGTTTATTTCTGGGCATTAATATTTCGAGGTAGAAAGTCCGTAAGAAGCTGACTTTGCAAAATATACTTACAACAGTTATACATCCGGTTGAGCCTCAGGGTGTCCATCTTGCTAAAGTCAAGGTATTGGCCAATGATGTTGTAGAACTCTGGGATTTTGGTGGTGATGGTGGGAATGGACTCATTCTTGTTGAAGGAGAAGGGTCGGTAATGCATGACGGATTCATAGTCGTATGCAGTGTTTTGATCGGTGATTAAGTCGTCGTTGTATTTGTTGAAGTTGTGCTCGAGTCCTGTGGAGAGTTTTATCCATACGTCAAAAAACACCAAATTTTCACACTATCATTTCATTCTTCACATATTCAGGTGCTGGATGTACCTGGTGTCACCTGGTCCAGCCAAATGTCAACATAGTCATCTCTGTCTGTGCGAGACTGTTCGTGGTAAAATCCCAGAGCGTGTAGCAGCTCGTGTTCGATCACAGCCTTATGGTCGCAGCCTCTTCCCAAAGACAAGATCTGGCCATTCTGCTGGTCGCCAACGTATGAGAAACACCTGACAGTAGAGGGAGCTGGTTAAAGACAGAATGTACCATAAATACATGTCACGCCAGTGTTTGCTGCTGGGTTTCCATTGGCCGTACAGTTGTGCAAATTGGAATTACGAAAATAAATTAGCTTAATGGGAACAAGTTTTTGATAAACAGTTTTTTGTGCAAGAGTGATGTGGGTTTTTTTTAGCTGTATTGAAATCTGTGATTTTTTGTAAAACTGCACTGGAAACACTTTTTTTTTGCATCACACAAGTCACATCATCAACAATCGGATGTTATTGAAAGACGAAGACAGAAAGTGGCAGGAGGATGATGGGGCGGCATGTTTTTTTTTAATGACTTAGTGTGTGAACAAACTGGTGTGGACACGTCCCCACCAACCCTGGCATGAAGGGGACAGTCCCCACCAATGTCTCCTGCACCTTTTTTGTCTTTATGTACCTGCATCTATATAACTCAGTAGCAGCTGCATGCTGCATTAACAGCCAGGTAATGCTTTTTAAGATCCCTTTTGGAAAACGCAAATGCCAAATTCGCTCAGTGATCTAGTGGATTGGACATCAGCTTTATTTTTAGCACTAAAAAACAAAAGGCCTTCCAGTAACTTGCAACACATAGTTACACCCTTGTATTAAACGAAAACACCACAATTTCGAAATTGTTTTTCAACACTAGCGGAATATTGACAAAGTTTTGTGCACAAAACTATGAAATACTGTCACAGTATGATGAAAGGGGTGTTTGCTTGTGGACTGATGACAATTTCCTCTCATCAGTGAACAGTTCGTAATGCTTGTACCTTTTTGCTTGTCAAATCTGTCAAAACTTCTGAATATATTTTGCTCAATATTTTGGACATGGAGTGAAGAGAAAAGACAGAGTTATTGCCTTACCCTCCCCTCTTCTCAAACTTGATATAAGTTTTCTCTCCCTCATATGGCTTGAAGTCAACGCAAGACTTGAGACGATACATCTCAAACGCCTGGTGGACGCAACCTTTAGCGTTCAGATCTGAACAAAGGGAAAAGGAACCAAGAAGATGATCAAGTGCAATGTAAATAGTGCTTAGTATTGCATGCAAAGTAAATCCTATGTAAATTTCCATTTACTCTACATTATAAGCTACCAGTTGACTTAATATTTCATTCAGCAATATTTATGTTAATCTGCTTTTACAGCATTCATTTCTCTGGAATTTATCAATTCTGTTCTTTCAACTCAATCAGCTATGATGATGTTTGAACACAATTATTCAGTGAGAATATCCTTCACTTTATATGAACTCACCTAAATCATCCCCAAGAATGTAAGGGATTGGAAATTTCCACCTATATCTTTGGTTGACCAGGGCATTCCTTTCTTTCTGCAACATAAAATCACTTAAGTAAAACACCCAATCAAAATACACACTATTGTCTCAGAGATGTTGTCTCTAAGGAGTAAAACGACGAACAGCTCTCAATAATTACTGACATTAATGTGATTTAACAAAATAAAAATCATCTGGTTCCAACTTACAGGAAGCAAAATGTCTCCCTCAAAGAGGTCGGCATCAGAATCTGCAGCAAAAGTGACCACGATTCAACGTCTTTGCTTTAAAGCTAATGTCATGAAGTCAAACAATATCACTCCTTACCAATGTTCAGGATGGGGTTCTCATCTTCGCCATTCTTGTACACTTCTGCAATACATAAACATGTGGGTTTATACCTGACAAATTGCATCTTATTGTTATAAAAAAAAAAAAAAAATACAATAGAAGTTTTCTCCCATTTTTTACTTACCATGTACTACACTGGAACGCGGTATCTGAACAAAACAAATCCAGTAAAAGTGAGTGCAATTAAAATCAGCAACGTTCACTATGAATTCTGCATGTGTTCAGTGCTTACGGTGAAGGACGTAGTCAAAACCACAAGGCCCAGCAGAAAGAGTCCTCTCTCCATTGTGATAGAAAGTGTGTGGCTGAATGCTGCTGCTGGTTAGTGTGTGCGCTCTGATGTGTTCGATGGGGTTCAGGTTTATGATGATGAATCAAAAGGACTTTGACTCACGCTGTTACTGATTGTTACAAGCGCACCTGCTTGTTTGTTGTTGAACTGTATCCGAGAGGACATTATCTAATCTAACTGCTAACATCTTATATTGAACGTTAATGTTAACGAGCAACATAAATCCAGATGACAAAGAAGATTATGAGATATTCCAGGGTGACTTTAAAAAAAAAAAAAACACCAACAGACTTTGCAAATCCTGGTGAAGTTTCCATGAGTGGTTAAGTTTGTTCAGATTCAGCAGATTTCGATTGGCAAGTTTACAAGAAACTTATACCAGATGACTATGGCTTAAAAGTGAAAAGGGATAAGTATTTGATTAGAAGATTACAGTAAATGCCTGGAAAACTAGTAGTTCCTATATTCACTTTGTGACTCGGAAGCCTTTTACTTAAGGTGAAAGAACGAATTAAAAAACCCAAAACACTGGGAATTTGTAGAGGTTTTGAATTCTTCTATAGACTGTGTTCCAAATTATTATTCAAATTAGATTTAAGTGTCATAAAGCTTACATTTTTTGTTGTGCTATTAAATTTATAGAATGTGTTGTGTGTCATGGCTCTTTGAAACTATAATTCATTTCAGAGACCTGGGTTGATGCGTTTGTCTGGTGAGCTCAATTAAAGGAAATTTACTTAAGAAGGATGAAGCTGCTGGTGCCTCTGCAACCTGAAGGTGGAGGATCCTCCAGAGGCTTGTGATGCATGAACCTAAACCTATTATTGGGCCCCTAACCAGCTCACAAACAGAACCGGTGGCAGTGGGCCCAGTCGGACATGAAGATTCATTTTCAAACAGACTTGTTCACTGATGTGCCACCCTGGATGGTCCAGATGGATGCAGTAGTGGATTGATGCTGGATGGCCACCAACACGGCTGTGATGTCAGCAAGGAGGGGGTAGAGTCATGCTGTGGGCCGAAATCATGGGGTGAGAGAGAGAGCTGGTCGCCCCCTTCACAGCCCTGAAGGCGTGAAAATGACCTCAGCAAAGTATATGGACTTTCTGACTTATCACTTTCATTCATGGTTCAAAAAGAAGAGCCACACATTCAATAGCAAAATCATCTTCATGCATGACAATGAATGCTGCAAGGATGCAGTTCATATCAAACAGCAGCTCTGGGAAGATATTCTGACATCCTGCAAAGAAATTCAAGCAGAAACTTTCCACAAACTCACAAGAACTGTGCAGGTGATATCAAAATAGGGGTCCTATGTTAACATGTAACTCGTCTGTTAAGACGTTTTTGATTGAAATAACTTTTGATTTCAGTACATGTGATCACTTAATGCTGCACGTGTGACCATTTGCAGTTCTTCATAATCCACAAAATGTTTAGAAAATCTGCTGAGCATAATAATTTGGAACAGTGCATTTTGAGTTGTTTTTATTTATTTTTGAATAAAATACTGTTCTCATGGGGAGCTTTGTTCAGTAAAATTTGATTTGTACTGTAATAGTTCATGACTTGAAAATTATACTGACATCATTTGCATTGACCAGTTAGGAAAATCTGAGAAAATATCACTTGCATTTGGAACATGGTGTGTAGATCATTCTTGACGGACTGCAAGATTATTCTTGCTGGTCTTTCAGAAGGCAATTTTAGTTGATTTCAGAAACAGAACAGTCATTGACTAACCGAACTTTACACAGAAAGAGATAAGAAAACGCTCTGCACTCCGTGGCCAATTAAATTCACAAACGAAACGCAGGTAACAGCTGGGTCCGGACCAGCCTAGCATTAGCACAGCAGGCTAGCATGCTAGCCTCTCCTGCCAGCTACATGTGGCCTAGCTACAACAACATGCAGAGTTTCGTTTAGGTTTAATCAGCAAAATAATGGTCATAGCAGCATGGGGAGGTGATTCGGGGTCTCAATACTCAACAACGTGGATGTTGTGCATACGTCGCCAGGAAGACGAGGTGGCCGAGTGGTTAAGGCGATGGACTGCTAATCCATTGTGCTCTGCACGCGTGGGTTCGAATCCCATCCTCGTCGCATTCCACTAACTTTTTCATTTTTCGGTCTAAATCGAAACTGGGTTTTTCTTTTTTTTCATCATGATTTGGACTCGGCCTCTTGGACGTATGAATGTACGTATGATTTGCGCTAACCAGAGGTTCTATTAGAAGTTATAAAAAGATACGGCCTGCACGTGTTCTTGCGTAATGCTTTTTATGTCTTTTGTCGAAAGTCATATAAAAATCTATGTCCAAGTCAAACTAGTCGTTTAGAAATCTTTTAAGCGGTCACATTGCTTTCAAAAGCGTGTATCAAAATGAGCTGTTTTTAGTTCAACGGCGCCCTCTGCTGTCTCAAAATATTACTGTCCCGGTAATTCCTAACAAAGTCCTAACAAATGACATCATGTCATCACGTAATTTACGCACGGCTTTGCACGGATGTTCATGGACAGAGACGTTACCTAAACGCTACTTTGTCGCGTTGTGCAACACACGGAAGTTTTTGTTTGTTTGTTTTGGTGACTACAAACTACTTTAAATTTCATATGTGAGATTTGTTTATCAATTTCCCTTGACCGTGGTGTTATGGAGGTTTAAGTCACTGAGAAACGACGTCACCTTAAAATAAGTGCTTATCAGTTTTAGTTGGTTTGATTGCATTTAAGATTTACCTCAGTTCACATTCATCAGATTTTACTGAGAACATAAAGCTATGAAATATACTGAAGACATCAAACTCTCCTTATTTATTGCAATTATAAGCATTTCCTGTGGAAACCACAAGAGGGCGCTCAGGTATCACAGATACATATGGAAAAGCCGTAAACCTGAACGGTTTACTTCAGAGCAGTCGCACCAACGATGAGACTAAATAAAGTTAATAACTATAAGAAGAAGATTTACATGGTGTGATAATAATGATTAAAAACACAAAAGGTTTATGATATTAAAACAAAAACAAAACAAAAATGCATTTAATTATACAGTTGCTTTCATTTAAACAGAACATTTCAGGTTTTATCTATTATGTTAGAATTCTTTTAAGCTATGATAATGTATTGAGTTCTGCTCCAGGACATGGGCTTCAACAGACATCATTCACCTACTGCATGGTTTAAAATAAAATAAAAAAAAATACTCAGCAAACACCATGAAAACATTCACTGTTGTGGTGACATTGGCAGGTCATTTTCTTCAGTTATTTGAAGAAGTCATATTTTCAATCTATTTTATTCAAAGTATGTAATTTATCCGGCAGACATGTTCCGTCCCTCTTCTCACGGATCAACAAATATACAAACTTGTGCAAAAAATACAGAATACATCTGGCTAAATATAGCAGCAGTTTCAAATGCTCACTGTGCACAACAATGCCAATATTAGCTAAATAATTAGTCAGGCAATCTGCCGAGGTAGCCTGCCTACAGTCAGCTGTGAACATACTCATGTTTTTAATTTCATATGAAGATTTTGTCTTACTCTTCTCCATCGAAAAAGTGGATATAGTCCTGTTGTTGCCAGTTGCACTCAGCAACAGGTTGGGGAGGGGTAGATCTGTGCCTTTTTTTTTTTTCTTGCTGCTCCTCACATGTAGAGAAAACACTGGACTCAGCAGCTTTTCCTCTGGTACCTCCAGAACCACAGGAATGCAACTGAAACAGTTGTCAGTTGCTCAGTGTCTGCTGTCTCTCGAAACACATTTGCTATTAGTAAAGCATCAAACCGACATCCACGTTGCAACGTCAGGTTTTCACGTTGCTCTCTATTTTCAGTTCTGCGGCTTTATGACTAGTCGTCCTCGTCGCGTTGATAGGCTCGGTTCTGGCGTCCCTGGGATTTGTCGTCACGGTTCTCGCCAGGATCAGAGGAGCCGTTTACGCCTCCCGTGGCTCCATATTGACCCCCTTCTAGCCCAGAGGAAAGTTCAGCGTTCTCTGTCTGGTCCTCCAAATGGTGGCCTGCCGTCTGCGAGAACGTCAGGGAGACTTACAAGCACCGAAATGCAAAGAATATCCCACGTACGCTGTGAAATAACTTAAAAATCATCTGAAAGCATCTGAATACATGGGGATAATGGAGCTGGACATAAGATACTAGACATACTCCTGAAAACACTGTTCTGAGCACTGTCATGCTACCACATGGTGGTGGTAGTGTGATGATGTGGGGGGGAGAAGGGAGACTTTTAGGGTATGTCTCGTAATCATTGGCCACCCTTTCACCCAACTCTGGCAAATGATTGGTTTCCACGGGGAGGTAATTCACCAGCAGAGCACAGACCTAAAACAAGCAGTTCCCCTCCAAAACAGTTGGTGGCAGCAGTGGTATATGTATTTGTAAATATTACTTAGTGAATTATTTGGAAATGTAGTGCTTCAAATTGGCTCAGGCAGTTGTTGGACACCAATATGAAAATGTCTGGCTCTGCCGCTGTGTGGCAGTGACAGACGTTCTGCTGGGTGACACTTTATTTGACGGCTTGTGAACGAGACTGTCATAACACCTGTTATGAAGATGAGTAAGTCTTCGTGAATAGTTATGACTGTTGTCATAAAGTGTTTATGTCAGATCATGATTTCTTGGTCAATGTCAAGTTGTCATAGCGATGACATTTTGAATGATGTCAACTTTGTTTTAAAGTGTCAGGATTCACCAAACGACACTTTATGACAACAACAACAGACATTCATGAAGACTTACTCATGTTCATGACAGGTGTTATGTCATGTTTATGACGTTGTCATGACAGTCTTATTCACAACATTTGGTTTTATAAAGTATTGAATCATCTGAGCTGGATGCAGATTCACCTCTTCACAGCTGTGCTCATACTTTGTGTCGGCCTGTTGTACAAAAAAAATCTCGCTGCGTACTGATCAGATTTCAGATATTCCTGAGCTGCAGGTTTACCTTCTGCTCACGGTAATATCGATCCACCGCGTATTGATATTTGGCTCCATTCAGCCCCAGAGCGCCGGCCAGTCTCTCCCCGAGGAAATCACAAGCTGGTTTCAGAAAGACAAAAAGCGTCTCGTTAGTCTTCCTGTCATCAGACCGATGACTTTTGCGGCGCTACATACCCAGCAGTGACATCCTCCCAACTAGAATGGCAACATTCTTGAATGACAGCCGTTTCTGGGTGAAGGAAGACACATCTGTCACATGATCTACCACTTTTGACGTCCAAACAGATTTCGTCCTCTGAACGGGGGGCCCACCCTCCTCGTTGGCTCTTCAAAGGGGGTTCTCTGTGACTTCTGCTCCTCGACCTCGTCTTCTTCAGAGTCCTCCAGCTCCAGACTTTCCCCGCTGGAGAAGTAGACGATCCTCTTCTGCTTTTGCGAAGGTGGACCGTCAAACTCTGTTTCCTGGTCCTGTGGAGAAACCTGACGGATCAGAGAGAGTTTTGCATGAACTTTTATTTCAAACCGAAACACCAAGTTACTTATTACACGACTCACTTCCTGCTGGCCATCTGTGCTCATTCTTCAGCCGATGAGAGGCCCCGTCTTTATGGAGCGGTGTGGAATACCACAGCTGTACCGAGTGCATCCATCAGCGGCGAGCGTCTTGTGAGGAAAAACCAGCCGCAGGACACCGGATGAGTCCTGAAACCCGAGAGGACAAACAGAGCAAACCTTAACTCATGACGAGAGCCGTCACTGCTGTCAGCTTCCTTCTTCTCCTGAGGAGGCCGGGCTTATCACTGAGGAATGTCAGAGTTACTGTCACGTCTGTTTGCCAAACGTTGGAAACTTAACAGCCTGACACACAACGTTTGAGTCACACCCTCTTTTATTCCTCACGGCAGGAAAAAAGGACTTAACATGGGGTCATAAAGGAAAACAAGACCAGGTTCTGGTGGTTAACATAAACCATCAGTCATTCCACCCTCTGCTGTTGCCGCCGTTGCATGTGATGTCATCGGTCCCACTGTTGCTAAGGTCCGGACACATCTTTGGTGGCATCTGATCATTTTATTCATACCTCAGCAGAGAAAACAAGACATCAGATATCGACTCAAACATAAAGGATTCTTACATCTCCGGCCAAGACCTCTGCACTGCAGGGCAAATCAGATCACAACCTTGTTTTTCTATCCTCCGAATGTACAATACAGTTCAATAAGTTCAATACAGTTCATTACATTATATCGCATATAATTTAATATATACAAAATATTGAATATATTGAAATAGATATTTTGCAAACAGAAAAGCAGCGGTAAACTATTTTTCTCTTGCCTTCCTTTGAAAACCAGTTTGAAATAAACAAATGAAATTAACCCCTCGTATGCAACTGAGAAATAAATCTATTAGAAACATACGAGAAAGATACTATAATAATTCACTCTACAGTGAGGGATAGACAGTAAATCCAGGTCACACTTTCAAAAACAACTATTTACTGTACTATTGTGCGATGCTCTACTGTCACTTTAATATGCATTTAAATGTCATAAAATGCCAACGTAATTATGAACAAAACTTACATTATGACTGCAGGAAGATGTGCAAAGACGACACGTTACAGACGGCAATTTTTCTGACTGATTTAATACCACATGGGTTACATTTTACATGAAGGACACCACATAAGGAGGAGGAAGAAGAGAAGGAAAGTGTTCACACTGCAGCACTGGCGCAGCGTCCTCATGAAGAACGGACGCGCGCAATTAGCACCGGGCCGACTCCTGCGGCGCCTCGAGAAGCTAAGTCTGGTGCTCCATGTGCAAACGGACTACATGTCTAAACCAGCTCAACTTTAACATCTGCTGGATAAAGTGCAGAGGTGTTCCAATGTGCTATGAATACATCAGGGTGGGTTGGGTTAGTGCATGGAAGCAGCTTTATACAGTCTATACAACTTTCCAGCGGTTTCTGACTTTACTGGTTCGGATTTCATTGTCAAAGCGGGCAGAGGTCGGACAGCCAGGGCGAAGCTGCCCTGCAGGAGGAGCCAAAGCTACTCTAGAGGCAGATTCTGCCGTTTGTGTCTTTAAGAGCCACTCGGGATGATGATCCAGTCTAAAATATACCATGTCTCTGTGGCATTTACATTTACAAAGTTACATTTCCAAAGAAAAATGGCATCGTAACGCGATAGCCGTTTTTGAGTTAAAACAATTTTTCCTCCTGCTTCGAAATCATTTTCTAAGTTGTGATACTGTCACCGCCAACACTTTGTAATGTTCTGAAACATAGCCGGAAGGAAAATGATAGAAAACACGACTCAAATAAATTAGTAGTAGTTTGCTTGTTGCAGGAAGCGGGCATCGATGCTGATCTCTAACAGTACATGCTTCTGTTAGCATGCTAGCTAGTTTTAAAAAGAGTGATTTGTTTTTGACATATTGTCGTGTGACTTGACTTGATGTTTTGACTGGCTTTAGGTGTTCCTTAAATTGGAAAGCTGGAGGCTGAACAATTCCGGATACTTTTCTAGTTGTTCTTATAGCAACCTCGTGTAAGCTAGATGGTTAGCCGTGCGTAGCAACAGGCGGCGTAGGGGGAACTCTGAGGTTGCTACGGATATTCTTTCACATCTCTCTACAAGGACTTTAAACTGCAGGTATAGTTTGAACAGAAGATGTTGCCGACTGTTTTAACACGGTGATATCAATAACAGCCTACTGTAGGCAAGAGCTACTGAGAAGGTCACATGGTTAGCATCGTATGCCGAGTTCTGATACCCATCCAAAAACGTTCAGCTGCACTGAACTCTACGCTAAGTGTTAGATTGTCTCCTACGACGTTCAAGAACCAAAGCATATCAAACAGGCTCACATATGTGTCTGAGTTTTGTCACCTCAATGTAATATTTAGCCATATCCAGCAATAGTAGGGTCTCCCTAAAGGAACAGTACATGTAGAAAACAGCTTAATGTCACATACAACAACAAAAAACTACAATACATGAGATCTAAATCGAACAAATCGTCTACGACTACAGCTGAAACAAAGTCAATTCACCATCAGTACACACAGTCCAGCGTCTCTTGGATTTCTTGTCTTTATAAATGATTGGATAATGCCATAGTGGGAAAACCCCTCAGCAAGGACACTCTGTGTTCAGGTAGTACTCAGAAGGATTGTACGTATGCTTTTACTCACTCGGGGTAACGTCTACCTGCAGTGATGAACATTCCAAACAGATGTTTCATAGTTGGGAGTGCAATATGTGCTTTTCTTCGGGTTGAAATTCTGGATCGTGTTACAGAACAGAACACATAAAAACTTGTTTCTCTTCTTGGAGCCTCATAGGTCAGGGTGGTTCGGTCCACCCATCTGTCTCCTATTAACCGGTTTGGGAGAATTTACTGTCTTGGACAGAGTGAACTGCGTCTGGTAAAAGTTCTAATCCCAAAACAAGCCACAACATTCCCGTTCGGCAACACGCACGGCAAACACACTCACTGCATGCCTTCAATTCAACTCCAGAGGAAAATCAGATGGGATGGGCTTTTCTTTTTCTTTTTCTTGGACTAGAGCTTCAACTTGCTCCATCTTTTGCAGGTTTCAGCGCACAGATAGGAGCAGCTTGTGGGCCTGCCTAGCATACCATCCGGAGCAGATTTTACACGAGTCAGATTGTTCTGGTAGTGGATCACATCCAAATATAAAGAACATGTTTCAGCATGAATGTAAAATACCATGGATTAATAGTGAGGTGGGGGGAAAAAACAAAAAAAGGTCGGTGGAGGAAGATAAACAGACGCTGTCTTTATAAACGATGTTTCTTCAGCATGGTCGATGCCAAGACAGCGACTCTAGGAGAGAACACAGCCTGTGTCCTTCTGGGGCTTCAGATCAGGCTCCTTCACCGGCTTCACCTCCTCTTCCTTGGGCTTGGCCTGGTGGGGCAGCAGAGCACAGTAAGACATGAACACTGTATCAGGTCAGCTTTTCATGAAAGCTGTTTAGCATGTCTGAATCAAACCGTAGTAGCATAACGTGACCTGAAGCTGCAGCATGATATTTTACAAAGATGTGTTTTGTAGATATTTCTCAAAGCTGTTAATGTCATGACAACGCGAGACAGACAATATGTGAAATAATCCTTGTTGTCCTACTGCCACTTGCAGAAATACACCACTACCAGTCAGAGCAAAGAGGAGGATCTTGAAGCTGTCAATCAATCTCATGTACAGGCTTCTTAATTTGATCGTCAGCGGCTATGCTAACTATTCTTAGCGATTTGCAACACACTCTGTTGTGTGGATCCAGCTGTAGCGTACCAAAAAAATGTTGAAAATGAGAATTTGTTCTCAGTCAACATACCTGCTTAAATGAAATACATATAGATATATAGATATATATTTTATTTTTTTTTTTACAAAAGTTTCCTGCTGCACCTTTCAAGACTAAAGAGTTCTAATGATCTTGAAACAAAAACTCTAGCGAGGCCTTTATAGACTGAGTATTAGTAGATTACTGCATGGATTCATAAACCGACAGCACACCTTGTCATTTTTGGCTCCCTTGGTGAGGTCAAAGGTGGCGTAGACCTCAGGAGTGCACTGCTCGCTGAGGGGCGGCAGCTCGAAGGGGACCGGCTCCGCCAGACCGTAGCTGGCCTTCAGCTCCAGCTGGGGAGGCTCAGCAGGAACCTTATGGAAGTATCTGTGGAGCAACACCCAGAAGAACATTAAATAAACAAACAAAACAAATAAAGGAAAACAGGAGAAATTTGGATTGTTTATGTTCTTCTCACTCAGTTTTGCAGTCGCAAGCTGCTAACGTTCTACATTTTAGAAGCTTTAGACTTTTATGAACAAATACTAAGAAAGAATATTGTACTTAATTATAATTATAATATAATTATATATAATTATATATAAATATAACTATATTTATATATAATTATATAGAATTATTAAATATAATTATATAATAAATATGATTATAATTATTATATAATTATAATTATAACATAATTATAATTGGATAATTTAATGAATAAGAGGGGTATGTTTCTACCCACTCCTCTGAACGTGCAATTATTCATTGCTGCTCTTTTGTTTGAAATTCTGTTTCTTTGTATATAACCTTTTATTCTTTTATTGCGCTAAAATTTAATGAACTCAAACTCAAAATGTAACAGTGCTCTCTGGTTCATGTCAGACGGAGGTGTTTCAACGACAGACCACCAGAGTGCAGTGCAGCTGAGTCAGCATTAAAATGGGTGCCTGCGTGCGCGTGCATGTGACTCACATGAAGCCGTTCTCTCTCTGGCACTTCTCCAGCGTGGTTTTAATGAGCGCGCCCAGCTTGAGGAAGAACAGCTGCTCTGACGGCTTGGCCGTGGTGCCGGGCCCTTTGGTCTGACGGTACTCTTTACACAGCGCCTCCGCACGGGAGTAACCTGAACACACACTGCGTTAAAGCCCACAACATACAGGGAGCACAGCGGGGTCGGGGAGGAGAAGACCTCTCACAACTCGTAGAAACAGTCTCTTCCCCGAACTCGTCCACTCAAAAACCTCAAAACAGACAACTCTTAGCGGTGGATCACTCGGCTCGTGCGTCGATGACGAACGCAGCTAGCTGCGAAAACTAATGTGATTTGCAGGACACATTAGTGTCATTAGTTGCAAAATGCAACTAATGACAGAGCATGCAAAATGCGGCATGCTACAGTCTGCCCAAGGTATCTTCTGTGCTCTGCTCAACATCTGCATCTTAAATGTGCTGTAAATGGACTCTCTTGTTTAAAGTGATCAGAAAATGTAACTTCGTTACCAGAGTAAACTGAACGGGAACAGTTTTTTTGTACTTTATGTTCTTTGTATGATCCAAGTTATAACAGAGCAGCATTATGGAACTGTTTTGTTCCCTCTAGAAAAACATATCTGGACTGCTGCCTTGGTTCTTTCATGCTTGTCCTTTAGTCTCTCATGGCAACCGTTCAGCTGTGCAAAGGCAACCAAATCGCTGGCTGGACCTAGCACAACTTTCGAGACAGTTTCAGAGCGTCTGCCTCACAGAGCAGCCCTCCCCACTCAGCTCCTTCAGACTAGCGGCAGCAGCAATTATCAAACTCCTTGTGGAACTACCTATCTGCTGAGCTCATGACAGGAGCTCAACTGTCTGTTCTCGATAAACAGACAGTAACAGTTAATTTCGCTATAAAATGGCACCACGTGCCTGGAAAATACATAACACTGCCCCTTTAAGTACACAGTGGCAGGAAACAAGAAGCAAACACACAGGAAGCACTTTAACATCCCTGGCAGTCACTGGTTCTGACTCAGACATGACAAAGGGAGAGGAAACGCCGCGGCATGCAGCTCACAGACACATGATAGCATGTGTGAGGTCACAGTAAAACATCTCTAAGGTCCCGAACAACGTATGCTCTCAATAAAGCGTGGTGCTGAAGAAGCGCGTACATTTCTCGGCCTCCTGTAGGGATCTTATAGACTCTCCACATTTGTCGCTGGCCAGCAGCGTCTGGCCATGGTAGCAGAACGCCTGCAAAGGAAAGCAGAAACCGTTGGGATATTTCATGGTTAAACTTGTTTTGTTTTTTGTTTTTTTTTTTCTTCCCCCCAACCCACCCATCCAAAGCAAAGCCGCAAATGTGTGTCAGCTTACATAAGCCATGTAGAAGTACTGCTTCAGCTGCAGATACTTCCTCCACTTGCTGCTGCACTCCGGCTCCAGGGTGTTCAGCGTGTGGTCTGCGCCGGAACAGATAAACATAAGGTTTCACCGCAAACTATCGAGAGTACGAATAAACCCACAGGATCAAACGGCAGAAGCATTTTACACTGCCAAAACAATATGGCTCCGTAAAACGCCATATTGCCGTTTTTTGGGGGGTTTTTTGTTGTTTTTTTACCCGCCGGTATAAAAACACTGACCGGCTTTCTGATAGAAGTTTGCCGTCTCAAAAGCCAAAGCTGCGATCAGGGAGGCGTTGTGCTTGAGCTCGATGGCTCTGGCAATCGTCACTGGAAAAATGAAACGGAATATTGGATTGTTTTTAAAGTCAGTTTAAAATGATTCGGCACAACACCAAAAACGCACACATTAAAAACTAGAAGAAAAAAAAAAAAATGAGGACATAAAGAAGAATAAAATGTTGGAATTGAAACTGACCACATTCACTTCTCTCATCCCCTCACACACTATGGTTGTTGTTTTTATTTTATGGTCAAAAAGATAAGATTCAGTTTTATTTGCTGTTAAAGACACACGGTGTTACCAAATTTGAGATGCAATCTAAGTAAAGGTCAGGTTTATTATCTGTTCATGTGCATCGCTGACTCGTCGTGACTCGGTCCAACAGTACCTTCCTGTGCCTCGGCTTGGCACTGGATGATATACGCGTCCATCACTCTGGGCTCCAGGTCTCGGCCCTTTTCAGCCGGGGTGATGAGGCGGGGAACGTGGACCTCCTATGGCAGAGATACAAAACACATTTTTATTTTTATTAATTTACAGCTCATTGGTCTGTCACGTGTTCGCTTTCAGAAATATGTAGAGTTGTAAATGTCGGAAGTTCAAACTTGCGCTTCACCTTGAGAGTTTTGAAGATTCCAGCAGCAACCTTCAGGCTCTTGTGAACGTCCTTGGCTTCGGGCTCCGTTATGCTTTTGGAGAGGCAAACATGGCCGTCAGTATGCTACAAGAATATCCTCGTCATTTTCTGTGTGGTCAGTTGGCATGTTGGGGTAATTGGGGGAATCAACTGTCAGCTCAAATCAGTCAACAAACACACAACCAGGCAGTTTATTTACACGTTTGAATCAGAAACAACATTTTGTTAATCAGTAATTAACAAAATTGTGCCAATATTAAACTGTGCACAATTTTGCAAAAAAAATTGTTTTTTTTCTTTTACATGGTGGAAAAGCAACAAAGACACTTACTTTTCCTTCCCAGCTAGTCTTGAGGCAAACTTGGTGTACCAGACGGCTACATTGAAGGCCATAGAGACCAGCTCAAAGACGGCATCCTGCTGGGCACTGACAGCAGGCCAAACAGAAACCGGGAGTTAGGATTTCTACACAACTGCAATCTGTCAATCAGATCAGGTCAAGTCTGTCCACAAGGGGCCTCAAAACCACCACAGCCTCCTCAAAGGTGCTGTCTGATACCTTGGGATGTTTCCTTGTAAGGTGTCGGTCCACTTAAAGTTCTGGATGAACCTCATCTTGTTCTCCTGTGTGCTTCCATCCAGGGACGAGATGAAGCCTGTTGGTCACAAACACTGACACGTTTGGTAGGTGCAAATCACGGAATGAAATACAAGGGCGCTTGTTGGGTAGCAACTGCAATTTTGCGTCTCTGCAAATTTTACTACTGAATAAAAATTCGCTTTTCATATGCAAACGATAACGACCCACATTGACAGTCATCTGCTGTAAGAAAATGGTGTTACATGGATTAAGTCAATACGACCAACCAGAAAATTATCGCCTTTTAAGCAATAAAATCAATTAAGCACATGATAAATTAAGACGAGCCAACAGACATGCTCTTATCTTTCTACCAAAATATGGATGCTAAAAGTTTTCAGTCTGGTGCTTTGGTCTCAACTAGTCCTCGTTTTGAAGGACTTGACAATTAATTGTATTTGTTGTTTCTGTTGTTTTCTTTATTTACTTATTTTGGATATTGAAAATGTCTTCCTGGTTAAATATTTGTTAGAATTTCAAGTTCATCAACCTTTTAGAATGTGTTCTTGCATTGTGATGCCATTATCATTATGCTACTTGAAAATGGTCTCAAAACCATAAAATAATGGTTTATGGTAATGACCTCTTGGACAATTTATTGTCCAACTATATGGAACAAAAATTATGATAGTAGTATTTTTAGTTTCTTATAGAAAAAAAAAAAAGAAGGCAACGTTGAGAGGCAAAAACGGTCTTCTGCGCTCATTTCCTTTCAATAACTGTCCATTTATAGAAAATCGTGCTGAAACCAGCGTGGCCCAAGTGAGCGAACTTGCCTTGCAGCAGAGAAAAGTACGCGTCCGAGGCGTTCTTCATGATCTCCGGGGTGCAGGTGGAGTCTGTGAACATCTCCAGCAGCCTCGCTCTGTTCGTCCTCAGGTCACTAAACGCATCACAGGGACAGAAGTGAGCTGACGAAGTTGTCGCTCAAATACCAACGGGCTTTCTTTCCGGACCAATAACCGATTGAACGTCTCTATTTGACGTCTACAATCTGAAATGACTTTTTTCTTGTAAAGTGCCTCAGGATGGCATTTGTTGTGAATTGGCGCAATAGAAATGAACCAAATTTAATTGATTTTCGAAAAATAAATATTAAGAAGCGCCAGAATGTCTGTCAATTTCCACAGCGTTATGAAACACCTGCTGTACCAGACGTGGGCTGGTCTGATAACCTGAAGTAAAAATAGCACAGCTTGACTGCTGATGGTATCAACACAACGCTCTACAAACCAAAAATGCACTACATGATTGATTGCTATGTAGAACAGCTCTCCAGCTAGCGTGGTAGCTTACCAAAACAATGCTTCTTAATAAAAGTGGTGGATGGCTCTTCTTTAGGTCCAAAACTATGACTGTGTGCTTTTTGCAACTGGCAATATTTTTATTTCATCTTTTATACTTAAAAAAACAACAAAAACAATGTAATCACCACCTGTCAGCCACCGGAAGTGCTCAGTAATAGGTAGGGGAGGGGCAACAAAGCAATATTCCATACTGTAAGTGAGAAGAGGTTGTTGTTACTTTTTAAAAAGATGTCTTCTCCTGACACCATCCGTTAAATCAACGACCCTTTTTATCACATCAGAAAAATATCAGGACTATTATCTCCACTGTCAGTTTCCTCTTGACTTCCATTACCAAATGAAGAGGATTCAATTATTTGTGCTTGGGTTTTTTTTTGTTGTTTTATTCAAATGATTTCCTGTTAAAACTTCAAGCACCCTTTAACCTCCGGTGCTTTCAGAGCGGACATTCAAAACCTCTTTCGTATTTTGCGATTCAGCTTAACGTTGATGATGGCGTGTGAATTTAATAGAGCTGCGAGTCTGAAGAGCAGAAGCACAGGAGCGTTTGGAGATGTCCGTGTTAACATAACGAGAGACGGAAACAGGAAACTGCGCGCCGTTACTGAAATGAGCTGCCTGTGTTTACAGGATCGGTACAGTTTGAGCCCTTTGGGTATAAATCTGGATCCTCCCACTTCCTTTCTGAACTGCCCAGCAAGGTGTAGATGGCTCCCCTTGTCTCATGTTTACCACAGTGTTGAGGATAATGTTGGTAATTTGCTTCAACAATCCCGGATATGCGAACTCATAAAATCTGCAACATTAGTAGACAATTGTTGCCTCTAAAGAAATCCTCACGTTAAAGCTGATATGTGTGACTTTTATAAGAAATATATATATATTGGTTTTTTTGGGGGTTTTTTTTTTTTTTTTTTTACATGTTTCTTGAAATTATTAGACCATCTGCGAAAAAGATTTATCTCCTCCGCCTCCTTCCAGTGCTACTTTTTCCAAATGAAGAAATGCACGGCTCCCAACCAAAACCAACCAATCAGAGCCAAGAGGAGGGTCTTAGCGCTGATATTCAAGCTTGTGTACTCGCTGCTAAATGGGCTAATGGCACAGAAACAACTTACTGCAACAGAAAACTTGTTCATCCGCTGTCAAAGGTGGCTGTGCTAACTGCCCTTAGCATTCATGATAGACTTTGCTGACAGGCAAAAACTGCAGCTTAGCAGAGAGCAAACAGGGAAAGGGACGAGGAATGAGCAGCGCCACACAAAATTGTGATTGACAGCACTAAGACCCGGCTCCTGCCTCTGACTGGTTGTTTCTAGTTAGTAGTGGGAGAGGGCAGAGGAGCGACGTTTCTTCACAGACTGTCCGTCTAATACCACACCGTAACAACATGTTACAACAAATATGCAAAACATATATACATTCGATCTAAAAGTTACACACTGTAGCTTCGAAACTTTGTCCAGAACATGTCCCACCACTAACAATTATTACAGCGAGCTGATAAACACTGGTTTCGTTTTGCTTTTTTAACCTGGTAACCTCTTATGTCTTGTGTATCTTTCAGTCTTGTGTTGTGTTTTACGTCCATATTGAGTGTGCTGCCACATGTATAATCAAATCAACGCCAAAGTGTTGTACATTAAGTCTAAACAGTAATCTGCCAGAGGAGCATGTTGGGTGATAACGCTGCTCTGTCTCAGCTGGAGGACATTAGACTTACTTGCATATCTTGTTGGCAGCCGGGCTCCCTGCCACACCATAGAAGTTAAAGGACACCGGCGCTGTTGCCTTCAGTGGGTTTCTGTGAAACCAGTGGGCCATTGTGTGGACAGGGGCACACCTACAGAGGGAAGGCTACAACACAGTGACAACAGGTTAATAATGACACCGACTCGCTCGCTGTGTTGTCTGGGATCGAGGCTAGCTCGTGAACAGCTCGTTTCGCTGCTTATTTCTCCAACTCGCGACGTTTGTAAGCGAACGTGAAGGGTTCTTACGTCACTTTTACGACGTCGCGGCTACATCTCGCCGTGTTAGCGCTCTGATAAAACACCTTTCACGTCAACCCAAACACACTTCATAACACAGAAAGGCCCACACTATTGTCCCGGTCATGAACTGTGACTAAATATGTTATTTCCCCTACTACATAAAGACAAAAAAAGTACATGACGTCAGCTAACAGAGCAACCACAGCTAACTGGCTAACTGGCTAAATGTACAACCGCAACCCGGAATAGTTCGGTAGGGTAAACACGGAGTTGTCAGACGGCTTTATAAATATACACAAAGTGGTCTGAACGTAGCTGAACTTCCACTGTTTACCTGTCAATGCGTCGCCGTAGATCAGCGATTTGGTTGCCTGGAAAGTCTGACAGTGACAACTAACTCACTTCCGGAAATAAACACGAAACAGAGGCGGACCAATGAAAACGCGCGCTCTTGTCACGTGGCATACACAAAAGCACTTCAGATCTTTATTCACTGTAGGGGGTTTCCGTACGGCTTTATACACGTAAAACACGACACGGAGTGCTTTTCTTGTTTGACAGTTTTACTTGCAACAGTTATCATTTTAAGGGCTTCTTCCTTTTCTAGCACATTAGACATACATTGTGTAATAAATGTAATTGCAGACATTGTGCTTCAAAAATTAGTCATTATCTTCTATTGGCAATGAAAGATTCAACAAAAAATTGTTCATGAATGAAACTGAGGCCAAACAGAAAACAACTCTTGCTGAGCTGCATGATCCTTGTTTTATATTTTATTATTTCATCTTTTAATCAACTAGGCACATATGAAACCAGAGTCTGTGTGGTTATTGATTTCAACATAATTACCAGGTTTGTATATTTTTGATTATTCCCATTACCTTTGTGCTTTAAAAGAAAAATACCATGCAATATCACTTTACAAACTTTTTATTAGCATTTTTTTTTAAGAAATTACAAAAGTTCATGTTTTTCACAAGTATTTTTCCCCATCTGACAAACAAATAATGTCCAGCTACTTCAAGTGATGATCAAAACAAATCAATAGAAAAGAGAAGTGTCCCAAAAAAAAAGAAAAAAAAAGTTGATTCGTCCTTAAAAAAAAGGAGTCATTAATAAGTTTGCACGCAAAATTTATGAAAATTATTTGTGCTGTGGATTGTCATTATCGTTTATCCCAATGTCAACGTCACTGTTGACATTGACGTTGTTCTTGTCAGCAAAAACACAAGCAGAAATTCATTTCACAATCACATTCACTACAAATCAGGTGCACCAAAACAGGGTCAGGAAAGAAGCCCCGACCAAATCACTTTAACCACAAATCAACATTTAGATTTGAATGAATAAACGACCAGAACCAAAATATTATCCCAAAAGGAAAAAAAGAAAGGTCAAGTACTTAGGTGTAAGTACTTAGTTTTTTAATAGTCAGTGCATTTTAAGAAGTAATCTCCAAACCAGGCACTTTTGGTCAGATTGAAGGCAAAAACAAAATTATGTAAAAAAATAAAATAAAATAATGAAACAGAAGGACTTTTTTTTCCTTAAATAAAATTCTAATTTAGTTCATTCTGTTCTCACTAACAAACAAAAAAAACAAAAAAATAATAATCAATATGTGACCATAGAAGGTGCAAATATAGAAAAGCAGCATTGCAGGCAATCCTGATGTTTGCAGAACCAAAATCCTGGTTCCAAAAGGTCACTTTTTGGCCTGTCAGAAAGTAAATAAGAGCATAAGAAAAAAGTACTTTCCAGTCCCCTGACCCGAGATTAATACAACAGAAAAACAAAAATGCCCCAATTGTCCTGTAGAGAAAAACAGTTCACATGACCCGACACATATTGTATTGGGTGACAAAATAAGGAACTACGACTGATGAACAAACCCCAAAATTCATAAAATTTGATGAAGGTAGATTCATTTTTTGAAACCAACTCTTTACATTTGCCTCATTTCCAATCGTACCATCATAATCACATGGAAGCATTTTTAAACAACTTTCCCTAAGCGGATATACACGAGCAGAAATCGTTCCCGAAACGAGTTCCCTAGAAACCTACAAATAAACAGAATATGAAGGTTTTTCCACTTGAGAAAAAGTTGAATCGGTATAAAATGTACCCTCTTGATACTGTTTAGTCTAACATTGAATCACATCTTTGGATGCTTTGGCTTGTGAGGCAGACAGAAAAGCAAAAGGCCGAGCTTGCAGTCACAATGTAAAGACTTTGGCACTTAGTGGAACTTTGGCGAAATGAAAAATTCAAGTTCAGATACGATCAACATGCAAATTTGCACTTTGTCCCATAATCATTGGGTGATGACTTTGGTGGCTGAGAGAAAAAGAACCCAAAATCCATCACATCCCAAGACACACGTTGGAAGGTTCTTCAAGATGGCACATTTGTAGACTATCGATGAAAAGGCGGCGCTCATAGACGCTTGGAATAATTGTTGCATAGAGCATGGTCTCGGACATCTCCCCAGCCTCCGTTCTTCATGTGCTCCTTGTGCTCCACTGGCTCCTCCCGACTCAGGACAAGGCGTGGAGGAAAGAGACCTTCCTTGGCCTTCTGAAGGCTCTCCTCTACCTTTTGCGAGGCCTGTTCTGGTCTGCAGTTGACCTTCTGGTGGAGTCCACAGTCTCCGGTGTGTAGGACCCTGGAGCCCTGCGCAACCAGCACCTTGAGGGGCTTTGATATGCAGGTCCCGGACAGATGCTGTAGAGTCCAGTCCCAGTTGTAATCGTCGTAGGTGCAGTACTCATTGCTGCAGCCCATCAGCTTGTAGTAAACCTCCCTAGATATGCCCATGCCTATGTTGTGTTTAGTCGACATCCATCCTGAGGTCAACACCTTACCGGACATGCTGGTGAAATCTGTCACGCCGTTGTGGTTGCCCAAAGCCAACATGTCGCAGTCTGGGCAACTCGTCTTCCTAAACTCAATCATTAATTTATAAAAGTGGAAAAAGTCTGGCAAGATGTAATTGTCTTCCTCGAGGAAGACGGCAAAGCCGCTGTAGCCTTGCATCGCCTGCACTCGCTCCCAAACGAAGTGCAGCTTCCACCACCAGTGGTGTTTGGTTTGCGTGATGAACGCCTCCCTGTAGTGTCCGTACGAATCAGGGTGGTCCGCGTTGAGGCATCCTGTTTTCCGAGCCACGTCCTTGGACATGTCTCGGGGACAGTCCCGTGGGTCCTGCCCAGGAAACTCTTTGGGATACAGCTGGGTGCTGAAGGGGAAATAAATCTGCAGCACCTTGCAGAAAGTGATCCCTTGCACAATTGTGTTGATTTCCTGCGAGAAATAGTCGTGGCTGAAGATCAGGAGAAAACTGTGCACCTCAGCAGCCGCCTCCAGCGACCTGATGAGGAGCCGGAGATATTCGGGTCTGTTGTGGACCTGCACAACCAGCACCAGCCGGGGCTCCCCGGGAAACCTGTCTGCATTGCGCACACACTGCTTGTAGTTGGCGCTGTAGACGGACCGAGTCAACTCCGACACGGAGCCGAAGTTGAATACCTCGCAAGAATTCGTGCCCTGATTTCCGCCGCTGTCCACGCTCCGGGAGCCCTCTGCTCTCTCGCCGTCTTCAGAGACGACCAGCACACGTGTTGAAAACAGGAGGGTCACGAGCACGAAGATGACTCCCAGCAGCAGGAGCAGATTCCGTCTGAGCAGCCGAAACCTCATCTTTCCCCTCCCTGAGAGCAAAACTTTGGACTTCAGCAGAGGTGGCTCTTATTCACCTCCTCGCGCGCGTCTGCATCGTTGAAAGTCGCCGCCGCCGCGTCGCGTCGCGTCGCGACCCTCCCGCTTCCTGCCGCGGCTCTTCAAAGGAAGCCTCGAGCCGTCGCGTGACGTTTTTTTCTTTTCTCTCTCTCTTAAAAGCAGAATCCAACCTTTTTCTCCGACACGACCGTCTGTCCGCTGGAAAACCGAGTCATTTTTCCCAGGCGGCCGCCCCCAGAAAGAGCCTGAGGAGGGAAAGAACATTTCAGAAAACAAACAACAAAAAAAACTTCACACAAGTTGCGACTCGCCATAAAACAAGAAGAAGCGGACACACTTACCGCCGAGCGCGGAGCGAAGTGTCAACACGTTAAGACCAGGAAGAGAATGACAGAACGGTGATGCAAGTTATTGACTGCTGACGTGTACAAGCCAGCCAACGAGGAGAGAGCGCGAGCTGCTCCTCAGCGAATCACTGTCCTGCCCGAGGTCATGTAACACGAGAAGGAAATGTAATCTGCAGCCAGCAGGATACTTTAGAAAACTCTTACCTTCATAACGCTTCATTGTTCGTTGAAAGGGTTCCTGCGTGTAAACTAGTAAAACTATGGACCTGGTTTTTTCTCCCCCCAGGTCTACATACATGGAAAAAAAAAACCCACAGCATGGTAGTTTATTGTTTATCCCATTTTCTAAAACATGTCTTTTGCTCCGCTTTGTGTTTAATCCTTTCCCACTTTCTTGACACTTGTTCTGTACTTTCTTCCTGGTGTCTTTCATTCATTCTTTGTTTTCATCCTCCCTTTTGCTTCTTTTGTCCTTCCATGATGTGTCCCTCCTTTCTTTTGTCCTTTAATTTCTTTCTTTTCCACATCTTTTCATTTCTCCCTTGTCTTGTCTTCATCATGTACCGATTCTTCTGCCCTTCCTGTTATCCCCACTGCTGCCCTTCATTGTGTCCTTTTTGTCTTCTGCCCACAATCTTCCCTGATGTCCCCCCCCTCAGCGCGTTTCCTGTTTTTTTTCTTCTCTTGTCGTTCTTCCTGTCTCCGGTTCCATATTTAGGGCTGCAACATCTGCCAGTAAACGTTGGAGATCTGAGTCTAGAAATGTTTTTTTTTTCTGTTTTTCATGTAAAGTCTGTAGACATGTTCATCTCTAGAATGTCAGTGTGAGGTAATGGATTTTTGTGGAGTGATAAAGTGAGGCAGCTCTCTGTTTTTATGTCACTTAAAAAGAAAAAAGAACATCCAAACCCTTTGGCCCTGGGTTGATGCGTGCAGGTCTCGCTGGTTTCGCAAATAACGAAAGCCTGGACGAGGCCGTGCCTGAAAGCGTCAGGCTGACAAACCTGATATCCCTGAATCAGGAGGAGACAACAGAAGATGGAACCAGAGAGGCTGGGACTTGTGTCAGATACTGGGTCAGTAATATGCTGCAAGAAGATCCTGTCGCATGGAGAGTTAAGATATGCACTGGTGCACAAAGAAAAAAAATAATAATAATTTTAAAATCTTATTAAAATTGACATTATTCATTGTTCATTGCTCTGTTTGGATAAGAAAATGCAAATATGTCCTGCAACATATTATCACATAGAATCACACATTTGCATTGTCTCCTGTGGGAAACGGCTTCAAGCCCAAACATTTTCAGTGTTTGAGAAATAGCACCGTCAGTGGAATAGAACATTTCATGGTCTATATATATGGTCTCCATAAATATATATATAATATATATATCAGTTATTATGTATAATGTCTAGATGATCTGAAATGTCTAGAGAACTACTAAGCTACCGTCCATGGAGCCGCATGTTTAATCCTGAGTTTAATCCGCTAACATGGTCAATAACTGCTGGGCAAGAGATCAAAAAGGAAAGCCGGTGACGGTTTCGTCAGACTGTCATCGCTGCGTGTTTTTGGTGCTTTTATTGATTCATTACCGGCAAGAGGTGTGAAGGCTTTCCAGAAGCGTCTTCCCACTGCTGCTCATCTTTTGCTCGTTCACTGCACCGTTGTGTGTTAAATGTGTAAAACTAATCCAGATCATCATATTAGGTTTTCATCATTATGCCGTCAAAGTCAAGAAGATGGCAACATTTGCATTTTATTTGTTAATGGCAGCTGCAGCAAATGCAAATATCTCTCTCCTCTCATCCTGTACCTTGTGGTCAATGAAGGATCCCACAGAGTGAGGCTTGTTGTTGCTAGATTTTTATTTATTTTTTCATGTGAATTAGATATTCATATTCACTGTGTTCATTTGGTAATAAAATGAAGTGGTGTAGATGTCTGGTTAGAGATCATCTGTACAAGAGAAAGAAGTGAAAGGATGCATTTTCGACACAGTGTCACTGATAAAATATATTTGAGAGTTGCACAATTCTCTGGCTGGAAATTGTTTCCAAATTTTGTTCAAGTTTAGCGAGTGAGTGTTTGTGAAAGGTTTTCTCTGCTGCACTCAGGATGGCGGGTTGGAACACACAGATAGCGTCAGGAAGTTGAGCTCGTGAGCCGGACGCTGAGTGGAAGTGCGTTGGTTAGCATAAATCAAGTAGTTAGGAGGATTTCTGCCACAACAAACACGGCAGTCTGCTGACCGCGGCACAGAAAGTGGTCCAAGTTCAGTAAAACTGTTGACACTTATTATTTTTGGAACCATCAACTCGTTTTGGACTTTTGTTTGTTTGGATTTCTCTCTGCTTTAAATGATCAGAGAATTTACGCTGCGTTTTGTTTGTTTCTCTGCACAACACACCCTAACAGACATTTGAATCTAAATGTTTTCCCCCTTCCCCCTCAATGTTTTACATAAAATCTGACAAAACTTTTTTTCTTTTTGTGTCGTTTATGGTAACTAAACATGTTTCTGTTTGACAAACAGCAGACCAGTCTTTACACTTCTTCAGTCTACATTGATCTGGGTTTCCTAAAACGCAGACCATAACTTCTTGTCCTTTTCTAGATTTTAATCTAGAAGTAAAATCGCCGCTCTATAGCTCCAGTATAGGAAAGATGAGCAAAGTTTCACCTTTTATTCTAAATTTAAGCCAGCATAGGCTTAAATTTCAATTATGCGTTTGAGAAATTTCCCCCAACAGATACCAGGCACAATCCAATTCCCTACGCAATACGTATTACTATTGTACAAAACAGCACATGCTGCAAAACACTAAGTGAAACGTGGTTGCCATGGTTTTTAAGTGTGGCTCCTGTAGCTGTTACCTCAGGTGCAGATCTTGGGGGCGTGGCCTAGGCTGAGTGTTGTGTACTATCTTCTAATCCATTTTGTATGTACGGAGCTTAACGCCTAGAAAGTCAGGCCAAAACTAACAAAAGTTTGTTTTTCTTTTATTTACTCATTCTATTCTGTTTTCAAGAACAAAGATACACCTGACTGAGAAAAATGAAAAATACATAAAATAACGACCCTTCAAGAAACTATTCAAAACTGAAATCTTTTATTTTTGGCCCTGCATGTGGGTTAGAAAATGACCCCCCCATCAGAACAATATTAGCCTCCGATTGTAAATTTGAATGCTTTATGAAGTTGCACAACTTCACAAGTGCAGCTGAGCTACAAAGCCTTAGAGCAGGGTCCACTTTTGTGTCTGTTTATCCATTTTCTCTGTTGATTTGATCACATTTTATTATTATTATTATTATTATTATTATTATTATTATTATTATTATTATCATTATTATTATTATTATTATTCCTGTAGAGGACCAATGATGTTGCATTTTAGTTTTCTGATAGATGTAAAGTGTCCAAGTACAACAAAGAGTCCATGATGACCAGCTTTTCAAAAAATAAAATAAAATAAAAAAAGAGAATCATATGAAAAAATATATACATATTTTTGATTTAAAGGAAGTGTGCTACTGGGAATTCTGTTAAAACTCTCATTTCGTCACTTTGTGAGACTTGGGATTTTTTTTTCTTTCTTCTTTTTTCAATATTATTTTTCTCTAAAATATTTCGTGTAACACTTATGCTACTGCAACAAGAGATGAATTTACTTTAAGACTTTTCACACATCTTCAGCAGGGCTTCTAATAAATACAGGCTCCAAATATACAGCCTATAAATTCTAATAGTTTAAGCACATTTTCAGGGCATTTTTTTTTGTTATGCTAAGAGGACGAGCATACTTGGATTATTTTTACAACTGCAGTGAGGAATAGAAGTATAAAATATATCTGTTATTTCCATGTCTGCGGTTCCCAGGCCGTCCAGCTTGGGGGTCTCCCATACGCTGTTGATGCCGCCGGCCTCCAGTGAATCATTAAAACCCCTCTGAGGCTTTTGCAGGAAGTCCTCCAACATTCTCTTACGTGTGTGAATGCACATCAGGTTGAGAAATCTTCTGGAAAACATTTAAACTGTCAGTCGTAGATTTATTTCACCTTTATTACATTTTGAGAGTTTTGGGCATGGACGTTTATGGGCTTGAAACATTCGTGGAAGACTTTGGTCTGTGTCCACGAACATGAATCAGAGCGTCGTTAAATCCACTTGGAATTTTTTTTTTTTTTTTATATCCGGTTTTAACTATTAATTTGAAAAACACATTAGAAAACTAGTTATTTTTCAGTCGATCCATCTGGCTCTTTTTCATGCAGAGCAGCAACTATACTCTGAGCTCATTCCAAGCAGCTAGCCTTAATTGAAAAAAATAGTTCTTGTTTTTTTGTTGTTGGTTTTGATTACATATTTTTAAAAACTGTCACTATGTCCTAAAAGTATAATATGAGACAGGTAATCTGTGAAAAAATCAAACTCCTCGCTGTGCTGCTATTATTGTCTGAGGAAATGCAACCCTCAAACCAAAACTAACCAATCAGAGCAAGGAGGGTCTTATTGCATGTAGGTGCTGCTTCATGTGCTAATGGCAGAGGAAGAACTTACTATGATAAGAAAACTTTAAATGCTGTCATCAGTGGCTACGCTAACTAGCCACTGCTGTATCTAAGCTGTAGTGTAGCAAAGAGCAAGGGTCAGGGTGTGAACAGCATGTACACGAGGATGATTGACAACACTACAACCCTCTTCCTGGCTGCGACTGGTTGTTTCACGTTAGCACTGGGAGAAAGTAGAGGAGCGCAATTTCTTTTTCACAAGGTATCCGTCTGCTGTTCCAACATACTAACAGTTTTGACAAATATGTAAAAAACAAATATGTAAAAAAGTCATTTTTACAAAAGTGACATAGCCCAGCTTTCAGGAGATTCATGAGTATGAAAATGTGCTGCATTAACAATGGCTGCTTTCCATTTTGGCATCTATGCATGTTGTATGTTTGCTGGAATGTTGTGCATTTTACCTCCGTCTCTGTTTTCCCTTCTTGTTTAAGTCAAAATGGCGGCTGTGAAAGAGGCCTGTTCCACTCTGAATGCATTCCAGAACAAATCCCTGATATCTCTAAACTCTTTTCTCTGGCAACATCTTATTCCTACACCATGGATCTTACCAGCTCAAATCCATGGCACTAGATGTAATTCCCAGCCCAGCTGTTTCCATCTCAGTTGCACTACAACGAAGTGTTGGCTGGGCGTTCTGCATGATGGGCCCGGCAGGAGCGTACCATCTGCAAAAAGCAAAAATGAAATCCGAGGTAAACAGAAAAACAATTTGTCGTCTGAGTGGGTCATTAAAGTGATGGAGCAATGTTAATATGTCATACTTTATAACTCAAAGCCAAGCATTTAGGGGTCACTTCCCACGTGGCGCAGTGCGCGGCGCTGTAAAACCCAAACAATATCGTGACTTACTAATTACTAATTACTAATTATGTGTGTCTGTTGTCTTGACTACGACTCTGCGACGTGGTTGCATGTCCTCCCCCACCTGCCTTCTTTCCATCCCCTTTCTGTTGGACTTCTTTCAAAATAAATGCCACCAGTTCATGCCATGTTAGGACAGGAGATGAGACGTTTCCACCCCTTAGATAGAAACACATATCTAAGTCTAAACTGTCACAGAGAGTAAACACAATAGAAACATGCTTAATCTGTGGCATCGCTCATTAAAATTGCACATTTCTGATGTATTAAAATTAAATACGACAGGTACAGTTAATGACATTGTATTAGCGATTAGGCAATACATTCAGCAAGTACTTTTACTGTTAATACATAAGCATTGTTAAAAGCCAGCACTTTTGAACTTTTCCTCAAGTACAAATGTTAACGTGGTACTTTTACTTTTACTTTTTCCCGACTGCGTTCTTGTCTGTGTGTTTGCACTTTTAGTAAAGTACATTGTTTGAGTTCTTCCTCCGCCACTGCTGACACGTCGCCAAAAGTCTATGCAGATAAAAGCCATGAAACGATGACTCAGTGATGGGTGTCATAACTCGGCGCTGCAGTTCTAAATGCGGCCACACGGTGGCAGTAGTCGACCGACTGACCCCGAGAAAGTTTGCTGAAATGGAAACACGCGATCATACCGCACGGTGGCGCGACGCAATGCAGTGTAAATAAACTGATTATAGTATTAGTAGTCTGATCCAGTGTGTGTGAGCTGAGCGGTCCCTTTTCCTCCCTGGATCGGGGTTCACTGCTTGTCTTGCCACACATCTTTCTCCAATCACACGTCCGGATCGCTCCCAACAGAACCCAGAGCAAACATTGCTCTTTGTGAGCCGGCCCTGGCCGCTTTTCAAGAAACACACACAATTTTCTGCCCTTCCTCTAAACACGCTGTGAGCTGTGTGCACTTTTAAGGGCTCGGCAGAAACGACACTAATCATGGCGGGGCTGCGAAAGATGGTTTTTATTATCTGTCCACAATATGTTCTCACCCTCGGCTTAAAACAGACTGCGGATAAAACAGAGTCGTCACTGATCAGGGCCTTGCAAAAGTATCCAAGCCTCAGGAATAGGGGTGGACAGTTATTATATCAGAAAGGTCTTACAATGACAAATTTGATTTATTGTTATCTTGATCAAATTTGCATTAATGTTAAAAAAAAACCCAAAACATTATTGGGGCCTGCCATAGCAGTGTATGAAAACTGTCTGTCAGTAATAACTGACATATTGGTAGTGTCAAAATGCTAGTTGCTGTACTAGCATGGTACCCGTCGTGCTAACCCCTATAGCTAAAATAAGTATTTTGAACAGTTTTTTTTTTTTTTTATTCAATTTATAATATTATAATACTAGGAGGAGTAAGTCAACATTAGCGTCAATGCTAAGGTTCGCATTGAATTTAATCTTTGCTTTTTGGCTAGTTTTAGCTTATACGTTACCGAGTAGAGTAAGTCTCTGTGTGTAGACTGTAAGTAAATCACTTACAGTGATAACCCACATTCTACTGACAATGCCACATGCTAATCACTTTACATGGCAGTGATAGTCCTCATGCTAACATTAGCCCGAACCCTAAAATAAGCATTCCAGCAAGTTTTTATATATTAGCCACATTTATCATACTGAATGGAAAAGTCAATGTAGGTCCACATGTTTGTGATACCCCACATGCTACTGACCCCACTGAAGCTAACCTTAGTATTGTTGCTCATTTTTAGCATAGCAGAACCCCTGATTCTGGTCAGATCAGGATGCTGCCGAAACACACACACACACACACACACTTTGGCAGATCCCATTTAAATTTCTTCAGAAATGTTCTAGTTGGAAATGTTATTTTTCATATTTTCTCTTTGTTTTGTCCCACCAATATCAGTAAATTTCAAAATTTGATTTAATGTAGTTAATGTGTTGCAAATTAACTACATTTGCAATCAAACTTGTTGTTAAGTGGAAAGATAGTCATCAATGGTTTTTCCACATTTTTCACAAAGAGAGCTGTAAAGTGTGGCAGGGTCTTGAAGTCAGCCTCACTCACCAGAACAGACTCAGTGGGTTGTAGAACCACAACTGGCTGATGCCAGGGGCGCTTGCAAATGTGGATCAATGGAGGCCGTGCCCCCCTCTTGAAAAATGTTGGCCAACCCACTAGATCTCCCAGGGAATCCTAAACTGTGAAACCAAATAAATAAATATACACATACATATAGAAAAGTTTTTTTGTGGAGGTGCCTGTCAGCTTCGTGCAGCTCGGCGAAACATTTCGCGTTCATCGTGATCTTCAAGGTTACTATTCTAGCACACGTGAAGTTGAGATGTAAAACCAAAAGATCCAACTTTGATCAAGTCTGACGTCAGGATCTCTGCTGCTCCTTTGCCCTTTGACCTCTTAGCTGCTTTGGAGTGCGCTTGTGGACTTTTGATTTGTGTTTCCAAAAAATCGCTGACAGGAATGCTTCCTCAAGGCGCTGCACATGAGTTATTTCTGTTGAGGCTTTAGAGGGACACCCCGAAGGGTCAGAGAGGAGTTCAGATTCATATTTCCAAATATTAAATTCCTTCCAGCTTATCTGTCTAATCTGATCTGTATTATTTCACGTGTGTTTGCAACACTGTTGAACTGCAGGCACCAGGCTTTGGTCTGTGCTCTGTACTGATGGCCTCATCGTTGTGGGGCACACACACACGCACACACACACATACTCACTCCAAGAAAGCTGACCTTTTATGGCACTGGGTTAGGAGAACAAACAATCCCACAGCTGCATTTGTGGGTCAAAACCCTTTTCGGCATTCTCAGGCGTGTTTTTATGACCATTATTTATTAATGTCCCCAGTTTATAAAAACGTTGTCATCCTGTGTTTTATTTTGGCTTCAGTCGCCGTATGGCTCAGCTAAAGCAGAAATGTCCAGATCAGACAAGTAATTGGCTTGTTTCCACGGCGACCCCAAGATCCCAAGGAGCCCTTAAAAAGGCAGTATTTTGTAAAACTGACTCTCTCTTTTTTTTTCTTTTTAGCTTTGATATAATTTCAAAATCATGTCTGGTAGTGTCACATATTCCTTCATGCATGTTTAAGAATTACTCTAATCTCCATGGCAACCATTCAGCTGTGCAAAACACTATGTGGGTGGTGGACATAGCACCGCATTTCGAGGATGAAGCTCCTCCTGTCAGCTCCAGTTTCCGCCTCACAGAGCAGCCCTCTTTCCCCATTCAGCTCCTTCAGACTAGCCAGTAGCAATTAGCAAACACCTGCTGAGCTCATTGTGTGAGCTACATGGCGATACAATGCTGGTAAAGATGTTGTTAGAGGGTTAATAGAGAAGGGCTGCTGTGATGACTTCCAGAAGGTGGCGTTTCAGACGGGTCAGGAGTCTCTTAAAAAGACAGAGGCCAAATTTCGAAAATGTGACAAATTTCTTTAAAGTCATGCGTGATAGACTGATAACAAACCATTAAACAATTAAAATATGAATAAATAGCATTTTCTGCACTCAATGAGAACTTTTTAAGAGCGATGGGAACAGACCGACACTAGGTGGTGCTAGTGCACCGGCCGTTTTTCCTCTGGATAAAAAGAGTGCCCTTCTGAAATTCAGTTTTTTTACAGTGTTTTATTGTGTGACCTGCAATAAATCTCACACTACTAAGGCAGCCGCTGTTTCTGAGTGCCAGACAAGGTGCCCATTTTATATACTTCAGCACCTGCCCTCCAAAATGTCTGTTCATGTCAATGCTTCATAAAGCTAAATAACATTGAACATTTTTTCACACTGAGGTAATTTGGCAGCATGCACATGAAGACTGCTTTGACTCAATTCATAAATTGTTATTTAAGCATTCAGCTATTATATTGAATATCTTCCCTTTAGAGACCAGAGGGACACGGAGTTATGTTAATACTGTCTTAATGCGTGGATTTACTGTATTTTGATTGATGGAATACAAAGCATGAGTCATTCCATCTGTAATGACTCACATCTGTCCTCAACAATCCCAAGAGTTAGCGTGACGCCGCTGCAACTGGACAATGTTCATATTGGCTTGTTTTAAATTCCTCGATGAACGTGAAAACACTTCATTTCCATGACGGAGCCCAGATTTTTAATCAAAGGCAGTTTCAGAGGCTCCGATTCTCCGAGCCTAAGCTGATGCTGTGTGTTCAACAAGCATAAACAGCATTCCTGAGCTAGGAGGACCCCACATTCACATGATCCAAGTGTGACCATTCTCCCAGACTACCCCAGAATGCACCGAGCAGCTACAGCCGAGTTGCTTCCTGCGCTCTTTGACCCACATCGCTGCGCGGTCGCAATAAACGAGACAGGGTTTACTCTTATGTATCTGATTGCTTTTTTGGAAAGCTGCAAGTCATATCAGTCATCTCATCTTCCAGAGGACAGGAGGCAGATCAGTGAATATGTCTCATTAGAATGAGTGGAAATCATTCTGGATTATGTCATCTCCAGTTGGAAATCAGGTTGAATCATACCAGCCGCAAATTACTGATATGATGTAAAGCGTCATTCAAGTGTCCTAACAAACCGGTCATTTCCATGGAAACCAAATATGTTTATGAGGGTATTTTTCAAAAAATAAAAAAGTGACGACCAAGAAGCATCTATTTTAACATGCCAGACATTTATCCACAAATTCCAGTAAGCGAACGCATAAATCACAAAACAATTCACCCCACAAATTAAAACTGTGTAATCCAAAAAAGTCATCAACATTTCAAACAATTGGACACCAAAGTCATCAGACCTGATACTGTTAGACTAAGAAGCACCGCTTTTGCTTTTTCAAATTAATTCACCCGTTTTAGCTGGAAAAAAAAAAAAAGCAGATCAACCTGTCGCTTTCTTGAAACTATAGCGAAACCAGACAGTTAAAACATAAGCTACTATAGGGGGATATACAATTTTAAAATGTACTTTTATTTCAAAATAAAATGTCATTTTATTTCATTTAGCGTATCCATGGAAACTGATTGTTTATCACGCATTTTCCAAAAGATAACGGTCAAAAGTAAGCTGGTTTTCCAAGAATTTGACATTAATTCAACTGATTTGACTATAATGAACTAAAAACATATATTTCCTAAATCGTTACACCACAGTTGAACATTCCTGACAGTTACAGCGAAATTAAGTCCAGAAAAAGGTTCATTAGTTAAGAAGGATTTACACTAGCAAAGTATGTAAAGATATAATACATATACATAATAAAGCACTGTGTTATACTGAAGAGTTCTCTATTTCAGCGAGAAAACATGAAGGAAAAGTGAATCAAAACAGCTTTTTTCTACAAACAGTCACTCTACAGTCTAACAATGGAAGCAGTTACATAAGCAAAAACATATTCGGTGGTGGTTACATAACACTGCTTCAGCCTTCCTTATGGTCATTAACTGTTGTTAAAGGGAAGTTCAAACACCGTAAAATCACGCTTACCTTAAATTTCTCACACAACAGCAAAAAGTTACGGCCGTCAGCAGTCACTTTTTTTCTTCTTCTTTTTATCTTAACGTCGTGTGTTGGAGGAAATAACATAATAAATGGTTTTGCTAATGTTGTCCAGAATGTTTTTTTCACAACGGGTCGCTTCGGTTCTGGAACAGATTTTTTTCCTGGAGCCGGAGCAACAACAAAAAAAATGATTTCTCCATAAAACAACTGTGGCACAAAGGGAAAACAAAGGGGAAGGAAAACAGTTGGCGGTCTCTGTTTTTCTGTCTGGACAGTGCTTGTGAACCGTAAATCCCATTGGAAAGTTACCTTGAACTGAGAGTTGGCAGTTCTGACAGGACACAGTAAATGAGGAAGTTAAAAAAAAAAAAGAAAGCCAAGAAATGATACGATTGTGGCGATCTTGGAAGCCGTAGCTTCACAATTCTTCGGTCTGATTTCTGAGAAATGAAGTCTCATTAGAAAAATGGAAAAATGAAATAATTTCACACAGAGGGTTTTCTTTTGAAGTCTTATGTCGTCATGCTAAATATGTTTGACATATCTGAGGGATATACAAATAAACTGAATCATCTGGTGCACACAGAGCAGAGACTCCCCACAATCTTCTAAATCCTGTGATTTGTGGAATACTTTCATCAGAACAAACAAATGCATAATGATGACATACTGAGGATGATATGCAACAGCCGTCCTGGTACCCACTACCCTTTTCCTGTCAATGTGAAAACGAACTAAAATAATGACAAATACAAATATTTCACATAAAATTAGTGATTGCGTAAAAACGAACACCCTTCAAATCAGTATTTAGTGGATGCACTCTTACCTAAAATCACACCATGGAATCAGCGTGCATTGGTCTCAGTCAGGCCAGAATGTCTGAATGCTGCCATTTTTACTCCATTCTTTCTGGGAAATTTTTGTGGGAAGAATGGAGAGTGTGACGGGTTTTTATGACAACACATATCTTGCAAGAACCTTTAATCTTGACTGGTGCGTTGATGTAGCTCTCTGAAGAAATGATCCGGGGAAAGAGAGAGTTGCATGTGCACAGAAATATTGAATTCAGCTTATGACATGTTTCTCTAAGTTGTAAACTCATGCTGCACTTTTGTTTTTTGGAGATGTGTAAATAAACTCTTGATGTAGGTTGACAGCGCGGTTTTCTCGTGTTTTTAAGAGTCATGCACACGAGCGCGACTATTGCACATGCAGCGTTCTGTGCATGAGTCTCAGAAATGCAGCCCAGACATTCGAAAACACGCAATTTCTGTCGAATTATACATTCAAAACAGCCTTTTAGAGTCTAATTCCCACTACGAGGAGAGAGTGACCTATCCAGGTTGAACCCTGACACTGGACTGCTGTGACCTCTGCACCCATAATGAGGACTATGTAAAGATACAAAATGGATGAACTGATGGAAACACAAGCTAAATCTATTATTGAACATTTTCAGCAGCAATGACCTGAGGCACTTTTCCCTGAAAGTCTCATATATTTCAGAGGAAAATCTTCTGCAAAGAACAAAGCCCAGTCTTTGTAATGGTCTTTTAGTTCATTAGACTTTTAAAGCACCCTAGCATGCCCAAACTTAGCACGCCTTGGCAACACCATGATCTCTTGTGTTTAGTTGCAGATGTTTTTTGGGGCTGATTCTACATTCCGTGACCCAGCTCGGGATCAGCCACAGCTGCTCTGGACAGAAGTTTGACTCCAGAATAATTTGGTAATGTCGCAAGACTCTCAAATTTGCTGGATTTCAATTCAACGACTGTTGCGTTTTATTTCCTCAGTGAAAATCTGGGTCATCTGATATTGTGGGGGAGAAAAAGCATCACCGAGAGGGCTGACACGAAGGTTAGAGTTTCAGAGGGATCTGTTTGCTTTAAAGAACTCCATGCTGGATGAACTTGATGAGTCCAACAGCTCAGACGGAGGAAACGTTTCTGCTGAAAGCAGTTCAGCCTTTGAATAGGAACAAGTCAAGATGGATGCCAACATACAGCTGAAAGCTTGAATAGGTGTTGACGATGATTGTCATCAGAACTTAAACTGGTCTAAATCCTTTAGACGTTTCTCATTTGATTGGTGTCTGGTTATGTTTCTGGTAATTGCTCTCCTCTGCTGCTGCTGCCTCAATGATGAGACATGCCAACACGTCAGGCGCATAAATCCAGTGTTACGGTGGAAAGACTGCAGGTCCAGATGGTGTCGGCTCCACAGAACTCAGAGAAAAGGATTCTCTGTTTTGTTTCATATTAGTTACAGACTTAAGGCATTCATGACTTTTTTTTTCCTCATTATCTCTTGTCCTTTTTTATTACGCACAAAGAGGAACTTTTGATGGTCAGTATAACTGTTGCCATGAACCAGGTGCGTACAGCCACACAAAACACACAGTAGGCGCTAATGTGCTAAGCTAAGGTAAGCTAATCCAGTTTACTGTGGGGAAGGATTCTCTCTGTTTTGTTATTTAGTCCTAAATTCATGGCATTCCTGGTCTTTTTTTCTTTTCTTTATTTCCTCATTCTGTCTCGTCTTTCTTTATGATGCTAAATCTAAACAGAAGAACCTTTTTCCAGCTGCTGTAACTGTTGCCATGAAACAGGTGGTTACTGAACCCCGCCATGAAACAAAAGCCCGCGTTTTATTCCCCGGGCGTTTTTCGTCAGCCCCAGAATTGTTGCAGCGCCAGTTAAACTGACGCGCTAACCTCGCTTTACGGCCCTTTAAATGCAACCTGATGTTTTAAATGAAACCCTGGGCAGCGGAGCGGCAGAATGTTCTTCTAGCCGTCGCTGTATGTTTACGGCTCGCCCATAAATCGCTCAAAGTGATCGCCGACACTGTGAAAACGGGGTGGTGACCACAGCTAGCATTTACAAGCCAGTGCCTCTGAACAACTTCATGCAGACCTAGCATACATTAAGTTCTCCTTTTAATAATTTATGTATTTCTTTTTTCCCCCACAAGTTTACCCTTCAAACAAAACTACTTTTATCAGCAGTTCTCCACTTACGGGATTTATGTGCGATTTAGGGCGTAAAAGCATCTCAAACATAATAATACTGTCCTGCTGGCTGACAGATGTTTCCGTACAAATTACAGAAATCATCTCCTCGTGTGTTCGTCCCATGATGAAATAAGTGACCTCACTTTGCTGAAAACCCCAGCAGTGAAGTTCAGCCCTGCTGGGTCCTATTCTGGTTCCCTTGGAGAACAGCAAACCCCCCGTATAGAGAATATGGACTTGCAGTTTCATTTCCACCGTGGCTCGAGATTACATCACAAAACAAAACACGTTTGTTCATTGGGAACGTAGCCAAGAGGGGGATTTTGTCCAAGCGAACTTAGCTAAAGCCATGAAGGGTGACAAAAATATAAAGAAACGGGGTTGACGCTCTGGCAGCAATATGCGCCGAGACGCTCCTGCTCACCAGCCGTTCTGCCGGACGCCGTCTGGTGGAGAGCTGACAGGTGACGGGCGGAAAAGATCCCAACACCAACTCTAGTTAACGTAAAAAGTAGAAGTCCAAGAAAATGACTAAGATCAGAGTGGAAAAAAAAAAAAGCAGCTACTCAAGTAGTGAGACACGGATCGTAAAATCTGATTCAGTCTTGTAAAAACGATGTGTTCAGACAAAAACAATAAAGTTATCTGCAAATTAGTATGTGAAATAAATAAGTAACTATATATGTAAATATGTGGAAAATGTCCATCGATCAGTTAATGACTTTAACGTCATGACTATGTCGGGTCATCCAGAATGGACGGTGGCACAGTCAAAATCCTGACACGCACCATGATGATCCGAAACAATTTAAATGTGGCAAAAAAAATAATAATAATAACGATTATGTAAAATGCAAAGATAAGAGCCTTCTAAAGGCACATTCGATTTTCCCACTGTACAAAACGTCAGTAACACCAAAACACAAAGAAGCTTACGACGGGCTGAGAAAATGCCGCTGGGTGGATAAATGAGGAGATGACATATAGGATGTGTTAAAAGTACGGGAACAAGGTTTGACTTCATGCTCTGCTGGAGTGGAACATGCCGTGCCGCATGCAGGGGTCGTGACCTGGAGAGGGTGTGAGTAAGTGAAAGCAGATGAGGGCACGCTCACATGCAAAGAACGCCTCTGTCAGGCACTTCAGCGTATCTGCTCTGCTAGGAAAAGCGAAGGAGTATGTGATGGATTACCGGAGGGGGTTCCTCTCTTATCAGGTACGGAGATGTGCGAGTCGTCCATATCGCACGTTCCTGTACGCATGTGATCATCTTTCTCAAAAATGCGTGAAATGCTTTCTGTTAAAAATAACACACTACCTCACACGCTCCTCCTTGGGTTTCTCCCACTTCTCAAATAAATGGAAACAAATGTGGAGTTTTTTTGTGTTTTTCTTTTTTGTTCCAAGCTTGCCTGAAAGAAAACAGGGTATGAAAAAAGACTATATTAAAGGTGACAAACGTTAAAAATATCCAAATCTCAAAGGACCTTCTCGGCTCTACAGACTTATATGTTCAGGAACCAGAAAACGGGGTTAATATCTGACATGTTCTGAATGCATTGCGTCCTTGTTAATTGCTCCCACTAACACGACTGTCGCCTTGGTTACACCGGCAACAAAAGTAAGAAAGCGATTTTAATTCCATCCCTTATTTAATGGAAGACACCGCAATTGCTAAATTGTGAGTTTTTTTTATTTTGTAGTTTGTTTTTTTTTCTTCCGTTGGCAGAATATCGACAGAGTTGGTCACAGCTTTGTAAATCAGGCCGCGATCGAAACGCAGCAAACCTGCTTCTCCCTACTTCCAGTAGCCAAAAGCATTTTATGAATGAGGCTAATTAGCTGCAGCAGCGTTTGCCTCCAACGTTCTCAGCAGCCCGGAGGAGACGGGCCGCCTCCGCCCAGCCGCGTTCCTTTCCTTCTCTCGCCACCGGAACGGCGCTGGTCGCTCACAAACCGACGCCGCGTACATAAATATACATAAACTTCAGGTCTGGTTTTCCCTGCAGGCCGCCTCATTCGAAGGTGAGAAAACCGAGGCCCTCTTTTGCCCTTGTGGTTTTTGAACACAGACTTTTCTCTTTGCGTGCAGCTTGGAAATAAAACATACACGCGACTCCTGGTTTGTGCACATTTATCAGGTACAGTCAGCGTTGCGTGTTTTCCATAGAGGCACAAAAAAAACAAAAAAAAATCAATGTAACCTGGGTGTGGGAAAAAGTCACGGGTATCAGGATGTAACCTCAACGTGCTTCTCATGCAAAGCTCCCATCAAGGACATTGTTTTATTTTCACCTCAGTTTAGACTCGCCTCCCCGCCTTGGGGATATAAATCCAGATTTGTCCGGACAAATCTTCACCAATCTGGGGAATGACTCAAACGCAGCTCCATGCATGCCACAAAATCCACCGGGTAAATAAAATATGGAGCTACATCAGTCAGTCGAGTTTATTTGTGAAGCTCCCATTTCGGCAACGTGGCAGTTCAAAGCATAAAAACACCCACAAAAAACACAAAGCTGTAGAAGACCCGTATAAGGCGGCACAGTTTTAAAGGCGTGCAGCCGCCTTGCTTTCTCGCCGTGCCAGTTTGTTACGAGACAGACAATATATGAACGGATAAATCTCCTAAAGGTTGTGATTGAGAGCGCTAAAGCCCTCCCACATGCCTCTGATTGGTTGTTTCTAGAGAGGAATTAATTATAGTCAGATAATCTCTCCACATATTGACAGTCTTAACAACTGAATTTAGTGAAAGTGAAAAGATCATTAACCTGAAACCACTTGGGGGTTTCAGTCCAGTAGAAACAAAGAAGACGGGAAGAAGTGGAAGACTTTGGAGACGTCACAGTGCCCAACTCCTGCAGCCATGCCAACAGAGACAGCAACAGAAGCAATTAGAAAGTCTGCTCAGATGTTGAGAAAGTGTGTTCTGTTAAATGAGGCCAACCACCAATCATGTTTCTACGTTGTGGTTCAGAGTCAAATTGTTTCAATGTATGAAAACTCCAGATTGTGATCAGCGGCAAGCCGAGCTTCGAGGCGCTCCGACTTGCGTCTGTTGGCTCGGGCGAGACTCCACGTGGACGGGGCCGGTACGCTGCGAACGGAAGCTCCACATCTGGTTTCAATCCCTCCTGGACGGGGCCTGTCGACTTGGTCCCCGGCGCCGAGAAGGCCTTCGCCGCTTCCAACGCGCTCCGGTCCAAGTGCTGAACACAGAGCCGAGAACCACGGAGGGGAGGGACAGTGGAAAAAAACAAAAAACAAAAAAAAACAACAAGCAGACAGTGATTCATGGTGCCAGGACAGACGCACTGAAGGTTTTGTAAACAGTGGTGGCAGATCTTAAGGGCTGGGTTCTGAACTCTTTTTAGGAGCAAGAAGGAAAAGCAGCTTTGTTTTGTCACAGTTGCCGTGGCGCCAGATTTTTGGGCAAGTTCTCCTGCTTTGTTGACTATCCTTGTTCCAGTAATGAGGCTCTTGCCAAGGCCTGACAGCGTTCCTAATCCCAGTCAGGCGGAGCAGATGTTCAGACAAACATGCCGTAAATCAGGGGCCGCTTAAGTCCAGTCCTCAAGAGCTACCGTCCTGCAACCTTTAGACGCAGCCTCACTCCAACAGACCGGGATCAGCTCTGAACAGGCCTGCTAACGAGCCGTTCATTTGATTCACGGGAGGCGTCCGATAGTTGCAGGGTGGTAGCTCTCGAGGGCCCCGGAACCTAAACGAGCACTGTCAGGCTCTCAGCTCTTCAGATCCACCTGGCTGCCCTGCTGCTGGCCTCACCTGGCCCTTTGCCTCACTAGTATTCCAGGTTTATTTGGTTTGGAATTTGGACTGACCTCCTGCAGAGTGGAAGAGCAGTTCATCAAATCTGCCAAATCAAACATTTCGGTTCAAACAGCGCACTCCAGTGGCTGTAGGAGGAACTGGGGCCACAGCGTCCACACAACTCAGTCCCTATTGGAGGAACATGCATTCATAAGCAATCAACTCCCTTGTAGAAAGTTTGTCTATTTGCAGGGACAAGAATTAGATAAGGCATAACATTATGACCACCAGCCAGTTAAGCCCCTTCTCAGTTGTCAAGTGTCGCGGCAGCCGGTTAATGTCGGGTTTTATTTTAGCCGCGTTGGGTTGGCAGTGTGTTCCTCACTGTACGGATGCAGTAACATGGGCGGGTTGCAGGAGTTCAGGAGCTCTGGTCGACCCTCTGAGGACGTCAGTTGCAGAGTGACTCAGCAACGGAGAACCCGGAGCATGTAGCTTTGATGAATTATAGAAAACCAGATGTTTCATTTTGTCTTAAGGACAGACAGTCAAAGGTGTCAAGTGGTGTATTTCAAAGCCTGAAATGATGTTGAATCTCATCGTCCAGCTGGGTGTTATCACAACTGATGACACGAGTTGGCTATATCTACAAAACACGTGTTATTTTTATCCAGAGGAGCAATAATGCTGCTATGTAGCAATTTTGGACCTGAGCATATTATTTTCTGCTACTGGGTGCGTCTTTTCCTTTCCGTCCTGCTTATGCAGAAGTTTGAGAAGATGACTGTGAGAGAAAGAGAAATGATTAGAGACACACAAAAGAGATGAAAGGAACACGTCCGACTGGGTTTACAGTAACTCTGCTTTGATCGAACATTTACTGGGAAGTAATGTGCTTTCTATAAACGAAGCACAACCCAGACAGATCTGCAGACAAAGCTATTCCACTGTCGGCCATTGAACTGTCAACGAGCATAAAAAATACTGCAGAGAGAGCTGACACACACACAGGAAGTGAGAAACAACACGGCTGCTCTGCCGGGTTGAACGTCTTCAGATGTGTCCTCACGAAGCTCCCAGAAACTCAACACAGTTTTTTTTTTGTTTTTTTTATTTCTGCTCCTGCGGTTGCTCTAAATCTGCCCCGACGGGTCTGCTCCGGTCAGCAGGCGAAGGACAACCACCTGCAGGCGGCAACCTCGTTCACCGCTGGTGTGACTAAAAAGCTCCTGTGGGCCGACATTCGTGGGATTTCCAGCGTGTGCCAACAGCTTCAGAGGAACATCTTCCCACTGTCTGAGCAGGCAGGCAGAGATTAGTGAGGAAATGCCACAGAGCTGGAACACAGCCAGGCTGGGGATCCTGGTCCTGACTTTTTCTATTAAAATGTTTTTTATTAGCCGTATTTAACTAGAAGTAGACGGAGGAAATTATATGATTAAAGGATATTAAAAAGATGCAATAAAAGATTTAACTGTGGAATTAAGTGAAACTTTAGTTTAGGAAACTAAATATGAGAAACTACCTTGATATATTATTGTTGTTACTGTAGTGTTATTAGCATCAATAGCATCATTATTATTGTGATTGGTACTATTAGAGATACTATCAGCAATACTTTTGCAGATGGTAACATCACTGAATGTATTGATTTAAATATGAAAGTATTTCAATCAATCTGACACATGCTCAGATTATAATATATATATATATATATATTTAAAAATTCTACATATTTGTTAAAACTGCCACTATGTCATGACAGTTTGAAACAGATATTCTGTGAAAATAAAAATCGATCTCTTCTCCTCTGCCAATGCTAACTGCAGAAATCCAAAGCTCTGTCGGAAACAACCAATCAGAGGCAGGAGGAGGGGCTCAGCGCTGCCAATCAATTCCTTAATGTGAGATTATTTTACTCATTTTCCCCATGTTATAAGTGAAAAGATCTGTCAGTGAAAGTAGTGGGTCTTCATCAACGTTCAGGAATTATTGACTTAAAACAAGCTGCTTTATCTTGCTTACTTATTTGCGCTGGAAATTAAACAGGAGAAAATGTGGTCAGATTTTGTGTTGGCAATAAATAAATGTTTATAGAGTACATTATTATAGCTGTAGTAATTAGCATATCATTTTAGAAGCTATCAGCATGTTATACATTCTTGCTTGTTTGTGTGAACACAGGCATGTGTTTGAACTCAAAGGTCAATGTGAAGAATTGAACCAGAAAGACCCCAGCTGAACTGGTCTGTGTGTGTGTGTGTGTGTGTGTGTGTGTGTGTGTGTGTGTGTGTGTGTGTGTGTGTGTGTGTGTGTGTGTGTGTGTGTGTGTGTGTGTGTGTGGGTGTGTGTGTGTAGGTGTGTGTATGTGTGTGAGAGAGAAAGGGGAAGTAGTCTTCCTCGTGTTGGACTGAAAAATGTTATTTTCTTCTTCTTCTTCTTCTTTTTTTTTTTTTAGATTTTCCAGTGAAACAGTGTAAAAGCTTCCCTCTTGATTCCCATGTCTGTCCGTCTCCAATGATTAATTGACGGCGAACGATTTTCAGGTCTCTGAAAAGTGAACTTTTAATGGGACTGTGACATTAACAGCAGCTGTTGCTCAAACTCTGGCACGACTCTGTCCGAGGAAGAGAAGAACGGCTGTTCTCCCATGGAAGTCATGTTCCTCTTCTTGTTTTCCTTCTCTCTCCTGCTGGACTCTTGAGTTTGTAGAACTCGGAATTCCAGCATCGGTTCACGTTTCAGTCCAAACGAGCTTAAAACATTCGCGTCAGAAAGTAACGTTGTAGTTTGAGGCTCAACCTATCGGTGGGAGCAAAGTGGTTTTGTACTTTTTTACTTAGAGTTGAACTAAAGTTACATCAATCCACAGTTTAAATTGTTTAACTTTGTTTAACCCAGAAGGAGGAGAGAAACTTTTTCTACTCAATTACTTGTCAGATTTTATGATGTTGCAAAACAGAAAATTGGAAGAACGTGCTGAAAATGAAAGATTATTGATTACTTTTCAAATTTCTGAATGCCTGTCTCCAAATGAAACTGTAAAAAACAACAACAACAACAAAATAAGGCTTCTGGAATCCAGCTATGTCGGTCTGAGTTACTCAGGGTTTCTCTCCCTGGCTCGGTTTCAGAGCGTTGACCAGAATTATTCACGGGGCATTAATTAATCCTCCGCTGGAGTCTGTAAGCGCTCTCAGCTTTCCTTCATTTTGGTTCTGGCTGCCTGACCAGAAGCTCATCCAACCCACCAGAACTCACCATCGGGGTTTTATGGGAACGCAACAAAAACATTTCCAATGAGCCTCCATGCTTCCAGCATGTCCGGATATCCATTTGTTTCGTAAGTTTAGTCCCAGATCACGCACAGTGTTTAAGCAGAACTGCCAGAAACATGATCTGATATGATGTTGATCCAAACTGATGTTTATTTTAAATAATCTTCCCACCATAAACAGATGCTAATTATTTAAAGTCCAAAATGTTTTTTCCTTTAAAAGGATTTTAATGGTTCACACCTAAAACATTGCTTCACAGCATTGGTTATACAACTTAATTATTTTTATTGTTGTTTTTATTTTTGTATTGTTTTAATTTCATTTTCATAATTTTTTTTAGGGTCAAAAACAGTTTGTAACCTGTTGACCAAAATATTCACTTTGTGAAAATTAACATTCTTTACGCCATTACACATTACGTGCATGTGTGGACATGTGTGTGTGTGTGTGTGTGTGTGTGCGTGTGTGTGTGTGTGTGCGTGTGTGTGTGCATGGTTTGTCTCTGTACTGCCCTGTCCAAGGTGTCTCCCGCCATAAGCCCAATTACTGACTCTAAAAGGGAAAATCAATGATGGACATTGGACAGATGGGGGCGGAAAGGAGACTCAGGATGAAGAAACAAGGGTTTATCACAGCTCTCTTATCTCAGCCAACCAAGTGTCCAGGAACCTCTGAGGAACATTGAGTCAAGCAACACAGACCACGTTTCTGTGACTCCACCAAGCCGGAACGGTGGCAAACGAACCTCAGAGATCCTCATTTCTGTGGCTCATATTTTCATAAATGTCTGTTGATGTAATGTTGGTCTCTTGCCTTTGGGGTTTGGGCGACAATGGCCGCTTTGACAGCGAGACTTGACCGGAGCGGTTCCAGATTTGAATGAGACTGAAGCTGACATTGCTGGGCTGCTGAAGATTTATGACTTGGCATATTACTGACCGATTTTTATTATAATACCTCAGCCAGTGACATTTAATGGGCGCTGCGGTGACACAAACAACTCACTTGCCAAAAGGGATGTGTAGACAAAGGCACGCTTTCCTCCCAAGTCATCAGCTAATAAAACCAAAGTGGCTGAGAGAACCCGGAGCCTCGGCCAATACGCTGAAGTTTCCTAAGACCTTGGATATGTTGTCTAACAAGCGTTGAAAAATGATTGCCGCTTTTTGTTTAACTAGAACTGGCACACGCACTCGGCCCAGTGATCAAGGCCACGTCTCTGAGAGCCAGCGTCTAACAGGATGGGGACCCTGGCCGCTAAAAATACCCAGAAGGCCGTTCTCTCCAGCGCTGATTGGTTTTCTTGACATCTCCCAACAACACAAAGAGATGATGTATGGCGAGATGGAGGCGCTCCTTTCTCTTGTAAATGTTGGCTTTTTACAAATGGCAGCTGCCCCTGGCAGCTGTCCGGGGTCACATCAGGTTCATCGAGGAATATCTCTGTGACCTTTTAGGTGACTCCGCTTCTCGACCTTGATACAAAAGGTGTTGACAAAATCTGTCACTTCTCTGGCGGCGCATGTTCGTGTCTGACAGGTATTTTTCAAACATCCAGGTTGCAGTTTCCAGCGGAGAGGTGAGTCTGATTTTATCTCCGATTTTACCACAGGGTTTCCACCAAAGTTCACGTTTTAGGCGTATTTATGTTCAGGGTCACCGGAGCCGGCCCCAGTGGCCCCAGTGGCCCCAGTGGCCCCGGTGGGGAGGTCAGCGGATCGTCATGAGGCCGACGCTGAGACACGCAACGAGGAACATGTGTGGTCAATTACAGACTATTTAAAGTCACAAATTAACCTAACTTGAAAATTTTAAATAGTGTGGGGAAGCAGGAGCACCTCAGGGAAAACCATGAAATAAACAAGACGAAAAAAGAAAACAGAATAATAACCAAAGGAATCCCTCTGGAAATGGCTTCGCACTGGACTGAAAATGAGAGAAGAAGAAGCCAAACAGTAACTCAAACGCTACATGAGAACATTAAAGCAGCTCAAGAAGACAGCAGGCAAGACTATGGAGAAAGACTGGATGATACGTAACATTTATCCAACCAATATTAGCCAGTCCAATGAATGACCAGGGGCCGTACGATTGGACTTTTTGTTTGTGGGTGGAACAATGTAAACACGTCCAGTCAGACTTGTCAACTTGGAAAACAAAAGTCTAAAAAGTTTTTTTTTTAAAAAAACGACCAGTGAAGGACTCAACCTGCCGTCGACGCTCGATGAACTCGTCAAATCTCCCAGCCCTCACTGTGCAGTCCTGCAACTCTTTGATCTACGTCCAAAAACCAGAATCAAGGAACTGAATTACTTCCTCGTGCTCTCAAGCACAACCTAATTATGAGAGTCGGCTGTGTTGACAGAGAGACATCCAGGAGTTGATGGACGCCAGCTCTCCAGTGCCGCCGTCTGACATCTGTGTACAAGATTCAAGAGCAACAAATGGAAGGACGAACAACAAATTTCCACAAAGTAACAACCGGAAAATTGTGACATGGGTTTGCATTTGTCTTCCGGAATTTACTTATGAACTTTAACTGATCTGAACCGTTACGACTCTGGCTGTGTGTTTCAGGGTCGTTGCCTCTAACTAGTTGCTTTTATTCATTTCCACTCATCTAACCACTTTCTCTGTGTCCTGCTGGAAAAGCAGCTGAACAAAGTTTGTTCAAAAGAAAAGAAAGTTGAAACTGAAAAAGAAAACTTTGAAATGTAGCTCTGAACATTTAGTTCAGCTGCACGTCTTTCTTTCAGTTCTAACTGTTTCCAGGTTCATTTGTTGGACAAAGTTTATGGCCCTGTTTTAGCTCCATACAATGCTGCCACTGCAGGTCCTTTTCCACAGGGCCGGTGTGTTCAGGGTTAATGTTCTGCTCGGCCCAGTGTTTTGCTTGAAGGCCAAAAACCTCTGTTGTTTTCTTGTCAGCCTGACGCCCGTCTTCCACGCGTTTCCAGTGCTCCCAGCGCAACTGGCAGAAAAGCTCAGACCGAACACTCAGGGCTCAGAACGTCTTTCCTCTCCCGACTCCTTCATGGAAGCCGGATCCGTGTGGATTCGTGGACCACATGACCGACGCTGCAGCAAAATGATAAGAGCAGCTTTCATCACTGAACTGTTGCCCAGAGTTGGTGGAATAATCTGTGTTTGATTGAAAACAGGATTGTGAGGCAAATCAAATAAGTGGGTAATCCACCAATAAAATTCAGGATGATAAACTGAATGGCTTCTATGACGACAAATACATATTTCCCGCTACTGGGTTTCCCACTGTGGTCAAGTAATAACTCCTGAGGTCAATGTTCTGTTTCGAAGCTGTTTTTTTGTCTTCTTAGGAAGATGTGGGATGAACTGACTGACCGGCTGGAAGCACTTGAAGTTCCCTGGCTGTGGGAGGAACGCCCAGTGAGTAACAAGGAAATACGTTCATGGATATCATCACGCGGGTCATGACGTCAAGACTTTTACTAATCATTTGTTGTCACTTTCCACTTTTTTAGTCACTTTGACTGTTCATGCCCTCGACCAGAAGCCAGTGACGCACACTCGCACTGAGCCGTGATTCCCGGTCCAGACAGAAGGTCACGGATGACACCGAGGCCCAGCTCTGACCGGGGGACTTTGTCCTCTCCCAGGTTGCTTCACTTTGAAATTTTTCCCCGCGGCGATCGCGAAGAGGAGCCCCGCCGAGCCGGGCTGCCAGCTCAGACAGAGAGAGCCGGACGTGGGAAAGGTGCTGACGGCAGCCGGTCCAAGCTGCACAGTTCTGGTTTTTCAGGCAAACGGTCCGTTGGGCCTGAAATGCCTGTAAACATTCAAGACGGTTGTCCGCATTCGAACGGCAATTTCAAGAACATAAATCATATTTTTACGGTCTCGTGTGTTTCATTCACAACACAATATTAGAGATTTATAACAATTTCAACCTTGTCTGTAATATTCATCCACCTCAGAGCCAATAATGTGCCAATAATCCACAAGCTTTCGTTTGCAATCACACGGTTCAGACATTTCCAATGGTCAGTCTTTAGAGATGACCGTCTCTAAAGACTGTTAGAGACAGTCAACTTGAGTCCATTTACTAGGAATTGCATCAACCTTTGTGCCATTAATCCTGTAATGGAGACCCTGTTCGTGCACCGATTTTCACCAGGGGAGTCATATTTTTCCACGTCACTGCCATCTATTTAGATGCCTCATGGTTCTCAGTAAATGTTTATCAAGACTGTCCCTTATTACAAATGAGACTGCTCTAATGCATTGACTATGTGGAAGGTTAGTACGTCATTTGTTTCTGCTTTTTAAGTGCCGTATGTTGACATTATGTTGGGTTTTGGGGTTTTTTTCTCAGTATCTGAGCCAAATGAAGTACAGATTGCGTTTCAGCATTTTGACTTCATTGCTGAGTTTCAGATGGTTGCCATGGCGTACGTAGCATTACGTACGCCATGGCAACCCAGTGGGGTTTGGGGTTTTTGGAGATCCCGGTGAAACAGGACCTGCAGCGTGTCACGGCTTGGTGCAGGGAGCTCGGCTCGATTGTTTCACACGGTTCAGCCCGTTTCTGTTCCGACATCATTTTTGCACAAAGGTCCATTAAAAACATGGATGTGCAGGCTGGGTGTGAAGGAACTTGTCTGACCTGAACTCAGCCTGATAGGACGCCTTTGGGATGAATTAGAGTGAAGACTGGAAGTCGGGTTTTCACATCCAACAATGCCTGGCTTGCCAAATGCTCGATGGAAAGCCTTCTCAGAAGAATTAAAATGCTTGTAGCCGCAAAAGGGGAAATTTCCCAATGCTTTTGTAATAAAGTCTTTATCGTTTTAATAATCAAATCCCTTCTTTCGATCTTGACTCGCTCCTCCGTTCTCCATGACGACAGGTTTCTGCTATTTTAAGGCAAATCCGCCGAGTCTCCCAAAGTCTCTTTTCAGGAACCAAAACCAACACGGATCTGTTCCTACTTCTGTTCACGATTCACGTTATAACAGGTTTGACCTTTCACCTTTTGTCTCAGCACCGCAACAAAACGATGAGCGCAGCGGAAATCTGAACTTCAGATTTGCTCCTTCAGAACCCGGCCGACCCCGACCCCACAAGAGGAAGGTCAATCTGTGCCGTTCGCCTGCAGACTTTTACTTCAGATGACAAAAAGCCAAATGATGGAGTCTTATTTATCCATCCAGACGTTCCAGACCTTGGAGTTTACCTTCCACTATAAAATAGGACTTTGGTTCAGATCCGTATTTCAAGTGAATATGAAAATATATCTCAGCTTTGGCAGCAGCTCTTGAAAATATTATGACAAAGACACGCATCCTTTCCCTCGACATGACTAATGAAAGTACGAGCGAGTTCTCTTGGCTCGTCCTCTTTTCACAACAGTTCCTCTGTCGCCTCCTGATAGGTAGAAAACTATAAACAAGATAAAATACGAGCAGGAAGGAGAGTGTTTAGCCGACTGGAGGGTCGGCCAAGTGCGTCCAACACCAGAGGTCCACATATCACTGGACATGAGGCTGCTGATCAGATTAAAGGACTCGCTTTAGTTGTTTTGTTTTTTTTAAATCCCGGATTAAAAAAAAAAAAAAGCAAGACAATAATTGAGGTTAAATATCTAAATGGCTAGAATGAAGGAAAACAAGACGACAACAAACCAACTGGACTTAATAGCATCATCCTGAGGATCCGTCAAAACTGTCCAATGAGACCATCTGCTCCATCTGCTCCATCTGCTCCATCTGCTCCATCTGCTCCATCTGCACTGAGGAGTTTTCTTTCCCAGGCCTGTGATGCTCACAGGGAAACGAACAAAGGCTGGGAACCAATGAACGTTGACCAACTTCGCAGTTAGAGCGAAGTTAGTGAGACCAGGTCACCAAAGGGAAAGACTGAGACGGGCAGAAGAACACAGAACAGAGGAGGATTGGAAAAGGGTGTCATGGACACTTGGATCTAAGTGTGAGGCGTTCGGACCCCGAAGAAGAACCTTCATGAGATGCGGAACCTTCATGAGATGCGGAACAAACGTCCACATGGATGGACGTCATCTGTCAGACCCAGGATAGTTTTGTCTCTGTGTGAAAGCAAGTCAGACCAAATGTTTTTGTTCTAGCTTAGGTTTGACCCACGTCATGCATTTTAGAAAACAGCTGAAACTGACTAAAATGTATGCAGACTTTTGAATTTGCTGAAAGTTACAAACAACAAGAAAAGTTTGGTCTGATTTGACTTCAGACAGTGAGAGAAAAAAAGTGTTTTTGTCTTTATTTGGGACGTGAATGTGGCTTCAACTGAGAAATACATTTTAAACCTAAACATAGAATTTCATTCCAAACTGGCTGAATCTCAAAAGTTCTGTTAAAAACATCTGAAAGCAGCAGTGAGCTCTGATCGGTTCTGTTCTTCATAAATCTTCTATCATTACAAGATGTTTGTTCTTCGGTGAAAAGCAGAAATCCTGCCATGTCCAACATGACTTCAGCGTTCCTCCCATGTGATATCAGCCAGCGTTGGGTTGTTTGGCACGTCCCAGATTCCACTTTTCTTCATTCCCGTTACAACAAAAACCAGAGTTATTGCACAAGGTTTCCACTTCATCATCCTCGCCAAATATTGTTGCTGCCACCCTGGAACCTGGCGGCCCGTCGCTGTTCAAATACGCCCGTTTTATCAGCGGCCGACAGACGCTGGCCCAGGAAAAAGAAGGTGAACAGCGAGTTTCCACTGGACGCGCCTTTTAGGAACCAGAAAAAGTCGGGGCCTCGGCGTAAATAGGAGGCAGGAATCCCAAGGGCCCGCTGGATGAAAACGAGCCGGAGACCCTGAAGATTAAAGGTTTCCCTGGGAGTTCAAGAACTGTTCAACCAGTTGTGTTGACGTTTCTGTTCCTTGTTCTTATGGGAAAACAGGAGCAGTGGTGCATCCTGGTATGAACAACTCTGCCAGGAAAAGTTCATCAGAGTGTATTTTAAACATATATATTCATTGTGAATATAGAAAACAAAAGACTGCTTAAGCAAATACTCACATTTTATTCATTCTTCTTTTAAGCTCCCTAAAAAGTCATTTAATTAACCAACCTCTTGTCCCACCCGGTCAGTTCTTCTGTTCACTGAATGTTTTTTTGTTTTTTTTATTTAACTAAACATTCATGAATTTATATTTTTCATACGTTCTCAAACTTTGTGTTATTTCCGAGAAAAACCACTGATTGAGTTTTCTTAGAGGTGACAATCGAAAGAAATACGTCTTCATGCCAGCAGCAGGACTTTCCTCAAGCTGCTCTGCCGTCTGCATGGTTGAATTTCCCTTTTATTTCTCATGAAAATCCAAACTTGATTTCACGGTGCGAAGCGCACAATTCAGAGACCGAGATCGGCAAAGTCGACTAAATGCTGGATTCTGTTTTTGGATAAAGAGTCGCAGCCCTCCATGATGTGAAACATGGTTTCGCTGTGTGGGAACGCGGGAGAGGGACTCGAATCTATAGCGTGAGACTGAGGGTCCTGCCAGAAACCAGCTTCTGGCAGGACGAGCAGCTGAGTTTGGAGGGTCGACTTTCCGAAAGAGAAGATGTTCCCACAGAATGACATTCGGCTGCTGTGACTTCAGGGAGTTCAATCCATGACAGTTCCATACAGCAGGGACACTTTCCATTCAGGATCATCAGTTAAGATGTCCTCCCCTCACCAGAGGTCCTCATCTGTCTCTGTAGCTGTGGAGCAGAGAGAAGTGCAGGATGTGTGGGAATCGTTCTCTTGACCCCGTCGTCCCTCCCCACTACATCCAACATCTCTGGATGCCCTGCAGTGTGGAAAATACACAGATCACATGTTTAAATTCATCCAGTCCGTCCATCCAGCCGTGTAGATATTTGAGGATTGAAGGGAATAGAACGGCTTCTCAAAAATAGCTGTAGGTCAGGGAATGATGAAAACGAGAGTAAAAAAAAAACAAAAACAAAAAAAAACAGCATAAGTAATAAACGGTGGAAGTGGGAAATGGATGCACTGACCTGAGAATTACAGAGCACTCCTGCAAAAACAAGATAAAACATTGTCTTGGCTTTATTTCCTGTTCAAATCTTTCGTTTTTTCCATCTTCCTGAACCGCAGACGTCTCGCTAATATTGCCGTTTTAACAATATCTCCGAACAATTACCTGACCTAATCTTATCAGAGCCGCACTGACTTCTGCTTCCCTGCTGTGCAAAAAAAAATAAATAAAAAAAATAAAATAAAAAAATAGAAAAACACACACCCTGAGCACGTGCAGGACTCGGTGAAGAACACGAACAACTGGAGAGGAAAAAAGAAACAAATGAATGCAGCCGTTTTTCAAACGTCCAGGGAGAGCATTGTTGCTGTTGAGGTCGGGGGAAGTTCAGAAAAGTTCTCTCTGTGCGCCAAGTTGGCCCGCAGAGCCGTTTACTACAGCAGACGGTGTTCCTGCGCTTTCCGCCGTGCTGCTCAGCGGCGGTGCAGGGAGGCCCGGAACGAGCCGGGAGGAAACCTGACAGGGAAACCGTGACAACGGGCTTCGAAACAAGCAACAGAGGAGGCGGTGGCGGCGGCGCGTCCGACGCCATCGACGCCGTTCTGCCATGTCGACAAGCCAAGATGTCAACTTTTGGGAGGTCAAGGTAAAATCATTGTTCAGCCACAAGTTACTGGAAATAATAGTATAACTATAAAATGACCTTTCAGTGCAATTTTTCGAATCATGTCGTATTCCTGAGTGTTTGGGTTTTGGTTTGTGTGAATTTCATTTATTTTAGAGACCCATCCTGTGAACAAAACTGATTCACATGGTTTCAATTGAGTCTTTTTTATTTAATGGAAACATCGGTGAAGTTTTCGTGCATTTTTAATGGGAACGCAGCTTGGGATTCAAGCAGGACGCAATATTGTTTATGTAAATATATTATAAGACCAAATGTTCAGAGCGTTTGGAAACTTTCCACTATTTTTTAGAGTAAATCTCACACAATGGCTGCAGGGGCTGCTGTGTCCTCAGCACTGCCGTCCGTCTCTCATCACCTCACGCAGGTGTACAACATGAAGTGTGTGTTGAGTGTTTCACTGCAATAGTCAGCCTCCTGTTTACCTTGCTTCCTTATTGCATGAAGGACAATAGAAGGAAATGTAGCCTACGTTGACATGCGCCAATAAATCTACCGTTGACCTGGCAACAAATCAAAACGCCCAACAAAATGCGGCTGAGCCGATGCGGCGGTCGGACCCGGACACTGAGGCTCTTCTGTTGGGCTCGACTCAGCTGAGTGTGAAAAACGAGCCGAGGAGAATGTGGCTCTGTTTGTGAGAGCGGGCCCGTTCGGACCGGGAGATTCCAGCACATTAACTGTAGAATGAAGCAGACCGGCTGCAGGACTGCAGAAAACACAGCGACTTCATCCGGTCACTGTCCTCCATGTTTTATCTGCTCTGTGATGAACAGAAGTGAGCTTGTCTTTACTCAACGAGCTCGATTTAATATTTTGCAAAGTAAACATTTCTTTAGGGAAGTAAACATTTCTTTTGGGTAACAGTGGTGCATGTTTGGCCACGAAGACCTAAAGAGCTAACACAGCGTCCAGTCAGATGAAACATGATGGAATGACAGATTACTTTAAACTAAGACAGTGCCAAGATGGCCGATACTATTACCTGATATTAATGCTGCTGTTATGACCAGTAACTCATAATTTGGATGGATGGATGGATGGATGGATGGATGGATGGATGGATGGATGGATGGATGGATGGATGGATGGATGGATGGATGGACATTTACTGACAATTTGAACTTCATTGTTTCTCTGCTTCAGATAAACAGCCAGTGGTTCTGCACTCCATCACTGTCTCATGACCAAAACCCAATAGAAGCAACAAACAGCAACAATATGGAAATAAACATTAATATCTGACCAGTTTTAGTCATCGGATGTGTTCTCCAGGCACATGGTACGATTTCAGAGCACCATCAAGTAAATATCTTACATTCAGTTGTTATTAAAATGCTTTATAAATGGAATATGACTTTGTAATTTCAATGCCTTGAAATCGGCCTTCTGTCTCTTTAAGAAAGTTGTGTTCTTTCTGAAACTCCGCCTTCAGGAAGTCATCGCAACATGGCTCCTCATTTAACCCTTTAACAACATATTTACCAGCGTTGCGCTGAGAGGTGGCTCAGCAGACGCTCAGTTCCACCAGGTGTTTGCTGATTGCTGCTGGCTAGTCTGAAGGAGCCGAGTGGGGGAGTCACAGAGGAGAGCTGCTCTGTAATGAAGCTCAGAAACTGCAGCTCTGAGGAGGAGCTCTACCCTCGAAGGCAGAGCTAGGTCCATCCAGACGTTTCGTACAGCTTAATGGTTGCCACGGGAGACTAAAGGATTTCTCACACATGGATGAAAAATGAATCTGACTTCATAAGGAAAGGTTAATAGTTGAAATGTTTTGACAGCCAACTTTTAAAAGGCAATCCCTTCTCTTTGGTGTTCCAGACCAGGTCGCCTCTTGATTCCAGTCTTTTATTCAAGAGAAAATATTTTCTGTTCATAAGTGTCCTTTGTTTCTTCATTCTTTCTGGAAATATCTCAGAAGGTCTGATGTCAGAGGAAGGAGAATTTGATTCCTAATATTTTGTGTGTTGATCTCCCAAAAACGGCCATGGAAACTGTTTTATTAATGACGTTTACACTTTTATTTTCCAACATGATTTATCCTCTGATGTGTTTCCAGCACAAGCAAAGCAAAGCAGAGCAGAGCAGAGCAGAGCAGAGGTAATGAAAACAAAGAAACTCCATGTTTACATGAATAAGGGTTCTAGATTAAGACTTTTTTTTTTTTTTTTTGCTTGTTTAACCTGAAAGCTTCACACAAACGTCCTGCAGGGAGGGCGTTTCCTGCCATTGAGTGTTTGGCGCTACCTCCACCCCCCGTGTACCTCTGCTCAGGATAAGAGCAGAGCCGTAATCTGTCTCAGTGGAACAAGAGAACCTCACAGGTCAACGAGAAGGACAGCAGGACGGCAGGACGGCAGGACAGCAGGACAGCAGGACACATCGTGGGGCCCATTTCACAATTCACTAATTCTCTTTAAAGCACTGATGTGTTTCAAATTGTCAGTGACCCTTCACCGTTTTCTGGGCAGCCCACCGTGTATACACAGTCTTTGCAGTTCTTTGAATGGAGAATCTGGAACGGTGGACTGACGTAATCAGAACAGCGTTGGATCACCAACTGGGTCTGAGTCCAACTGGGTTGTTCTGAAATTCATTGGATCATTTTTAGTTGACTCATTGGATCATTTGGAATTTGTACTGGACCGGATTGGACTTCACAGCATTTGCTGTGAACTGATGTTCCATGAACATAAACAGACCGAAATGAACTCACAGAACGAACCGGAGTTGAACACAATAAGCACCTTTATCATTGTGATCATTTTAGTTTTGATGATTAGGGTTAGGGTTACCCCTTCTTTTGGGGTAAATCAGGATCATGAACGCTCTTAAAGGGCCGGTTCTACCACAGTGTATTGATCTGAAGTAGCTCCTGCAGAACAGGGCGATTTTTCATTCCATGACTAAATGTACCGTCAGAATGATCGATACGTCACTTGATCAGGCTGCTAAAATAATCGTTTATAAGAGCATTCTAAATAATGTTTTCCCTTTAATAATCTCCTTGTTGCTGAAATGAGCTTCATTCTGTTATCAGTGTAATTCAGACAAATGCAATTGTTTTTCATTAAAAAAAAAACTAAGTCCATTCATTTTATTTAAAAACTACATGGCACAAGTTGAGGTACACATCTGAATATATTAGAAGTGAAAGGATTCGTAATGTTTGTGTCACTCTGAGCAAAGGGGCCCACGCGTCTCCGCGCCGCTGTGAGTGTTTACATAGAGAATGATCACTTCCTATGGTCACTTTGCTCTCACTGTTACTCATTCCATCGGTTTCTCTGGGCGCGGTTGAGCCTGGAAGGCAGATAAACCAAAAAGGTCTGAGATGGGCGCAGGGGCGTGAGCTCGCATGTGAGCTGTCGCCTCTGGGATGGAAACGCCCGACGTTTCCTGCTCCACTGATGAAAGCCGCTGGACTCCGTGCGACACGCGTCAGCGGACGACCGTCACCGACCTGAGAAACTGTGCGAGGTTTTCTGAGGGCAAAAGCAAACCCTGCCGTGAGTTTAGCAGGCTGACCCTGATTTCAGAAGAGGAAACACAGAGCATCCAATAAAACAATGGGAACCCCGACCATCGTTTCATTCCACTTTAACAAAACCCAAGTGAAGGACTCTGGAGGTCAGAAGGTTCTAGAGATGAAATACTCGGTGACCCTTAAAACATCTGAATGAAGGCGGCGCCACAGTGAGAGAGGACTGGAGTCACAAACGGATCTGGACGTGAAAAACCAACATCTATGGGTTATTGTCAATAAATTATTACATTGTTGTTTTGAGGATTCTGGCTCAGACTTATTTTCTGTTCGTCAGAAAACAAGAATATTGCATTCAGATCAGCAACAAAAGAGTTTTCATCCAGAAATGTGAGTCAATGAAAAAGTATGTCCATGTACTGCGTGTTGTATGTAGTCAATATTTTCTCAATGCTCCTTGACGGAACCTTATAGGTTTTCGGTGGCGTTCAGGTCAGACACAGGAATACCTGCACTGGCATCAGCCGCAAAACCCGACTCCAGTCCACATCTTGTTATTCTCTCCCAAACTCTTGGGAGAGAATTTTCCTTCCACTAAACATCTATAAATATGCTGGGACACTTGGAACAGCAGGCTACCATAGCGATGTCCTTTTGTGGCCCTCCATGTTTATGGAGACCAAGAGAGAAGGATTTCTGGAACACAGATCTGTTGAGAGATTAGTTCAGAGACATTAGACCAGGAATCCATGTAAACACCAAACCCATGAGGACCGGAGCTGTAAAGAAGATGAAAACTCCTGCAGTTGCCTGAGCCAACCCAAAGACAATCAGAAATGTTCAACCTTTGGGGAGAAGACATGTGAACTCTGCACTGATGCTGCAGCATTGTTTTAGTAACAAGTCAGAAGAAGTGGCAGCCCTCGGCGTGTTCGCAGATCTGCAGCAAACACTTTTTGCAAGGTAAAACATTTCTGAAGCAAGTAACATGGCATATGGAGAAGGTCCGCATCCAACCATTCGAGAGAGTACTCCAAAATAAAACCGGTAAGCATCTCCACGTTTGTAAGGAGAAATGCGGTTTATGACAAACTGCTATTTTACTCATTCAACATAAGCTGCTCTACTGATTCTGGAGGCGCTGGGTGGATCAGAGCTCATGGAAACTTACGTCGAAACGTCAATAATCCACACAGACGTACGGGAAGTGTTGCAGGCAACCATTAGAAAAAAAGAGAATCGACTACTGGAGCTAAATGAATAAAACTTAATTGAACAATCATTATCATGCGTGTTCAGGCCTGGCAGGCTGCTGCGTGTCGGCAGCAGACACGCAAAGCGATTATGGTGCCGCTCTGAAATGTCTCTCCATGAACAGGTCAGTGGATGAGAGGAAACAGACGAGCACAACGGTGTTTGCATAATGCTGAGCTCGCTCAGTGGTATTCCAGGTTATTGTGCTCTTTTCCTGCCCACTACCAACAGGATGAGGCGGACACCCAGAGCCAGTAGCCAGTCGCGGAGAGGCCCCCTCAGCCGACACAGCAGGGCAGTTTCCACCAGAAAAACCTCAAACGTTTCTTTTCCCGTTGGACTGGCGAAGCAAAAAGAAAATCTGGAATGAAGAATGAAGGAGGAGGCTTTGATTTAAAGACGCCTTACTGTGCTGCTGACTCACACTCACCCTCAATACGGAAACACTGTTGGCGCCGGGCTTTCTAGGACTATTACCAATCAACCAGAAATGTTTCTCTCACTGTTAAATGTAATGTCTCCACCCACAATGCAGTAGGCCTGGAAAAAGCATGAATGTCAATTGCTCATTATAAAAACCTTGATTGTTTCTTGTTTGAACAGCGTGAAACAAAGAATGTCCTTTCTTACGCCCCTTCCACTCCCTTCCCTTCTCTCCCATCTCACCACATCCTCCAACACCTCTGCGGGGGGAACCACCTCCTTTGTCCATCGCAATTGGCCGGCATTAAAGTGATAAAGCAGCTTCGTGGGCGTACAGCGAATCACAGTCTCATTGTGCTCGTGCGGACGGATTTCATCCGTCTCTGAGTCGCTCTGGGAGGAAATCGATAAGGTCCGGTTGTAGATTGTTCGACCGATCCATCGCCTAAAACGGAGCAATGGAAATGGAGCTTACCGACATGTTTATGGAAGGTTGTCATGGCAGCTTTCTACATCCTGTGGTGGGGGGGTGAAGGAAATCTATTCAAACTCCTGCTTCCAAACTTCCTCCTTGGAGCCAAGGCGCTTCCACCCCACCACCCTGAGGAAAAAGATTAATATGATGAATGCTTTACGAATGATTACTGATTTATTCACGCTATAAATATGTCTGTTTCAGTAGCCTACTTCAGCAGCTATTCTAGGAGCAGATCTTAGGATGTTTGTCCGTCTGAGTCAAGGTCTTTCCTGGCACTAGGTTTTGTTGCATTTATTGTAACTGATGTTTCTATTATTATACAGTTATCATAAAAGCCTGCCATCATATTTCAAAGCCATAATTAGCTGCCGTAGTGGCCACTCAGAGGAAGTGTGAAGAGTTCAATATATAGATGTCTGACGGTCAGTTGGTGGAGCAGCGCTGGGGACGGCGCGTTGCAGCAATTTTCACGTCTCGGAATAGTTTTCAAAGTCTCCTGGTGGACTGATGACGTGTTCTGATGCAGACCGAAGGTCTAGCCAAAGTAAGTCCACATAGTAACAGGAACGTTGACTGGTAATGTCTGATAGAGTGTTGGAGTCTACAAACGTGGACGCTTTCAGAATGAGTTCCTTCATTTGACTTTTGCTGTTCAACACAGTCAGAGTTCATCTGACCAGCTTTCATCAGGCTAGAGAGGTTTTTCCATTTCCTTCCAGCTCTCAGCAACGTCACATCCGTTTCCATGGGGACCTATAGCATTTATAACAACTTTGTAAAACTTCTTCAGGCAAAACAATGTCTTAACCCTTTAAGTTAAGTACAACCTGATTCGGTTGTGCACAGATAATGGATATCAAATTACCAAAATAGGAAAATGACGAGACGAGACAGAGACAGAAAATACAACATTTTGAAGATTTATTTTATTTTTTTTACTGAAAAACGGCTGCTGGGATCATTAGCCGTCAATGCGAGTTGGACCCAAACCAGGAATTTCATCCTGTGTGTTTGGGGAAGTCAGATTTGTTTCCAACAGAGGCCATCCTTAGACAAAGAAAATCAGCTGCTGGTCATTTCGGTCTTTTGCCGTTTCGTGCCCGATTTTTTGGTTTTAAGCTGTTTTGCACCGACGACACAACAATTTCACAGGGCAGGAACATTTGTCACCCACTCTGACAACCGATGAGCACAGTGCTTATCCACGTTTTACTCATAAATCTGGTTTTATGAGTCCAACAATCATCGAAATCATTTCAACCATAAAGGAACACAAAGTGTTCAGAAAATAATGTGCAATGGCTTGAAACTGGACCAAAGCTTTATGCATGTGTTGATTCGTAAAACTTCCAACACATTTGGAAAACAATCCAACATGGTGGATGAGATGAGATGAAGCTGCTTTGCTGGGGCGGGAACCTGGACGATGAAGGTTTCGGTTTGGGTAAAACATCTTTAAATTGAGTGGATATATAGTATATAGTTATTTTTCACACTCGACATGAATATTTGGGGCCCTTCAGAAACATGGGGCCAAAGGACAAAGTTTTCATTGACTTCATCTCCTTCTAATCAGATCCAGACTCTCTTCTTTAGCCTGGAGGAGCTCAGAGACTCTGACCTGATTCAGCCTCTGAGCTCTGGATCCTTTGGATCAGTGGGATGTTTCGCAAAGTCGGAAGAATTAAAAATCCTTGGTTTCTGGGTGATTCTCCTCCCGTGGGACTTCAGTGCAGGTCGCAGCTGGTTCTGAAGCGGGTTATGAGGCATCGAGTTATTTGTCATATGAAATATTTGTGTTGCGTACATGAGGTCTTGAGAGAATGTGTGGCCTGATGAGTTTGCGTATGTGTGTGTTTGTGTGTGTGTGTGTGTGTGGTGGTTGTGATGGGCAACTTTCTTTCGAGATCAGGGGTTGAGCAATCTGACCACCACCTCTCTCTCTCTCTCTCTCTCTCTCTCTCTCACACACACACACTGGGCCGAGCGGAACTTCCTTCCTGACTCGGACCAGCGCAAAAACAAACACCGCGAGGAATGTATAAATGCGACTCAGTTTCAGCTTCGGATAATCGATTGGAGCCGTTCGATACAACCCGGACGTCCCAACTAGAAGTCAGTCTCACTCCGCCATGAATCTCGCGGCTCCGGCTCTGATTTTCTGCGCTTTGCTGCTGCAGGAAGCCGCCGCCTCGCAGCGCGCCAGCTGCTCTGGGGGTCTCTGCTGCTTCCAGCGCCCAGCGGACTTCGAGGCCGCGGAGAGAAACTGCAAAGAGTCCAACGGACAGTTGATCCGAACCGACGAGCAAATGGACGAGTTGAAGCGTCTGGCGAGAACGTTCACGGGGAGGTTCTGGCTGCGCGGTGGTACAAACTGCACCGCCGTGTCCATGGGGGACGGGCCCGGGGTCTCCGTAGGGCCGGAGCCGTGCCGAAGCACCCTCGACGGGTACTTGTGTCTGTTTGACTCCTCTTCGGTTTGCGGAGCCGTTCAGAGCAGCGGAGGCACGTCGGTCACGTACAGAACCCTGACGGGCTTTGACATGTTGGAGTCTGAGACGTTTCCCTCGGGTACCGTGGCCCTGGTGGGACGGCCCGGCGCTCAGTACCCGGACTCCAAGCACTTGTGCTTCTCCACATGGTTACCGTCTCCGTGGTTCTGCGAGGTCTTCCAGGGCGGCTGCGATCACGGCTGCAACAAAACCTCCAACACCTGCACGTGTCCGCTCGCGCGCCCTCTCCATCACAACAACTTCTCCTGCATGGAGCCCACGGCTGCCGAACCCCCGGCTCAGACCCCGCGCTGCCCAGAGGGCTACAAGCCGGCGGCGGACGGCAGGGGATGCGAGGTCGTGGATGAGTGCGCGGAGGAGCCGGATTCCTGCGCAGGTGAGGGCGAGCAGTGCGTCAACCTGGACGGGAGGTTCAAGTGCAGGTGCGCCGGCGACTTTGTGGAGGAGGAAGGCCGCTGCGTCAACATGTCCATCTGTTCGCTGTGCGAGCACATGAAGTGCGACAAGGTCGGCGGGGTGTACCGGTGCGCGTGCAAGGAGGGGTACCGGGTGTCTCCCAAAAACCCCACCGAGTGCGAGCAGGACTGCAGCCAGGGCTCGTGCCCCGCGACCTGCGCCAGCGAACCGGCGCCGGACAAGAAGGACATGCAGCAGTGCTTCTGCCCCAAGGGCTTCATCCTGGACCTCGGGGACTCCCCCACCTGCCAAGACATCGACGAGTGTCACTCACAGGAGCTCTGCGACCACGAGTGTGTGAACCTGCCTGGCGGGTTCAGGTGTGCGTGCAGGAAAGGCTACCGGCTGCAGGGCACTGAGAAGTGTGTTCGACTGCAGCAGGGAGGGGAGGAAGAGGAGGAGGAAGAGGAGAGCGCATCGGGGTCTCCTCCTGATCTCGCCAGCACGCCGGTCAGCCTCCAACCGGCCGCCGTTCCGTCTTACGTGAAGACCGGCAGCGTCCTGGGCATCACCGTGTTCCTGGTGCTGTGCGCGGTGCTGCTGGCCTGCGTGGTGAAACACGCGTTCAGACGCTGCGCGTCGCTGGACCTGAACTCCTTAAAACACCCGGACATTTTCTACCTGCAGCAGGTCACAACGGAGACGTACAAGAGGTTATCGTTCGACAAGCAGTTTAGAAACGACTCGCAAAGAGTCTGAGGGGAGCGGTGCACCGATCAGATGCCCGAACCGATGCAACGTCCGATTCCTTCGATGTTTCGATTTTTCTCTCAAAACATAAAACCCAACTGTGCTTCAGGTACAACAATAAAGGAAGAGTTGTATTCTACACAGTAGAAAGGAATTGCAAAACTCCAAAAAAGCATAAAAACTGATAAAAAAATTTTTTTATATATATATAAATGTAAAAGAAAACATCATGTGTTTACGAACCAAAATGATGTTGTTGTTTTTTTCCTTTTTTCTTTTTGCTGTTTTTTTTTTTTTTTTTTTTTTAGCTGTGAAGCATTTCATGTTAAGATTTATTATTAATTAGAGAAAATCGGTGCGTTTGGATCGGGCTGATCAGTGCATCCAGGCAGAAAACATCCTGAGGTCACATTATGTTCAAAACATGGAAGTCATACGATTAGTGAAGCGAGAAATGAAAACAGCTTTAAGATTTATGTATTTGGGGTTGGTTTTTGTTTTTGTTTTTGTTTTTTTAAAAAAAGAAGTAAAACTAATTTTGTCCCATCCAGAAAATTTTTTAAAAAAATCTTCAGTTAGATCAGTTTCCAGTCAGGTACTGGACAGTTGGCTCAAGCTGCACTTCCCAACCTTTCCTAAACGTGCAACATTCCACACACCTATTTGCTGCATTTCTGAAGTTTATTCTGCTTTAATTCTCTTTTAAAAAGTTACATTTAATGTAAAGCTAAAAGAAAAAAAAAAAAAAAAAAACAGATCGACACTGGATATGGCTGAAAAAGAAGAAGAAAAAAAGAGCTGCCTGATTGATGGACCTTTGACCCCAGAACTGCAGATCTTATTGGGAGAAGAGCAGCGTGGAAATGGAGGACTGATGAGTCGGGAGCCAAAAATATAAAGTGATATTTATGTTAACAGTTGATGAAAGCTGGACGTTCGGTTTTTAATGACCTGAATTGTGTTAAACAAACAAACAAAACAAAAAAAAGACTCTGTGTGACAAACGAACTGTGAAAATGACTGTCACTGTAGTTATCATGGTCTGTACACTGCTACTCATAACCTCACTGTACCAGGCTGATTCTCACCGGTCAGCTTCATATGAATGTAACACTGTGCTGCTATTACATGTATTACAGCTGCAAACATCTGTACGGCAAGCCTCCTTGTACAAAATCACTGTTTACTGTGTATTTGTTTCCTAGTTTCTGACGAGTTCATGTTTGGACGACAGCAAAAGATTCCCCAGTAATTCTTGTGATCATTTTTTTTTTTTTTTTTACGTTAGCGGGTCATTTCTACTTCCATAGGAAGAAAAATCTGGTCACGTTTTCCTGTTCGGAGCTCTTTGCTGAGCTCATTTCCTCACTTGTTTTTGGAGGATTTATTGAACTCAACATTTCCAGTGGGAGAATCTTTACCACTGAAACTGTTTTTGTAAATCAATCAATAAAAATGAAACCAACAAAGGCGTGGAACAGTCGATCATGGTTGGTCAATTTCTCTATTTTTCACAGTTTAATGGAAAAACTAAAGAAAATGTTTTATTTTGTATTAAAGTTTTTTTTTTTTTTAATTTTGTGTTTTTCAAGATAAAATGAGTCAAGCCTGCATTACAGGTCCATAAAAGAGAAGACGCTTCTCAATTTAACGAGGGGCCAAAACTGACTCAAATTGTGTTTCATCCAACTAGTTGACATGTTAAAGCGTTGGGGATGCTACCGGCTGGAGCCAGTTATTAATATTTAAGGTTTTAAAGCCAAAACGTTGACAAGCGTGTCAAAAACAACAAACAAAGATGGACGTTTCTGCCAACAGCTCCAAGTACTTGTTGGTTTTCTAACCAGATTTTTCACTCCGACTGGCAGAGAAACTGTGTGACGCGTCGCCAAAGATGCGGACGTCTCTGTGCTGTTGTTGTGTTTTGCTGTTTTGCAGGAAAACGTTGCACTGGTGCGAGTCACTGCTGCAGTAGAGCAGAGGCAGCAGCGAACGGCTTGGACCAAAATGTCGGCCGACAGTCGAGGACGTTGAGTGTTTCGGTCCAACTTCTTGCAGGATTTCTAGTATGGTTTAGTGACTAACCTTATTGTGAGGAGGGAGACCATAATGCTGACAGTTCTCCAGAATGTCAAGTATTTACACAAACTGCTTGCCATACTGGAGAGTCACGCTGGTCCGGGGGAGAGCTGGGAGGGGCAACGAGGACATATAAGTGTCTTTCGGGGGGAAAAAAAGTTATGCGTCAGCCCCTACGAGCCGTGCGTAACTGTGGATGTGAGGTGGAGGCGCAGCGAGCTGTCCGTTACTCAGAGCGCCTTCCTTCCTCTGCCGGGCCCTAATATGGAACTTGGGGCTTATAAATACCACCTAAATAGTTCTCCAAACAATCTAGTCAAAGGGTTCCCGGAACGCGCTAGAACTTAAACGGGGCAGAGCTGAGATCCAAGCATGTTGTTTGTGTCGATGCTTGTTTTCCTCCTGGGAAAAGATGCGGGCGCAGAGCGGAACAGCGGCTACTGCATCGGGAACGCGTGCTTCACCCTGTTCCGGGCAACCAGCACTTTCAGCTCAGGGCAGCGGATCTGCAGAGAGCAGGGCAGCCACCTGATGACCGTGCGGACCTCCGTGTCCAGCGACGTGCTCTCCGTCCTGCTGGGAAACCTGACCGGCAGCTTCTGGATCGGCTTGCAGCGCCTGAGCGGCTGTCCGGACCCGTCGGAGGAGCTCCGAGGCTTCCAGTGGGTCACCAAGGACACCGAGAGCGACTTCGTCAACTGGCTGCCGGACCCCGACGGCAGCTGCTCCGCCGCGCGCTGCGTGTCCGTGAGCGGAGAGGAGAACTTCAGATGGAGCCAGACCCCGTGCGACCACCTAGCGGCGGGCTTCCTCTGCGAGAACAGCGTCACCGACCCCTGCGCCAACCTGCCGCTCACAGCGCCGCAGACTGTGCTCTACTTGACTCCCTACGGGTTCGAGGTGGAGGACGTCCAGTCCTCCACGCTGCCGCTTGGAACCATCGCCAACCTTTTCCCGTCCGAGGCCAAATACATCTGCAGCACGTCCGACAAGTGGCTGCGGGCTCCGTGGAGCTGCGAGATAGCGGAAGGCGGGTGTGAGTACAAATGCGCCACGGACCCCAGCAACAACCCCATCTGCTACTGCCCGCCGGGCAAGACCTTGAACCCGGTCAACGAGATCACCTGCCAGGCGGAGGGCGCGGGCAACCCCTGCGCGGCGCTGCGCTGCCAGCAGACCTGCTACGAGGCCGCAGGCCGGCATCACTGCGGCTGCGACCAAGGCCTGCAGCTGGCCGCGGACGGCCGGACCTGCGTGGACTTCGACGAGTGCGCGGACGAGCGCCAGTGTCCCGAGGAGAACTCCGCGTGCGTGAACACACCGGGCAGCTACACGTGCGTCTGCGAGCGCGGCTACAGGTCGGTCGGCGGCGCGTGCGTGGACATGGACGAGTGCACGCTCGCGCCGTGCGAGCACGAGTGCACCAACTCTCCTGGGAGCTACGTGTGCTCGTGCTTCAAGGGGTTTACAGTGGACAAGGGGGACCCGAATAAATGCAGCCGGTACTGCGGGCTGCAGGAATGCCCCGCGGAGTGCGACCCCAACGACAAGTTCCAGTGCTTCTGCCCGGACGGCTACGTGATAGACCAGAGGGCGAACTCCGCCTTCTTCTGCATAGACATAGACGAGTGCGAATTTAATTTCTGCGAATACGGGTGCAGAAACACGTACGGCGGCTACGAGTGCTCCTGCCCCCCCGGTTTCACGTTAGAGGGTGAATACCAGTGCAAAGAGACCACCAGCATCCCCCCCACAGACACAGATCCACACCCCGCCCCGACCCGGCGGCCCTCCGCGGTGACGCCCGGGGGTCTGGCGGGGATCATAGTGAGCACGGTCTTCGTCGTCGTGCTGGCCGTCATCGCGCTGCACGTGCTCCTCCAGCGCAGAGGGAAGAAGGAGGAGAGCGCAGCAGGTGCGAGCAAGGAGAGCGAGGAGGAGACGCACGGCCTGAGCGACAAGGCGGTGTAGCAGAGAGACGCTTTTTGAACGAGAGGCGTGAATGAATGAAGCCTTGAGAAGCAACAGACTTAAAACAAAAAATAAAAAATACACAAACTCTCACTTTGAGGAAGAAATCTGGCGGGATGCAGCTCAGCCAGAAGAGTAAATGAAGCAGCAAACGGTTCATATTTTCTGCGCCAACTCAATGAAGTGACATAAGAAATGTTTACAGTTTCTACTTTATGAACATAAATGATCATAATGACTTTGTTTTTTTGAGGACTCCTTCAGTGAACTCTCGCCTCGAGTGGTGGAGTCGGTGCGCCACCTGCTGGAAATAAATGGATTTGCAACGGAACTGATCCTCAGCCCAGATCTGCTCAGATGCAGTGAATCTCGTTCAAAATGAAATCAATAAATTTCTAAGAAATAAAAACAAGTATTTTTTAAATGTGCATCTATTTAGTGAGTCGCTTATGTTGTTGATCACAGATGGTTTTTTTGTTTTCTTTTTGTCGTTATCAGAATTATGGTTGTGATTATTGGAGGTAACCACATAATTGCAGTTTTACTTGAATAGACCATCAGATGGATCGTGTCGTTAGAACAGAAGCAACCTTCATTGTATCAGATTGAGGGGGATTCAGGTGTCACCATAGCAACCTAAGATAAGTAGGAACATGCACTTTCATACACAGGTTGTATAATAACTTTATTATTGCACAATGTCTTGATCTATTACTAACATTGTTATCAATATGCACTGGTACAAGAGGAACAAAAATAAGCTGAAACAAACCAATAATCAGATTGTCAAACAATGAAACTTAATTTTGCATTTTGTTGCACAAAAGTTTTTAAGTCTGGATTCAGATAAGAATCATCATTGTTCATAGACCCATAAATATGACCGAAAAGTTCATTTCTTTCAGTTTCTCCCCCCCAAAAAAAGACATTTAAGATTAGAATATTACATCAAACCTGTTTGTTTGTTTGTTTGTTTGTTTGTTTGTTTGTTTGTTTGTTTGTTTTTTCACCCTTAAAAAATGGATTTAGGAATGTGGCCTGAGGAAAAGGTATGTTTAATATTTAAAGCATATTTCCTTAAGCTTTAAATATTAAGCATAAGGTAATAGGCTTAATATTTAAGGTGCTTTTTTCTGACAAACAAAAACTAGTTTCCCTTCAAATACATGAATAAATAATAATAATAATAATAATAATAATAATAATAATAATAATAATAATAATAATAGAGGGTTAGAATAAAGGTTTGCTTGTTCTCCAGTCACTGAAGTTTGCACACACTGGAGAAACTGGAACTTTGCGCCAACAATCGGTGATGGTCGAAGTTATTCTTGGTTTTCCTGCTGCGGCCCTCTGATATGTTAACCCGTTGTGTGCTAATCTGCCTGCGGACTCATCCTGGTTCTGATCCCGGGTGTGTGGTTTCGCCCGCCCGCCTGCGGAGCAGCAGAGAGGAAGTTGGACACCATCAGCCAACATGGAGCCGCGGAGAAAAGGGACGGAACGCGGCAACCTGCCGGAAAGAGGAAAGGATGAAGAGTCTTTGGCCATGAAGGAAATTGCGAATTGTGCGCGTCTTGAGAGAAAAGCGGAAAAATCAGACTTTGTGAACACAAACACACCCAGAGAGACACAGAGAGAGAGAATCTGCGCAGAGAGAATCTGCGCAGCGACTTGAAGACGCGTTTGAGCGAAAACTCCCACCCACTCATTCAGCACCAGAGGTAAGAGCCGGTTCCTCCCATGTGTCCTACTCAAAGTCTGAGCGGAGGCTTTTGTTTGCACGTGACGACTGTCACTCCGCGGCTTTTTAATCGCCGTCAAAGTCCGCGGAACCTGTTGATCGCTCTGATTTAGAGAAAGCCGAACTGCGCAATGAACGTGATGAGGCCGAACCTGAACCGAACCTGCGGGTCACTGTGTGGGTGGAGAGGGTGGGGCGGTGGCTGGTGGAGCTTCTCATCAGAAAGAAAAGCAAACAGTCAAACTTTTTAGGTTAAAAAAGTAAAAAAAAAAAAATAATAAAAAAAAGAGAATAAATTAATTAAGATTTAAGCTGCAAAAAATAAAAATAAAAAGAAAGAAAATCGTTCAGTTGTCACCCCGTGACGTCACCCAGGGGCCCTTATCTTAAACGACAGGTGGAGCTTATATAACATTAAAGAGCATCAAACATCTTTATGTTCTGGAGAGAAAAACGGGGGAAACACCTTAGAGGACAAACTGCGCCCCCTGCTGTCACAGGTACAGGCGGGCAGTTTAAGAACAGGAAATACGTAACGCGTGTTTGTTTCTTACGTTGCTTTTCTTACTTAAACATTTAAAACAACAACAAATAAACAAACACGAAAATTTCCACTCCTCCGTTTCCACGCAAAAGAATTGCTGAGCTAAAAGTCAGGGAGCAGAAACGGCGCCCCCTGGCGGCACACTACGGGATGGTCGCGTGATTGCTGCCGCATATGAAATCATTAATATGCTTATTAATGATTTATTTTCTCAATGTATACTGTTTAAAATATGAAATCAAAATTAACTAGTGTCAATAATTTTCTCTGGCGCTTTTGGCCACAAAAAAAAAGCTCATATTAAATTTTAATATCTTCTATTTTGAATAATAATTAGCTGGTTTGTTTATTTTTTCATTTGTCTTTTCTAAAGAAAAAAAAATGTAGTTTTTCACATAAAATTTTTTTATATAACATATATATATTTTTATATGAAAAATATATGTTAAAAAATATTTAAATATTTTTAAAGAAGCAGGTATTTGATTCTCATTTCAATATATAAAATATACAAAAACAGCTTGTGTAGAATTTTTTTTATTTGGTTTGGTTTTCTGTTTATATTTTAAATAAATGTATTTAAAAAAAATAAAATAAAATAAAAATATCAGAAACAAAGAAATCCTGTTTTGTGTACTGAGCTCCATATTGTCACACAAAATGAAACATTACATTAGCAGCATACAACCAAAGTGGAAAAGCAGTTCAGGACATTTGGACTCAGAGTTAATAATCTGAAACGTCGGCCGTTTTTCCGACACGCAGCTCTAATAATCTGTGCAGCTGGACAACATTTCCACTTTCATATCCGCTCTCAGCAAACACATCAAGGATTGCACAACCCTGTGGACAGAGGAGTAACAACACGAGCCGCTCGGCTGAACCAGAGTCAACACCGGGACGGTTTGTCCTCCGCAGGTCCAGGACAGAATGCGGCTGCTGGTCCTTCAGCTGATCTGCGCCGCCTTCTATCTGCAGGTTGGTGTCCAACGTCGACCTGAACGCACACATTTTCTACAGATCTAACATTCTGAGGGTTCAGTTATATTCATACTTTTAGCTCTACTCATAAACCTGAGGGCAAGGACAGTTACTTTCTGTTCTATTTGAAGTAAGGTTGGGGAAATGCACAGATAAATATCAATTTACGTCAGAATTATTAGTACGTGATGGACATTGATATTGGTCCAATATTCTCCAATAGGTGAATCCATAATAACATATGTATTTATTTATTTAGATTGCAACAAAGTGCCATTTGATTGAGCAAAGGGCAGGTGTGTTTATGTACATATAATACACACACACACACACACACACACACACACACACACACACACACACACACACACACAAACATGAAATCATAATGAAAAATGTTTTTTTTTTGTTTTTTTTACAGTAGTGGGATTCCCATTATGTTTTCATATTGTGTCCATTGTCTTTTTTGAAAGATGTTTGTGTTTCTTTCATCATAATCAAAGAAGAAACAAAGAAATCCTGTTTGAAAAGGTTCCAGTGGCCAGAATCACTGGAATTATTTCCATCAGTTCTGGTCATTTTACCACATGAATACAGAAATGACCACATTTACATGATAAAAATTGGTATTTATATGGTAAATCGCCAGAATTGCTAGAAAATGTATATTTTACTTTTTTTTTTTTAGTTTGTGGCAAAGCATAATATACCTTATTGGGTGATTATAAAGATTTTTTTATTATTATTATTATTATTTTTATTTTTTTTTTTTGCTATTTAAGGTCTTTTTCTATTTGGTCAAAAATAAAAGGCAAACAGCTCTCATCCAGCTTTAATTTTATGAGCAGTCTGAAAAACTTGAATGTATCATTACTTAATCCTGACCTCTCAATGAATCCATCTCGTCTCCCTGCAGCCAGCAACATGTCGCCCATCGTGCCAGTTGTGGGGACAGAAAGCGTACTGCTCCGCCCAGAACCACATCTGGGTCCCTGTTCTGCCTCCCAACATCACCCATTTATATCTGGATAGGAACTTCATCCATGAGATCAACAGGACTTCTCTCAGAGACATAGAGGAACTCCAGGAATTAGACCTGGGAAGCCAGAAAGTAGTACTCACCATCAGGAACGACTCTTTCCTCAGGCAGGGAAAGTTGACCACACTGGTTCTCGGCGACAATGTCGGCCTTAAGCTGGAGCCGCGGGCGTTCGCCGGGCTGGTCAGGTTAAGAGACCTCTGGCTGGATTACTGCTCTTTGACCGACTCCATACTGGCAGAAAACTACCTGGAGCCACTTCTGTCATTGGAAAAGCTCAACCTGTACGGGAACAACATAGTGAGACTCAACCCGGCTCAGTTCTTTCGGAACCTCACAAAGTTCTCCCAGTTAATTCTTGAGCTGAATCGCCTTGAGAAAATATGCGAGGAAGACTTAGTTGGCTTCCAGGGGAAATCTTTTCACCTCCTGGACTTGCGGTCAAACAGCTTCTTCAGATCTGACGTTGACTGGAAGGAATGTGGAAACCCTTTCAAAGGGATGGCCTTCAACATCCTTGATATCTCAGGAAGTGGAATGAATTTGGAGACATTAAAATTGCTTTTCGGAGCAATCAGAGGGACTCCAATTGCTCACCTGAAATGTTCGGGAGGCCTTGGAAAAGACTTTTCCTATAACAACTTGCCTGATCCGGACAAAGACACTTTTCAAGGCCTGGAGGAGAGTTCGGTTGTTAATTTAGATCTATCAGGCAACAGGATTTTTGCTTTAAAGACTGGAGTCTTTAGGGCTCTGAAAGACGCGGTGATGATCGATGTCTCCCAGAATAAGATCAACTTTATAGAGACAAACGCCTTCATTGGTCTGCAGAGGAATCTACTAAAACTCAACCTGTCGTCCAATCTGCTGGGAGAGATCCGCTCCAAACCTTCAGCAGTCTGACGCAGCTTCTCATTTTGGACTTGTCTAACAACCACATTGGTGTCCTTGGAGACAAGGCCTTCAGCGGTCTTCCTCAGTTATGTCATTTATATCTGACAGGAAACTCTCTGCGACAGCTGGCATCTCCTGCGCCGCTACCGAATTTAGAGTACCTCCTCCTACAAGACAATAAGTTGAATTCCATCAGCAGCATTATTGGCTTGTGGAACAGCAGTGTGTATTTAGATATTTCAGAAAACAGATTCACAAACCTGGAGGACATTTATGTCGTTTTAAGTCATTTCAAGCGTCTGCTGTACTTTTTTTACGGGGGTAACACCATTTTGTGGTGCACTATAAATCCATGGGTCTCCATGCCTCCTGGTAGTAGTTTAGCTTTGTTGGACCTTCATGGCAGTTCCCTCCAGGTCTCTTGGGTACAAGGGCATTGCCTGGACATATTTGATAATTTGCAGAATCTGATTGGTTTAAATATCAGCTTCAATTCCCTGATGACCCTTCCTTATGGGATATTCAGGGGTCTCACCTCGATTAGAAATATCGACCTTTCGTCCAATGCCCTGACCTATCTGGAGGCCAGTGTTTTCCCGGCCAGCCTAAAATCGCTCGACCTCTCAAACAACTTCCTAGTCTCTCCCGATCCGATGACTTTCCACTCGCTCAGCATCCTCGACCTCTCTGGAAATCGGTTCCACTGTGATTGCGCTCTGGAGGACTTCCTGAAGTGGCTGAACACGACCAATGTGACTTTCCACAGTCCGGCTCAGGAATTCAGATGCGAGTTCCCAGCTTCTGTCCACAATCTCCCCCTGTTGGAGTTTCCCACCATCATGGAGTCATGTGAAGATGAGGAAGAGTATGTCCAGGCTTTTCAGTTGGTTCTTTTCATCTGCTCCGCCGTTCTCGTCTTCAGCCTTGTGCTCGGCGGGATCATTTACGCCCGTCTACGAGGGCAAATATTCATCATCTACAAAAAGATAGTCAACCGGGTTCTTGAGGGCCCCAAACCGCCGGCCCAAGAGAACAACTGGCAATACGACGCCTTCCTGTGCTTCAGCAACAGCGACTACAGGTGGGTGGAGGCCGCCTTGCTGAAGAAGCTCGACAACCAGTTTGCAGAGGAGAACTTGTTCCACTGTTGCTTTGAAGCGAGAGACTTTCTACCTGGGGAGGATCATCTGTCAAACATCAGAGACGCCATCTGGGGAAGCAGGAAGACCTTGTGCATCGTCTCCAAGGAGTTCCTCAAAGGTGTGGCTTTCTGTACACTGAGGGTCAGAGGGAAATGGACTACATTTGTTTTCTGATTTTTACACTCTGAACCTCGTCGATCTACCTTTAGCACCGATGAGAAGAAAACAAATCTTTAACTGCTTTTTCAGCATCACTTTTGAGTTAAGCTGCAAGAAGTTGTATTTACAAAGTTGACTACGTTTCTGCCTACCTACAGATGGCTGGTGTTTGGAGGCGTTCACTTTAGCCCAGGGCCGCATGTTAGAGGAGCTGACCAACGTCCTGGTTATGCTGGTGGTAGGGAAGGTGCGTATATCTCTATGCTGCTGACATTGGGTACTACTGGTACACAACAACCCTGTGACTCTCCAAGAATTGGAATATTGTTAAAAGGTGATTTATGGCTGTTACTTAATTTATTATTTCAAATGACTATGTACTAAATAAGTTTTACTTTATTTAATATAGTAAATAAAGTAAGTTCTTTTAAGTGGAAGAACTTAGGACACTTTTGTCCTAAGTTCTTCCACTTTACACCCGTGTTTCCTGTTGTGAAATGCTTGCGTGGAAATGCCGCCATCTGTCTTTACGATCTGCTCGTTCTCAACACAAAGGTTGCTCACTACCAGCTGATGTCGTGCAATACCGTCAGAGCTTTTGTCCAGAGGAGAGAGTACCTCACCTGGCCTGAGGACCCTCAGGATCTGGAGTGGTTCTACGAGCGGCTCGTCTCGCTGATCCTCAGCGACACCAAGGTGAATAAGTTTGCTGAGCCTGAGCCTGTGAAGCCAGACTGTCAACCTCCTGCTGAAGACCAGATTCCACTTGAGAACATCAGAGTCGTTGCCAACTAAAGCCTTAACTGGAAGTCCATTAATGTGAAGGTAAGTTCTTTATATTTAAGTCTTTGTTAAACTTCAACAGCCTTAAATGAAATGCCCATGCCTTCAAACAAATTATTTAAAACTGACTTTAGGTTTGTTTGCCTTTCTTCCTACAGGAATGTCTTTATGTGCCAACAGAGGCAAACTTTACTCTCTCTGCACAAGTTGTAGTCGTCATTCCATAATCAGGAACATTGAGCGAAATACTGTGAACAGTGTGGTGCAGGTTTCTTGTTGTGTACTACTGCGAACTCTAATCAGAATGTGACCTGTGGAGAGAAGATGTGTGTTGAACTTGTGGTGGTATATCATGGTAAGGAGTGGTTTTTTTGTTGTTGTTGTGTGGTAAGTCAGCACTACTGGTATTCAATTATATACCAGTGGGATGTAAATACTACTGATTTTGGGGGGAATATTTGTAAAGCACTGGAGTTTGATTTTCTGTGTTGTGTCCAATCAAATGTTCTGTGAATAAATGATCATTTATTTTGATTTAACTGAATGTTTAAAATTGTATTATTATTATTATTATTATTTAGAAAATTTGCATATTTGTTTCTAATTGTAAGTACTTCAAATGGTTCGTTTTCATAGACTCTGGCACATTTGGATCTCCTTGCACAGTAAGTCTGAGTTGAGGACAGAAACTGTGCAAATTAGACTTTTGCCATTTCATTTTTAATCAACCTATGCGTTCTTCACGATGATCCTGACGCAACGCAAACTGCCACTATAAAACCAGAAGTAGCACAAGCTGAAAAAAAAAAAAAAAAAGGTGCAGTCTGTGTAATTGGTCCTCTGCGTTTTAGCCACTAGATGGCGGTAGCTGCATCTTCACTCCTTCCTGGTGGGACTTCAGTGAATCCTGGCATTTTTGTTTGTTCTCAGAGCTTTCAGATCAAGATATTGAATCTGCGTCGTGCAATAACGACCCTGTTAAAGCCTTATTGTAATTCCAGAGCTCTGCTCGGTTGAAGCTGAAGGGGTCAGTCAGTTTCCTTCCATTCCACATCCATCTGAAAACAGGAAGCTACTGGGCAGTGGGAAGCTTCCGGCCCTTTGGCCCCGGCCGCCTGTATCCTCTCAGCTTTTATGAGCCAGCTGCTCGGAACATTAATAGGGCAAGTCTGCAGAGTTGGACTGCTTATACACTGAGGGCAGTCCATTAATGCGAACACATTCGAACCCAGACATCTGCCCCGGCCTGCTGATGTAGCACAATAGTGTCTGGTCATTTAAACATAAGAATACTTGCATTTATCAAGAGGCAGTAAAAAAAAAAAAAAAAAAGTAAAAATGTTGCATTTGTTGCGAGACCAGAAAGTTAAATTTGAACCACAAAGTTTGTTTCTCGGGCAGCTGAAGCAACAAGAACCAACAGACTGTTTGTCTGCTGTTCCAGGGGCCTGTGAAGGCCAGCATTGGGCCCCGGTGAAGAAATGTTTCCCAAAATGTATCTTCAGGACCAATGGAAGCACAGATACTGTTGCTCCTCTCCACTTTAGCCCGATCAATGTGGTGATTGTCCTTCTGAGTCAAACCGCCTCCTTGGTTTGAGCCACAAGTCCTAGAATCTCCAGATTGTCCGTATGTCAGGGAAGCGATAGTTAGTGCTAAAAGGACACATGGCAATAGAGCATATAGATGTCAATCATACATACTTTTTGCTGAATTTAAATGTAAAACTTTCACTCCAAGTGTCCATAGTTTACATGCTTGATGATGAGCCTCTCTGTCAGCCCAAAACGGGGTCAGGGAGTCGATCTAAAGCGATCCGTACAAAGCCAATTAATTACTACACAGCTGGAGTGTCCTGAAAATTAAACGCTCTTCTGATCATAAATCTGGAGCAGCCCAGCAGCTCCACCAGCACGTAATTTGAAAATTGGAAGCAAATGTTTACCCTGTAAACAAGCTCTGGAGCTCGGCGTCGTCTCTCACAGCTATTTCGGGCCTGTGGGTCCCAGTCAGACCAGATCCACATGCTGGAGAGAGAGAGAGAAAGAGAGAGAGAGATCCTCCCGGGGTAACGTCATGAACCCCACTCCACGGCCACAGCTAATATTTGACCTGTAAATGTAATTACAGGGAATCTCTGGAGAAGTGGACTCATCTTCACAGGAGCGATTGAGGAGAAAGAAGCCCGGCGGTGGTGGGGGGCGCAGAGGATTAGAGACGGAGCTGTCTGAGTCCAAATTAGACGTTTCCTTCAAGAGGCATCAAGCCATCCCAGTGTGGGTGTTAACTTATGTAATGTGTTTGCTAGGACCTGTTTGTGTGTGTAAGTTTGTTTTGGGGTTGAGGGAGTGACGGCGGATCAGAGCGAAACGGTAGCAAAAGCACAGTGCTGGTTTGCCTTCCTTTCCGTCACAGAGTGACTGTTGAAACAGGAAGAACTTCAGGATCGAGGAGCATTTCTACAACCACACCCCAGCTTTTAAATACTGATATAAAACGCCACCAGTTACGAAAGCAGCAAGTCCAAAATGGAAACTGAAACATCTCTATCTCCAGCTCACAAATTTCTCCTTCTGTTGGCTGATTGGCCTGGAAAAATCTACTTCAATAGGAGGAATCCCAGATAGAGCACTGAAGGGTAATGAGAATAAAGCAGAATTGCGTAGGAAGGAAAAGAAAAGCCTCCAGTGATGCACCTGATCAGGAGCCTGAAGCAAATTCACGGATTCAGAAGATTGATTTTGTTTAGTTCCTGCAACAGTGCACTCCATATCCAATCGGTTCGACTCCTACTTCAGCCTACCATTTTTCACACACAAGAAAAAACCTAGACACTGTAAATCTTCAGCTTGAGGCAAATACTGACCCCTGACCGAAGGGCGCAGTCCGTCTGCATCCAGTCAAGACGGACGACCTCACATTTGGAGGAGCTGAGTCATCGGTGGCTGCTTTACACTTGGTTGTGAAATGCTTTAGGTCATGGCTAGAAGATGTTAAAAACAAAGATGAGACCTTAAAAGTTCTTTATGCCTTGAGGTCCGGTTAAAGAATACCTCAAACCAGATCAATGACAAGGGCAACCCTGGAGTGAGAGCTTCAGTTAGTGGAATGTCAACACAGCTCTGTTTATAGGTGTACAAGGATGGAATGCCTTTAAAACTATTGCTAGCACCCCAGACTCCTGCAGCAATGCCTACAAAATGCCTGTAATAACGAGAACAGCAAATACATCACTGGTCCTGTGTTCAATGGCCTGGATGAAAGCCATACCACTGCCCCCTAAATCTAAGGTTCAACGGTGATTCATCTTTGCAAGGCCGCAGACTCCGGAGGTTAACATATTTTATGTCCTCGAAAGAACAAGGAAGGAACAAAGCATGGTCATATAAAGTTCTTTCAAAAGAGATCAGAGGCAAACAGTCAGCAGATTTTGTTCCAGCTTCCCCCCCCCCCCCAAATCTAAAAAGCATAACTCATTTAAAATATGAATTTGTTTTGAGAAGCAAACCACCAGTGACGGCAACCAGCTTCTCGGTTTCTATGCGTTCTGTGCCAGAGTGTTGTCTCCGCGTAATTAAAGCTGTCTGCCGCAGCCGGCCTGTAAGTGCAGAGCGTTTCTGTCAGTAGATGTCATGACGTCATGTAATGAGACTCTCGGCACAGGGATGTTTGTCTCATCCGTCTATTGATGCGTCTCTGTTGAAGGTCTCAGCAGAGCCTCAAATGCCGGCTTTGTGAATAAAACTGTACACGGATTTGGACTCCAGAATCACATAAATGCTTATGAAAAGCTCCGTTGCTGCGACGACTTATGACAGGTCCACACAAGAAGAAATCCCGGGTTGTACACGAAGAGGCTGAAAGGCACCAGCCTTTATTAGACAATGAAACAGGTGTACAGCTGTTATTCATCCTGACTCTTTACCTCGGGGATGATGCCTTCTGGGAATACAAAGAGTAACAGGACAATGGGGGTGAGAGAAAGCCTTTTAATCACACACTGCAGCTTTTATGTGAGACGTGTGAAGACTTGAGCAAAACCGGAGCTCTCAGAAACACAGAAGGCGACACATAAACCACCTCAAGCAGCTTGTGAATCATGGCACAGTGGTACGGTTTGGCGTGATCATCCACCGAATGTGATAAGTGCACATATGATGCCTTGCAAAAGTATTCATTCTCCTGCATTTTTTTTTCTTGTTATTGTCATGTTCCAACCACAAACACAGAAGTATTTTACTGGTATTTATGTAAAGAACTAACAGCAGCTGCATTTCCACTAATCAAAGAATTTTGCAAATTGAAAATGCATTCGTAAATTTGCTCAATGGAAACACGCCAATTTGGAAAAAACTCGCGCTTTTTGATCAAATGTTTTTTTTGCGGTAGGATGAGGTGTTATTGTTGGCCACAATAAAATGGATATATTTTGTAAAACTTCTTTTTGCGTTACAGGTGACGCAATCAACAATCGGATGTTACCACTGGCAGAAAAGATAAAGACGACGACAGAAAGTACCAGAAGAACGATGGTTTGTTTGGATTTTTTTTAGGCAATGCTCCACCAGAGCTCTCGTAGCAACTCAGTTTATAAAACGTTGTGTTCACATCCGTCGCTACCGTGCTTTTTAATGACTTATCAAGTGAACAAGCTTATTCACATTTGATTTACAATTTTGTTTATCCGGCATCAGCAGACAAATATTGGCGCATATTTTTAATGGAAACGCAGCTAACAAGTATAGCACAGTTGTGAAGTGGGATAAAACGGTTCCGTTCATCATATGAAACACGGAAAAGGTACAGACAACGACCATAAACAAAGCATGAGGAGCCTTTACCTTTATAATGGCCCAATCAAAACTCTGGCTTGATTCAATTAAGAATCTGTGGCAAGACTTGAAAATGAATGTTAATAGATGCAGTTTCCAATCTGAGCTTGAGCAATTTTAAAAAGATGGATTCCCCACAAAATCATTGGCAGAAAATGTTAAACAGTTTATTATTTTCCCCCAATTTATAATTATACACTACCGATCTCTTACATAAATTCCCAATAAAGTACATTCAAGGTTGTGGATGTCATGTGACTCCATATGGAAAAGATCCAGGGGTTTAAATAGTTTTGCAAGACACCACAGTTCAGACACTACAGTGGGGTGTAGTGGTGGTGCAAATGGCTGCTGGATTCATGGTTTCTGTGTAAAGAGATGATCATTCTTCTACATGACACTGCATTATTAGTATGTTCCACTGGAAAAATGAAGTACATAATCTGGCATGTGAAAAAGTGATAAGTAGAAAACAATAAAAAAATCTTTCATAGTTCAGCTGGGATTTGGTGAAAACACAGACCCAGCATCTAATATGATTGCACAGAAATGTTTTTGGGTTATTGCTATTTCGCCGATTTCACCCATGAATCAGCATAAGCTTTCAGAGGAGGGCTGAGTGTTCACTGCAACAGGAGGCACGCTGGCTTCGCTTTTTGGCAAGCTAAACTCTGAAGCTGAATTGCACTTCACTTTCAACGTCCTGTTAAAACAGTAGAGTCTCTTTGGGGAGGCGGAGGACGCCTGCGCTCTTTTCGAGTTCTGTTTGCACTTTTTCACACTTTGCTCCCGTGTAACGGGACAACTTTCAGGCCTCTCCTGGTTACCAGGGATTTTACGACAATCGTCAATGTCTGTGATTAAGTCTGTATTAATGGCGGATGCAGGGTTTTTATCACAGCGGTGTACGCTTTCCTTCGTGCTCTGGTTTTCACAATGAGCTGTGGGGCCGTTGGGTTGGGTTGGGACTAGGGAGCTTCCATTCTGAGTACTGTCAGGACTTAAATGCTTTGTCTCTTTGTCTGGAGTCTGTGGAGCATTTGGTGACCCTGAAGCTTGGCCAGTGTCCTGGTTTGAGGCTGGTTGAACGCAGTATTTCCTGAGATGGCAGGTATGGGCAGGTCCCTGCCTGTGGCCCACTGCTCTGCCCTGTGAGCAGAAATGGGTGAGGGGGCAGTGGACGTAGTGAACACAGCAGTCCATGTGTGAATAGACCGTGTCCACGTTTGGAGGCAACAGGGCTGCGTTCTGTTTGGTCCTGGAATTACCTGAGAGATGGAGAAGCTGAGGGGTGGGGGGGCAGGAAGGGGAGTCCTGGGGAGGCAGAGTACAGGGATGCGGGGCCCACTGGTGTAGCAGCTGGGATGGGGGGTCTATACACGTGCAGTTGTTGGGAGTGTAGTGGCACCTGGATGGCGTAGTGAGTGAGGTTACTAGCCCATTTTCTGGCCGTGTTTTTCTGCCTGTATCATTGCCATGAATGTGTGGTATAGACATGGTGTGGTTAGCATGAGAAGGGGCTCCGTTACAGAGACGGGTGCCCAGCTCTTCCTCTGCCTCCTCCTTCTCTCCGGGTTTAACTCCAGTTTTCTGATAGGAGGCCAACGGCTCCAGCTCGTAGTGCTCTGCCTCTCTGCCCCTGCTGTCCAGCTGATATTTCCCCTCAGGAGAGGGGCTCGAGGGTGCGTCTTCACTGAAGGCCTGGCACTGCAGCTTATTGGGCAGGGGAATCTGACCGCAAGTACCCTGGGGTCCGAGGCAGCAGCACATGCACTGAAAGAAGAAGGTTGCAAAAGCCCAACTTATGCACATGATGAGCATCATAAATGTGCCCAGTTGGGTGTAGGCCAGGACCGTCGATGGCATCATCATCGCTCCGGCAACAAAGGTGGTCACTGCTGCCATGGCGATTGCAGAGCCCATCCGGCTGAGGGAGAAGATCACTTTCCCTTCCCGGCCGGGTTCTGGAGCCAGTCTGTAAGCGACACCGTAGTGGACGGCAAAGTCCACAGACAACCCCACGGCAACCGAGATGGTGACGGACTCAAGGACGTTCAGCTCCCAGCCCAACAACACCAGGGAGCCCACTGTGACAAATATGGTCCCAGCGATAGACAAGATGGCGTACAGGCTGATTATGATATTCCTGGTGGTTAGCAGCATGACGCTGAAAGCCACTGCCACAGATAGTGCCATGGCAACCAGGGTGCCACCAGACAGACTGTCTTGGAGGTCGTAGAATTCCAGATTGCTGACAAACCAGCCATGGCTGAGACCCTCTGGGGCGAAGCGGAGCTCCTCTGTGATCCAGGCATCCACCTAAAACATAAGTATAATGCCAGAGGCAAAAACTTAGTCTGAGTATAAAGTACTCTCACACAAGTTAATTATGAAATCTTAACGAGCACTACCTACCTCACGATAGAACTGGTACATCTTCTCATAAGCCAGAGTGAAGAGGTAGGTACTCTGAAACTCCAAAACGATGGCTCTGATGGTGTCGTTGATGTCAAATCGAGGTCCGGGGGTCTTGCTGTCCAGATGGTAGCTTGTGCTTCGATCCAGCTCCATAATGGCTCTCTTGATGCACAACTGAAACACATCCTTCTTATAGGGAAAGGTAGACTGACTGCAGCAAGGGTAGACAGAGGTCTCTTCACAGTCCTGGTTCTCCATCCACTATTAGAGTAGAACACATACTTTAAGGTGTCTCTTCAATGATGGGTCTGCACAAGCAGTGTCTGACAACAAGTCATATGTCTTAAAATATTCATAAGGATTACAATAACAAACTGGATGTTATTGGAATTTTAAGTGATAAGACCAAAACAAAGTTGTGCGTAATTGTGAAGCAGAAATTGTGCTCCAGTCTCCAGTCATGTTCTCTGACAAAATTTTTCAGTATTTAACTCCCTCCATCTTCTATGTCATCTGACCAGAGGACCTTCTTCTCCAAACAGCTTTTCTTACCGTCTTCCTTCAATAATGGATTGTTCTCGCCACTCTAAGAGAACAAGGCTAGATTTTGTTGAGTGAATGACTAATAATTGGCCTGATGAAAGATTGCTTGACCTGAGCTGCTGATCTCTGCAGCTCCCCCAAAATTGCCATGGTGTTGTCAGTTTAGGTGGGCGGCCATGTCTTGGTAGGTTAGCAGCTGTGCCATCCTCATTTCATTTACAGATGATGGACTGTACAGAACTCTGTCAGATCTTCAGAGTTTGTTGTAGAACCTAACCCTGCTCTATACTTCCCCACAACTTCCTCCCTGACCTGTCTGCTGTGTTCCTTGGTTTTCATGACGCTGATTGTTCTCTAGCAAACCTCTTCACGGACCAGCTGGATTTACACTGGCAGTAAATTACACAACAATGTTCAGTTATTAGGTGACTTCAGAAGGTGACAGGTTGCGTAGGATTTTATTTAGAGGTGTTAAGAGTAAAAGAAGCAGATTTTTTTAAATAACATTTCATATTTTTCTCTCTATACAAATTTGAAAAGTCTCACTTTCAATTCACTCCACAATCATACACTTTTTTGTTGGTTTATTACCTAAAATTCAAATAAAACACATTGAAGTAGTGAAAAAGGACAAAATCCACAGCACTGTGTAGGAGAAGAGGTACTGACCTGTTTGAACGTCTGGATGAAGCAGCTAGTGAAGTCCTGATCTTCTGACTGAAAGACAAAGCTTTGGTTCCTAAGCTTCTGGCAGAAGTTAAGGATCCACAGTTGAGAGGCTGGACTGGCTATGTTAAAGCTGCTGTCCAGCATCAGCTTCCCCTTGTTTTTGGGGTTCAGGGGATCTCCGTTATCCTCTGGCGTAACCCCCCAGATGATCGTGATGGGCATGTGGAGGTCCTCGCCGTGATTAACTCTCTCGAACATGAAGAGCTTTTTGTACTCAGCGTCATAGCGCTCGAAAGGGTGAGAGGACCGGAACACCTGAAACTCGGCCAGCTCCAAGGACGGCAGTTTCATCTTGGGGTTCACGCAGACCACGTAAGCGCCTCCAACCGTGATGGCGAGGAACCAGAAGAGCCAGAGGTAGCGCAGTTTGATGACAACGCAGGGCAGCACCTTCTCGAAGAAGATCCGTGATCCCTCGGAGACGGTGAACAGGCATTTGTGGATCTTGTGGCAAACGGCAGCCCAGAAGACCTGCGTGAAGCAGTTCCCCTGCTGCTGCTGTGGGGGCTTGGAACAGATGAACAGGTTGGGCAGGTAGCGCTCATGTAGCACGACTACAGCAGGGAGCCACGTCACCATCAGGATGTAGTTGACTAAGATGGCAGTCCCGGCGTAGACCCCGAAGCAGCGTATGGCGGTGATGTTGCTGACGTAGTTGGCATAAAACGCGGCAGCGGTGGTGAAGCTGGTGACAAACATTGAAAGGGCGGCGTGGTGCAGGGTCACGCTTACCGTCTCCGACAACTCGGCATGCGGTTTGTCAAACTTGGTGTAGTTCCACACGTCGCAAAGAACAAACGCGTCGTCGGCCCCGATCCCTACCAGGATGATGAGGGCAGTGAGGTTCATGAAAGGGAAGAACTCAAAGTTAAAGACCATTCGGTAAAGAAAGTAGGAGACGATCAGCGAACTGATGATGGCAATTATTGTCATCAGAGTGATGAAAACCGATCGTGTGTACACACACATGACCAGCAGGACTATGACTATGGCAATAGCGGGATACAACGTGTCAGTGAGGAGGTAGTCCTGGAAGAGGTCGTGTTTGATTCCGAACTCAATTCCTGTGACGGTGGTGATGCCATCGGAGGAGTTCCAGTTCTCAAAGTTGTCCAGATAGATGTTCATCATGGACTCTCCTTTCTCTGTGGGAGAGAACAACATGCTATACTTGAGCACGGGAGGATGCTCCACACTCTTTGGGCTCAGGAAGTCTTTGTCCACCAGGAAGTGAAGGATCTGGTACACCGCGTTGTACTTGGTGCACTTCCGTGGCACGCTGGCACATTTCAGCTGATCTTTGCGACGTAGCGCCATGTCCCAGCAATCGGGTCCAAGCGTGCCATTGTGGTAGTACTTGGCACATGATCGCAAGATTTTGAGAGTGTGGGACACGTCCCGCTCCGTGATCTTCTGGCACGACGACTTGTTAGTGAGGACAGCTATGTAGTTGCCCAGCGTCCAGCTTGGACAACAGGAGACATTGTTGGTGCGCTGGCAGAGATTCAGGTAATCACGGTGGGAACGCACCTGTGAAGCACACGAAAAATAAACAGATAAAAGGAGGGTAATACTAACACAGCATGGAGATAACAGTGCAGGGTTCCACCGTTTAGTGGACTTACTCTTGTATTGTCCTGGCTGCACATTGATTTGATGGCCTGAATATTCCACAGACTTTTCCCTTCAGCCGATGCAAACACCAGCCTGGAATAACTGTCACCTGCAGAAAGTTAGAAAAATCATCTCAACTCTTAAGAGGAAACCATCTGAAAGACAAAAATCACTCAAAACTCATTTTCTCCACTGCCTTCCACAGTACTCGTTTTGAACACAACGTGTGCAAAATTTGTTGAAGATCATCCAGTCATCTTTTAGTCTGAGACAGATGGGAGAGCTTTTTTTATATTTTGTCAAAACTATCCATTACTTTGTGTTTTTCTATTACATAGCTCAAAAACAAAGACGTTGAAGTTTAGTGAATAGAGTGCAAAAACTTTAGCACAACACTGTACGTTTGAGTGCTCTCTTATCTGTGCAGCTAATCTTACCTGGTATGTCACAGAAGAACTCTTTGCTGAAGTCCCACTCAACCTCCCGCTTGTCTCTTTCAAAGTGGTCATCTGACCACCTTGGTTCCTGGTGACTGGAAAACAGTGGCAGGAGATTCACTTTGTTAGATTCAGGTGCGAAGCAAAGTTCTGGTCAATTTTAGAAATGAGAAAGAAAAAAGACTTGACGTAATCCTCCATTCGTTTTGGTTAAAATTTGGACTAAATTCAACTGAAAACTGAAATACTAAACTGAAAAAGATGGGATTTACACAAAAACGATCATTTTCTTAGCCTTACCAAATGTTAATTGAATTTTCTGTCAACTCAGGTGTTCAGATAAGCGTTCAATGGAACCCTGTCCAGACATTTCCCTCTCGCTCTCTTTTTTTGTTTCTAGTTTCTAGTTGAACACTAAAATTACAAAGCTGAAATGTTCCATTTTTGCCAGAAGTTCATCATCCTGTTTAGATGTAGAAATACTTATGAGTACACCTGGAAACTTCAGCAACGTGAAAAGTGAAAGAGGGTAGAAGTTGAAGTCAACAATCAGGAGCAGAATACTGCAGTCATTATAATCAGAATAATTACCCTGAGTGAGCTGGGGCTCAAAGTGTATTTGAGACTATGCACCTGTTGTGAATCTATGTGCTTTGAGCAAAAACAGCACGGTCTGTTAACTTTAGATTTTGTCTGCTTCTTTGCTATGATCATTGATTAATTATTTATACTAGGAACAGAGATAAAGTCTGTTTGAGGGAGCAGTTGCTATAAAACATGGTTTATTTTAAACCAAACTAAATATTTCTTGAGTTGATATTTTAAAATGGCTTCAGCATTTTGTATTAACAGTTATAGTGGAAACTGAAGCACATAGTAGAAAAACAACAATTTACTATGTATGTTCCAAATGTTGCAGATCCTAAACTTAAGAGGTCAATTTGCATGTTTTAATGTGTGAAATCAAGATGACATTGCCTATGTTGTTAGGCAATGTAGACACTAGAGAGCAGGTTAGCTGAGTTCAGAGATACGCTCTCTCCCATCAAACACGGACTAAACAGATATCTCAGTAATTTCTTTTGAAATAGCCTCTGACTTCACTCTAAAGCCCTCATCGAGACTAAAAGAAGGTTGTCATTCTTCAGTGACAACCTCCACACTAAAGAGTGTTATCGTCAGCATGATCGGGCAGTTCATATATATGATGTATTCAAGATGTGTGAGGAGTTACCTTTTGGCTTGCTCGTCCGCATATTTGAAGGGGTAGTTGGCCAGTGTGGCTTTGTAGCCTGTATTCTTCACCATGTTGTTCCATGTGACCAGCCGCTGGCCAATGGCAGTTCCCCGAGGCTCAAACCCCTTTCAGGAAAAAGAAAGACTTAGCAGAAATTTTCTTGAAAACAAAAAACATGCTGACGCCACCTGAATTGGTTAAATATTGAAATGCTATCGACAGCAGTGCAGAAAAATAACTCAGAATGTCTTTAGCATGTCATATTGACCATATGATTGTGGAAATTGGAATTTCGAAAATAAATTCACTCAATGGAAGTATGCCAATTTCGAAAAAAGCATGTTTTTGAGCTAGGATGAGGGATTTTCCCTTGTATCAAAATTAGAGAATTTCGCAACACTTTTCGCATCATACGAGTCATGTGATGAACAACCGGATGTTAATACTGGCTGAAAAGATGGAAAAAATGACAGGAAGTGGTAAGAGAAATGATAAGGTTGCATGTTTTTTAACGACGTATCGCAAGAACAAACATATTCATCTGTGATTTTAATTGCATTTATTATTTAATGGAAACACCACAGTTACAAAATTTTTTTAATTTTTTTTCAACATTAGTGGAACATTAACACAGTTGACCATTAACATTTATAATGGAAATGCAACTACAGTCCACTAAAGATGAGGAGATGGAAGGTATGTGAAGCCTTCTTTGTTTGGCAAGAAACCTTTGACACCATTATAAAAGGAGAACCCAATGTGTCTGAACTCACCAGAAGAGGGTCGGAGAAATCTGGCAGGTCAGGTACCAGGACTCCCACCAATGCGCAAATCACGATGAGCACCGTACACACTCCCAGCACAACCACCGGCCAATCAGCTATCAGCTCAGAATAGCTGGAAACATGACAGAAATTTAATCAGCCTACTTTTGGGAAGTCTCCACCCCCACTCCCTGTGGACAGCTGGTAAAACATCTTTCCTCCAAAACGCTCTCTCTGCTATATGTTAGGCTGCAGGAGAATGGACAGATGAGGTGATTCAAGCTGCTGGTTACTGGAGGCCAGGTACAGGGAGAAACACAACTCCCTCCTCCAACTCTCATGAGTCACTGCTGAGGAATGATGGCTCCAGAAGAGCAGTGATGGATGGATGACAGGTCCAAAGGAGAAGAGGGGAGGAGGAGAGTTTCGCAAAAACCAGAACATTGACAGAGAAGAAACAGTTTTTGGCAGGTCTTACCTTTTGGGGAACCGAAAGGGCCTTGCAGGGCTGAAAAACAGAAAGGAGATAAATCAAGTTTACATCCTGGAGTCAAACCAACAGCCAATCAAAAACAGACCTGTGGAGACATTTTTAAAAAAGTGGACAGCCTGTCCTCAGCAGCAGAGGTCTGTTCCAGCAGTGGGTCCTGAACCACTGCTGTCAAAAGTCATTTCTAGCTACATTGTCACCAGACTTTGCTGCAGTGTTCAGCTGGTGTTACTAATATACAGACATCCAACGTACAGACATTAACTCTATGAATAGACAGACAGCTAAGACCAGTTTACGTTTTAGTTTCTGTCTTTGATCAGTGCAGAGCTGAAACAATTCCTTGGATTAATGATGAGGAACTGATTCTTGAAATAATCAACAACTAACTTAGTGATTGATTAATCGTTAACTTCAGTACACAGCCTCAAACAAACCCATTTGCTGAAAGAACAAAGTTCTCAGAGTAGTAATTAAGCCAAACCTGCATAAAAAATTGATGCATTTTGCATCTAAGTTAAGAACAATTTTAAAAAGTGCAAATTTGGTTTTACCTAGCTCAAATTCTGTAAAAATAATATCTAGTTATTAATTGGTAATCTGAAAACTAATAACTAACGGAACTCAGAAGTATTGTTAGAAATAGAGAAATATTTTTCAGCTGTAGATACCAATGCTACAAATGATCAGGTTTTCACTAAAGGAATGAGGTTATTGCATTTTAGGCAATAATATTTTGATAAATTAAAGGAATTGAATTATTGTTATTTCTAATGTGGTATTAAAAGGCTTAAATGAAAAATCTTCTTCCACTGTTTTTTTTAACCATTAATCTTATATGATAAAGTTCCATGTCTGAAGGGCTCCTTGCCATCACCCTAATCTTTAGCTCCCTCCACAAACTGTCAAGTCAAAACTCTAACTGGGCACCTTTAAAATGTTAAGACTTCTAGTCAGAGGAAATACTTTAAAATAAATCTCTCATGAGTCCGAATATTTAACATAGACCTAAAAAAACTGCATCTCACTTTTGTGAATCTGCTCTGAACCTTAAACTGGATGCAATCAATATTCACCACAACATCATGTAAACTGCAAACTCTGCAGTTTTCCCAAAACTATTTATTGGGCCAGCAAACGTGTGAAAAGAAGGTGTCCTAGTGAGATGAGATCACAATTAGCCAACAGCAAAATGCTTAAAATGATGAAAGCTAAAACTACAGACGGCCCTGCACTTCCCGTCAACACCCTAAAACATGGAGGTGGCAACATCATGCAGTGGGGAAGCATTTGTACTATAGGGGAAAGGAAATAATTGAAGCTAAATACAGAAAATTAGCCACTGTGAAATGTTTCGCATAAAGCATATCAGAGTTTCCCAGGTGTATTACAAGTCTGGCGGGCCACCAGGCTTTACTTACCACCCCCACCAGGCTAAGTATTGTTTATTTTAAATAGGGTTTTTTACACAGTGACAGTGAAGAGAGAGTAAGCTAGGTTATTTGTTGATGCATTGAATTGCGCCTGCCTGTTGGCCTCACTATTATTTCCAAATTCGGATTCCTTTTAACAGTTTTCAGCATAAGAACACAGTGGGATGCTGGTGGATTGCTCTACTCTCCCTGCCAGCGGGCTTAGCAGGTTTTCTGGTGGAAACGCAGCACATTCATGTGCTGGAATGGCTCAGTCAAAGCTCAGTACTAAATCCTCATGAAAATCCTAATTTTCCGAAAGAAAATCTGGGGAAAGCCATAAAGAAAAGAAAAGAAAAAAAAAACATATTCTCATCAACATACTTTATTCAAGTTTGATCTATTTCACACAGAAGGTTAAGGAAAACTGTCAGTCTCTACATATGCATAACTGGTGGAAACTTACCCTAGAAGACTGGCAGGAAAATCTGCTTCTACATTTATTATTCTGAGACGATTGTCAAGCGGATGGATTAGATTTACTAAATAGACCTCAAAAGGCAATTGGTTGGAACGGATTTTACTTTGGAAAATTAAAGTAGAGATGGTGGAATGCACATCTGATTTTTATTGGTAAAATATTTTGGAAACAATGTTTTTAATTTTCTTTTGCTTGTCAATCATGCATATCTGGTAGTTAAGCTCCTATAAGCCTTCTGAAAATGAACAGAACCCATACTCCCAATACGCAGTGTTAGTGAAACGTTATCTACTACTGTCTTTAATAGCCCTTTGTGACATTGTGGTATTGACCCCAAAATGCACAAGCACACAAACCCAGAAGGCTTTGAGCTGCTAAAGATTTATCTGGACTTCTCTTCAACTCCTCAAGAGAGCAGCGGGAGATATGTGTGTGTGTGTGATGGGAAGGGGGTGTTGGTGTTTGTGTGTTCGGAATGCTAACAGCATAAGTGGAAGAGGGAGTGTGTGTGTGTGTGCTAGAGGAAGTAAGAAAATCAGATATGACCACCTGATCACAGCGGGGCACCATGAGATAAGGGATCTGGGATAAAATGGTTGACAGAAGAGGGAAAAGTGTTAGAGGGGGGAAACGGCAGAGGGAGGGCTGAGACAAAAACCTCTCTGTTTAAGTCCCATGAGAACTTTTAGGTCATCAAACTTGAGTTCAATCAATGGAGCAGATTGTGTCTGGATTAACAGCTAAAAGCAGCCAAATTTGTCATTAAACTGGAATATCTGAGATGCGATAGTCAGAGTTAGTATAAATCGAAATATTCTGAAACGTTCATCCAGCATATAACAACTTTTGGTAGGTTTTATTTTTTTTGTTTGAAAAATGTATTGTAAGAATTTTGATTTGTCGCAACTTCATTTAAACTCCAGTGAATATTGAAAAATCCAAAAACTCAATTTTGTCAGATTTCTAAAAAAATTCTCCACTCTTGGTTCCATGAGAGCATTAATACATATCAGTAAATTGCAACAACATTTAAACATTAAATGCAATTACTGTGAGCATCTTAGTGATAAAACTGCTCTCCTTTAAAATCTTTTTCAAGAGCAGCATTTGTGTTTATTGTGGTATAACTGCTGTGCAATGCACTCTCAATTATACAATTCCCTAAAAAAAGACAAAGAAATTAGTTTTTTGGGTTTTTTTTTTTTTAAAATCACCATTATAGTTGTCACAATTGTTCCAGAATATAGTGACAAAATTTTAAGTCCACATCACTCACAGCAGTGGAATCCTCGATAGTGCAGAAAACAAAGTAATTACTAGGCCTTGCCCATTTTTGCGTCAAACAGCCACTAACCACAGAACTAAAAATAATACATCACAATACATGCTTGTGAGGAGGGGGATAAAAACAAATCAGATTTTTCTCTGCTGGTGAGAGGTGACCGAGAAAAACATGTCTGAGTCCAACTTCCTGTCAGTTAACTTATTAACGAAATAAGTTCCCTATTGCCTTGCTTGCCTTTGAACTGATGGCCAAGGAAGACGTGTGTTGGGAATGCAAGTCTTTTCAATGTGCAGTCGGTTAACTTTCCTTGTATGGCCTTGAACCGCAGACCTCAGGACAAAGTTATGGCCCAGCATGGAGGAGAGGGGAACAAAACACTTGGAATGGATTTAGAGCAGTGCTGTCAAGCCTATCTATTTGTCTGCTAAAGGTCTGGTTTGAATTTCGCTGTGCAACACTTCCAATGGGAATTTGTCTGCAGCCAACTGGAAAGACGCACAGAATACTTGAGGACGGGTGAACAAACGATAAGGTTGATGAAGAATCCACTGGGCAACAGGGATCAGCTGCATTTGAATATATCTGAAGTTTGTGAAGTGATGTGCGAGAAAGCAAAACATACAGTATGGCACAGAAAACAAAGAAATGCAGAAAAAGGAAGATGGAAGGAAGGCAATGGAGGAGGATGGCGATGACTGACGAGGCTCTAAAATCTATCAGCCAACAAGCCGCCGTGTCGGTTTTCCTCTGAGACGCTCCGATTTCCCTCAATCGCCACTCGTCTGCGCTCTGCCCCTCCGTCCCAACTTTCTCTTGCTCTCCTTCAGCTGTCAGTCTATTTACCAGGAGCAGTGTGTTTCTGGATCACTGGGCTAATTAATAAGGTAAACACCGACCACTGGCCGCTCACTCAGCACTGTGCTGACAGAGGGGAGAAGCAAGAGGAGCAAATGAGAGATGGTGCCTGACGATGCTCAGCTCTATGATCCTGTGCTGCACTTAGGCATACTGACATCATGTCAAATAACAATGATATTGATATTTTAACTTAAACTACTGTGTTTTAGTGTGACATGACCAGGACACTCCATTATGCCCAGGCTGATCTGAAGGATGTTGTGTTTGCTGGGCATCTGTAAGTCAAATGTAAAACTTAAGACCTTTTTTTATTGCTGCCTTCAGTGAAATTTCAGACCAAGAAAACTGTAAATGTAGGGGATAATTGGGGGAACTTGCTGCATTACAATGAAGCTCGAATCCAGAAACAAAGCCAGCTAGATAGAAAAGGTGTATTAGCAGCTAGTTGCTATTAGCTTTCAATGCTTCAAGCCACCCAACTCGATGTTTGCATGCAACTCAGACTTTATTGTCTTAATAAATTTAAGACAGCATAAGGCCTTAATTTTAAGACTTTTAAAGGCTTAAGAGTCTTTAAGCCTTTAAAAGCCCCCTGCTGCTGACAGTTAGCCCTGACCCTTATGTTACATCACTTTCACTGTGTACTGTAGACACAGTGATTTTACATGTCCACTTCACTGTATTCCAGTTGAAAATCTATGGACAATCCTGGGCCTCTGGCAGAAAACCACAGCGCTTAACCCATCTCTCGATATCCTCCTATCTAACCAGGACAACACCAGAAGGTTACCAAACTGTGTGGAGATTCAACTCAATAGTCGTGGGGGTGTTTGTATGTAAATGACCCCTGAGGACTAGAGGACATTCACAGTTAACGCCAACAAGTAACTAATCTTGTAAACGGGGTAGAAATTCATCACTAATAGCCCAAAACTCAAGGCAAAACCTGGTCAGTGATTCATAGGGCATCAGGTTTCTAACAGGCCTCCAATAAACACAAGAACAGCAGGGCCAAACTCTTTAAAGACAGATTAAATTCCCATCCGCTGGGGAACCCCTCTTCTTGTTATCTCATAGAGGAAATGCACTAGGCATAGATAGTAAAGGCATCGGAAAGGTCCATTCCGCTCCAGTCTGTAGGTTTGTGCTTCTGTCAAATGTCAGCCTTCTCAGAATTTTGTGTAATTTAATTACCTCAAAATAAGCTTTCATTCAGCCACTAAATGCAGGAAAAAAACTCATAGCAACATGTGTTCATGCTAAAGTGTGTGTGTTTATGGCTTTCTCTGGGATGACTTAAGCCACTGGTGAGCATGGCCTTTTCTGTCTGCACCTGCCACTGCCTTGAATTCCTCGAGGTGAAATACGGGCGTGCACGGATTCCAAGCAGACAGTCAGGATTTGAGGGCTGCAGCCAATGGTTGCAAGCTGTCATTCTGTGTGACATCTTCATCTGGCCCACTTTCTGCCTCTTACCTCTCCATCTTGGATTTAAACCGAAACCCGTGGCTTCATGGACAAATTTGAAGTTTTAAAGCAAACTACTGATTTTTTGGGGGGTTTAAATGATAGAGCAACAAAAAATAATGCATGCTAGAGAAAATGATATGCATTTTACAAGGATGTGCACAAAAGTTTTACAAAAAATGGCAATGTTTTCTTTTCTATTTTTCAAACTTAAAGAGATTTTGTCCAACTGAAGGTGTTTTTTCTTTGTTTATGAATATGGGTGTATTTATTAGCTGAGGTTGTTTTGTGTTGACTTTGGTGAGCTGAGATGTGATGGCAGTTGTGTTTAATTTTTGATTTAAATTTTCTCTTTTAATGAAAGCGACAAAAATAGGACTGAAATTGGTGCACGATTTTGTCAGCATTACATTAAATGTAACAGGTGTATAAGTACAATAAGAACTATATTTTGCATATATTTAGGCAGACCAGAGTTAATTTTTTTGCGGTTTGAATATGATTAAAATAAGCAAAATGAGTTGTAACACATTTGAAAGGCATTCTACAAACTGTGACTGAGTAAATCCTGTGCGAGGGAAGTAATGTCACTAAAACTCAACATGTAGATAAGACTTCCAGATGAAATCGCCGGTCTGCATAAGGAACTGTCTAAAAAGTAGAAGGTGGGTGCAGAAGACGTGCAGAGGTGGAGGCCTTGGGGTTTTAGTGTTGCCTTCTTTCACATCCTGTTCATTTCTACAGCTCATTTGTTCATGAACAAACAAGGTCACTATTAAATAAACTTACACCAAAGAGTTGTATTATATAATAGCACCCCACAACCTCAAAAACAAAGGTTGTTGATTCATGCTGCATTTAGAACCATTTCTACTTCTCTGTAAATTCCCCCTTTCAAAGCCCAAACCATTTCAAAGCTCAATGAGTCATTGACTTATTACACAAACACATCTCTGTAAACCAAGAACTAGACACAAGTCCAGGCAAAGGCAACATTTCATCTCCAAAAGTCAATCTACCTACTGATGAGTCCTTCATGTGTGGATAATAAATCTTTATCATACCTGAATTTGCCAGCCCACATAAAAATATAAACATTTGAGACTCAAATTTGGTAAGGTCGCTTAAGGACACCACAGATCAGTTGAAAGATCTATGGTTTCACCACCTCGTTCAAGTGGTGAAATTTGAAGGAGTTGAATATTTTGGGTTCATTGGAACTTGATAATAAAGAGATAGTTATTTCACAAACACCACAAAGAAGGTGGCAGTGTAGAAATGATGTCAGGAAGCTTTGCCACAGCAAAAGTAAACCAACAAATGTGGGAGACAAAATCGCAGCAAGATGCGGACATAGAAGAATCCGACTCGATCAACGCATGCTGGAACTCATCTTTCTGTTAATTTATAACCTAATATAAGGAGTAAAAAAAACTGAACACCTAAGCATGTCACTGCGACGCCAGGACAGCTTCAGGTGAACGCGTATGGTTACACACTGCATCCTGCAGCATCTGCATAAAGCCAGACAAATTTGCACAAGAAGGAAGCCATTGTTAGAGTGGTTCAGTCTGGGATGTTCTCATCAGAACTTCCTGTTCCTTGTGTCAATCAGTCATTTGCTGATGTAGACTCTCTCCAATATTTAGCTAAAATCAAGCCATGTGTGGCCATGAAAGCCATAAAATCTCAGAACCTCTAAAGTACAAGTAAGAAATATTTAATCACTATTAACCTATTCACCAATGATACAGTAGGGGTTTTCATTGAGAGAAACGTTTTTGCAGAACTGCCTTAAGTTTCTAAACATATATCCAAATTGATGGTCTTTAGTTTAACTAAATACCATGCCTCATGTTTTGCTGCTGACATTTCGGGAGTTAACTGTAAACTAAGAACCAAACAGAGAAAATGTTGTTCTATTGCTTTCAACATGAAATGCTTTGCATGTTGTAACAGTTAATAGCTAGCTTTCCTTTACATGATGACCAAGATAAAACACATTATGATCAAAAGACATTTTATGAAGGTCCTCACATTTTCTAATGATCACATGATCAAGCCATTTGATGAGCAGCACTGAAAGCAGAATTTGTCCACCAGACTGAAACAGATGAGTAAGTTCCCTTATCTCAGACTAATGGCAGCTAAGTTTGATAAAAGGATGTAAAAGCCCCTGTGCACAACAACTCAAGAATGTGCAGGGCTTATATAGACCCCAGAAAATCTATTTTTTTAAGGCAAAGGGAGGAAATTTGTACTTCCTTTGACAAACCCAACAAAACTATCCATTATCTTGTTGGAATGAAGATGTCTTCACATGTATCCCTGGCTAACCTTGTGCTTCTCCTCCTACAGTGCAGAGAGGATGGGAGGAGGAGCACTGCAGGATGTCTGTAAATCTCCTCCCTATCCTTCACAGAGGCCTTCCACTTGCCCCTGGAGTCTGAAGACATGCACATAAATACACACACAACGCCTTTCTCAGATGGAGTCGTCTCATTTCAGCTGACTTTTACAACATGCGAGTCAGGCAATAAAAACCTTGCCTTTTGAAAAGAAGCAATTGAAACAGGTAAGGAACTAGAACTTAACAGACCTTTTTAAATTGAACATAAGAAAAACGGTAGCAAAATGACTGGTGAAGGAAATCAGACAATGTTCAAGGTAAAAAAAAATGACTTGTTTCCTCTAAATGAACAGGGGATGCTAAGAAGTTCTGGCTGTTTGGTCAGCCTGCAGGAAGTGTGGATGCTGTTACTGAGAGAAGACTCAAAGTTTTTTACAAAACAGCTGTGGACTCAACACTTTCAACTTTTGATGAACTGTGCGATGCCGTGAGGCCTCTGGTGGCGCCAGCTACGATTTGCGGCTGTATGCAAACTGGTCCGATGCAAAAAAGTGCTTCCACTGCAGTTTTACTAAATACACAAATTTCTATATGGTTGAAAAACCACCTCATCCAAGCGCAAGAAAAAAATGAGCTGTGTTTCCATTAAGTGTAGTTATTTTTGTGATTCCAATTTTATGGTCAATGGAAACACAGCAAAATGAGGGGCTTTAAAATGATAGAAAAAACCCAACAGATTCTTTCTGATCATTATTACTTACATGGTCCTTATGTTGATTATGATCTGAGATAAATATGATTCCTCTATGAGAGTAATAAATGCTGAAAGCTCACAAGGCAATGAGCTCAGTGGCCATCTTGCATGATGTAAAAGACACTCTGACCCCTGTTCCTAATATGGAGAGAAAATGACCTTTCACAGAATTAAGAAGAGAGAAAACATTTCAAAGCTGTTACAATATCGTCTTGCATCGCAGAAATTTCATTTTTCTTATCATAACAGAACAGCTCATACATGCCAAACAACTTTATTCAACAAACGGTCCCTCAAATAACTGTCAAATAATTGCAACATGGGTGTGTTCTTGATTTGATGCAGCTTAGTAACATCATAGCAACCAGAACAAAAAACATAAACTTATTCAATATTCAAACACATTCAACTTAAGAAAACTGATGTCTTCCTGAGAAGGCGCCAGCAAGGGAGTAAGACGTGTCTTTTTTTTATTTTTTTATCATTATTATTATTTATCATTTTGAGAAGGCATGGAGTTAAACTAAAACCCATGGTTGCCATAAACAACAGGGGCTGCTGTGGGAGGCATTGGAGAACAGGACATAAACATTTACCTCCAGGAGAGCAGAGTCTGAAAGGGAGAGGTTAAATACTCAACGTGACCCTGGATGCCTGAGTGTCAGGGAGCGCCATGGCAACTCCGGCAGGGTCAACAGTGCAGGTAGAAGCAGGTTGGCTTAACTTCAGGTGCCCTGAGGCGCCACATAATTTGTTTTATACTTGGTCTCTGGTTACAAAGCTCTGACTCTGGACTGCTGTTACCGTCTATGTGCGCGACATGGCTGTGGCTATGGCAGACTGTTGGCATTCTTTACTCCAGGTTAAGACTCACACTGCATCCTTTGGCCATTTATCTGCATTACATGAGTAATTGTCTTCCAAAAGCTTATTCTCATTGACCAATAATAAGGTGCTAAACACCAACCTTTGGTATTTAGTAATTTGGCTTAAGAGCTGCTCGGCAAAAACAGAGAGGTGAAACTGGGATTTCACCCATTTCTCCACTACTCTGGTTAAAATCTCTAAACCTGCTGGTACATTAATAACACTGTCTACAGAAAATGCCTGTAATAGATCGTTCCACAATTGAGACAAACTTGCTCCTAATGTTTTCAACAGATATCTGGAGTCATGGGAGGGGATCAGGGGAAGAATGGCGATTAAACTTTTTTTCATAAATTTGGGTTATGCGACAAGTCTTTGATTGCTCTCAAAATAGAAACATTAGGAAACCAAGCATAGGATAATCTCGTTAAATGGATTACCATTTTGTGAGGCGGGGACCGGGGCGTAAAAATCCCCCACCAGGTCTGAAACGTAACACAGATTAATCCCTAGAGAGCTAATGTTTCAGCGTATCACTCTCAGGGTGTAAGAGAGGAACAGGAAAGCTGTGATCATAGACGTAATCCCTGGACTAATCTGGCAGATCACAGCTCTGAGGCAGATCAGGCTGATACCTGATGCCATCTACTATGACCGTTCACACCCACAATGACCAGGAGTGGAATGAAAATATGCACTCTTGGTTTACGCGTGTGTAAGATATGTTTCACCTCTACAAGCTCTTTAAGGATATAAATGAAGGGGTGGAGAACTGAAGTAAAACAGAGATATAATGGGGATAAAAGGCTAATGTAGACAGAGTCTTGTAAAAGTATTCATATGCCTGAAATTGTTCCACATTTTGTCACTCCATAGTCTTCATGGCATTTTATTTGGATTTTATGTGGGAGCAAAACATCCACTCGTCATGGACTGGAAACTCATTGGAGCTGCAGTGTGTCGAGATTGGGTCATGACCGATCGAGTTCTTTTGGTAACTACCCAACGCTCATTACCAACGATGATGGTGGGAACGTAGATTGAGCAGTAAATCAAGTTTTGGCTCTGAACTCTCTTCACCATGACCAGTAAAGCCGCATCACTGCAGCACCAATTTGTTCATCAATCTCCTGCTCTGTTTTTTCCTCATACGTGAACAAGACCCTGAGAGGCAGAAACGCGTCCCTGACCAGGAATACGCTCTACCGTTTTTCAGCTGAAGCCCATGGTCTTTGAATTAGAAGTGCTGATTCCCACCCTGACTGCTTCACACAAATTTCTGGAGATGCACTATACAATCTGCACTAACATTGGTATTGGTTGATATTAGTGAAATCTTGACATGTTGATCCAATAAATGAAATTGGGCTTATAGAAACAACCAATATTTTGCTTCAGGAGGAGAAGAGGTTGGTAAAGTGGTGCTTGTTTGGTTTTATAGTAGAGATAGTGATGCACCACAGGATTGTGGGGAGTTTAGCACAGAAGCAGTATTGTTTTTTTTCAAGGTTTTGAAAGGGCAGTAGAATATATGTAATATATGTTGGTAAATATCAGTTATTGGTCATAACCGCAATATTATGTGACTAAAAAAAATCTATGTGATTTCTAGTCACATAAATTAATTTTAAAGCTCAATGAAGTAATTATGTTTCCTTCAATTGTTATAAAAATGCTATATATGTCAAATATTACATAAAAGAATTTTGACTTCGTAATTTAATGTCATGAAATTGGACCTTTGTGTTTTTAAGAAACTTTTTATGAAAGTCTACCTTCAGGAAGCTATCAGAACATGGCACCTCTATTAAGTATTTTGTGTTTTTACCAATGTTTTTACCAATGTTTTTACCAGCTATGCATTGAGAAGTCAACTATACACCACCAGATGTTGGCTAATTGCTGCTGACTAGTCTGAAGGAGTTGACATGATGTAAGGCTCAAAAAAGTAGCTCTTTCATAATGCTGTCCCTTTAATCGATATCAGCTCATTTTTAAAAGAGTGCATCTTTTTGATCAACTATTCCATTACTTCGCTTTGGCATTTCATGTCACATCCCAATAAAATGCAGTGAAGTTTGTAGTAATGTGGAAAAACGTGAACATTCCAAGTAGTGTGAATACCTACACACCTCCTCATCTGACACACACCCAGAAAATAGCTCTGTATAGGACATGGTGCAGTTTTAAAACAGAGCCAGGCTGGGTCATTAAAGCCTCATCTGGTAAATGAGAAAAAGGTTGAAAATTCAAGACAGAATCGTCCAATCCTACATCTGCTCTTCATTCTGACGTAGTAGTAAACAAAGATTGAGTGAGTGTTAATAGAGTGGAAGAAAACGTGAAGGTAGGAAGGTAGAGAGTGGAAAAAAACCCCACAAAGGTCAATAGACGCATCTGAATGGAAGCAACACTATCCAGTTTTGCTTCCATCTGCCCACCCAGGCTTTAACGTGAGCACACCAGCTTCTGGGGCATGTGCCCGCAGCGGCTACACAAACCTCATCTTTTAGCACCACCCACAATGCCACTCTCTTTAATGAAATGCATGGTTTGGGGTGTGGAGAACATTTTCAGGAAAGTCAGTGCCCCCCAACCCCCCTGCAAGAACGAAAAGCAGTGTGACATGAGTAAACACAAACTGTTCAGGAATTATACAAGTGATCAGGAGAGGCATGAAAGAGGGTTAAAATATGATGGTGGAAGGGCTGCGGTTCAGACAGCAAATCAAAAGAACCGATGCATTAAAAATTTTTTATTTTTTTTAAAAGTGGATCAGAAGAGCAGAGGTTTACCAGAAAATGTGTCCAGAATTCCACCTCAGACAGAAAAGGCATAGTTACCACATGTTTACACACAGCTCATGTGGGAGTTTGCACTCTGCTTCCATGCAGCTAACAAGAATGAGCAAACTGTTTGTTGTTTCTCTTTGCATCTTAACATTTTGAACACACCAGCGTGGTATCGCTCACAAAAAACTCCTTCATGATCGCTGCAGCCAAATAAGCCAAAAATGATTACATGTGAATCGCCGATGGTGTTTAAGAAGGGCTGAGCTCAAGGTGAGGAAATCATGATCTTCAGATCATTTTCATCAGCTGAACTGGAAGTGTTAGGAGCAGTTAGCCATGACAAAGCATGATAGGGTTCTGTTTGTATTCTCCTCCGTTGCTTCGAATGATTGGTTCCTAATGACTGGAACAACGTCCTACTGTAATTCCTGACCGAAAGGATATGTGTGTGCGACACGTTATAAAGGAACATGGACATCCGGAGGTGTTTAAGTGGAAAGACTTCCCAGGTCTGTCTTTTATATTCTTAGTTGGTCATTATTGTTGCTACAACACCTTTGTCGTCCAAACTATTATTTCATACACATATATGAATTAATAGGTTAAGGCCTTTTTTTTCCAAACATTACTTTTGCAAGGAATATATATTTAATTTTTTTTTTCTAAAGTACTTCTTTAGACCTTGGAAAGACACATCAGCCATCAGCGTAAGCAGCGTTCATTCAAGACAAACAGACGGAGCACCAACCTGATCCGAGGAGCATGTATCTGGCTCTGCAGGTGCTCTTGCCAGCGTTGGTGATGCAGAGACATCGGGGAGGCTTGGTGATGAGGAAGGTGGTGAGAGTATGTGCAGGTGGAGAGGCAGCAGGGGCAGGAGGAGGTGCTACCTGGCTGTGGACTGGAGCATGGCCCGGGGCTGGTGGCGGGAGTGCGGACAAGCGGGCAGTCCGGCTGTCCGCAGGGGCAGCACAGGGTGGAGTGAAAGTGGCAGTGGGGGCAGCAGAGAGCAGAAGGCGCTGTCGGTGACAGGGTGGAGGCCAGGTGGACTCTGTTTGGCTTCTGGGAGTCCGTGACGGCAGAAGACGGAGACGCAGCTGGCGATGGCGGGAGATTCCTCAACGAGCCGTTGAGTTTGACCAGCCCGCCGTTCTGGACGGGCCTGCTGGCTCTCTGGACGTGGGCTCCTTGCTGCAGCTTCACGGCTCCGTTCCTAACCGCCAGTTCTCCGTCCCTCTCAGCTGGGAGGAGGTCGCAGCTGCAAGCAGCAGAGAGGGGCTCCAGGTGGCTGCGCTCTTCTGTACCGGTAGCTGAAGGAGCATTTCCACTGGCGCTGAAAGGATGGTGTCCACCGTTGCTGAGCAACAGTGGGTCTCCACTGGAGTCAGTCAGGGCCATGATGTTTTCCCCGAAGGTCTGGGACCAACACACCGTCACTCCTCTGAGAACACAGATAACACATTTATGACACAAACTTCAATTTTAAAAGCAAAAAAAATAAGTAGAACCATGGCAGCCAACGGATATTTATCAGGGTTTCCTATAGGATTTGCTAAAACGCTCATGATGGTCTGTGAAATAAGAACACTGAGGATAACTAGCATAATTAAGGAGCTTTATATCTGAAACATTACGCATGATACCGAAACAATATATTGCATTTGTTGTTCAAATGCAACATATGTAAACAGTAGGGTCGTTTTGAAGGGCTTGAACTAAAAATGCATTCCACTTAACCCTCTTAAGTATATTTCTTTCACCTTTTCTCTCCTTCTGTCATCTCTAGTTTTTCTTCTCTCCTGAGTGCAGCCAATTGTCTGTCCAACTTCCAGATAGACAGACAGGAGCCGGAGGGGTTGGGTTTTAAACTAAAGTCAATTTTAATGTTTCATCATGTTTGAAATTAATTTCAAACTCTTATTATGTTTAGTATGAGTGTGCAAACATAGGCTATAAATAAATAAAGGTGTGAATTTGATTGTTCTGTGGTGGTGTGTTACGATCAATTACATGTAACCCTGTGTGTAATATATACATACATATACAGTATTTGTGTATTTGTGTGCTTGTTCATGTCTTGGCAAAAAGCAGCTACTATCTGGAATAACAAAATAAATAAATACAATTTTCTGGGGGAAAAATCCTTGGAAAAAACAAAGTTTTAAAAAATTACAATTAACTTGGAAACCAATACCGAGCCATGTAGTACACCACCATTTATAGTCTTAAACATCGATCTGGTTATTGCTTTTTACATGCCTTGGTCAGCCTTTCGAAACCAGCTTCAAAAGTAATTTGTAATGTAATACCCTTACAAATTGGAGTTTTTTCCCACATTTTAAGAAGCAATGGAAGGGCATTTAAACAAAATAAACACCCCCACAGGGTTTTATTGTAACCATCAGCAAGTAGATCATGTATAACAAGCTGTGTATGTGTTATCGGTCTTCTCAAAGTTTGAGACCACACTGATTATTGTGATGTGGCATTTAATGTGCCTTACATCTCCACTTCGTTACATTTAGCTTAGCCAGCCATATCCTACTGAGCAGAAATGTGGCCGTTGTCTCTCTGACTTTCCATTTGTTGCGTCTTTGCTCTATTGATTGGTGGTGACTTGGCATTTGGACTTGATTTGCTCTACAAATTGCCAAGGATGGAGCACATCTGGTCTCACCACAGCTGACTGGAGGACCAATAGCCATTATGGTTTATAAATGACCACATATGGATTGCACTGTCAGTCATGTTGGGCCCAAATATGTTGAATTTGAGGTAACTGCACTGAACTGATACTGTCGCATTTTATACCATTGCCGCCAGAAGGCATCTGTACTAGTTATAACTAAAATATCCCAATTATTTCTGGTTAACTTTTAGCTAAACATGTATACACATCTCTTTTTACACACACTTATAAAAACCTCTGTTACATTTTTGTCTATTTCCAGAGTGGAAATCGTTAAGATGATTACTTTCCTACTGTCTCCTTAAATATTAGAAAATGTATCTTAAAAAATGACTTCAAAGGGCTTAAGAGAGAACGACAATGCTCTTTCTATAACTTATGTTTTCATTCATTTAGAATTTACATTCTATAGGGTTTTTCTTACAAGAGTGTTACAAACAGATACAAAAAAAATAACTAATTCAATTTGTGAAGCTGTTTAGACTAATAATAGAAGAAAGCAGCTGTGTTGGCTTGTGTGGTTAAAAGCACATCTGATTTCAATTCCACAGTGAAGTAACTTATGCATTTTATGTCCAAAAAAAAAAATGGCGTGATTTGAGAAGCTCTTCATGCGTAAAGAACGGGAACATTTTAGGGCTATTGTAAACGAATAGTTTGGTAATCGAGTAATCGATTATTCTTGTTATTAATAGAGTATTTGGGTAAAAATAAATAAATAAATAAATAAAATAAAGTAAAACATTGGTAAATCTAACATAACAGCAGTGTTACTATCGCATATCGACATCGGTCCAATTTTTCATGTGATAAAGCTTCTAACTGGAAGCTGATGACGCGGACAAGACTTTAGTTGATGCAGATGTTTCACTGAAAGTGCCATCCTGATGTGTCCATTGAGAGTCAAATATGACTTATGTTGTCATGTTCTTAATCTCTATCAAAAAACTGAATTTATGTTTGGTTTTTTTGTAAATATTTTAGAGCATTTCTAATGGTATTCAAACAGTTTTTCTTGACATCTTTGCATATTTAACCACTAAATATATGTTAACACAGTGGCTTTTATTTCCACCAGAACCTTGACCTCCAGAAATATTTTTATGCAATAAAGTAGATGCGCTTGTATTCGAGTGGCAAGCGATACGTCACATAACGTCTGCCGGTCCCGTCCGACACGCGACGCATGCAAGCTATGAGCTCTGTGACGCCTCAATGCGAGCGAGTGGCGAAATATGAGAACGGGAGTCCGGTGGGGTCAGAGGTGGGCTTGGAGGGCGAGGTTTTGGAAAAGAGGCGGAGACGGGGAATAACTTGGTAGCCCGGAGAGCTACAAATACACAGAGGGAAACCCAGATGAAGTCATTCGCTTTGGTTCTGTTGATGTCAAAAGCTTGGACTGATTTCAAAAGCCAGCCTGACGCACAAGCATTGAATTGTCACTGAATACATAAGATGCTTAAGGTATAGAAAGAGTATGTATGTTTTAATAACATTGTAACAAAGTCTGCTATCTCTGGCTTGGTAAATGCCAGGAGAGGCGTTAACAGGCAGGTGAGACATCTCGGACCGACTCTGGACAGAATCGGTCTTATGTCTAAAAAGACAAGCTTTTTTGAGCTGAGTGAAACGAGAACAAAAACTCCTCGAGGTTGGGCTCCAAAAATGGTACTTGAGAATTTTTTTATTTATTTTTTTTAATTGCATCATGAAAGAGATTTGTTGTCTTCACCAAGAGTCAAGAAACATAACAAGCAGACGAAAAATTTGTGACTGGTCAGCAACTAAAAATCCCATCTATTTCCCACACAGCGGATGCAACATATTCAAAGCACCAATGACTTGCACTGCAAACACGCTTCGGTGTGGAAGTTAATACTGCAGGAAGAAGACTGGAGGTTAGAAGTATTTGAGTTCTTGTATTTTATAACACTATAAACATTTTGTGAATACTATCACATAAAGAATATTTGAAAATATATATTGAATGTATTTTTATTTTAGCTCTTGCAGATAATGAGCAGGTAAAAAATGTTACAAAATGGATAACCAGGAATGGACCATGAAACATCAGAATTTCCAAATTATTTATTTTATTGTTTATAAATAAAAATTATACTTTTTTATAATTTAAAAAATAAGAATAAACCAATCCCAAAATGGGGTTGGTAAACATGGAGGCAATTGATACTTGATCAGATTTCATAATAATAATAATAATATTAATAATCTTCCTATAATGACAATAAAGATTATTAATATTATTGATATATACCACAATATAAAAACATTGATTGCCCCCATGTTTTCCATAAACGTGCCATTTCTTGAATAACAACACACAGTCAGAGGAATTATTTCACTACATTAAACAGGGCCAAAACACCAATTTGTAACACGATTCCTGGTGCAAGTTGGTTTGGAACAACGAAGGTGATAAAGCGCTCCTTCTGCTGTCTTTCATGTCAACTCCATGATTACGGGGTGTGAGAGAGAGAGAGAGAGAGAGATGCTGAGACCTAGGGCAGCAGCATAGAGGCAAAGCAAAGCATCCCACTTCCCTTTAATTAAAACTAATAGGCAGCAATTACCAGGTATCAGTCAAGAGACTGTTAATAACAACATTGCTCCTCACAATAATAACATCAACAGGAGGCACTTGCCCCCCCCTAACCCTCATGCACAGCCGCAGTGCATGGCTTTCAGATAGAGCTTTCTCTGACAGCTTTCTGTTTGTCAGGAGTGGTTTTTAGTCATATATGATCCCCTCAGGGCCCTCACTCACAGCTGGGTTGTTAAACATACCAAAGTGGCTGGCTCGAGGCTACGAGCTGAGTCTCAGAGTTAAACAGCCGGTTTTATGAACTGAACAATGGCAAACGTTTGAAGCGATTAGCTGATTACAAATCAATGAAAATGTTCGGATTTGGCTTAGATTTTTTTTTTGTTTTGTTTTCTCCAATTACTGATTTTTTTTTTTTTTTTTTCAATTTTAGCTCACATGCTCAAAATCAGCGCAAGTCATTTATTTAACAGCAGTTGTCTGTATGGTCGAGTGAGTACGTCAAAAACTAAATGTACAGTAAGGTTGGATTTATTCTCCGATGGATCAGATCAAAGATCAAGGGCAACTTCAATAACTCGTGAGAGCTAAAGGAAACCTGGCAATGCGGTGTGAAAAGACAATATAGTGACACGTTCAGCTACTTTATATATATATGTATATATATATAGAAATACATATATATATATATACTGCCAGTGACGCTCAATGAGGGGGGACCCGTGGACCCAAACGGGACCAGAACCGAGCACATTTCTTGGTTCGGTCCTCTGGAGGAGACAGAAGTCTGAAGAAACCGAAGGCAGAGAGTAATGAGTGACCGGGGTTTCTCGTGTCCTACCGTGTTTTCGTGCCTCCCGGGGCGTTGCGCTGCTTGTCTCCTTTGGGCTCCGTAGCAGGCGTCGCTTCGCAAACACCAGAAATAAAAACAAAAAGAAGAGAGGAAAAAAAAAAAGACGCCCGGTTGATTTAAAATGTCCGCGAGCTCAGTTAAACAAACAACACAACCCGACAAGGCAGCAACAAGTCCCGAGCAGAGAGGGACTGTTCCTCATTGAAGTGTGTCCTGCCAGAATGACAAACAGCCACACACACACACACACACACACACACTCAGGCCCCGGCTCTGTTGCTCTGCTTCTCCCCTGCTTTGCGGAGGGACGGAGGCGAGAGGAGGAGAAGGCGGAGGCTGGGATTGCTCCGAGCAGCACTGATAGGACGGTCGCGACCGTCTGTTTTAACCCGCTCGCTGCCACGGCGGCGGCACGAGCCAACACACAGAACGCTCCCTCACGCGCCTCGTCGCCGCACAATCGAGACAACTCGGAAATGGTTACTAGGGAGACCAGCGGTCACCGAAAAAAAACGGAATATAAGCAACTTTAATGGAGAACGAGGATTAATGGCCATACAGCTAACGAGGGACAGATTAGTAATTAAAAATGCTAACGTTTAACAACTTTTTATTTATTTATTTATTTATTTATTTTAATTAAATTACGTCCAAACGGCCTGCAGAAGTCTGGCCAAAGATTCATTACAACTTAACTTTTCCCAAACTTTACATTAGGCTACTTATACGCCAAAAAAATTGACCTGCTTTGCCAATCACTGACAGGCATGAAAAACCTCGCAAAAACCTGGTCTTGAATTCAAGAACTCTCAGTTTCTGACAGAATCTTTACCAAATAAGATACACACGCACACACTAGAGGACCCTTCTGTCCAGAGGCGGTCCTAGCCTGTTTGGCCGGGTGGGAGCTACATTTCTTTAACATAGCTGAGTGATGCCCCAAGTTGAAAATTCAGATTATTGCTAAACTGTAATTTTTTCTTCTATGACACCGAACTGAACACTGATATATATATATATATATATATATATATATATATATATATATATATATATATATACTTTTAAAAGACAAATAATGGCTTTCATTAACCTTTCTTGAAGAGACAGTTAACAGCCTTTAATTATCTGACACTCAACCACATAACTCTTTGAAAGGGACGCACCCAGGCTTGACACATCAGCTTACTGTAATTACAGATGACTGACTGGATATGTTGGCTTCTTCTCAGTTCAGTTTAATAGCCACTTTAATGCTCTGTACCACATATCTTCAGGAGGAAAAGGAAAGATGATCAGAGTTGACTGGACGATGGATCTAAATGAACGACGATCCAGGACGAAAACCTGCGTATTCCCAAGCTCTAATGGACCCAAGTCTTAGTAAATTTAGCTGCATTCTCCACGTGTGCAGAGCTTGTGAAAGACTTGTTGCTGCTGCAACTGCATTTTGACGTGGCTCAGCAAAGTACAGACTCAAGGAGGCTGAATGCAAATATGTGTCACATTAGTCCAGCGAGGCAGGGTACATTCTGGACAGGTCGCCAGTAACATGATGAAAATCTCAAAAAAGTAAGTCGGTTTTACATAATGCTGCCCCTTTAATGTGGATAACCACGTGTCATTTTACTTCACATCTGTCCACTACCACATAGAATCGCAGAATTCTAATCTTTACAGTTCATCAAAGGCTTCCGATACCAAAAGGAAAAAAAACAACAAAAAACAGTTGAGCCAAAGTTTAAAAATGCATTCAGGTTGTGCTCAGCGGGGGAGTTGGGTTTATCTCAGGGAATGCTGGGAAGACGGGAGGCAAGTACCTGGCTTTAATTTTAGCTGTCCGCCACGATTAGGACACAGTTCATATAGCAAGTGTAATCATCTGCAGTAGTGAGGCGCTTGTTCACAGCTGGCCCCGAGGCCAGTTAAAGCCTAAGCCATGCAGTGCTTTGTAGTTGACTGGAGTAATAATAACCTGGTAGTATTAGGTTGTACAGGGTTCAGCGTGTTGGACTGCGCCTCCATTTCATCTGACGGCAGATAAAACACAAACGCATTTAAGCTGCAACGCCAGTGTCTGGCTATTTTCCTCTATGTTTAAACATGGCGATAAAAAAAAAAAAAACATACTACAGAAGCTCAACTTCAGTGGAGCAGGGCCGAGGTTTACCCACATGGAACTAAAGGAGGGACTACATCAAAGGACACGCACTGTACCAGGAAGGATGGAGGCCCTGGTGAAAGCAGAACGGCCCCCGAAAAGATTGCACACAACTCATCAAAGTGACAGGTTTAGCGGACAGAAAAGGGAAAAAAAACGAGAGAGAAAAAGACGAGGGCTTAAGGGAGGGAGAGAGGGCAGAGGAGGACGGAATGCCTCTGAACCGTTTAAGGCTCTGGCAGGAGATGTCAGAAATAATCTAACGGCTTTCCAATTTTGCTTTCAGATCATTTCACCCCTGTTCCGCCTCCCAATAACAATCAATTCCCTTTCTCTGTTGGTATTTGAACTGAAGAACGCAGAGCAGACTTGCACCCCCAAAACTAAAAACTTGTTGTTTTCAATGAGGAAAGAGGAGAAGAGAAAAGGCCATAAAACCTCAAACAGCTGGGAGAAGAAAGAAAAACGGGAGAGGAATAATAATAATTAAAGCCGCAAGTAGGCCTGTCGCGATAAACGATAAGTCAATTAATCGAACAATAAATTAAAACTATCGACCTCATTTTAATTATCGGCTATGTCGTTTCTTCCTGCCTTTTTCTCTTACTGTTGATGACACTGAATGAAAAAAGGCTCAACTCCGGTGCTCTCCACTGACCCTCCCTTCCTTACTTCCTTAGTGTAATGCCCAGCGCGCGCTGCACGATCTTATGTCGCGGATTGTCGGCCCATTATCAAAACCTGAGAGACACATTAGCCCACAGAATCTTCGGTATAATGGTTCCATCGAACCGTGTTGTGTCCAACAATGGACACAAAATAATAAGTCCAGTTCACTAATTTCGAAACCAGGCATTAATCAATTCCTTACTACAATCTACCTGCAAAGCATGTGGCTAGTGTCAGTCTGACTGAATGAAAATCATTATAACTATTTAGGTCACGTTAAACGAAGAACAGCTGAAAAGTTACCGGGTTTTCTGGTAGAAATTTCGCTCCAACTCCTCCCCTAGTTATTTATATTTTCTTTGCACAAACTGTTGAATAAACATTCATGTTGTTTCCGATGTCTGCTGGACGTCGGGTTGCACCGTGTCAGCTGTTCGGGATTCCCTCCATGTTTCCCCTCAGAAAGCACGAGGAGAATCCGCGCTTTCTGATTGGCTACCGGTCACATTCAACAGGCTGCGTCACTCTCCCAGTCTGGGCAAATCCTTGATTTAGATCAGAGCGGCACAACGATCTACCGTAACACATAACACTAGTGACGACCTCAGAACGAAGAACGTTCTAAGATTGTCGTTCGGGGTAAAAAAATCCTGTAGTGTGAACTATTGCATCAGGCTGTCGGATGTCTTCTCTATTTAAATCTAATGATTACTGAAGGGCAATATACTATACAGACTGCATAATCTGCACTCTTTTGGTTTAATGCAGTATTTATTTCCACTTTGGCTTTATGTTGTTTAGTTTTTATTCAAGTACATTTATTGTTAATGGAGACTAAGAATCTATTTTATTTTTGGTTTTGGTTGTTTTATTTATTTTGTGTATCAGTCCCAGTGGTAAGTGTCTTTTGAAAGTAAAGTGCATCTATCTTTGGCAGGAAATCGCAAGTATTATTAGGTAATTTCCATTAAATCAATGTAAAAATATTATCGTTTATCGCAATAATTTTTTGAGACAATTTATCGCCCAGCAAAATCTGTTATCGTGATGGGCCTAGCCGCAAGCTAGCTCAGCGCCGCTCCGGCCAATTGGCGACCGCGGGGGTTCCAGCACCGCCACCCACTCGCCACCGCAGATGCTCTCGCGCAGTTCCAGTGCCCATCCGCCAGGCGATACGCATCAATGCGTTTGGCAATGCTCCCCGACCACGCACCAAAAAATCTGGTGCAGATTGGCCGATGTAGCGAGGAGATGTAGCTGATGGTTTAACCTAGGGGGCGCATTTTTTGTGCATCTTGGGGAGCTCTACAAGTGTACCAAATTTAATGTCTCTACGATGAAGTAAGGTCATAGCAGAGGGTATTTTGAAAGTTGCTAGATGGCGCAGATGACCCGTTTCTTTTGCAATTTTCGCGAAGACCTTAAAATACGTAAATTCACACAGGCTTGACGCGTCCGCCAAGTTTAGTGAGTTTTTGAATATGATAAAGCCCCCCCAAAAAAACCGTATTTGGGGGGGGGGGGGCAGAATTGTAATTATAAGAAACACTGTTGATGATGATGATTAAAATAGGCCTTTGCAGCACTTAGCTGCTCCAGCCTAATAATAAAAAATTCTAAAACCCTCTGGAAGGCTTTGTTCTGTTAGCTTGGGCATGATCTGACTTGTGTGATTTGCAAAAACATGAGCAAAGAGCTAATAGAGCATTAAGATGCTGGGCCTTAATGTGCACAGACATATACGAAGAAAGGGGGTGGGTAACCCTAGAAGCCCCTTGAGCATTGCAGCTACCCCTATGTGCAATAATATCTGGTTATTATAAGAATGAAAGTAATGGAAGGAATATTGAAAAGGTTAAAGGGGTGCATCGCTAAAAAAAAAAAGAAGGTGTTTAAGTAAGGGGGAAAAAAAATAAAAGACCAAGCATGAATGTCTCACTTCGCACTGGCTTCCGAGTGTCTGAGTTTCTGAAACCCAATCCCGTCGACACCTCGGCTGTGAGGATGGATATCTCTCACCTGATTAGCACTGCGGCCCCTGACCATGTCCGGAAGGAGCCAAAGAGCCTGAAGAGTGACTGAGAGCCGAGCGGGAGCTGACGCCTGCTAAACTCCCACTACTAGCCATGACATTAGGCTCTGATTCATTTAATCCTCTCCTCTTTCCTATATGCGGACAAGGTTAACGTTTCACTGCATATAAAATGCAGAGTGGAAGCCCTAATTTAGCACCGCAACCATCTGGCTCATACATCTGTACATGTTCTGGGTTAGCTGACAGGTGATCTTCCTGGGAAGCTTGACTTTTCTTTGGAATGCCTCCAAATGACGCCCGGCGCTCCAGTTCGACATGTATGCGAGTGTAGTCTGTCTCTTTAGATAAAGATGTTCTTTGAAGGTTATCTGTGATGCCCTATAAAGTGGCTACATGCAGGTGTTTTAGTTTAAAGTCTTATCTCCGTTTGTACTTTAAGAGTCACGCTGGAGTCCAGCCTGACCTCAGTCTGACATCTGGTTTCCTCTCAGCTTTCATCGTTCCTCTGATAAAATAGATGCTTTAATTATTATTTGTCATGATCAAATAAGAAGACACAAAATGAATGTCTTAAAGGGGCAGAATTATATATTTTCAAGGCACACAGTGCCATTTTAGAGCACAATCAAGTAACTGTTATATCAAATATGACTTAAAACAAATTTGACTTTGCAATTTAACTTCCAGAAATTGGGCCTCTGTCTCTTTAAAAACTCCTGCTCTTTCTGAAACTCTGCCTTGAGAAAGTCATGACAACATGGTTGTAGCATGGCCTCTGTGAGGTTTGGGAGCATGGAAACTGTAGCTCTAAGGAGTTGCTTTGTCCTCAAAGGCGGGGCTAAGTCCAGGCAGGTGTTTTGCTCAGCTGAATGGTTGCCACGGAGATTAAAGCATTTCTCAAAGTAAGTTTTCGATGAGGAAATAACATCATAACATGATATAAAGTTCAAAAAAGTTGATTTGACATAGTATTTTCCCTTTAAGAACAAGTAACTTAGATTTTTACCTCCGTGTGAAACACTGAGTTCAGTCATTTTGGCTTTAGCTTTTGCTGCTACTGATGGCGTGCCTCTGAAATAAAATAAAAACAACAGATTAGAACGTATAACATGGAAATACATAGAGATGTAACCCCAGTGTAGACCATTTATGCATGAGGATAAATTCAAGTTGGAGCTGTCAACTTGACATCTGGATATAAGTTTATTTATTTATCTATTGATTTATTAGATGTCCCAAGGACAAGACTGAGGCATTGGGGTGACTGGACCTTTTCAGTGGGAGCAAACCAGCAACTCTGGTTTATCCCCATATCCCCTGGGTTTTGCTTTTCTTCGTTTTATTACGCTATCCAAAAATAAAGCCATGTGCAATTCCACACATTCTTGCCTGAGGTTTTCACCTGTCAACCAAACACGCATGTTCTGAGCCGTCAGTCGACACCTGGAAGAAGAATGTCGAGAGGATGGTAAGGCTAGGATTCCCTGACGATTTGTTTTAGTTCAGGTCAGTTGCTTTCACTTATTTCATGTACTTTCTGTTTTTATTTGTCAGTGCTATGTCTTGAGATGTTATAGGCACTGTGTTAATGAAAGCCTGCCATAGAGTGGCATTTCAAGAGGACTAAAGGCTCCCAGATACCTGGATGTACTGAGTGTATTTTGTGAGACTCCATGCACTGTCAAGATTTCATAGTTGAGGACATCTCTCATTTTCTTTTTCTTCGTCTTGATAAATCCGTATTTTCAGTACCTCAGCCATAATTTTCCCTCATTGATATATTATACAAGTTTCAATATTTTTCGAATCTCGTCTCAGACGCTCTTCATAATTTGAGTCCGTTTTGTTCACAAGATGGCGCAAACTCTCAACCGTATTAGCTTGGTGTCGAACACAAAACAGTCAAAACAATCTATTTGTAACAAGGAGGAGATTTTTATTTTTCAAAGAAAAATAATTAATCCTTTTCAGTCACTTCTCATCTGTTCTCCTTCTTATTAGCCCAGTTTTGTGTACTATAGAGCAGGCACAGAAAGAGGGGCCCCTCATCCAAGAACCCCCACTGTAGACAACTCCACTGGCCAGAACAACCTACTAACGCTTTGTTTAAAATTGACCATCTGTGAATTATAATTCAAGGCATATAGTAATTAAAAAAACTGTAAACCTTACTTTATAGCCAGACTGAAAGCCCTGCAGGGTTTTGCAAATGAATGCAGAATCAATACTTGCAAAAAAAAAAAAGAAGAAGAAGAAGAAAAAAAACCTTCTTGGCACGTGAACAAACCAGCATTTGGAAATTAGAAACACCGGCCAGCTGTTTCACTCCTGTTGCTTTAGCGCATTAAAATATGTATACTTCTGGCTCGGTCCAGTCTTTTAATTGTGTCTGTTTTTCTTTAGGATTCCACATCATGTTCGAAGATTTAGAAACTCTTTTTGTCCTTCTTTAACGTAGGACACCCTCTGCCTTTATCCCCCAAATCCTCTCCATCGCTCACTCCTCTCTCCTTTCTGAAAGCAGAGGAACTTCCTTGCCTGGAAAACGATGCAGTTCGATCGAAACTCTTAAGTCTGAAGGCAAGGACTGGGGTGGGGTCAGCATGGGACCGAGAAAGCAATGATTTAAGTGAAGAGCGGCGCGCAAACAGAGTTGTTCTTCTGTGGCAGAAGGGAAGCAGAGGCCTGTAAATGAGGAGGGTCTTCAGAGCGGAACAAGGACACCTTAAGATGCTCCAAAAGACTCTTGGTTTGATCTGAAAGAGGGGGGCGGGGGGGTCTCCTACAGAGACCTTCATTTGACATGAAGGTCTCTGTAGGAGGAATTTCACAGACAAATGTTTTGTGCGTGTGAAATATCCGAAGAGAGAGGAGCAAAGTTAGCGTTTGCTCTTCAGGAAGAGAGCAGCCTTTGAGGAATGGCTCCCCCTCAAAAGCCGTTCCCAAACACACCGTTTACATGAAAGCGTTTGCGCGCATCTTCATCCGAAGGTCGGGACACAGCTTAAAATGTTTCAGTTACTCGCAGAATACTAGTGAGCTGCGCAATCGTCTAAAGTGAGGGTGCTTCCAACTTTACAGGCAGGGAAGCAAAGTTTAATGTTGAACACCTAGCAGCAGAGAGCTAATGCAAACGCAGGTCAACATGATGCTGAAAGAAAACCGTGATCAAACCTGAAAGATAGCAACCGCGTGTCAAATTTCTCCAGGAGGAGTCTCGGAGGGAAAGCTGGACTTTTTTTCTCTCTCTCTCTCTCTCTCTCTCTCTCTTTTTTTTTGTGGCTGAAATTACTGGAGGTGTGAGATAACATCTCTGTGCCTAAAACTTTTTGGCTGTCAAAAATACAGATGCGGGGGGCAGAGGGAGAGGGTGGAGGGGGCGGAGCGGGAGTGATGATGCAGGAAAGAAAGATGAATGAGGGTATGGGGAGAAGAAGGGAGGGGAAAAAGAAAAGAAAAACCTCTGTGATTCTAGAAATGCAAACTCAGGGCTCTGTAGATGGAAGTGTCACTTAAGTGTCGCCAAAGTAAGCACCCCATCAACAAACTTTCTTCACACTCAGGCCCCTCTGTAGCACTTAAGCCTGTCTCAGCGGATCTTCACGATCCAGACTTAAACCCACAGATGAAATTCATTTTGACTAAATACAATGCTCCACCGTGTTCATTTCTGTTTTCCCTCAAACCCTCGTTTATTGTCAACAGGAGGGACTTCAGCGTGGTTATTAGCTTTGTCTCATCCCAAAAGCATCACAGAACTGTGCTGCAACACACATTTCTAATATCAACCATCTGCTTTCATTCCTGCCGGTGTCTTATTTGGCCCAGATGCAAGCACAGCAAACAACTAAAGAAGATTATGTGGGATAAACGTGTACGCCGCTGCGATCGTCATTTCAGGTACACGCTATGGCAGGAGTGGGCAACTCCAGGCCTCCAGGGTCGGTCTCCTGCAACTTTTAGATGTATCTCTACTTCAACACACCTGAGTCAAATAATAAGGTCATTAGCAGTACTCTGGAGAATTTGACTGTTCTTAGGAGGTGATTCAGCTGTTGGATTCCAGTGTGTTGGGCCAGGGAGACATCTAAGAGTTGCTGGACACCGGCCCTCGAGGACCAGGATTGCTCACCCCGGCGCTATGAGTTCGGCACACTTTGAAAGCTGAATTCATGGCTACTAATCGGCCATGAATTCACACATTAATTGGCTGATTTATTATCTGTTAACATGCGATGCTGGATAGTATATAACAATGCTAATTTCAGATGTCTGCTAAGCTGGTAGCAACCAGACTACGCTTTGCTTCATACAGAGCGCCTGGACGATTGCTTCCTGGAGGATTGGGCGATGTTGGGGTTTTACCCAATCGCTAACATTTGGCGGTGACATAAGTAACGTGCCAGTCCAACGATTCATAGTTTACCAGGAATGATCTGTGCTGTAAATAACCATCTCATACTGTGAAGAGAAAAGTGGAGCGGTAAAAGCTAATGAGGTGGATTAGCAGTGCTTGCCAACAACCGATTGTGTCATTGGGAAATTTTTGTCAGCGCTACTCGGTAACTGAGCTGTTAGCATGTCATGACAATCATGAGATTACCTACACCATAATCATCCCCTGGGACTCTTTGAAGATGCTTGGATGTTTTGAGTTTAATTTTTGAAGTTAACTGAATTCTTTTCAATATACTGAAGGTACATATGAATTCGGCTCTATAGTCAGACATATGTTCAGCGAAAGAAGACGAATATTTCTGTCAAAATTTTAACCAAACAAAATTGATTTAGTAACAATACGCAAAGCAGAAGACTTGTAGCTAACAAAATAATGGCAAAAACAATAATAATGAAAAAGCGATCTGCTCGATCTGCTCTTTCAGCTTGCCAATGCTGTTGAACCTCTTTGTTTTACAGCCTGGTCGCTCTCACTGAGCAATGGGCACGGCGCTCCGCTGTGAGAACAAGGACCTTGGCAAACCGTTGCCGGCGCAGCGCTGGAAGACAAAGCTGCTGGCGCCAAGGCAGACACAGTGACTTCATCCTGTGTCATCTCAATGAAGGACAAGTGGGCTCTTTGGAGGGTCCCTGTGGGGCTGAGAGGGTGGCAGGCCTGGGTAAAACTAAAAGAGTTGTCCTGCTTCCCATCAATGTGACGGGTACAAGAAGGGGAAAGAAAAAGTTCTCAGAAAACCCCCTTTATAATTTCTCTATAGCATAGCCACTAGGCAGTTAGTACTGATAAACCAAATGATCTAATCGGTCTGAATGAAGTTAAAAGAAAATGGGAGATAAGCTTCTTATATGGTCCGTTTGCGTATAATGCATTAATCCATGTGATCTGGGTTATGCATGTTCGTGCCTGTGTGGAGCAGGAGATGGGATGTCTCTGTTTCCGGGGAGCGTTGAGCTCCGGGCACTTGGAGCCCTTTCCTGCTCCCTGTGGAGAGGTCTGAGCCAGAGGGGCGAGAGTCAAGGGCCTCTGCAGCTGCTTTCTTCTCTCCATGTCTCACACTCCAACACACATGCGCACTTGACAGTTTATCAAGGTATTCGTTTCAGGTCTCTCTCGGAGGATCTGCATCCCGTCTTGAATTTTCACGCTCCGAGCTAATGAGACGACCCCAAGAAAAAAACACATAATGTGTGAACAGTCACAGACTTAAGATGTACTGCGCAAGTCACGACACAGAAAGACATTTTGAAAATACTTTACACAATTGTGCACTACGTCATTTAAATTATTCTGATTTACTGGTATTTACTGATGCTCCTGTGGAAAAAACAGTGGAGAAAATACAAAAATTATATTTTGGTCCTTTTTTAAAAAAAAAAAAATCATGAACTAGAATTTATCTAGAATTTTAAATCAAAAATCTTATGATATGACACTTATCAAGATAAACGATGAATGCCGCGATAATTGTCCACGCCTCGTAGACAAGATCTGTGGACAAGATCGGTTTGTCACGCAAGTGTTGGCCGATAGCTGAGCTCCCAAATGAAACTGTCCGATGTTTCGGTGCTCCAATACAAACCTAAATCCAACATCTCTAGGTAGAGCTGAGCTGCCTGTCTCTCTCAGGATCACTTTCTCATATTCATTCATCTTTTTGTGTCAGGGTACGGCGTACAGTAGTTTGCCCGTTCCTGACGAGTGTGCGTACATCAGACTGTTCGTGTCAGGTCTGGTTTTGAGTGTCTGTTAGAGTACCAGCAGCCTGTAATAGAGACGCGGTGGGAAAGCAGCAGGTCTGACAACAGTGGGGCTCCATGATGAATGTAGGCTCTGACAAATGGATCCCAGAAATACTCCCCATGTACGCGCCGCTGCCTCTTCCGGACACACAAAGACGCGCATTGTGCTTGGTCCAGCGCAGCGGACGGACTGCCAGGCTGCAAAATGAGGGCGAGTGAAGACGGTACGAGGGCAGCAGGAGTTTTTTTCCATCCCTCCGCTCTGCTGGGGGAAATTCTTCTGATCAAAGGTGCCAGCTTTAAGAGGTGGTGGGGGCGGGAGAAAAAAATGCAGACTGTACTGAAACAATAGCGGTGCCCCTTTCTCCCTTTGACAGCTCATCCACTTTACACAACATCTGACCCCCCTCTGCAGCCGCTAAGCCTCGACGACCAAAAACAAACCGATACAGTATCATAGGGGGGAAGAAAGAGCCAACAGGTGGTTCTCTGCGTGTCGATGTATGTGTGTGTGTATACAGTTGTGAGGCTGTGCAGGTGTGTGTTTGTCCGCACATGCAGAGCAGAAATGATCCACAGACAAATCAGGGTACGTTTACCTGTGACTCTTCCCCCCCATCCTTTCTCCCTTATGTGTGAAAGCAAGTCCTTATTACAGCATGTTTAATGGTGGGCTCAGGTTTTTTGGCTCCACACAGAAACAATAATGGTGAAAATAAGGGGAAAAATCTCGTACAGTTTCCTTCCACCTGTGTGGACTTTATTAACAGTCTATGTATGTCCATAAATATTTATAAACAGGGCAAAATTGTTCTAACAGCAAATTAGTAGGGTGTGTGTGTGTGTGTGTTTGTGTGTGGCGGGGGGGGGGGTTAAGAAAAAGAAAAACAAACTAAATCCACACCCTCTAAATGTATGGTATTAATCTTAGAGTTATTAAACATGAAGAGGAAATTAGTGGTGACAGGCTTATGGAATTACATCATGCGCTGGGTCAACGGGCCCCAAAAGTCATAATAATAGGAGGACAAGAGGTACCACAGTCATGTCTGTAAATGTTGGAATTGCTGTGGAACTATGCAATGAGTCTCACAGTTGGGCGTGCAGCGAAACCAAACCTACAAAATACACGAGGAAGGGTTAAGCTGATGTATTGGGATCAGGCCACTGGACGAAAAAAATGTAATGTTCTGCACACGGTTACAAAACAGGATGCTCATACGCGGGTTTAATGGTGAATAAATGATTTCCACACTGAATACGCAGGGTGATTATAACACTTCCAGGACCCTGGGACTGAAACACAACCGCTGAATCTGACTCATCTGCTCAGGCTGCTTCGCTTAATGATTGCCACATTTACCTGCTCATATCGTTCAACGCAGGCCAACAACATTACACTAATGTATCCCACGTTTGGCTAAGATTGCGCTTAACATGTATAATCCTGTCCCTTACAAACCAAGCTAACAGAAAACATAAACACTAGAAGGTTTGGCTGGATTTCGACTGAATGCTATTTTCCCCCCTCTAACTCTAGCTAGAAACTGAAAGCTGCATTTTGGTCATATTCAAAGATAAATCAAATAACAAAATGGAAAAGCCGATTAACGCTATGTGGGCGTGTGATAATCAGTCACTCCCAAACATGTCATTTTAATGAGCAGATGCTAGTTTTAGGGAGTTTGACTCGCTGTACGACTCTACCATGGTAGAGTGCATTGAAAATGTATTGGTTTCTACTCCATTGTTTTGGTGTGTTTAAAACAGACAGGCTCATATTGCTATTTGACTGGGGGAGACCGAGAACAAGCATAAGGGGAGGGTACAGCAAAGGGTGCATGTGGAGCTAAACAGCCCCACAGAGCTCAACCACAAAAATCAAACTCATAGCATCAGACTGTAGCTATGGTAACACAACAAACTACCAGTATATAACATTATGTTTTGTGCACTTTTACAAAATAACCAAGACAGCTCCTAAAAATTTGTAAATTTAAATGATAAACAATTTATAATTTATTTATCTATGCTGCACCCTTTTAATCTAATTTAATAGCAATGCCATTCTTATTTTTAAAAAATATCCATTTTGCATTATGGGGCCCCCAAATGCCAAGCAGATTGTTGAAACTTGAGGATTCACACTGGACAATGTTCACAAACACCCAACGAAACACAAAGCTGTGGCCTCAGCTATACATAGAAGTACGGCAGGAGATTATTGAAATCTACTTGCTACGGAACAGTTAACCAACGATGTATTGTTTTGTGTGGATAGTTTACAATTTGGCGGGTCATTCTTGTCTTTACAAAAAAAATAAAAATAAAACGCGAAGTTGGACGTTGCGTTATCTTTGCAAAAGGGAACAATAGAAGTTCATCAATAAAAGCCAAAAATTCACACAAGACTTGTGAGAATGGTAAGTCTGCGCAACTTCTGGCAAGAACCCTCTGAGGAGAAATGTATTAGTTTGCTTTTACTGGAATAAGTCCGTTCATATACACAATGTGCTCAAACAAACAAGAACCAAAGACATCTTAAAATTATGAGTTTGTTAGTCAAGTGTCTCATAAACTCTGAGTTCCCTGGCACACATGGATCCTGTCCCTGCCAGGCCGTTACCCCCTGCTTTTTCACACCATATCTGACATATTAGAACTTCACTGTGGAGCGCGGCCAAAACAAATCTTATTGGGCCAATTAACATGCCTGCGGAGAACAACAGCGCAGCAGCAAGCAAATTGACAATGATTTGATTTGGTTGCTGCCTCAGGAATATGTGCTGACTCAGTGCCTGTGTGCTCTTCTCAAGCAAAGAAAAAAAAAAAATAGGCCAGGAGATAGACAAGTCCGAAAATGTCAACTTTTTTTTCTAGTTTTTTTTTTTTTTTAAATCTGTGTTCAAAGTGCAGGGCTTAGCTTGAAAGCAATTTCAAGACATTCTTAAATCTGTTTTCATTTTTTGCTTTTTGCCTACAAAGTATTCTTACTTCAGCTGCCTCCTGAAATCCAGCACTTCTAGTGAAAGTACAGGAAGTGCTTGACTGCTAAGAAATCCTACCAAATGAACCTGCATGGAGACACCTGCTTGTAATTCTCTGGGTGTCAATCATTGGGACAGGTGCTTCCTTTACCGTTTGGGCCACTCTGTGTCTGTGCTTCATCACAGTACAGCTGCAGCCAATGCTGCTTCCCCATTGCACTGCAGGTACATGTAAAAAGCTACTCGACGTGTTATTGGACGTTTGGTTCTAGGCTGTTTTCTTCCCTCAAATCAGATTGACATTTCATTGTGCACAAGATAGCGTTCCTCTAGGATCTTCTAGAGAGCAATGTGAAAAAGTATGCGCTGGATAAAAGCGTGAAAGGAGTGTATAATCCTGATGGCAGCCCAGTGAATAACGTGAGGCAGAATGGTGAGCAGCAGCCTGTTGGTTGTCAGTTAAAGTGGAGGGTGTGATGAGTGAAATGATAAATATATGTCATAGTGAACCAGCCCTTTAGCTTCATACCAACTGGAAGGTTCTGAAGCAAATTCTAACATTAGCATCAATTGTAGTTACCCGTTGTGCAATTCTCACAGTGCCTGCAGATCTACAAATCAAAGTCTTTTCCCTTCATATTTCAAAAATTTGTTTTGGGGTTAATAAAGTATTTTTGGATTTGGATTGAAAATCTGAGTCTCAAATTGACTTCTGCATCCAGGGCTTTTCAAAACAGTATAGACATTTAGTCATACTGACTGAAACAATATGATGGTTTGTGATAGCATTTTTTTTTTTTTGACAAGAAATATTGAGGTCTTTTAGTTTTATGAGGTCTTGTGCCAACAGCTCATGTTTCACTGGATCCTCAGTATTCATAGGAGTTAGGGACCACAGGCATCCGCGAATCTCTAAAACCTACAAATACTTGATACTCCCTTATAAAACGTTCAATTCATGTGTATTAGCTTGATTTAATACACACAGTGGAAACTGACTATGCACTACTGCAAAGACTAACATCCTGCTTTGCAAACTACAACCAATAGCTTGTTAAGCATGACTCCAGCAAGTATTTCAGCTTCCCAAGTTGGATTTTCTTTCAAATATTTTAGATTTGCACTCAAGAAAAACCGGTGAATAGGCAGATAACCCGGCAAATAACTCAGACTTCTGTTCCATAGAAAAATCCACCAATAGGTGAATCCATGAATACTGAATGGTGAATTGGCGGGGTCTAATTGTATAGTTTGTCAAGCACAGAGGAGGTCATCTGCCTTCGTGTTCTTGGTAAAAACAAATTGCAATCTTGAGAGCATCATTATGTTTCAAATCTGTATTGAGCTCCAACTCAACTTCCCCATGATGCTTTCTAACTGACATCAGCCTTGCCAAGGGGCCATGCCTGAGCTCCAGTCAGAGGTTCTCTATCCCAAGCTGGCTCATTGTCATGGGGGCTGAAAAATATTTACTCTTCCCAGCTTGGCAGGGAAACGAGTGGGAGGAGAGCGAGCGACCCATTGTGACAGAGAGGTCAGAGACGCTGACAAGCCAGCAGGGTCCTTCCTTTCCCCACAGACACCTAAAAAAATCCCAATATGCGATTAGCTCTGCACTGGGACAGAGCTCAGCCTGTGTGCGCGAATGTGGGCGTGCGAGGAAGAGGGGCCGCATAAAAGGCGGAGAAACGCGCAGACAGCGGAGAGGTCGACCGCAGAAAGACGCGCGGGCCCGGAGGAAGGAGAGAGCGCGGATTCCTCCTCGAGAGCGGTTTACGCCAGGGACCACCAGCGGAACTAGCGGGACAATGGTCCGAAGACGATCCTCGGCATCAGACAATGCTGCCTGAAAGAAACTCGCACTGGCGTCACAAATACACATGTCCCTTTGGGCTACATCTCCCAACTAATCCAATTCAACACAAAAGGAGCCCAATAGGCATTTTCTAAGCACACATAAGACATTATGTGACATTCTAGACGCAACCAAAGAAGCCGAAATTAACCAAATTGCCTTGCCAAAGTATTCATGCACTTTGCACAGCTAGAGACTGACATATTTGCCCATAATACTTTGAGAAATTAGCTTAAGCTCTTTCAGACTGGATAGGATACACTGTGAACATCAATTAAAAATTTTTTTCCAACAGATTCTTAGAAAAAGAAAGCCATTTCCTTGTAGCTCTTGTTGTATGTTTAGAGTTCTTCTCCTGGCAGAAGGTGAACTTCCGTCTCAGACTCAAATTTTCTGCCCTTGTTAACATGACATCTAACATATAGTCAGATTTGTAGAGTGCCCTCCAACTTGAGCAGTGGATCTGTGTAGCTCCTCCAGAGTTGCTATGGACCTCCTGACTTCATCTTTGTTAATTGTCTTTCACTCTGGCCAGTTCAGGAGAAGAGAAGGGCCTTGTCTGTAAGACTATTGTGGGGGTGTACTATAGTACATCGCTAATGGTAAGAAATTGCTATATTACCATTGTTCTCTAAAAACTTCTAAGCTTTAGAGAATTGCAAATTGATGGGTGCATCCCTTCATCTGCCTCTCTTCTTCCTCTCAAGCACCCATCACTCTGGACTCTTTGGTCCACACGACCTCTTCCATTGCTCCAGAAACCAATCTTTATGCTCCCTTGCAAATTGCAGCTGGTTTGCCTGGTTAGCCTCGAATATCTGCTTTTATACTGTGGTTAATTTACACACAGGTGGATTCTGTTTTATTTTTAATTCATTGGTTTGTAGGGAAGATGTTCAAAGGGGGGAAATTAGAAATGCCAATTTTTCAGACTTCTTTATTCCACAATTTGAAGAGCCTTTGGCGTCTTTGTTCAGATTCAGAGTGCTGTCGTGCTTCGTGCTGGTCTCATCACATAAAAGCCCAATGAAATACACAAAAAAGGTTAGAAAATAAGAAAATAAAGTTCATACTGAGAGATGTGAGCGGGAAAGCCAAATCATTAAAATGCGATCATCTGAATCGCCGGGTTAAAAGACTCCATCCTTCAGCTGCTCCATCCATACACACGACCTCTCTCTCTCTCTCTCTGTAACTTCTCAGAAGGAGAAACAGCCTGGATACCCGTTACAGTGAAAATAAGCATCCACGTACGCACACACACGAGGCAGGTCGGCCAAGTGTCAGACACAGATGTATGGGTCAAGCTTCCAACCGGAGGGATCAAAGCAAATTGTATGAAGAAAAAAAATCTCAGCTGCTAAAACACCAACTGTGCCATTCCTTCATTTGCAGCCCTCCTGTTTCAGGGTGTGGGAGACGCTTTCTCTCGCTCTAAAAAAAAATAAAAGAAAAAAACAAAAAGAGGATCGGAACTTAACCTGTCGCAAATTCAAAGCAAACATTTCTCAGACTATGGGCTGAATACAACATGACACTGGTGAAACTACACCTCACTGATCTACGAGCCAAAGAACTTGACCAAACAAGATCAAACGGAGGCGTGATAAGAGCCTGCATGCTCTGCAAACTGAAGACTGAACTCCAAAGAATATTAAATGTCACAAGTTAGAACTGTGATGTTTCAGTGCATCTTTCTTTTAGGGTTTATTTAAAATAATATGAACTTCATCTTTGTGTTGAGAACAGTGTTTTAATAACGAGGGGAATTTTGACCGCGCCAACAGATAGTGCCGGATTTTGACATTTTGACAGAAAACACATCGCAGGCGACTAAGTGAATCCAAGTTGGTACAAAAGCCGAAATTATCAAAGACTTTGAAGAGCCAAGTGGAAAATCAGAAACCAAACCTCAACTCAGTCACCTCAACCTAAACCAACCGGAAGTTAAACACACTGTTGGCATCAAATTTACGCAAATTGGAAGTCCAAAAATACATTTGCTTAAGGAAACACTGTAATTTTGAAAAGACACGTTTATCGATAAGGCTGCAGTTGGCAGTAGTGCAGTTGATAGCGCTGTTGCTTTGCAACAAGAAGGTCGTGGGTTCGATTCCCGGCCCAGGGACTTTCTGCATGGAGTGTGCATGTTCCCCATGCATATGTGGGTTCTCTCCGGGTTCTCCGGCTTCCTCCCAAAACATGACTGTTACATAAATTCTCCTTAGGTGTGAGTGTATAAGTGCATGGTTGTTTGTCCTGTCTCTGAGTTGCCCTGCAATGGACTGGTGACCTGTACCGGGTGAACCCCATCTGTCTCCAATGCACCAATTAGAAATAATGGGTGCATCACTTCATCTGCCTCTCTTCTTACTCTCAAGCACCCATCACTCTGGACTTCTCGGTCCACATGGCCTCTTCCGTTGCTCCAGAAACCAATCTTTATGCTCCCTTGCAAATTGCAGCTTATTTTCCCTGGTTAGCCTCGCTGATTAGTGGTTTTCTGGTTCCACAGCTGTTCAGTCCCAAACCCTTGACTTCCCTTCACACTGTGCGTATGGAAATGCTCCTACTTTCACTGTAAAACATAACCCTGAGCTCTACTGTGTTCATTCTTCAATTTGATTTCACCAAAAGTGATCGCCAGTCGCAATCCACCACATTTTCCCACTTTTCTTCCAGTTTTTGATAATGCCTTGGACAATTCTTTATCCAATTTTTTAAAATAGTTTCTGCAATCCCCTTAGATGTTTCTGTGCTTAATGCAAATGATTTGATCATTTCTAAACAAACTAACATCTTTTCCACGTCTGTCAATCATGAGAAGCTACTTGTTGCATTCCTTGGCGCTAAAGAACTTGTCAGCTGAAAGACAATGGATGCAGTAATTATCCAATAGGAGGCTCGTTCTTATCTACTAAGTTAAATTCAGATTGTGGGGGTGTTTTTGGCCAGGCAGTGCATGTACCAATAAGTCTGACATCTTGGGTTTTAATATTTCATTGCACCATTGGTTTTAACCAGTGGCACTGTGTCGCTGATAGCAGCACTAAACTATTATGTCAGCCTTGTGTTTCAATGGCCTACAAAAAGATGCGCCATTGAAACACCAGTGACAGCCAGCGTGGGAATTGGTGTAATGTGGATTCAAAGAGTGGAAGAAGAAGATGAGGTGACAATGAAGGACAAAGAAGTAGCAGAAGGGAAAGAAAAGTGTGTGATCCTTCCTGTTGCTTTTCTCACGTTCTCATTCTTCTTCCTCCGCCTTATTTTGTTCATGTTACAAGTCTTGTTCTCCATCAAGGCGCCTCGTTTTTTGCCAGGCCACAATTGGAAAGAAGAAATTTGGTCATAAGTTTGTGACATAGAAATTCTTCCTATTTCACAAAATAGTGACATAGGAAGAATTTTAATATATTTTTTACTTTCCATAATATGGAAAGAAACTTAACCAGACACCACATCTGGTACAAGCACGACGACTTCCTCTGCTTCATTAAAAAGGAACCGGTCGACATGCACACTGCATAATTTTCCTCTCGTAATATTATGAGGCTAAAGTCTGCAGGATTACTCCTGACATATTTTGCTTTATTATTAAAGTCAGGAAATGCTCAGATATGCCTGTAATAGAGCGCTGATGATGAGGGTTTGGTCATTTTCCTGTGGGGAAACGTCAACACGCAACTCCTGCAGCGACACAATTTCCAGTTCTTACAGTTAACCTGCTGATCACAGGCAAAGACTTAATGCGAAACACAGCCAAATTTCTTGTTAATATTTAAACTGGCTGAGAGGCTCAATGCCAACTCCAGTATTTATTAAACTCTGATGCCCATAATGCATCCAACTCAAGCATCTGTTATTGATCACTCGAGAAATATTATTTACATAGTCCAAAACATTTGCAGTTTTTCATTATATGTTAATACATTTTATTCATTACTCAGAGAAAAGTTCATCATAAATCACATCTGGATGTTTTTTCAAAAGGACAAAAAAATAATATATATATAATTATATTTCAGCAAAACAACCACTTCCAACTGAGCTGATGTCATTTTAGAACACCTGTATCCCATTAACCTAAGGAGCACTGGTTTTCTAATGTTCTCCAAACAATCACACAACAGATTATTAAAATCAACAAATCATAAACTTTAATGAAGAAATGATCTGCGGCCATCACAGCTGAGGCTCCTAATGAAGCACACGCCGCACAACTGTCTGCCAAAGCGTGAGCTTGTTGGACACGAACCGGCTGCCCGGAGGCGTTTTCAGTCAGACCCGTTACAGCGCAGATAAACATTGCCGAGGCATTCATTAGGCCAATAAAGCCCGGTGCATGACCCGAGGCATAGGGTGATGGAGCAGCGGTCATTTACAACGCGCCATGATCAAAGCGGAGGACTGGGTGCTGCGTGCGCGCTGGCAGCGGGACGAGCGGTGAACTGGCTGCCAGACTCAGACCAGAAAGTACAGTCAGCCCCGTAATCAAGGGTTCCCATGCACGAGACGGTCAACACAGCTGCCAGGGAGGAGCAGGGAGGGTGAATCAGTCATTGGTTACAGACCCAAATGTTTCAGTGAGACCTAGTGTCATCAGTACTAATGGTTAAACCTGAATCCCTTGAGTTGCCATATGTTCTCATTTATCTTGATTTTTTTTTTTTAAAGCAAATTTCACTTTTTGTGAGAATTAATTCACTGGCTACTTTGAAATCCAACCAAATTTAGGTCCGAGGTTTGGGTTATGTTCACACTGCTAGCTGAAGTGACTCGAGTAAAAATATTCTGGCCTTACGCGACCTGGGTCTGATTTTGTCGCGTCAGTTTGAACAGCACAGATCGGATTTTTACGAACGCGACCCGGGCCACTTGGATATGTGGTGCCAACTCATCAAACGTCACTATTTTGCGTCCCGTCACGGTTGCTGAAGAAAAACAGCAACCGTGGTGGACAGTGATACGGATTAAATTATTAATGTCCAGGTGCTTGGTGGCAACTTTAAAATCTCTCCACCATCGTCATCTGCAAAACTCTGAGCACACTCGCTACATGCCTCTACTGCGAATACGGGGCATTTCTAGGTTGCTTGCATTTCTATTCGAGTTTTTTTACATGCCACATATATTTGGACATGTGATCGACCACACGCAAGAAAAAAAAAATTGGATTCGGTATTATTGTCCGTGCTACAGAAAATTTGCGAATGACCACAGAACCCTGACGCCGCTGTAATCACGCATCGCCGAACATGTTTTGAGAGGAGAATTGCCCACAATTTACACATCAGTGCTGCCAGAGGCAAACTGAAAAATGTTTTTATTTCCAGCTTTGGATAGTCTGTTCAGACAGAGCTGGAGGTAAATATTGCTACCTGGCTCAGTGACCCAGCTGTTGCCAGGTGAAGAATAAACATCTTCAGCTTTTTTTTTTTTTTTTTTTTTTGGTTACAGCATGCTTGTCTGGACCTGCCAGACAGAGGCATGGTGAAAGGAGGAAGACCAGCAGCGGCTCTTGACTCCTTGCATGTTTTCTTTATTAGCCTGCTTGTGATTAAGAGGCATTGATGAAAGGGGTCTGACTTTTCCAGCACATAAAGAGGAGGTGGGCGGATTTTATGTCAGGTTCATAATAACGGGCTTTTAAAGGGCTGTTCACAAGATGATGTCAAGACAAGTCTGTCAGAATGAATATATAAAAGCCTATTCAAACATGGGTTTTTCAATTTGATTGTGGCTCTAGTTCAAAGACAGCATTTGTACTACAATATCCAGTCAGCTCTGCTTCTGCTCCTTCTTCAGTGGTGTGACCTTCCACTCTAGTCTTTTTTTTTTCCCCCGGTTACTTGAACAAGATAAATCAAAAATAATATTTGTTCTCTTCTTGATTGTGATAACAATAAATCGATGGCCTCGTTTTTATGCTTTTGATTTTCTGTCATTTAGCTTACAAAAACATTTTTAGGTTGTTTAACTGAACCTAAAATTGGAACATTCTGGTGCGTTAGAGACCAGTACAGCAGTGGTTTGTTTTTGCGAGCATTTTTAAGTAATTTAGTCATCATAGTATTATAAGAGGCATGTCTGTTAAGCAGCAGACTGCAGGCTGGCTAATTAACCTGCTAATGTTAACAGACTCAAAGTTTTACCCTATCAAGAACAGAGAAACAAGATATTACAATACTCCACACAACGATCCTACTTACTTAATGAATTCGTCAAAAATAAATTTGGCTTTAAAATAAATTTATATCAGTCATCTGCATCGGTACGTGAAACAGCTGACTCGTTTTAAACAGAGACTGTCGGCAAAAAATACAACAAGAAACAGCCGAGTATTTCTCATGAGCCACTGGTTTATTTTTTGGTCACGTGACAACCATTAAGGCAGGCAGTTATCATAACGAGTGTGCGCCACAGTTCTCAATATTATTGTTGCTAAGGATGTCGCAATGCCGACAATAATAGCCAAAGGTTAATTGCCATCGTCGTAATCTCAAACTGTGACTCGTAGACGACCGGACTGCAGAGAGGCAAGACTACGAGCAGCAAGAACATCAAGACTGCAGATATTTTTAGATAGGAAATGGAAAATATTGCCACATGCACAAATGATATGGTCAATTTCCCGAAGCAAGAGTTTTTGATAGAAAAGAGTCATAAGCAGCCCCTTTTCACACACTGCATACAAACATTCATCATTGATCCAGATCGATATAAAGATGTTTATTATTGTGATAATGTTCCGAAATCAAGGGGAAAAAACATGAAGGCCATTCTCCAGATTGTGATCAAAAAATGTGATGACTGCATATATTTATTGACCTGTCTGGTACATGTCTGGTGAAAGGCATTTTGTTTTGTGTCAGTGTGTCTCACCTGCAAAATGACACTGGAACATTCTCTGCATGCATTCATGTGTTCGGACCAGCTGAGGCTTTCACATCTGGATCTGTGGAAAAACAAAGAGAATATTCTGGCTCTTTTCTTTTTTCAAATACAGGTGTTCATAATTTGATCAAGTCTGAAGTGTTACCATTTATACTCCGCAGGTTATTACCTTACTTAAAAAAAGCAAAGAGCTCGGGTTTTACCAAGAGGAAAATGCATCCACTACATAAGCAGAGAAAATAAGCACCGCTAAAAATCGGTCAGATTGGACACACAAACATTTTAATTCTTTAAAAAACTTGAATACGGGCTGCTGTGGTGGCACAGGGGGTAAAGCACAACACACATAAGGAAGGCTTAGTTCTTGACGCAGCCTTCACAGGTTTGATTCCTCACCTCATGACCTTTGCTTCATGTCTTCCCCCTCTCTGATTACCTACTTTCCTGTCTAACCGCTCTCAAACAAAGGCTACCAGATCCAATAAAACCATTTAAAAAAACTTAAATGCATCAATGTCAGCAGACTTGGACATAACCCATAACCATGTTTGGGTTTGTTTTTCAAAATAGTCAGTTAGCATTAATTATAGAGATAACTGAAAGTCTCACTATAATTTGCCTTTACAAATCTATTTCAAAGCCTTTACGTCATGCCTCCCCTTGATTAACTCTGGGTTTGAACCCGATTTGGGTCAGCTTAGTCCAACAAAACATGAAAGACCGTTTCCATGAGCAAACTAAAATTGCTGAACTTAAATAGTGAACTTCTCCATTTTACACCGTGTGACATGACTGAGACCACCAAGGCACGCAATGGTAAAGGAGCGAAAAGACCAGCGCCGGATGGCAAGTCAACAACCTAAGCTCTGACCCCATAAAACACAAGTTCCCCAAAAAATGCAAGCGTTTTTCACCCAACCCTATCCAGCTGAAAGGTCATACACCCACCTCAGACCCCTGCTTTGCTAAAAAGTTCCAAGCAGGCCATTTAACTGCGAAGATTACCCACAATGACAAATCTATATCCATTGTGTCTTGAAGTAATATGTTTGATTTGACAGATCCACCATATGAGAAGGCCAGAAAAACGGAAACAGGACTGGACGGCTTAATCCCTCTAACTGTGATAGCTACCCAGCCAGCGACAGGTAGCCCAATAACAAGGTTATAATATATCTTTGACTATGTCTAATGGCTTTACAGAACAGAAGGCCATTCAAGCCAAACATGTGGTCCACATCACCAATTACTGAGGTGTGCCGATATGGAGAAGAGAGAGCTGGCCATAGTTTAAGAATTCAATATGGACAGGAGGGGGGGAAAAAAAGAGGAACTTTTACCCAATTTAGAGGAATGACCTCAGGTCAAAGGTAGTTTCTTTACCCTGAAACAGGTTTTAAATTTCAACCCGTCCTCCCAGTCTGAGGAAAGGTTATCCAAACCAAAAAAGACGGAAGGCTGGAAATCAAGAGCCAAATTCAGATAGATGCTTTACGAGAAAACAATTTAAAAATATGTTGATATGTAACATTGAAAACATAACCAGCCTCAAGGAACCTATTTTGTTAAGCTAATGTGTTAAGAGTTTGCGCTAAAACATATCTGGTTTAAAATCTTGACCCCTTAATTGTCCAAAATGTTTTTCTTTCAAAACTGAAACCCTAATGTTCTACTCCTTTTGACCTCCTGTCTCAAATTGATGTGGCTTACAATGAACATGTAACCATGTCAATGTAAAAAAAACAAAAACAATACTGCTGCCATTCTGATATTATCCAAGTCTGAATGGAAGTCACATTGCTGGTAGTCCTCGGCAGACAGGTTTGCAGCAAATTATCCAATGTCCAGTGTCTTTTAAACGAGTCAGTACAATCCCGAGAGGTGAAATTCTTACATCTCCTCGAACTGAGATGCTGAAACCCCATGGTTTCAGTGAGGCAAGCAATCATCTCCTTTGGGGAAAAAAAAGCGCTAACCTTTTCAAAATCCTGAAAATGTTCCCTTTGAGTCTGTGAAGATACAAACAATCTGTTGATTCAGTGGCAGAATCCTTCCCCCTAAGCCATTATTTGCTTTAGCAGCGATGACAAGGGGAGGAATTTGAGCAATGCCCGTGTATCGTAGACTCATTTCCTCTGAGTGAAAGCCACTTCTAGACAGACAAGACAGCTCTGAAATCTGGTATATTCCTGCCCCTTTCGCAGGTTAGTTCTGTGTAACAGAGAAGCTGTATTGCTGTTGTAAAGTCAGGCACAGATCTTCAGCCTCAGACACTCGCCCACTTCACAAGATACTTCTGTTCTGCATTCCCAAAGGTGAGCATCACACCCATGCATAGAAGTGATAAGTTACAGTGTGGGTTTCTGAACTTCCTGCATCGGTTTGAGGTCCACCCATAGCCAAACAAACCCCGCTGTCTTTTCCCAACTCAGAATGAGCGGAATCAGGTTGGTGTTGAAGTCCACCCCAGTGTCGATCTGCCGGATCTCGAGGACCAGTAACAACAGCTGTGGGCCATCCTGCCGTAGGAGGGAACACAACAGCTGCCTGTATCCAGGCCCTAAGGGGAACTACATCCTAAAGACGCGAAACCATCAGTGGTTTCCATCACTCCACTATCCATTTGATCTGATATTTTAGTCACATGAATTTTCAACACGCCCTGCTTGCTTTCATTGTCACCACTCTGTACTCTGACAGTACTTTGTCAGCGCTGTATATTTTACGCCCTGAAAAACGAGCGGGATCTTTAAGGGTATAAGTAACTTGTACATGCAATTACATTAATAAGAAACTAATAATTTGTTGTCTCAAATGCTATGCAATTATTAGCAGATGAGAAAATAAAAATATTGTTTTGGAGCAAAGGAGTCTGAACAAGCCCTACTTCATCCTCTAAGAGTGATATATATATATGTATATATATATATACATATATATATACATACCACTGCATAGAAGGTCTTTGCCTTCTATGCAGTGGAAGGCATAGAAGGCATAGAAGGCCTTTGCCTTTGCCTTCTATGCAATTCCACTCAATTCTCATCCATCTGGGATTTCTTCCATTGAGCTGTATTTCTCAGGAACAGTTCTTCAATAATCAAGGGTTCAGACTCTCTATAAGAAGCAAAGCATAAAAAAAGGGGCCTGTTTTTAACCAGGCCAAGGCTCTCCTATGGTTCATCCAAAGCGACAAAAATTGCCTCTCAATGATGTACTAAACTATCTATATCTTGTCAACAGGGAGGCTGTTTCTACTCATCAAATTGTGTGACTGGTCAGACGTTTGTGGGTGTGTTTTATGTCTTAATGCACTGGGAGAACAATGTTGATATTGCACTTCAACTAGTCCATTTCCACAATATAGTTTTTGGACCCGCAGATGACAACACTACTTTTTAGGAGATATTTTGGTGTGCACTTGGCCCTTTGTGATATTTTCCCCAGTATACAATATGTGATAAATTTACGTGTAAAAAGGGCAGGGAGTCTTTTTTTTCCCCCTCAGTTTCTCAAGTTAAAGAAAAGAACTACACGGCCCGCTACAGACGTAGATTAGCCGTCTTTGTAAAACACTGAATGCCAGCCAAGAAACCTCTACCTGCTCCTGTCTCCACTTGTGTCTTTTTTCAGCTGTGTGATTTCTCGCTAGATATGTGAATTGCAATGGGACAAGTCGGATTTTAAGAGAAGAGGTGGGGGGGGAGATTAAGCCTGTGTCAAATTACATGTGCGTATCGGCATGAAAGATCTACAGCAATGAAAGCAGCGGTGCAGGGAGAGACTCTGAAAAGGCAAGGGCAAACTAAACAGGCCATGGTGCCTATACTAAATAGGCTCATGATGAGAGGAGAGAGGTTGGTTTGCAATCATATCACAATTTAGTTTAAATAATCATTTTAACTGTTGGAGCGGCCTGATTTAACGTACTTAAAGCAAACTTTCTTGCTTGGGATAAAGGGCATTTCTCAACCCAATACACCTGCCTGCTGAGTTATTCCAATGTGTTATGCCGATAAACCAAGGAGTAGCATGGGAGAAGCATGGAGAATGTAAGAGTTCATGATCGCAGATGTGCTACAGGCAATGTTCCCTCTAAGTTGCGCGCCTGCGCAATCGCGCACTGCTCGCATATTCTCAGCGCACAAGACAATCTATGTTGCGCATAAAATAAAGTCCAATGTAAACTGGACATTGAGCTCAGATATCAGTTTTGACTATGGACCAGTAACATGTTTTTCGTCCTACTTTGCGATCGGAATCCAGTCAATGACACGATACGGTTCACTTTTGCTACGCAGCCAATCATCGCATGCTATTTTGCGTAAGTGCCTTGGTCATATGCGCTGTGGCACCGTACAGGTAAGAATAGTGCGGCGGAGTCAAGAAAGCTAACACCTTATCATGTCTAAGTGGGACGTCCACTCACCAAGCCAAAGTTAAAAAAAAAAGAAATGCACTTCTGCTAAGATCAAATGGCTGTCGGAGTTTGTGCAACTGGAACAGTACAGTACAGTGGAGTGACCGTGTCAAGAAGGCAATGGGGCCATCACTGTTGCCTTCACCAATACTGATGAGATTACTCTTTTTATTAATAAGCTCTGTGATCACATTGATGCTCGTTTTTTAAAGCATGAATTAAAAGAATGGTCTGCATTTGATATTGAAGCGTTGAGTTCAGACTTTTGACTATGGATGAGACATTTGTACACTGGCAAAGAAGTATGAGGCCATTCTCCTCCGCCCACAGATTATGGAGGCCATGAACAGCCAATATGCTGAATTCAAGTACATAAAGCAAGAAGCAGACTGACCCATCAACCTGGGCAAAGTTGATGGGTCAGTAAGAAGGGCAGATGTGAAAAAAACTAATGAAATATTTTACAAAAATTTATACTGTATCATAAGCTACAGAAAACATTTCATTGTGCAAAATGTGAATATTTTAATATGAACAAACAGTTATGTCTGAAAGGTGTAATATTTCATTTCTTACTCTGGCTAAAGCAAGACTTACTAATACTGTGCATCTCATAAACAGCAATGTTTTTGTTTTGTTTTTTTAATGGGGAAAATCACTTAAATTGAAAGCAAACAAATGAAAATTGTTGATGTAATTTGTTTCTTTTAATAAGCCATGCAACTTCCTATGATCCCAGATTTATAATACTTGTGCGTGGCCACGCCGTGCGCACTGATGATGCTCACAGTGATTCTCAGTGTGCTCAGGAAGCTTTTGTGTTTGCCCAGACACATGAAAAATTAGAGGGAACATTGGCTACAGGTCAACAAGGACACTGTATCCATGCTTTATCTGCAGCCAAGAGGTTCAGAAGATGCATCTGGAAAAAAAGGAAGCCGTGCCTCCGAGGTGTGCCGTGCATGTGTGTGCTGCCCCATTTACCCTGGGGAGATGTTAAAAGCAGAGGCAGAACAGACTGTACATTTTGGGGAGATTATGACAATTCTTGGAGTTCTTGTGCTGCAGATCTTCTATAAGCCTGTTGCGGAGAATGTAATCTGTTCTGCCATCATCTATTGGGCTAGCAGTTTCATCAGAGCCTGTCAAAACGCTCGACAGGCTGACAGAGAAGACAGGCTCTGCTCCGAGGTCTACTCTGGAGATGATTGTGCAACGAAGGATTCTTCAGAAAAATACAGATGATCCTGACCAAAATGCTGGGAGAATATGACCTGTCTCTGCTAACTGTGAACTCAACAAATGTGACTGGGGGTGGGCACTTGTAAAAATGTATTGTATTGTTATAGGACTGTTGGTTTTGATATTTTCTCCACCGTCTGTGAAAAGAGAGTTTCAATAAATATCAATACATTTGAAAATATGAATAAATGTCGTTACTATGAACAATTTAATGATATACATCACACTTCACCATGTGACTGGAGATGCACCAATCCAATATCAATATCTATATCGGTCCTGATGCTGAAGAAAAATTCTTCAGAATATTGGGACAATATGCCAATAGGGCAGATTTATTCAAATTAATTCAACTCTTTATGCTCTGAGTGATAATTATTTTACACCATACTTAGAATTCCACTTCAACCATCTAAAAGGAGGTCTGTTGCATCTTTTTTTTTTACACATTTGACCAAGGCAGTCAACATATTGTTTTATTTGTTTATTTTACATTGGCTGCTAGACTCCTAAATGAACTGACTGAACAAAATAAAGTTGAGTTGTTTTTATAAGTTTGACCCAGGTTGTCACGATATTGATGTATTTAAATGTGCTGTACAGGTACAGAGTTATAAAATAAATTTGTAATTGAATACATCTATGTTTGTGTTTAAAAATAGAAACGCTTGAAGTCAATCCAGCACTGTTTTTCTTTATCAGATCGGTATCAGCCGATACCGATCCGTTAGAAGCACATTACAAAAGAGGATGTGAACCGTACCTTTGTTTTTGTGTCATGTAGCCAAACATACCACAAAACATCATGATAAAACTTTTAAGTCCATATTGCTTAAACTGTTCAGAATCAAAGAGATGAAATGTCTCGGTTGGAGTCATGTAGAGGACACACAGCACACACGCGGAAGTCGGGGCTACAATCAGATGAGACCACCTCTGAACTCTCTGTCCCACACACGAAATGTTTAGTGCTGTGGGGAAGCTCTTCTTTGCTGTAGACGTCCATGACACCTCGAGCGCATCACTCACGGGGACGTGGTTGGTGTTTATGTTCCTGTTATTTCCAGACAAGAGCAAGGGATGGAGCAGCTGTTGCTGTGTGCCTTTGTATGCTCACTGTTTGAGTTCCCAGGAGATGGGGACAAAGTGCTTCCAGGTCGCCCGTTAACCTACCTTCTCATTACCAAAGGTCATCCTGCAGGAACGCAATATCGACCTCCCATGGCAAAGGTCACTTATGGATAAGGGGGACAGTGGGGGATTAGAAGGAGAAAAGGAGTGAGGAAGGTGAACAAATGGTAAAACTAATTGCAGTCCCGATTCCACTCCCCCCCCTCCCCGTCTCACTGCAGTCCCCCAATCTGACTTAACCTCTTCATCAGCGTTGCTTCCTGCATTCACACAGCTGTGCGAGCGATTTTGACTTCTCTTTGGCATCTTCTCAACCAATCAGGCCTCTTTAAGGAATCTAATGGGAAGTGTGTCCCCTCTACCCCCAAGCTGTAGGTATCCAAGCGTTTGGCATTTGCCACAGGGTGGAGGGGGAAAGTGTGTGTGTGTGTGCGTGCGTGTGTGTGTGTGGAGGGGTGCCTATACATTGCATTCCTCACAGAGAGCTCATTAGCTCTGACCTGTTGTTGTGTTCACTCAAACCAGACTAAAGGCATTATCGGGTAGAGATTTAAAGAGGCTAACAAAAGTAGGAGGAGCAAAGAGACGGATGTATTCCCCTGGAAAAGGCAAGGAGCTAATGAGGAGTTCCTGTTTTCATCTTTAAAAAGGGGAATATCAAGAAAAATAACATTTAAAACGTAATATTTTTAAATAAATAAATCTGTTCATTAAAGGCCACGAGAGCCTAAAATAGAAAAAAATGGGGATAGATGATATGGGGTTGGGTAACATCTGGATCTTGTAGTACATGCCTCTGAAGTTCACCAAGAACACTGTTAGTTTACATTCTTCCACTCAGTTTTTTTTTCTTTATTCCCCAAAACCCAATCTACACCTCTCACCATTAAGTCCTGGTGAAAACTCCCAATTACCAGAAACACTGGAAGCAAGAGCTAATGGTTGGACATGAACGTGGAATTATGCAAAACACACCAAGCCTTCACAAGAACCACACTGGAACGTGATTGGATGCATCGGGGAGTCATAAAGGGCCCCCTCAAGATCCATCTAAGGCTTTCTGTGCCGGACTGTTTAGGGAATGACCGGCAGGAGGAAGAAAAGGCTTGTGCCGGCAGTGGAACGGACCTTCTTTCAGAGTCAACAAAATGGAGAACAAAGAACGTTTCACCAGCTGCCATCAATCGGAAGCTTTAACAGAAGATGGAAAAGAAAGTCGAGACAAAAGAAAAGAGAGTTTGTAACACCTTAGCAGGGTGCCAGCAACCGCTCTCCGGTCTGCTGGACTCTTGGTGATACACTTCATAAATCCTTGTGATTAGCTACAGTAGCGGTCTTAAGTGGCACTTAAACAGAACCCCAAAGGGCAAGTTGTTGCGACCTTTGCGCTTCAGAAACGTGGTTTTGGCCCAAGTGATAATTGCAAAAACAAAGCGCGCCCTGTTTCCCTAACAAGAGAGAATGTTGGGAGGATGGGCACAAGAGACGGGTAAAGGAAGCAGAAATCAGCAGTTTTCTAATAGTGAGGCATTCTTTTGAAGAATTTGTGGGAATCAGGAGGAATAACTCAATTATTAAGCCGTTAGGCAACCTTCATCTAAGAGGTAGTCCACTGTGCTTCAGTATTCTGGGAAGGGTACTGACCAAAACCAGATCCAGATGTTATTACAGGAGCCAGGCCAATGTTTTTATAGAGATCATTTTCAAACTTCAAACTCATCTTGTACAACTTTACTCTTAAATCAAAAGGAACACTAAACTGTTTATCTATTTATAAATTGTCTTCCACCGGACACCGTCTTCCAAAGGTGACAGTGACGACGGGAAAAGGTCTCAAATTGTTCAACGCAACGTCATGGAAACATCCACCGTAGCCAGAATAAAAATGACATTAACCCCACCAAGAGCTGGTCAATTAAAAAAAAAAAAAAAAAAAGAATGTGGCCGACCCCAAAAGCATCAAGTCCACAAATCATAATTAAGTCCACAAAATGACGCAGCAGTCCAGGCTGCAGTGCGGAGCCTCCAGAGGTCCATAAACATGCTGTGATTGCGGTGAGAGAGCCGATGGCACAGCGCAGGCCGGGTCTGTACGAGGACCGCTGACAGCTGACGGAGACCAGGCCGCGGTGCTCTCCAACAGGAACTCATGCTGGAGTAAACTGTACGGGATTCCTGCATACAGTCTGTCTATTAAATTACACTCCATTATTAATGACAACCATTACTGCTACTCATAGAGCTTGGTGAAGAACATTTTGCGGCAATTACTCTTTTCTTATGATTACACATTTAAAAGCAGGGGTGAGTCATGAAGCAGCAGGTGTCTTTAAACCTTTTACAGTAGACATTGCCATGCCAGGTATTTGTATCTCTGGATCTTTTTCAAATTATTTTGACATTTTGCCATGTTAAAACCACAAACTGCAACTTTTTTATTTGGAAAGAGAAAAAGTAATGTGCAGTTGTGAAGAAAATGGAACATGGTTATCAACAAGTAAGTCTTATGTACAGTCGACTTTTTGGGGCTTTACATGATGTCATAATTTTATTCCCTCATCAAAAACATACCTGGAGTGTTCCTTTAATTCTTTCCTGCATGTTTGAGAAATTCTTTAGTCGTCCATGGCAACCAGTAGCTGTAAAAAAACACCTGGGTGGACCTAGCTCTGCCTTTGATGACAAAGCTCCTCCCCAAAACTGTAGTTTCTAAGCTTCCAAGCGTCTGCCTCAGAGAGCAGCACTCCGCCGCACCACTCCCACTCAGCTCCTTCAGACTAGCCAGCAGCAATTAGCAAACACCTGATCCAACTGCAGATCTCCTGAGCTCATTACAGGAGCTACTTCTCAGTGAAACACTGGTAAAAAATGGTGTTAAAGAGTTAATAGAGGAGCGTTGTGATGACTTCCTGAAGGCGGAGATTCAGAAAGAGCAGCAGTTTTTTTTTTTTTAAAGAGACAGAAGCCCAATTACAAGTCATTACGTTAATTAGTAAAAAATGTCTTTTGTCATATTTGACTTATTTAACTTGCATTTTCATACCAAGTTAAATTAACATTATTATGTCATAAAATGTCACTATGTGCCTGGAAAACACATACTGCCCCTTTTAGATGTTAGTCCGTTGGTTTTTTTCTTCTGTCAGCTCGTTTTTAAGGCAAAGTTGTTATGCTCTCCTAAATCATACACCTGAATCAAATGGTTAAATCTCCTCCTCAGCAGGCAGTGAGATTCTTCGGAGTCCTGCTAGTTATTTGCTGTAGGTGTATTGAAGTGGAGACAAATTTCAAAGCAGCTGAGGCCCAACCACAGAGGACAGGAGTTTGACACTCCTGATTTGAATCATTCTATTGCAGCTCTGACTGCGTGGTTTCGTCTGACCAGAGCACATTCTTCCACATGTTTCATAAAGACCAGATTTGAGGAGTCCCACTCACCATTGCCCTGTCAAAAGAATCTCCCACCTGACTTGCACAGCTCTGCAGCTCCTCTTTTGTTACTGTGAACCTCTTTGCTTCTTTTTTTATGCTGCGTTGCGTTTGTTGTCGGAACTCAGAAAGTCCGACTTCAGAGTCGGAGAAATCAACCGGATTACGTGCAGCGCCTGCAGGTCTAAACTGAACAGATTCAGAGTAGTGTTTGAACGTGAAAAGTGGAAGTATTATGCATTTTCCACAAATTGCTTCATTTTATTGTAAATTAAGTAACTATGTTACCTTCAGTTCTAATAAAAATTCTGAATATATCAAAAAGAATATGACCATGCATCATCTGACGCTTAGAAACTGTTCCGCTGTCTCTTTAAGAACCTCCTACCCTTTCCGACACCCGCCTTCAGCACGCCTTCATAGCAATGCGTCTCCATGATCCCGTTTCAAACTGTAGTAGTTTGTATGATGAGTTCACCAGGTGTTTGCTAATATCTGCTGGCTAGTCTGTAGGAGCTTATTAAAAGAGTCACGGGGAGAGGTGCTCCATGTGAGGTGGAAGCTCTGCAGCCTCGAAACTGCAGCTAGGAGGTCGCACTGCATCTCCAAGGTGGAGCTAGGTCCACCCAGGCGTCTTGCACAGCTGAACGGTTGCCATGGAGACTTGAAAATTTATCAAATAAGCATGCTAAAGAATCGAGGCAACACTCTAGGCATGTCTTTGATGAGTAGTAAAAAACTCGACTTTACGTAGCACTGCCCCTTTAAGGAATAAAGAAGCAGGTGCTGTGCCATCAAAGCAAGCTGCTTTGCCTCCAACAAACCAAAGCCCACAATCATATGGACACACACATCTCTCTAGTCAAAGATTGTGCAGGAAAGAGCTTTCAAGCCGACCTTGACAGCTGCGGACACGTTGTGTGAGAAGGCTCACGTCTGCGCTTGGCAGCCGGGGGCAATCACAAGTCCGGTCCAACGGGCTGATGTAAGACTTGGACGAGCTCACCGAGGCTTCTCTGCATCTATATGCAAGTGCTGATCCGGTCCTGAGAAGGTCGGGAGAACTGATAGCAGCAGGAGAGGTCATTATTTGTGTGCCACCTACTGAAAGCATGGGGACGGGACTGCTAAGCCAGAATGCAGGAAGTGCAGCTGAATGTATCAGTACAACCAAAACATAACATGCACTCGAGAAAAAGCAGCATTAGAGCCGCACTAAATGAACAAAAGTGTAAAATTATGAGAATAAAGGCATACAAGAAATAAAGTTGAAAAATAATAAAGTCACAGTTAAAGAGAATAAAGTCGATAATAGTCAAAATAAAATTAGAATAAAGTCATAACATTCCGAGAACAGTCATAAGAGACTGAAGTTAAAATTATATGAATAAATTTATAAAATTATGAGTTCAAAATAAAATGAGAATACAGACATGATATTACAAGAGTACGGTCGTACGAGAATAAAGTCAAAATAATCGTAAAATCACAACATTTTGAGAATAAAGTAAAACTATGAGAAGTCGAAATCAAACAAGAATAGTCATAATATCCTGAGAACTTAAAGTCAAAATAAAACAAAAAAGTCATATTACGAAGACAGTCATAATAAAATGGCTTTTCTCATAATTTTAAGACCGTTCTTATAATTTTTTTCTCTTTACTGTTACTGAACAGTCAGGCTGTTCAGTAAAGTGACTTACTTTCTCCACAAGGAACAAGACTGACGTGTTTACCCGTCTTGTGCAGTAAACAGCTAAAGCGCTGTTTGTGCGTTTCTCCCAAAAGTCGACATTGTGCCGCGTTATAAACAAGTCATTTTACACGTTTCAATCACCTGTTTGTTGCCCTGCGAGCATTACTCTATCCATAAAAAGAGAAGTCTAAACCAGGCGAGGCAGTGTGGACTTTGAGGATTCGCTTAATTACTTTCCATGCGTCATGTTCTGCTCGAGGTAGGGCTTGTTTACTGTTATTTTGGGTCTAGTAGACTGTGGGACGCTTGTAGCCTCTATTTCTGGGACAGCTCTTGGGTTTATCCTGCTGCTCAGTCAGACGGTTGACAAGTCTGTCTGTCTGCTTTTGTTTAGCGTTCAGACCCCATGATGTCACATTGTTTGCTTTGTAGGATTTTCTACGGAGACATGCGCCTTTCAGACTTTATTGTTCACATTGGCACAGGAGAGGCTTTTCCTGCCTTCCTTTGTGTATTATTGGAAGTTTTATTACAGATTTAAGACATTTTTAAAAAAAGTCATAAAGCAATATTAAAAATCGGCCTGCACAACGAAAGCACAGCATGTTTTCCTAACGATGTGCAGCCATAATTCACAACACTGTCACAATATCCTGATTACGTAGCCTCTGAACAGCTTACAAAAGTAAATTCTGACATGGGAGAAAACTATTATATTTTAGCAATCACAGTACAATGAGTTGAGAAAGAGAATATTTAAAGGGACACCATGTGTTTTCCAGGCACATAGTGCTATTTTACAACACAGACAAGTAACTATGTTAACTTCAGTTGTTATAAAAAAATGCAACATATTTCAAAAATCACTATGTAAGAAATTTGACTTTGTAATTTAACATCCTGAAGTTGGGCCACTGTCTCTTTAAGAAACTCCTGCTCTTTAACAAATTCCGCCATCAGGAAGTCACCACAGCATGACTCCTGTGAAAACATTTTCACCAGTGTTGCACTGAGAAGAACCTCCAATAATGAGCACAGCAGATGCACTGTTCTGTCAGATGTTTGCTAATTGCTGCTGGTTAGTCTAAAGGAGCTGAGAGGGGGGCGGGGTTGGAGAAGGGCTGGTGTGAGAGGCGGTAGCTGCGAAGGTTGTAAAATGCAGCTCTGAGGATGAGCTGCACCTGGAAGGCACTGCTCGGTTCCACACCGGCATTTGCACGGCTGAGCGGTTGCCATGGGAGATTAGAAGATTTCTCAAACATGCATGAGAACGGGAAAGAATCAAGGCAAAACTCCAGGTATGTTTCTAATGAGGGAATAACAAATAATGCTGAAAAAGTTTTACATGGTACTGCCTCTTTAAGAGCAAAACTTGGGATGTCTATAACAGCCACCAAAGGGCAACAACTGGTATCTAATTAGTTCATATGGGTTCCTACAGTTGGGCTGGCACAGTGTCTTCTTGAGAGATTTTTGTGCCATTCCCTTCAGTGTTTCTTGGTGCAGCGCCACCACAGGTGAGGGTGGTAAACTGGTTTTTTCAAAGTGTTTGACTTGTTTGACATGGCACACTGTGAACGTGAACTCCACCACCTGAAAATCTAACAAGTATTGCCATTTTGGTCCCTAGTCGAGCTGAATCTACCGGACTACGATCTGTAAAAACAGCCTTAAGATGCCAGCCCCCGTACAGGACGGAGAATTTTATCTGAGAAGTTCAGACCATCTCAAACTGGTTTCTTGAACATCAGTTCACCCTACCTCCAATGGCCTCGCAGATACCCTGTTAAAACAACCCAAAATCTATGAGGAATGTTTCTCAAACAATGATGAATCTATGCCACTGACAATTAAGGCACTTTAGACGCAGATTTAACAGGATTGTGGGCAGTAACCGAGCAACATAAGCTAAAGTCCTTCAGGACAGAAATAGTGTAGAGAAGTGGGTTGCGCAATAAAACTGCAACAAAAAGCAAGGGCTTGTATCTAAAGCAGCTTGTACATCCTGCTTTTACTCAACGTTGTTATCCACCAGGGACCAATGAAACCATCCAGCAGGGACCAACCAGCTGCCAACAACCAGCAAGTTGAGCAAAGAAAGGAGGCCCCTGCATGTCAAGGACCAACAGGAAACCAAAACTAAATAAAGTATTAAGGAAAAACTACTCAAGACAAAGAACTTTAAAGTGCGCCGTCGCAATCTCATCCCCTCCCCACCGTCTGCAGAAGAAGCTGCTGCGGAAATGCAAGCCAAATGTTGCCGTAGTTCACTCGTGCTGATATGTACGGCCATGCCTGTGTCTACATGCATAGCCACACCATATGGGATTGTTCGAACACAGGTGTGTCTGAACAACTTCATCAACCCGAACGTGCTTTTCGTCAACTTTAATCCCCCATGGAGGACAGGAAACTCCCTGGCGCAGAGAGAGAGAGAGAGAGAGAGAAAGAAAGGAGGATCTAGAACTTCAGCGGAGAGCTGAGCAAACTCTGAGAGAAAACTTCGTGCTAATGAGATTAGATGGGATTAGAGCGTGATTAAAACTAATTGTGCGACAAAAATGTCTGTCAAACCGTGACACGGAACTGATTTAGAGCTCGGAATAAGAAACGACAGACGGACAAAGAGATTACGACAAAAGACCGCTCCGGACGAAGGAAGAAACAAAATACTGTCACGTCTTATAAGAAGTCTGCCTGAAGAGACGACAGGAGCCACTGAGAAAAAGGGACAGACACAGAGGAGCAAGATGAAAAGCAGAACGTCTCTCTCCTAGAACGGTTTCAGGTTTTATCTTAATATGTCCACGAAGCTCAATGAACTGTATTTGAATTAATAGACCAACACAAAGCTGTAGAGTTCTGAAGTTGAAGGAAAATCCTTTGAAATTGGGCTCTGTCACTTTAAGAAACTCCTGCTCTTTCTGAAACTTCACCCTCAGGAAGTCACCACAACACAGCTTCTCTATTAACACTTTCACAATGTTTGGGACTGAGAAGTAGCTCCTATAATCCAAAACCAGGAAGGGAAGCTTGTCAGAGCTGATGGAAAACAAGCTGGAACTAAAGTCAGGATGTTTCTGGAAGGAAGCCTGTTCAACACTGCCGAGAATGATCCACCTTCCATCAACACTTACTGGCCCAGTCAAAGTCCAGACCTAGATCTAACTGATAATCTTGTGTATGGATAAAGTGGAGAAAATATCAACAAATGCTTATTAAATGGATTCCTAAACTGAATAAAGCGAAAAAGATCAAAAACAGATTGTAAAAGGTAACACTTAGCCAAACGATAAGGTTTTCAACTCGCCGACCTCGTCAACCTTAGCATTATTTGAGATGTTGACACTCTGTTGGGAGTATCTTCTCCTACTTTAGTGCAACTTCCATTGAGGTTTTCAGATTTTCTGTGCAGAGGATCGAGTCCTAACTTCTTCAGAATATAAACTTTGCCCTGACAACTTGGATCCCTTTTGGCACAGAACGGTCCCGGCAGAGGGAGGGAGACACTTTAGAGAAGAGAGAGAAAACTCTGTCGTTTGATTGGCTAACAGAAAGTTGCTTTATTTTTTTATTTTTTTTAATTTTTTTTTTGATGTTGTTTTCGAAACAACATCAATGATGATGTTGTTTCGAGGCCATTTTCAAGTAATGCAATGGCGTAATAATGCAAGAGCACATTAAACTTTAAATTCTAATGAATATTTAACACTGGAACTGGAAAACATTTTAATATCCAAAATAAACAAACGAAGCAACAGAAACAACAAATAAAATGGAAACTCAAGTCTCCTTAGACAAAACTGTCCTAATAAAAGGGCTAGTTGAGACCAAAGCACCAGACTGAAAAATTCTGTCATCCAATTATTGGTAGAAAGAGAGAAAGAGAAAAAACTATAAATTATGCAAATGGAATAATTTTTTTTAGCTCTTTTTAATTTATCATGTGATTCATTGATTTATTGTGACTGGTCTACTTTTCATATGCATATACAGTTATTACTTTGTTGAAACATGCACAGTATGTGGTAATACAGGAAGTATTTAGTGGCAACTGCAGCCCAACTGCAACTGTATCTGACAAACACCTGAATCTAAAAAGAAAAATAATACAACAATCTGTTTTTTTTTTTTGGAACGAACACCAGAAACAATTGAAAGCAGAGAACTATGGTGTTTTAAGCAGCTCCTTTAAGAGAGCAGCAAACAAGGAGTCGATGTGTGGCGATAACGGAGCATATTGATGTTCTTATCAGAGCATGCAGCCTCTCTTCCTGCGTGTCCTTCCTACTTCCTACTCAGCTCACACTCCTCCCGCCCCCAATGACCTCCAGACTCAGGCAAACTGCACACGTCTCTTTCCTCCTGGCAGCGACGCGGAGGAGGAAAAAGATCATCAGAATAAACCGGCTTTCCAGCTGTGATCATTACGGTCCACATTTCCAACAATGCTGCCACTTTCCTCTTTCTCGAGCAGCGCACACTGAGGCATTATGGGTCTCTATGGAGGCTGTGCAAAAGGTCTGGGCACTAAATGCAGACATTGTGTGAGAAAACGATGACTAACCGGCAGTTTCGCGACAGCCGATAGAGATCCCACGTTTAGTTTTAGGAAAGAAAAGCTTTTAAATGTTGAAAAATGTCAAACGTGGATTTTGACGTGCCAGACCTTTAGAGTTGGACACTGTTAAACTGCATGAGGTGAGACTGATTTAGTTTTTGGTTACAAGACATTCAGGATTTCCCCCGGTGTATCATAAGTCTGGCGGGCCACCAGGCTTTACTTGTGCCTCCAACAGGCTAAGCATTGTCTGTTTATTTATTTCAGTTTGTTTGTTTTTTTATGTTTGCCCTTTTTAAGACTTTATATTTGGTGTTCATGTACTAATAATGTCTTCCAATACAATTACCTAGTGATATTTTCAAGCTTACCGCCAACTTTAAACATTTTGTCACTCAATAACAGCAGAGGCCATGACATTCGTGTTGTAGGCTGGAACCACATGCAATGAAAATCAGTTTGAATAACCTGTTTGCATGGAATGAAATGAGTTTTGCCTTGAGTGACAAACATTTACAAAATAGGTTTGTGCATAAACTTCTGTAACTAAAATTACCAGTACTCGGTTAGCATAGCTGCCTGGCTTTTCCTTAAATAACAAAATATCCAAGAATTATTCAAAATATATTCAGTGGGTGAGTCGATGATATTCAACTATACTTCAAAATTATACAACCTTATATTTAAAATAATTTTGGAGCATTTTGAATCTATTCAGAAGTCCCAGGACTCGAACTGCGATTCTTTACAGAATTTATTTTTTACCACAATTCTATTGGTCTCACAGCTGATAAGTTTTTGATAATATTTTTGGATGTAATACAATATTTCCCCACCCTGAGGAGAGCGAGACAAAAAGACCACACCACTGACATTGCCTCCCTGCTTCCGTTAAAAGATCCCCGCAACCCGGAGCCGCGTCGCAAGCCGCGTCACGTGCCAAAATAAATTCAAACCTAGAAAAGAACAGACAGATCTTTCTGTTTGGACTGGATCCAGTGCTGCTGTCGTTCATACATGCACAGAGCTGAGTTGGGATTTCAAAGCTGAAGATCAGAAGGGAGTGGACTTCTTGATAGAGCACCTTCTACATACAGAGGGAACAAAGCAAAGAGTTTTCAGCAATAACAGCAGTTCTGTAAGGGTACATGAGACTTTCTGAGGACTCTTTGTCCTCACGGTAATCACTGTATTCATGGGTGAGTGAAAGCAACATACAGGCCATCTATTACCACTGTGTATTCTTGAAAAAAAAAAAAAAAACAACCTCACATTCCCGATGTACGGCTGTCGTCTATTGCGGGGGATGTGAGCATTTTCTTTAAGCCAGCTTAATGATATTCAAGGTGACATTGATAGTCTGGTCAGACAATGCACTTAACAACCCTTCTTTTCATGAAAAGCAATTCCATACATGAATGATGATGCCATGGCATCCAGTTGAAAATGGCAGAACGCCCTCAGTGAGGCAGGCTGGGCTGCTTTATCTGACGAATTGAATTAACTAAATGCTGCGGCGTTTTCTCAAAATTCAAAGGAAAACAGAGGGAGGTTCAAGGTCAGGGAGTTGGTGTTAAGCGACTTCTCGACATGGCGGAAGGAAATTTGGCTCTCTTGACATATTTACCTGGGTTTGACCTGTGCCAGTGGTGTGGTTTTGAAACCGTTACAGTTTTATGTCAACGTATGCCTCAAAACAAAACGACCAGGCCGTAACTAATGTGTATGCCAGGAAGGGGAGATAAAATCTATTTCTCGATGCGTCAAGATGCAGATGTGGATGATTCTGACAAGGGGTGGAGCGACTTCATGTAAGCTTCAATAAAAGTAAAAAAACATAAATAAATCTGTACTCCAAAAGCTTTTGCCCCAGTTCTTTGTTTAATAAAATATCACTTCATACTGTTCAATGGTCATGTGGTTCAAAGTGGACCGTTATTGCGGTTGCACGGCGCGCTTCTGCTCACACTTGTGGACACACAAGTCAAAGAAAAGTGGACTCCGGAATGCGACCGAGCCACTACAACATAGGTGTCAAACTCTGGCCCGCGGGCCAAATTTGGCCCGCAGTGTAATTATATTTGGCCCGCGAGGCTATACCAAATGACTACGCGAGCTGGCCCACCGGTATGATACAGCGCATTCATTGATCGCTAATACTACAAATCCCATAATGCCTTGCTGTTGTTTTGGCACGTCAATCAGGACGGGTCCCAGAAACGCCCTCTCCTGTGTGACAGTAGTTATAGCGATCTCAAGCTACAACTGTCACTGTAGAACCAAAAAGAAAGGCAGACAACAGGAGCTTTCTGGACAGGTGGGAGACAGAATATCTGTTTACATATGTAAAAGACAGACCTGTTTGTCTTTTCCATATGTAAACAGATATTCTGATATTAAAAGGTTCATTTGTTCAATGCTGGCCCGCGACTTTGTTCAAGTTTTACATTTTGGCCCACTGTGTATTTGAGTTTGACACCCCTGCACTAGAATATCTTGAGTTTGATTAAGCAAAGAGTTACTGGATTTGGAGAGAATACCTAAGTTAACCTGTAAACGTAGAGTAAAGCTAAATCCCATTTCATGTCAGCAAGCGAAAAAGCAAGAGCAGGCCGTTTTAGCAGAGCCTCCAGAAGCATCGTCAGCAGAGATAACTTAAAGTAATCATCTTCTGTTTGACCTCATCAATCTCCGGCGGAGGAATGTGAAGGAATTTTGGCCTGCTCTTCTTCACAGCACGTCTTAAGTTCACTGAGGTTTTGCTGGCAGTCGTTCATTCGCCGTTTTCTCTTCAGGTTCCACTGCTGAATTTCAATCAAGCTGAGGTCTGGACCAAGACTGGACCCTTGCAACAAGCAGCTTCTCTTCCTTTTAGATCCGTTTTAATGGGAGAATGTGTTCAGGATTGTTACCCTGGAGCAAAAGCAAAAAAATAAACTCAGCTCTCCAAGCATTGGCCTCGCATTTATCAGCAACCTTGTGATGGTAACATCTTTGTTTTCTCAATAAGCTCTCCGTTTATCAGAACCATGAGTCCGTTTTTATTTTATTTTTTCGTGCGGCTGCCTCAGTGAGTCCAGTTCAGAGGTAACTGAGCCCATGACTGGAAGTCACTTGAGCCAAATCTGATTTGACAAGGCCCAAAGCTGCAGGGTCAGGCCTCAGTTAGAAACATGTGTCTCTGGGAGAGAGGGCTGAGCTGTTCCTTCAGCCAGAATGAATTCTGCAGTTTGGGCAACAAACCCTAATGAGGCTGCGCTCCGCGGGGGAGAACCAGCACCGTCTCTGGGGGTTTGTTTTGAAGAGCCGCACAACCAAGGACAGATGCAGTGATGCAACGCACCTTCTTAACATCGCTAATGAACACCCCCCGGCCCCCCCAAAAAAAAACAACAACAAAAAAACAATGCAAGGACACGGTTACAGCAGCATACAGCTAAAGCCGTGACATGAACTTTAATGTGTTTTAGTTGGTAAAAAAACAACACAAAGCAGTGCAGACTTATGAATGGAAAGCAAAATTACACATTTAATAATCTGAAAAGTCTGTGGTCATTAGGGCAGCAACAAAAGACTGTTTTACTTACAGAGTATTCTGATGATTAAAAAATTAAGATAACTATTCTAAATAAAATTTAAAAAAAACTACTTAGATCTTGTCTTAGGGTTGTAATTTGGTTGCCATCCAGCAGCAGGCGCTGCTGATCATCCTTAAGTGGAGCCAGTTGATACGGAAATAAAGATGGCGGAACCATACCAGAACCGAAAAGTGGAACGATGCAAAGTCCAGCGTGGGACGCAAAATGCACCGTAACTTTAAGATCAACTCATTAATAGAGTTGCATGTCTGGTTAAGCTACTGGCAGAGAAGATTGAAAAGCGCAAGCAGACCCCAAAAGCAACGTTGCTTCGATTATAGTTTCAGTAGTTTCATATTGAGATGATCGCAATAAAAAGACAAGACTGCCTATGTCGAGGAGAAACTCAAAACGATAACTGCGGCTCATCTCTTTGCGTCAAGGAAACAAGAATGCCAAAATCAGTTCCAAGTTTCCATCTGTGGTTGATATTAACAGAAAAACTAAAAGTCCAGCAGAACTTGCAGAGATGAGACAACAGGACAGAAAATGTCAACGTTCAAAGAGATTCCCGTGTTTCTGATCTGCCTCTTGGCTTTTTCCACCTGAACCACATTATCCCCCCACCACCGCCACGCAACCCCACTTCCCTTTCTGTGCCCGTTATGTCTCTTCAGGGCAAAAAAAAGAAATATCACAATGATCCATTCTGACAACTCTATTGAGCACAACTTTAAAAAAAAATTTCTTTACACCTCCCCTTTGCCAGAGGGGGGCAGAGGGAAGCAGTGGCACTAATACGCAACACCTGTTCCTTTTTGGTTTCCGTCAGTATATCTCACATATGAACAGTGACAGCTGCGGTGCCAGCGGTGATACGGCACAGCTCTTCGCCGGGGCCGATGTAAAACGCAGATAAGTGGTGGTGCGTTTTTCAGAGCACTTCTTCTCTCACGGGGAAAAAAAAAAAAAAAAAAAGGCGTAGTGTCCAGAGCCAGTAATATTTCACATCTGGTATTCAGGGAGCACCAATCGATTTCTTTAATCTCAAGCCCAGGGACTGGATGGAAAAAGAAAAAAAAGAGCTCATCAGTCTGCCTGCTTTCCATTACGAGCGGCATAAAAACGTTGAGTTCGGAGCTGATGTGACGGATGTTCTGTGGTGGGATCCATGACTCTGTCTGCTTAGGATAAGTCAAGATGCAGTCAAAAATGTACAGTCTATAAAAAAACAGCCGAGGCCACAAAACAAAATCTGAATTTTCTGGTAAAAACAGGACGAAAAAGTCAAATCAAGTTTATTTGGATGACACAATTCAGCGACAGACAGTTTAAACTGTACAAAAAGAGGGCTAAGTTCGCTAGCTTTACAAATAACCAACTAACTTTAGCTAGTTATGCTTGATTTCAGTAAATACCTATTTTGTTTACTGAAATAGGTGTAAAAATAAATCATTTTTACACCAAAGCAGAATTACTTAATCAAATATCATTTGAATCCATAACAATAATCGTGCCATAACATCACACAGGACACAAAGGGAGGCTATTTAAGAAGAAGTTAGCATCATTGCTGTTTGGTACACTTTCTACTTATTGCCATCCTAACATTTCTGATCGCTACAAAGAAATATATTGCGTTTTTTTTTTTTTTTTTTCTGTCTAATACAGATTGTTACGCTCTTGACAAAGACGCCAGTCTGCTATTCTCAGGCCAAGACTGAAACTTTGAAATTTAAATCCTGGATAGCGTTTCATCCTTAATGAAAGCAAAAATGTTTGTCTCTTATAAGTCTAAATCCCAGCTTGATAGCGAGGGGCTTTGTCTCCCGAGGTCCAGAGACGGGTCTCCCCCCCCGATCCCTTCCCAGTCCGGCGATCCGTCCAGCCAAGCTGTCAGCACCGGACGACACAAATCCACGCTTTGTAGCAGTTTCTTGTCTCCACAAAGACAGACAGAGATTAGTAATGCTGGTGCCACAGGGGTCCGCGGGGATCCACCGGTGTCTTCGTCCTTTGGCTGCACATCAAAGAACGTTTGAATTATAGACACCAAGTGTGCGGTCATGCTCCTTGTGGCACCCGAATCCCAACATGATTAACCCCTGTGCCGCTGAGAGCGGGCCAGGATAAATTACAAAACCAACAACTAAGACGTCAACGACGGAAAGAGAGGTGGGCCGCTTTTCGACAGCTCAGTTCCGTCCACCGCGACTCCGGAGTGTGTAAGCGTACAGTAAAGAAAAGAAACAAAAGAATAAGAAAAGCACGACGGGGTTAACCCGTCAGATTGTTGGTGTGCTCGTGACAATGAACCTTCCTTCAACCATGTTAGTCAAACAGCATGGCATGACCAGAAAATGATGCACATGATGCAAAAATAGACCCCAAAAGACAATTATTCATTATTTCCAGGTCAAGTTCAAGGTTGTCTTTACAAAGTTGCTTCAATCCATTGGCCGTTTTGTCAACGAAAAGCTTTCAGCTTCTAACGTAGAGATGCGCCAATCCGATAATATCTGTGTCGGTCCCAATGTTGGAAAAAAAATGATAGATCCCGTCTCCAGGGCATAAATGTTGAGATCTACTCAACATTTAGCACCATCTACTTCATAGAACCAAACATGGAGAACCAACCTTTAGTTTTATGCCTACTTTTTTTGCGGTTCTTTTTCCTTTTGGTTTATTGTTTGCATTTCCTTGTAATTCATGTAAAGCACTCCGAATTGCCTCTTTGCTTAAAACGTGCTATAATTATACAGCACAGTCATGACGTTATGCTTTACTATTGATTTTGACGTTATATTTAGAATGTCTAATTTGCAGGATTGTTCACACTAATCGGTAAAATAAAAAATCTCAGAAATAAAGCAGTTCAAAGAAAATGACGAAATCTGATTTGATGAATTGCCCTTTAGAGAACAGCGCACAATTTACAAATTTTTTCCAACCTCTTCCCCAACTTTCCATTTCCGTCACAAACGAGAAGGCATCATCTTCCTTCAAACTACAAGCCAGGATGAAGCATCTGGAAAAAATGCTGCATATTATCAGAGCGGCAGATAAATACGTGCTCAGACCAGGCTATTAAAGCTCAGAAGACATGTGGGATGAATTTTGTGACAATGAGGACAAATACCAGAGTTGTGAGCTAAAAGCTAACGGAAAGGGTTTTATCCCGAACATCAAAAACAACAAAAAAATAAATAAATAAAACAAAGAAAAGAAAAGCACACACGCGCCAGATTAGGTGCACAATCCGAAATGGCATCAAAAATAGCATCGAGACCAATTTTAGAAGCAGAAAGATTTGCCCTGCAGATGAACAGGGGGTCACGGAGGAGAGCCGGCCAGATGCGGGCAGGAGCCAGAACCAGAGATCAAGCAGCTGTTACGGACAGCTGTCCCGGCCAGTTGTTTGAGGGGGACTGGGAGGCCAGCGTGAGGAATTCAAAGCCTCGTTTTTTTTTTGGGAGGTGGAGGGCGGAGGAGGAGGGAGGGAAATGCAGCTCTGAATGGGACAGACCTGGCTCTCTTCAAGATAACGCTTCCTTTTCTAAATCACAGACCGCTCAAAACAAAACCGCTTTTGAACAATCACCGCGGTCAGAAATCAGGCTAAACACACTGCAGATGTACTGTTTTGGGAGGCAGAGCACTTCCACAACAACTTAAAGACCACACACACACACACACACACACACACACACACACACACACACAACCGCATAATTCTAGTGTTAAAACAGAAGTCTCTTTACTCACATCATCAGTAAATGGTTTCCAGCCCTGTAGATGATGTTTACGTGTTGATGGACATTGTTTGGTTTATAAGCAACACAAGGAATACCCGGTCGAGCAGAGGGAATATCAGGCGTAAGAGCGACCTCTGGTGGCGTCTCTTCTGAAACGCACAAGAATAAAAGCATACCTCCAGGCTACTGTTGGGAGAGTCTCCTCTCCTTCTCATTCACAGCATTGCTCACTGTGAGTATAAGTGTGAAATCAACAATCGGTGCGTGTTTTTGTTTACTTACTGTGGATTCTTGGAAGGATCTGTGGGTTTTGGGGGGGTTTTTTTGTTTGTTTGTTTTTTGGTCCTGTGTGTTTTTTTTTGGTCCTGTGACAATAGGATGAGTTCACCTGGCAGCTTCTGAGGAATCCTGATGAGAGAAAAGCAAACGCAGAAACAAAAAAGCTCGAGTGACACATGCACCAAACAATAGTCCAGACAGTTTCGTTTTGATCGCAGGTCAGACACCGGAAAAACAGGAAAGCGTTTCCTTATATTTATTGAAGAATAAACACTGAGCATCCCAGCAGTTTAGATCCATAAATGCAGGAACCCGCAGCACCTACTTTGAGTTATTACAAAATGAAGGGCGTCAATGCTTTGACGCATGAATACATATGAATATATAGAGTTCAAACACACAATGAGTCTCATACAGTAAAGTTTGAGGCTGGTTGTGTGTTTAGCCTTAAAGTGAACATTTAATACTCCATCATTCTAAAAATTAAAAGTTAACTCAGCACTTGATAAAAAACAAAACAAAAAGCAAAGTAAAATTATATATGTAGGTTTTAGGTTCAGGAAGTTGGCAGTTTTTGGGTTTGTTTGTTTGTTTTTTAGCTCAAATGGCTCAAATGTTTTCTATCCATTTTGAGCCGGTTCTGATGTTATCATAGTAGCTTCGGCCTTATGTCAAATCACAGCTGCCCCGGTCGGAGCTAGCCTGGCTCGTTCCTCTGAAGCATTCAACATTCAGAAACACACTCCCAACGCCCGGCTCTGAATACTAGAGCCAAAACAAGTTTCAAAACAAGACAACGACACGGAGCTAGATTTCAGCACCACCTCGCTAGCTACGCTTATGTTAGCTGAGCGACGCTGCTAGCCAAGCTAACCGCTGACCAAAACAGCTGGCTGCTGGCAGAACCACAGCGGCTCCTTGCACCGCCGAGCTTGCATACTCACAAGGGTTTTGCCACGGGCTCCGAAAGCCGAACGCTTTCGGAACGGTGCCAGAACTGGGACGGGGGAAGTATTCCTGGTCGTCCAGAGGGAGTTATTGCCGGATGTCTAAGTTCAATTATCAAACCGTGTTGGGGTGGGCAGCTGCGCACTGAGGTCTGGACTGCACTTAGAAACAGCAGAGCAGCCCAGGGAGGGATGGAGGGAACCGGCAAGGGCCCTAGGAAGGGGGCCGTTTACCTCCCGGAGGTCAGAAAAGTGAATCATTTTGAAGCAGTATTTCATGTTTGGGCGACATACATAAAAAGCGCAAACTGTTAGTCGGTAGAGCACGCGCAAGACGCGGAGTCCTGGAATAGATCCCGAGCCAATCTTTCACTAACCCCCCCCCCCCAAAATTAAATAAATAAATAAAAAGATTTTAGAGAGCATACTTTAACTTCAGAGGTAAATATGTCTCAGATGCTTTATTTTTCAGTTCGCATTTGGATGTATATGTCTGTTACTGGTTTGAGTGGACACGCTCGGTAAACGAGTCATTTACCAGCCTGGTGGCAGAGCGGCTTCTTTCAGCTAGTGGCCACCTGGGGGCGGTATAACCACAAGGCTGCAATTGAACCGCTCGGATTTTTATTGCGAATTATTAACATTAACAAAATTCAGTGTTTTCCCTTGAAGATTTATTCTTTGTTTTTTGTTTTTTTGTTTTTTTTTTGTCACACTTCACATTTACAATACACGAGTAAATAAAAAAATGTAAAAAAAAAATTAAAAAAAAACTGCTTTCAAAAAATATTTTATTTTGAAGGGGGAGAAGCTATTCAAACCACCCTGGCTCTCTGTGGAGAAAGTATTTGACCTTATAAACCTAACCACTGGCCACTTTCTTTAGGTGTTAGTGATAACTAGCAATATATTTACAACAAGCGGGAACGTTACATTTCTCTAGATTTCCATGTGTGTGCTCTTGCGGTGAGGCTGATGCCTGTTTTCAAATCAAATGTTTCTTTGACAGAAAGTGGGTGACTTAGAGCTGAATAAGAAAACCAAATGGAGCTGAAGCTTGCGTGCCTGCAGGGGAAAAAAAAACAAAAAAACAGAACAATAAAATACAACCGCTCCAGCTCTGAAAATGCAAAACAGGTGCAGGCTGAACAATATTAATGGTTAACACAAGTGACCTCTGTTTTTCCAGTTGAAGCGTCTGATTTATTTGCACGCTAAGTTAGCCGCCAGGTTTATGTACGATTAAACCTTATTTAATTTCATCCCTTTAACTGCTGAACAGCTGGGTCGACAACCTGATCTTTGCACATCCATAACAAAACCTTATTGGTTTGAAAATTCTCCGTTCAGTTCAGATCTGTTTAAAGTTTAGATGATTGTCCCCCAGATATAAGGCAATCCCCTAGATTATTTAAAGGTATGAAAAAATATATATATATTTTATCTTTACGTAATGTTATAATATTATTTCCTCATAGCAAACACATCTGGAGAGTTGCTTTGATTCTTTCATGCGTGTTTGAGAAATCCTCTAGCCTCCATGGCAACCATTCAGCTGTGTAAAACGCCTTGGTGGACCTAGCCCCGCCTTCGAGATCCAGCTCCGCCTCAGAGCTTTCTTTTGGTTTCCTGCTTTCGCTGAAACCTTCTACTCCTTTTCCTGTTTATTTACAATGCAAATACCTTGGGAAAAAAACAAATTAGCATTCTGACATATTATACAAGTTAGTTTTGCAGTCATCATCATGATCTGTCTTGTCCAGAATGCTATAAAAACATGGTCTAATAATACTATAGAAGAGGCTATGGACAAACTTTTTGTTTTTTTCAATTTCAAAATTAAAGCTAGAATTAGAAAAATATTAGTCAGAGTTCTGAGATAAAAAAAAAAAATCAGAATAATCAGAATAAAAATCACCCCCAATCACAGTAATCCTTTTCCAGATTTTTTTAATATAAAATAGCAGAGGAGGGGACCAGAACATAATCAAATAATGAAACATTCTTCTGAATCAAATACAAAAACACATTTTATTATTTATTTTAGCTCCTGGTCTCCAATTAGTTTGTGTCACTATGTCTTCTCTTTTGATAGCAAACTTCATTTTTACACCACCTCACTAAAATATTAAGCGTAATTGACCTTTTTTTGTCATGTACTGACAAGAAGACATTCCTCCATTGTTAAGCAACAGAACATTTTCTGTTGTTGTAAACGCTGCCTTCCTCCCGGCTGCCTCGCGCTGCGTGGTGCCTGCTGTGGGTCGCGGTAAAAGCCGCACCGCCTCTGTTTCTGATGTGACAGCTGTGGATCCGCGAGCCGTCAGCTCCGCCTCGCTCTCCTTCCCGGGATTTGTAGTCTTTCGCCTGGAGAACGCCGCCGCGTGTTATAACGGCCTTTGTGGGAGTGAAACTACAGTTCCCTCTGCGCTCCTCGAAGGTGTTAGTTGTCAATATGGCTGTTGTCAGACAGACAAAGCGGAGAGGCAAATAATTCGCCTCTGATTAGAAATCCTTGGAAAAGGGTCGTGCGGGGCACTGCCACCAAACTGCGTTACAATTCGGCAGCAGTAAAAGACGCCGCTTGGCTTGTGCTTTACTTTTAAAGTTAAATGGTGAAGCGGACTATTTGAACCGAGGTAAGTCATATACTTTACTGTCTCCAACACTGAAAGTGATGTTATTAATATGAAACGCTCGCTAGCCCGCGACGGCGGCTAACTAAAGGCAGCTAGGAGCGGCTTTGGCAGGGCTAGCACATTATGCTAATCATTTCAAAGGCTCGCTGCGACCGAAATAACCCGGGTTGAGTTGGCTGGCGCCTTCTGTGGTGCCAGTGGACTGTTGTCAGGACCAATTCACAAACGGGACCCGCATTAATGAAGTAAAGTCGGACGTGCAAAACGTGTCGCAATGTGTCCGAGATGATGTTTGTGCTGCTCGCGGCTCATTTTGGTTCGGAAGCATTCACTCGTCGCTTGTTTTTTGGGCAAAGGGCGTGAAAACTGGCATCAGCGCCGGGGGCGGCATACCTGCAGCTCCGCGGTTCAGAGGGACACATTGGCGCTGTCACTGCGGGCCACACTGCCAGCAAAACAAAAACACATGGCCGGAACAGGCACCACGGACCGAGGAGGTCGGTTCGGACAGAACCGGAGGAAGACGAGGAGCGTATAATTGACGTGTATGTTCTGTGTCAAAGCCCGAACCTCTGATTTATTTTCGCTGAAGTTAGCGTTATTGTCCATCATGAACAGGGGCGTGTGTAGGAAGTTTAGGAAGAGGGATAAGGAGTTCAAATGGTGCCCACTGGTTTTGGGTTCCATAATTGGAACTTCTTTACTTGTTGTTTATGTTGCTGTTCAATGTAGGTACAGATACTCAAAAGTGGAACATTGTAAAAAAGAAAACCTTATGTGACCAGTTGTTTAAAAATAATAATGATAAATGCTACTTAACAATTTAGGGTGATCCCAATACTTGGGGAAAACATCAGAAGTTATTTTATGTTTTTGTCCTTCCACAAAAAAAAATTAAAATAAAAAATTCCACTGTGGAATCATGCAGTGGAAACCAGCTGATGCTTAACAGTTTTTGGATTTTTAAGTTAAAATCAGGAATTTCTTAAATAACTTTGAGAGCACTGAATGAGAAGTTTACAATTCGGAAAGCAGCTTAATTTTTTTTTTTTTTTTTAATAATGATGGATTTTATTTATAATGCCCTTTTTATATATTTATCAAAGGGGTACCAAAACAAAATGAGCATTTACAATGGAACAATTAAATGAATAAGTGAGAGATGAAAAGAAATATCTCAATGTGAACTGAACATTTTGCTAAAAAGAAATGTCTAAGGAGCTTATGATATAATTCTAATTTCAATATAAGGTGTATATATTATTAGAAATATTATCTTTAGACATATTTTTATGCAGTGGAGATGCCCATTCATCATTGACATTGACAGAAAAACGTGTTTAAAAAAAAATGTCTGGGAAAACCAAATTAAAATGAAAAAATAACTTTTTCACCTCTCCAAAGCGTTTTGCCTTTTAGATTTAGGACTTGCCAAGAGAGCCATTTTGTACCCCTGCACTCAGTTTGTACCAATTTATTTATTGAGATTACTCAGCATTATTATTGAATTCAGGAGATGGCTAATCATACACATGCACAAATCACTCCTATAATTTCATTATTGATCAGCTAATGAAGACTCAAATTGCTGCCTGGTTCTATCGATTGACTGATTGATGTCTTGATCGGTGTTTCAGTGACCTGACTCATGATCAAACCAAATACTCTGAGGGAGATGTTATTTACAGAGGAACAGAAGTGGACGATTTATTTATTTAAAAAAAAAAAAAAAGAGAGAGAGAAAGATTGAACGCTCCATTCCTGTCAGAGTTCCAATCTGATCTGATTTTTTTTTGTTTGTTTGTTTTGTTTTTTTTTCTACAGGACATCTTTTTGACTAGTAAACCCAGTGAATGGTTAACTTGGTTAATGCTTAATCAGAGCACACATTTATTCAAAACCCTCAGGTTTGTTTGTGGGACACCTTTGTGAATTTAAGTAGTAGAACAGAATCCCTCAAACAACAAAGCGCTTGATTTCTAAGCTAAAGAAAAGGACGTTTCATGCCGTTATCTAAACCATCCCATTGTGTTCTGTGTTTGTTTGGAAGCTCTTGCTAACCAATAAAAACCCACCAGAAAAATCAATTTCTGTCCATATTCTTCGTTCAAGCATTAAAGGAACTTTCACTAATAGATGATTTTCCATATAATATTCAACAGAGAACTATATGGGAAATCAGTGTAATGAGCTATAAACTGTAAGGAGTCCTCCATTCATAATTTATCCCTGAGACTGCTTATTATATACGCAGTGAACAACTGCCAGGCTAGTTTCACAGTTGGAAGAACGTTGACATTGCGCAGTTTCAAGGTTTATTCAGCGATACGAGTTGACGGGATTGTCACAAGATCATGAGACAAAAGAAGGAAGCACAACCAATAGCAATGGCCTTTTATGGAGCTTTGACTGCAGCTAATGTAGGAAAATCTGATTGGTGGGATTGTGATGTGATGCGTTTCACTGACAGATTTCAGAAGTTCAGAGCTGGGCCTGTCACAATCGCAAATTTTGCTGGATGACAAAATGTGTCAGAAGTTATTGCTGTAAACGATAATATTGCTATTTTGAGACCATTTTCAAATTGTATGATGCTAATGGCATAATAAAGCAAGAACACGTTCTCAAAAATCAATAAATTTGACAATTTAAATGTCCAAAATAAACAAAACGGATCAAAAAAACCAAAATGATGAGGTCTATGGAAACAGAAATGACGAGTCGAGACCAAAGAACCAGAGTGAAGACTTTTGTCATCCAGGTTTTGGTAGAAAGAGAAAAAAAAAAGCTCAAAATGATTGAGCTTGTCTTTTAATTTATTATGTGATTAATTTTACTGCTCGTTGTGACGGGCTCAGTCACAGTTATTCTTTTTAGCCATTGTTTGCGTCCTGATTTGCCGCGTCTGGTTTCTTGTGGTGCAGAATTAGAACACACACGTCACTTACAGGACGCTAAATAAGAATAAGTGAGAATAAAGGCAACCTAACCGTTAAGACTGTAAGCGCTTTATAAAATCTGATTTTATTAATCTGGTCTTTTTTGTTGCGTAAAAGATTTGAGGTTGGGCTGTTCAAATCGCTGTCAAAATGTTTGCTGTGGGTCGAATGTTGGCAACAAACAAAAATCAGATTTAGGATTGATGCTCTTCTCTCTAGGCTTGTTGGTTTAGGTCGTCTTGGTGGGAACCTTTTCTGAGGCAGCTGTTTTTATTTACAGGTATCCGAGTAAAGGGGGTGGAATTGAAACTTAAATGATTTCCAGATTTAATAAGTAAAGAATAAGGAACAATGCATTTCTTTTCCTTCCACTTTCTAAGAGTGCAGAACTTGGTTCTGGTTTGTAACACCCAATTCCAACAAAAAAATAAATAAACACAAGTGTGAATACTTTAACTAGACCCTTCTTTTATTTGTGACACCTCCAAGATGACGAACGACGTCTTCCCGTCGCTTTCCCACTCTCCACAGTAACAGAACTGTAGCGAGGAGCTGGTGACCCTCTTTTTAAAGCAGTCGTCATGTCAACGCAGGCTGGGCCGCAGCGGAAAACGGTTAAAAAAATGCATTAAAAAAAATCTGCCGCAGTCTGTTTCCAGAGGCATTGATTTGGAGTCCAGCAAATTGCTTATGAAAAGCATCCAGCGTGGGTGGCGGCGCAGCGCGGGGATTATGGAGCAGCTCTTAAAGAACGACAGTCTGAATGTTAAGATAGCATCAGCTGTCAAGGTGACTCTGGCAGGCTGCGCGTGTTGCCTGCCGCTTCCCAAAAATAGCTGATTTATTTTTTTTTTCCCTCTGCCTTGCCCCTCCCTTTTCTTTTTCTTTCACACTTCTTTATCTTGCTCTCTTCTCTTCTTATCAACTCCTGCTGTTTTTTTTTTTTTTCTCCTTGTGCTTTTCCTTTTTACATATCATTCCTTAAACTCCTCCCATCATTTTTTTTTTCTCCCCGTGATGCGACTGTTTCTTATCCTCTGACATCCTGTGCGCTCCCACGTTGTCAGCCTGCGAGTTTCCTGAACTTCCCGCCTGTGCTTCCTGTTTGTCTCTTCCTGCCCAGCAGCAGCAGCAGCAGCAGGATGTCCGACTTCAGCGAGGAGCCGCGCTTCACCATCGAGCAGATAGACCTGCTGCAGCGGCTGCGTCGCACCGGCATGACGAAGCAGGAGATCCTGCACGCGCTCGACACTCTGGACCGGCTGGACCGGGAGCACGGCGACAAGTTCGGCCGCCGCACCTCTTCCTCCTCTTCCTCCTCGTCCACCTACCTCGTTGGCGGGGCCAACAGCTCCGTTGCCAAAACAACCGCCACATCCTTCAACAATAACGCCACTGCCTCGGCAACAACCACCACCACCTCCTCCTCCTCGGCCACGTGCAACGGCGGCGAAGGCGGCGACCACTCCTCCCTCGTCGTCGCCGCCGCCGTCGTCGCCTCGTCCACCACCTCCAAAATCTCCACGGCCACTCAAACGCAGTTCAATAACAGCGGCGGGGGGCTGTCCCCATCTCCTAGCAACAGCTACGACACGTCCCCGCCCCCTGGGCCGCCACCGCCCTCGGCCGTGCTGCCGTCGCCCGTGGCATTGGTGGCGCTGTCGCAGAACGGACGGGACAGCCTGGCCGCCACGCCCAACGGGAAGCTGTCCCCGCCTCGCTACCCAGTGAACAGCGCGGCGGCGTCCAGGGCGTTCGGCTTCGAAACCGCAGAAGAAGACCTGGACGTGGACGACAAAGTGGAGGAGCTGATGAGGTGAGTGGTAGTGGCAGCTGGATGTGGGGGTGGTGGGATTTGGACTCCGTTTACTTTCCCTCTCACACCTTGATAGAATAAGGCAGACGAACACATAAAGTGCTTCTGAGAGCAGCTTTAAAGGCCTTTTTGTTGTTTTTTCATTATTTTTGCTTTTACTCTCGGTGCATTTTCATCATGAACAGCGTGGAATTGATGGCTCTTTTTTTCTAAACTCGAAAGTTCATGATGAAAAAGGAGAGAAGCACATTTTCTTTCAGGGTTGTTGAAGTGCAGCTGATGTTGGAGCGCCTTTATTTCTTTTCAAAGCCAAGACAACGGGTTCAGTAAAACGTCGCTTCAGCTTCACACCAGTTCTGTCTGGAGGTGTCTGAATGTAGAGGCATAAAGACGCAAAGATCAAAGTTTTAGCGCTTTTTAAGCCAGTATTGATTTTTTTTTTTCTCTAGAATTATAGAAGCATTTATTTTTGTCCTTCCTACAAGAGACACTGTGCATCAGACGGCACAATCTCTTAACGAGAGGCCTTCTTATAAGGTATGTCCCAATATGATTTTTTTTTTTTTGAGTGTCGACCGATGCGATATCATTACAAATCATGCCTTTTTTCCCTCATAAATGGAAGAACTTGATTATATAACAAAACAGAAGAAATGTGAAGTGGCATCCTGTCTGTCATCAGAGCTTAAATGAACATCTGCCAGACCTTCTTACTGCTCCTCTGATTTAAAAGGGGCAGTATTATGTAAAGTAAACCTTTTTTGAGCTTTACATAATTAAAAACATCCACGCAGTGGTGCCTTGATTCCTTCAGTCTCCATGGCAACCACTCAGCTGTGCTAAACTCCCAGGTGGAGCAAGGTCTGCCTTCCAGGAGTAAGCTCCTCCTCTTGCCTGCCGTTTCTGAGCTTCTGCCTCACAGAGCAGCACCAACTCAGCTCCTTCAGACTAGCCAGCAGCAATTGGCAAACACTTGGTGGAAAAGCTCATGTTGGCTAACTTCTCAGTGCAACGCTGGTAAAAACTTTGTTAAAGGGTTAATAGGGGAGCCATGTTGTGATGACTTCCAGAAAGCAGAGTTTCAGAAAGAGCAGGAGTTTTTAAAGAGACAGAGACCCAATTTCAAGGCGCTAAATCAGGAAGTCATTTTTTATAAGTCATGTTTTATAACAACTGAAGGTGACATGGTTATATTATTGTCATATATACACTGCTCAAAAAAATAAAGGGAACACTTAAGTAACGCATCCTAGATCTGAATCAATGAAATATTCTCATTGAATACTTTGTCCTGTACAAAGCTGAATGTGCTGATAACAAAATCATTGTTGATTGTCAATCAGTGTTGCTTCCTTAGTGGACAGTTTGATTTCAGACGTTTGATGTACTTGGAGTTATATAGTGTTGTTTGAGTGTTCCCTTTATTTTTTTTAGCAGTATATATATTGCCTGGAAAACACATAATACTGCCCCATTTAAGATGTAAAAAGTCACTTTAATTTTTGTAATAACTTCCCATTCTAGATGCTGGAACAGAGAGGCTATGGTATTTTTTTCTTCTTCTTCTCCCTTGCTTTAATTATATCCACTTGATGATGATGACAGACATAAAATTTAAATCCAACCTTTTTATTTGAGAACACAGTATATATTGCTTTTTTTTTTTTTTTTTTTTTTTAACCAAATGTGTTTGAACGGCCCAGAACACAAGAATATGCTTCGATATAAACTCTTCCAGTGTAAACTGTTAAAGATGACGACATGTTAAAAAGCATGTAAACTTTTTGCAGTGAATCCAGTGTAGTGAGTTGAACATTTAGGCGTATGAAGAGGTGCTGCTCCGGCTGCATTGTGGAATCCATCTTCTCTGGAGATGATTTCCGTCAGCAGAAACGGTTCCAGTAGCTGCAGCCGTCCGTGCGGGTGGTGGTGGGGTGGGGGGGTTTAATATGCAAGCATCATTAAAACGGATCACACAGATCATCCATAGTTCCTGCGAGGCCTATGTAGGTCACGTAGTTACATTTTGACAAATGAGAAAGCTCTACTGGGTGCAAGTACAGCCTTGAAGCACGAGCGCTGATTAAATATTAGTGAAACAAGTTGGGACGCATTCGAAACGGTTTCAGCTTCAGAGAGGAGTTGATTTAAGAAATAAAATAAACGCAGCTGTTTGGCTTTGGGTAAGGTAGGATTCTGCCCCGCACCTAGCTGGGAGCAAAGCATGAAACTCCACTTATCATATGACATGGCGAGGAGTTAATTAAGCCCATTAGCCTGAAAGGTTCAGTGTTCCTAATCTATCACAGTACACGTGTTAGTCATTTCCTGCTTCCTTCGGAGCGCTTCACACTACATCCTGATTATCACACGGCTGTACGATCGGGACCTGGGCACCGGTCCACCCATCCCATCACTCATTCTGCTTCAGACGGCACAATATGTAGAGCAGGAGAGGGCCTTGTTATATTTACTCTACAATACTCAATGTAGGATTTTTGTTGTTGTTGGAAAAGGATGTGTAAATTATACAAAACTTAAAGAGTTTTGCAGAAATCAGAGTGAGAAATCTTGCACATTCTCTAGGAATCCATTAGAAAAAAAAATGGAACCAATGTAGTCATTTCAGACCAATAAAATCAAAATATAGTAACCTTGTCCTTTGAAGATGCTTGCTGGAATTAGACATTTAATAAGTTAATTAAAAGCACATTTAAGTGCAGACAAGTCAGCTTTTTTATTTTTTTGAGTAAAAGCTCCTGGATAGACGTGGACTGCAAAGCGACAATATTTGGTATTGTAGTAAATATCTTGTTCTATTGTAAGTAGAACTGTCACAGTAAACGATAAATCAATTGATTGCGTAATAAATTAAAACTTAAGTTCAATTTTCATTATCCATTTTTCTTTTTCTCATTTCTGTCAAAACTGGTCTTCAGGTGGGTGAATTGGTCTCAAATTGGCCTTTTTTTAAAATGTTCAAAACATTTTTTGTTCAGAGATTTTATTTCTGTTGCTTTTGTTTACTCTGGATTTTTAAAATGTCTTCCGGTTTCAGTGTTCATCAGAATTTAAAGAAGGTGAACTTATATCATCATGCCGTTGGCTTTACATCCCTTAAATGATCTCAAAACAATATTGTCGTCTTATCACCAAGTAAAATTCATCACGAATGGCCTAATTTTAAGATTTTACTTTGATCATTTTGCCCTGATTAAAGCTGATTAAATACTAAAAGCTTCCTTTTTTAAATTAAAACAAAACTAAAGAAGATGGACATTAATTTTCAAAAGATAAGTCTACATCATAAGTCTTGCTTTGATGCCGATCCAGTTTGATTTTTCGGAGCGGTTAACTTGTCAACAAAACCCTGCTGCCCTTCTCATTCCTCTTTCAAATGGCATATTTCCTCCTCTGCAGGGGTCGAGCCTTTATGTTGGCACCCCATCCTCCTCCTCCTCCTCCTCCTCTTCTGTCTTGTACAGCAGCTCTTGCTACATTGATTCACTGGTGTCAATACAAGCAGCTTTTTTTCCTTTTTTTTTTTTTCTCCAATGCTCTAATTTTAGCCGCGCCACAAGAGCCCGACGTGGAGGATGTGTATATCGCTGTCGAGAGTCGTGATGCGCTCTCGGGTCGAGGATTCTTGGGCGCACTGCGTTGTGACTGATCCCGGCTGGAGCTGGGCGGGGGCCTTCCTGTGGGAGACATTAACTTTTCTACGTGTTATTGTGGATGAACGCAGCAAACGTTGAACACCATTCCGTCCCCTGAGGCAAGTCGTGGGGGCCACGGCGGTCCGATGCCTGCGAATGTGTAAATGTATATGGAGAAAGAAAAGTGGGGAGAGGGGCTGACTGGATGCCAGAAGGCAGGGTGGGTACACTGGGCGACTGCACTCTCTTGCAAGTCTCTGCATGTTTTTATGTTATTTATTTTTTTCCCTCCTCCCCATTAAGTCGGTGGAAATGTCGCCTTGAAGACATTTTGAAAACACGTTGATTGCGTCTCCATTTATAGAGCAGCTGCCTTTGTGTTCCCGTGGAACGCGGCGCTCATTATGCATAAAGGAACAAAAAACGTGGTAAAGCCGTCAAAATGGAGCCCTGAATAAAGCGGGAGGATTTAATTATTGGCTCGTGAATGACACCTCTGGCGTGTGGGGAAAAGTATTCAGACCCTTAGAGGATTTTGAAACTATAATCACGTTTGAGTGTTTTTATGTTGTAGACCCCAGGCTCAGCCAGGATGGATCTGTGGACGTCTGTTCCTCATTGTCATTTGGATTCAGGTCTGAACTTTGATCTGAGCCGTTCTGTTAAAGCTCTGACTGTCGATCCGACTGGAAGGTGAACCTCCAACATTCTGAAAGCCTGAACTGGGTTTCACTTTAGAAAAGGTGGGCAGACCGAAAATAATCAAGTCTGGTCTGGCGACAAACCTGGGTCTCTATTCGGTTGAAGTGAACTTTGGTGCAGCTTGAATGCATATGTGAACGCCAAGGGGAGTGGAGACAGCTCCATAAGCAGGAAACGGACTACAGCGCAAGGCACTCTGGGTAAATGCAACCAAACAAACACACTAGCCCATCGCTAGTGTATCTGGCTCTCTCACCTAAGAAAACAGAAATCCTACAACTGCTGAAATCTGATGCCGTTTACATTTCAGGAGTTTGAGCTCAGTGTCGTCTTCAGAGATTTTCATGTCGTTTCCTTCAATGGTTCTTTGTGCAGTGCCACCACAGGCCAGGAGGGGAACAGGTTTTTCAAAGTGTTTGGTTCGTTTGACAGCGTATGAAAATATAAAAATGTTGCAATTTTGAATCGCGATCAAACCCCGACTAATGGACGATCAGGAATCTGTTCTGTCATTCAGATTCTTTCATTTCTGCAGCTCCTCCAGTGTTGCCTAGGCTGCTTATCTAATTAATGCTCTGGTTGCCATGCCGATTGACTGCAACAGATGTTGGTTTCTCGCTTTCTCTGCTCAGATGATGGATTGAACCGAGCTCTGGGAGCTGATCGAACATCAGGATATTGTTGTAGAACCAAACTCTGCTTTAAACTTTAAAAGTGCAAAAATAACAGCTTTAATTTTGTATAATTTTCCACCTTAGGCTGCTATTGCCGTTTTCCGTTCCTGCGACCTGTATCCTTTCCTACTTTTAATAGTGTTTCTGTTTGCAGAAGGGACAGCAGTCTGGTCAAAGAGGAGATCAAAGCTTTCCTGGGTAACCGGAGGATTTCTCAGGCCGTCGTGGCTCAAGTGACCGGTCAGTAGCACACGAATCCACTCTGCTACCAACTCAGCAACTTTCATGCAACATTTCCGACAAAAAGAAAATCTGTAACAGCCAAAATCGTCAGTCTTTTTAAAGCTCTGCAATCGGTGCACCTCTACGTTAAGTACAGGTACAATAATAAATGTTTTTTATTTTTTTATTTTGTAGAATTGTTTTTGTTTAATTTCTTCAACAAAAGTCCCAGTAATAATTGTTTTGATTAGTTAAAAAAAGACAACTAAAAAGCAAATATTTTCTACTTAATTTTGCACCCATATTTGTTAAAGTTTGATGTTGTTTTCATTTTAACACCTAAAGGTAGAAATAAAGTGTTTGTAACCATGCCTCTGTATCTGAGGAAATCAGGGCACCATGTATGTAGAACACATGCAGACCCCACATGTCACCCTGGGTTGGTTAAGGCCACCTAGTTGCTGTTCAACCGTCAGATTGTTGCATGTCAGGATCTGAGTTGCAGTAATGAACAAAGATTTTATCAACCAAAGGGAAGAAAATGCATTCTTTAACTTTGCCTGAAGGAAAACGGTCTCATCCATCACGCATTACTCTGAAGCCTCATCTAAAACTCCCATCTATGGCTCATATAGCGCTCATATATAATTAAACCAAGAGCAGAATCAGACGTGGAAGCTAAATAAGAGGCATTGTTTGTAAATTACCGACGACGTCGAGGTGCATTTCTGTGATTGCCAGCTGTGATTGGAGGAGGTGGTGAAATCAAAGCCAAGATGGGAGAAAAACACTTCACCCTCACTCATCTTCTCCTCTATGCCCCTCGGGTCTCCACTTTCTAATTATCCACGCGTTGTTCCGGCGCTGTGATTGGACACACGGCTGCCTTTTGCTTTCCAGGCATCAGCCAGAGCAGGATCTCCCATTGGCTGCTGCAGCACGGCTCCGACCTGAGCGAGCAGAAGAAGAGGGCTTTCTACCGCTGGTACATCCTGGAGAAAACCACGCCAGGTAACACGGAGGGTTCAAAAGAACCCTGGGGCAGATTTTCAGATTTTTAGTTGAGGAAACGTGACGTCATGGTGGAAGTGGAGCTCTTCTCAGTAGTTCCTTCCAGGCTTTTCTTAGGAAGCATTAGCGTGGAAAGCTTAGTCTCTGGAGTGGATGCAGTTTCTCATTACAGTGTGTAATAAGATGAGCTGGAGGAGTCAGCAATGCAGAGATG